>CM075806.1:96426669-97122627 GCA_037975025.1 Excoecaria agallocha
AATCGTGTACATTACTTATGGTCTATTTAATTCTCTCCAATTATATTTTATAATACGAGATTCATGATTCATGAAGAATTTACAGCTTAGAGTGTGAAGTAAAACCATTAAAAGAAAATATACGGGTGGTTGTGCCCAAGAAAGAAAAGAAGGAATACACGGCCACACAAGGAGAACAAAGGCCAAACGCGTGGCCAAGCAGAAGGAGAAGTAAGCCATTCACGTGGCCACATAAGGAGAAGGGCAGCCATTCACATGGCCACGCAAGGAAACCAAAGACCAATCACACAACCACGCAGAAGAAGAAATAAGATATTCATGTGGCCACGCAGAGGAAGAAACACGCCATCACACGGCCACGCAGAAGAAACCATAAGGAAAATGCACGACCACGCAGGGAGAAAACAATGAAGAGGCACGGCCACGCACTGAAGAAGCAAGGACATCACGTGGCTGTGCAAAGAAGCATGGGTATGCATGGCCACGCATGAAGGAAAGGAGAAGGACACACGGCCACGCAAGGCATATCGGCAGTATAGATTAAAAATCCCGATTTCCAGCTCAAATGATTTTGAATCCCAAAAATCACCTCAAATACTTAGATGTAATTCATTCTTTGTTCATCTAAACACTAAAATTTAACCTTCACTTCAACTAAGGGAACATATACAAGAACATAAAAATTATCATCAAGTAACCATATATATTTAGGGTTCCCATACCTCAATACCAGCTTCATCTCCTTCAAAAATCCACAGATCTAACTCTTTCTTCCTTCTCCTAGTCTTGATCTTTCTGCTTCTCCTCTCTCCTTATACACAGGAACAACAACATGATCTTACAATCCCTCATAACCAAAAATCGTAAATGAAGAAAAGAAGAGGAAGAAGAGATTTTCAAGGGAAGACATTACCTTAAATCTTAACTTACAAACCCTAACTCCCCTTCTCCAACCCGTAACCAGCAGAAAGGAGTGAGAGAGAGAGAGAGTTGTCTGCCCCCAAAAATGCCAATCCCCTCAATCTCCAATCCCCTTGTTTCCTTCTTCAAGAAGCTATTGAGTGAGTTAGTGGGATAAAATATCTCATTGTGAATTTCCAAACTTGCCCTTATTCAATTTGACCCCATCAACTTATCTCTTTTAACATTAACACCCAAACTTCTAATTTATTTCAACTATATCCCTCTTTAATCTTAATTTTAATCATACTCAATTTACATACATGCTGAAATTACCAAAATATCCCTAATGGGTCTTAATCTTAACAATATAAAATAATTCAATATTTGTCTTAATTAACCATAATTCTCGTCACTTTACTGTAATCCAGTTAGGGCCATGATTGGGTCCTTACAGGTCTAATATCTTTTATATTTATATACTAAAAATTATTTGTTTTATAAAAATAATTAATCAAGTGTGATGCATATACATAACATTGTAGTATACATATCAAAATTTGATCCGATCCATATGGCTTGCATTTTTTTATCCAAATCTAATCCACTATGCCAATGTCCCGTTTATAATCCAATCTATTTAACTTGCAAAGTGATCCCGCCTAACTTGATGAATTATGTGACCTATTTGAGTCATGTTTCAAACCGACAGGTTTAAAATTATAACCCATTTGAATTTTTATAGTTTTATTACTTTTTTATATAATGTAAATATAAAATTAATTTTTATTTAGACATGTATAATTTTTTATTTTTGATGAAAAAATTAAGAAAGTTGAAAGATAATATAATAAAATTTGACTCATTTATAATCCGATCCATTTAAATCATGATCAAATTCAGTTATAATCTACACAATTTTAATATTTTATGATCCATTTCAAACCGATCTAATTATTTTGCCCTACTTATACATGCTAGCATATAAAAATGACTTAATTGTGAAAAAAAAAACACTTTAAGCATCTCCATGATTTAAATAATGATAACATGCCATAAGATGTCAACCTTGACAGATAAATATAGACGTATCACCTAATAAAATAAATAATATATTAAAAGAAATTAGTTTTTAATAATAATTTTGTTAGAATTATAATTCATTTTCATTTTCAATTTGTGAAAGTCTAATGAGTCACATGCAATAAAGAGTAATTTGATAAAGGAATTAAATGGAGATTTGGTGAGTAAGTGTTATGCTTATGTCGTTTACGATTATGCTTCCTTCTTTTTTTTTTTTCCATAGAGTCTAAAAATATAAATAGTGGTTTATGATTATAAATAGATTCACAAGGAAACGTTGAATTTTAAAAACCAGTTGTTTCTTATGATTAGCATGCACCTCTAAATTTCTACCAATTTTCAATCCCTACTTACCACAAAAGATTTTGTTGAATAAGGAAATAACCGTCTCTCTGCATTTAGATTTTTCTTTTAAAATAGATTTAGATCCAAAATTTTAAATGCATGCATAATTTTAAATACCGTGAAGCTTTATTCGAATGCCACGGGAGATACAATTTTTTCAATTTTAAAATATAAAAAATAATATTGCACCAATTAAAACATTAAAAATAATATTGCTACTATACTTCGAATGCCACAAGATATAATTCTCTTAATTTTAAAATATAAAAAATAATATTGCACCAACTAGAACATTAAAAATAATATCCCTCCTATACTTTCACATTTATTACATTTATTGTACTCAAATACCTAACATTAAGTTTTGCCAAGCAGATCCAAGATGCCCCTGAATTTGGAAAGCCACTAAATCCAAAGAAACACTCCTCTGGTAGAGCATTTCCTGAATCAATGATAACTGTCCCGGGACTGACTGATACTTGAAAATGAAGTTAAAAAAAATTAATAATAATAATCAATAAATTAATTAAGCTGCTCACAATGGGTAACTCAATGGCGTTGAAAGCAATGAAAAGCTAAACGCCAGACAACGTTGACATGGATTTGCCTATATTGAAATACCTGTTACATCAAAATTAAAAGATAAAATGAAGAGGTTCTTTGATGCCATTTTTCATCTCTGCTTCACTCTGTCTTGTAAAAGAAAAATTCTGAAACTTTTTCGTATCTTTGAACAAACTGCAAACATACATCTCTATGGCGTGCTAAGGTTGTGTAAACAGCTGTCAAATTAGTGTCCACTTAAACTGTATCTCCACTAATCTCCTGATACATAAACCTTCTCCGAGTAGTACTTTTTCTCGCGCTCTGCCTTTTTTGCATTGCGTTTCTGCATTGAAGATCAATTGGTGATAGCAGCTTACAAATAATACGTAAAAAACATCCATCGCACAAGTAGTGCCACAGAAATGAATTTTATCCATGCTGTAAGCAAGCAAAAGCAAATATAAGGATAAAAGAAGACAACGAACTAGAACAGCTTCTATAGCATGACACTAAAAGATGAACTGGAATTTACCTTATGAGGGTTTACAAAAGGTTCTCATCTTAGAACAAATGCCGATTTTTATGAACAAGTGATATACTGCAAAGAACTAGCTAAGTTTCCAAGTTAGTGTTAGATGAACATAACCTTCAAATTAAGAGGTTATATTCTTAGTTTGTAATCATGACTTTGAGGTCACAGGTAAGCCACCTTTCTATTCCACATTGTTAGAAGCTGGGAAGAACTTTATGAAAAAAGGGTCCAACAAACCAGATCTCTTGCTTATAGAATACACAATCCAGGCATCAGACCAAGAATTTCAAAGGGATGACACCCTTCATCACCACAGCAGGCACCATGGTAGGGTTAGAATTGCATCACACAATTTAAAGGGGCAAAGAAAAAAATGTTATCACTTTTATAGATATAAACTTGACACCAAAGCTTAAGTGTTGATAGAATTGAAGGGATCCCAAGGCTGTAAATTCTATAACTCCTGATCAATATAGGAATTGTGCTCTAGAAAACATAAAGCAAAAGTAGAAAATAAGCTCTTTGATTTGACTATCGATTAACTCAAATGAGGTAATTATATTAGTGGCTGCAGAATTTCCCAGCCTTCAAGTTAAAAGTGATCCAATTATCTCTTCCAGTTATGTAAACCAGCCCCAAATATAAGTGGAGAAGGGAGACGAGCTGGTTTAGTAGGCAACCGATTCGGAAGATTGTATCAAAAAGGATTAGAAGGGTTGCTTTTATTGCTGCTAATACTGAAATTGTTGAGAAAAAAATATAGTTGTTTTCCAGCAAGTTGTCACCAATCATCAATCATGCAATGGAATATTTCTAAGTTGGAGGGTACAAATTAACAATTCATTGGCATGATATGAAAAATATCATTATAACAAATTTAAAGAACAAAACTATTGAGCTCAAACAACTAAGGGAAAGGGCAAGAACCGGTAAGTACCATGTATGCCTCATGATTGGCAACTATCCTTTGGGCCACTGAAGAAGTAGTTATATTTTTAGTACTTTCAAGAACATGGAATATTCCCATGCTCTTTGGAACTGCATAGGGATCAGATACATCCTGCACGAAGGAAAAGATTATGTTTTGGCTTCTCAAATGTTTAATGAAACATATGTGGTGCGACATAGTTTATGATTAAATCTTTAAGAATTGAAGAATCAAACTTACAGCTAACAAGGAGTTGCACTCAGCAATTGTCCCATGCACAACCAAAGAAATGTTGAAAGTCATAATCTGATAGGGAAAGAAAAGACATCAAGATAATCTATCTGTTTACTATTATTCTTAGCATGCAGGCATCAGCAATAATGATAACAATAATCATGATCATCGACAACAAAAATGTGCAGTCTATTTTAAGAATGCTCAACTTAGCAAGACAAATGGGTTAATAAGCAGATCCAAAGACCACTTCAAAACACAAAACTAGCACTAATTCTTGGATGAAAGTTAATATGATTACACATTGATAATGCTCACTCTATCTCACTCTCTCTCTCTCTTTCCTGTTTTTCTTTTATTCGTTTCCCTTCTAGGTTTGCACTTGAGGGAAGGGAGACTCAAATTTGAAAGGTTATGCATGTGTGTGCAGCAATACAGCTGCTCCAAGCACAATTTACATGCAAAATTTGACTGAAGCTGTCACTGCTTGTAAGTGCTGTTAAATTGTGAGATCTCTACAACCAAATGCAATTCCATTGTTCACACACTGTCAATAAACCCCAGTAAATCTCACACTGTATACCATAATATACCACAATTCTATTGCACTCTCAAGCCTTAGAACAAACGTTCATGTGTCACAAAATAATTTAAGAACACAATAACATCAAACAAGTTGTCACTTATTTTAACTGAAACACAAACTTGAAACATGGCGGAGTTCAGACACTTGCTATTTACCAGAAGATCATTATTGCAGCCATTAATCAATAGTAGAATGAAAAATTGATCACTGTATCAATGAGAGAACTTAGAATGTAAATCTACATACAGATCTTTATTGGATTAGTTATATCTTAATCTGATTCCCTTTGCAAGAGCATGTTAAAACAGATTAAAGATATAGTAATCCTAATATCAGAAATCCACCCAAAGTATGGGCATCAGGTTAGGAGGGAGAGAGAGAGAGAGAGAAGCGTCACTATATGGATCAATATCAATTCTTTAAATTACAAGAAGGATATTAGCAGTTGACAAAACTAAAACTGAACCATCAGCAATTTAAAACTGGTTACCTTGAACCGAATTTTCTACTAATCACCAATAACACACTTGGAAAAAAGAAAATAACACTGTCTGACCATTGGAAAATTGCAATATTCAAATTATCACGCCAAGCAAATAAGCATTTTGCTGACAACGCCGAAACACTAATTAAATTTAGCAATGAGAAATCAACAGACCATGTCTTTGGAAACCTCCCAAGGTGCACCAATGATGACTTCATCAACATAACGGCATGCCAGCACACTAAGACTCCGCTCATGCAGATGCATAAGTGGGTAGTGCTTTCCTCTGTGTTCACTGCACACAAAATTCATTTATCATTCTATATCCATTGTTTTCCCTTTATTTATGCATGCAATAACATGCCAGGTTTACGACTATAAATGAATCACAAGTAAAGCTACCCCCAAGACACAGAAACGTACCTCACAATCTGGTCAGTGTGAATCCCAACCAGCAAAAAATCTCCGAGCTGCCTTGCAGACCTGAGAATCTGAGTAGCAAAACAGAATTAGCACTAGATTTCAAGTCAACTCCCAAGGACTGAGATAGAGGATAATTTATCAAAAATTAATTATATGTTGATGTCTCATCAATAAATGACAGAATAGAATCTAAGAGGTCAGCATCAGGTCACTCCAGTCCACAATAGTCTTTCTTATGGACAACTACCGTATTAATTAATGCAGAGCTTCCATTTTTCACCAATCAGTCCAGAAACTCTTCAAATTTGTTAATTGATGCCCAAAAACCATTTTACAACATTTATACTACATAATAATCAATCCCAAACGTATAATGCACTTTACAAAATCTTCAGAAGGTGCTTAATTCAATACAAGTGAAGCTACAAAAAATGACCCATGCTCTATGAAAATACTATAACTTAAAATTAAAAACAAAGAGAGAACACAAGCAGTGATGTAGAAGCCACAAAATTTAGTCAGCAAATAGGGATACCAAATCACATGTGAATTACCAGAGCCATGGACCACAAAGAAAAAAAATGGAATGTTGGCAGTAAATTCTAATAGTTACGATACCTCAACATGTCCAGCATGGAAGAGATCAAATGCCCCATCAATGTATACAACACGAGTATTTGGTCCAGGTCCCTGAGTTTAGAAAACATATCAGCTGTTTTGACAAATTACATCCACATATAATGATGAAAACCAAATGGAAAGGAAACTAGCTATGTTGCCCTCCATTCCTTTGGACCTAACCAAAGATCACAATATATTAGTGAACCACTGGACACCAAATCAAACAGAAAGAAAGTTATATGTATGTGAACAAACTAAATTAGACAGTTGCACAACACAGCTGGCTAGTCTACAAATGTATGCCACAAATTGAGCTGCTACTACAACATTCAGACCTCCAGGGTCCTGAATAATCAATATGAAAGTTTATACAGTTGAAATAATGTTCTATAGGCATGTAAGCAATATAGTTTCTGTAAAACTGGAAAGGATCAACACCAAATCTCTTCTTGACATATTTGTGAATTTTCATCTTATTAGTACTGGATACATTTCTTGTTGCTTGACATAAGGTGCTGAAATCAATTGGTATAATATATCACATAGTAAGGTACAAAAGAGTCTCAAAGAATGAGGAAATAGCATTCACTAAATTCTTGTGCATATGCAACATAGATTAAATAAGCAACAACAAATTAAAAATTCAGCACATTCAAGGAAAAAAAAAAGAAAGAAAAAGGAAGAAGAAGAAGAAGAAGACAAGTGGAAGAGAGAGAATGATCAGTAGCAAAGTAATAAAGGAATTAGAACCATCAGATTTTTTGATATGTGGAGCCCAAAAATTAGCAAAATGAAGAAATAAGACAGAAAGCCAATCTTTAACTGTTTATGGTCCATCATATAGGTGCAACTGACAAAATATATATCACTGTTCATTGATCATAACACATAACGTATGACAAACTATTCTTCTTTTTTCACTCTCACAAAAGATGAGAAATCTTGTCTTGGAAATGCTAATTGTTACTCCCTCTATTCTTTTTTATGTGTTACTTTTGAGTAAAATTCAAATTTCATTTATCTATCACTTTTAGATTTTCAATGTAATTTAATTTGCTTTTTCAAAAAAATTAAAACCAATTAGATTTAATAATTTAATTTTAATCACGTAATTTAATATTAAATTTAAGTTTATTTATTATTTCTTAATTATAGTGAAAACAACAAAAGTGACAGATAAAAAAAAAAAAGAGAGAAGGAGTATCATTTTCAATTGGTATGTTCAAATGCATCACTATATTCATGCAATGACATTAGTAATACCTTGCCATTTGAAAATTGCACGATTCGCCTGGATGTTGGTAAAAATTGAGATATATGAGCACCATTGGATTTGTTTCCTCTACCAGCATCCCCAGGTGGAGACAACTTATCATTGTGATCTTCAGATACCTTGGCATCATTTGCAGAAAGTATCCTTCCTACATTCGGTTAATTATCCAGTCACTTACAAATCATGAAGAAAATAGCATTTACTGATTTTCACCCAATCCAAACACTAGATAAACACCATCAAAAGCAATATGAACTGCACTGAACCAAAAAAGAATAAAAAATTTAAGAGCTGAAGTAAACTATGATATCAGGATACTCCATTATGAATTAAGAAATCAGAAAATTTGAAAAAACAAGGGAAAAAAGCATAAATAACATTAAAGTTAACCGAAAAAAATGATCACAGAAATTCCCTAAAAGATCACAATGACTTGGTATGAATTCACATACGTCAGACTACCTAACCAAAACCAGAGTCATCCAAACTCAAACCCACTCCGAAAAGAGCAGTATCCAAAAAAACCAAACCCAAGAAAAAACCAACTCAAGCTTACCTCATGAAACCTGATTGCCAACTCTACTGGTATGTTAGCAAATAAGAAATGCAATAAAACAATTCATTTAGATCAATCCAAGCAAGCCAGAGCAGGTCTTCAGGCCAATTAAAATGGCAAGGACCAAAGACATATAAAGCAGAAATAGAGTACTTTATATATTAAGCATTTTACACATGGCATGCCCTCATACTTAAATGAATTTTTGAGTTTCTTTCAATGACAGATTCAAAAGAGTCATTATGTCATGTTAAAAAAAACACAATTAAGCCTTTGATAATAAACCAGTATACAATATTCATATGACTTCAAGATTGCTCAAGATAAAAATAGTACCTACAATATCAGTGCTGGAGACCCCTTCAGTGCGTTTAATCTGCCTGTAACGTCCAGCTCTCTTGGCCAAGGCATAAGCATCAGTCCCATCAGGAAGCAAGCAAGGATCATCACCATGTATGATATAATCAATTTTGTGCTCATTGAAGAGTCTCTTCATGAATTGCTCTGTAATGGCATAAGGAGCATTGGCTATGACTTCATCCACCCACTTCAATCCACTCACAAGAGCCAGCCTGAATGGAACTTAAGTTAGGCTAAAAACACTTCCAATTACTGTACAAAACAAATCAATAAAATTAGAAACTCCAAAACTGCAAGGAGAGCACAAACAATCTCCTTAATTGTGTACAAAGCAAGAAAAAAGAAGGGTGGAAAATAAGAGGAATTTTTATTATCAAAATGAGAAATCAGCAAACAGAAACAAAGACGCAAGAGATACCTCTCTTCCATGGGCAAAACTGGAGGACCCTTATTGGCAATAATCTCCTCATCACTGACAACACCAACGACCAATTCATCACCTAAAGCCTTGGCTTGTCTTAAAGCATTGGCATGGCCATAATGCATAAGATCAAAGCAACCATCCATATAAACACGAATCCGCTTCTTCTTCTCATATCTGTTCTTATACAAAACACCAAGATCCCTAAACATATAGGGGAAAGAAGAAAATCCAATTCCACCAAAATAGCCGGTGGACAATCCCAGCAAGGCAGCTGTCAGCATTAAACCCCCAAAGACATGCGGATAGTGATACACTCCATCCCACATCCAACTGCTGTTCGTCTCATACTCCATTTTATCCCACTCTCTCCTTCAAACCAGAAGAGAGGGGAAACAGAAATCTGCAAAATGAATCAAATTGAATAATCTTATTTTCCCAGAAAATTCTCAACTACTACATCCGGAAACCAAAACCAAAAGCAAAAACTTAATTTCTATGACGAAATTTCATGAAATCACAGCCACAAAATTTATGTAATAAATTGTCAAAATATTAATAAATCTGTCAATTATAATTACCCGTGAAGACTCCTTGCCAAAATTCCAAATCTGAAGTTGTACCAATTAAACTCAACCACACCAACCTGAACCTAACTCCAAAGAATAAAAGCAAAAATTGAGAAACAAAAGCAAATTCTGAATCTGAAATTACGAAGAGTAAAAGTAAACACCATTTCGACAATTTGAATCTGATTCAAAGGCCAATTCAGGAGGAAAAAATTTAAAAAAATAATAATAAAAATTAAGCAGTGGACTGGATCGAATCTTCACCTTTTCCAAAAAAGAAATGTAAAAGTTGAACTGCTCCTCTTTTTTCTCTGTTTCTCTCGCCACTCGCCAGCTTTTCTCCGTTTATTATTATTATTTTTTTTGCAATTTTGAAATAAGAAATGAAAATATATATAAACATAAATAAATATATTTGCGGCTACGAAAGGACCAAAATGACAGACAGAGACCCATGTTAAACAGGTCTCTCTCTTTCTATCTCTAATTTTCTATTTTTGAAACGTTTTTTAAATTTTCTTTTTCTTGCTTGTTGTTAATGACACGCTAAGCTATCTTTTTCTTTTTCATTTTCTCATCTTTTTTCTTTGTTTTTCAAAAATAAATAAATAAATAAACTTCAATATAGTATTATATCATAATAGTTGAAAAAATGTCCTTAATATGTAGTTAGAAGATCTGTTTTGACTTTTGCGATTAATATTTATTTTAAACCTGATTCTCTTGATACTCTAATTTTGAGTAGTAAAATATCAGTTTTCTCTTAATTTTTTAATTTTATATTTAACTTCATTTTAAATAATTTTTTAAAATTTTATTTTTTAAAAATTATATCCAATTTTCATGAAATTACTCTAAAATATTTTTTATTGAATTTTTAATATCAATCAAAATAAATCTGCTCTATATTAAAAGAATTTTTAAATATTCTAAATAGAATTATAAAGCTATTCATAAATTTTAAAATTATTTTTTGACTATTTTAAATAATTTTATAATTTCACATAAAATATTTTAAATATTTTATAAGTTTTGACTATAATTTAAAATAAAAATTAAATTAAAAAATTAAATTTAGATAAAACATAAAATTAATAAAATAAAAGTGAAGGAACATTTTACTATTAACTATTCAGTATCAAAAAGTTAATAGCAAATTAGCTCTCAAATAATCATGACCATCAACTATATTAACAAAACAAAAAGCAAATCAGAACTTGATTCCTTAATAATAATTTAAGTTTTAAATCTGGTTGATATGTTTCAACATCAATGATTAATATTATCAGCATAAAATATCATTCACATAACTTATTGTACTTTTATACAGTATGACAATTATTTTTATATATAATAAAGATATTTTTTACTTAAAAAAGAAAAATAATATATATAAAATCAAAAAAACTAAGAATATATATGTTTTTCTTCGCATTTTAACATATTTCTTAATGTCAATTTCGGAATAATTTTATAAATAATTAAAAAAAATTTGAAAATGATATGTTAGAAAAATACTTAAAAATTTGGAGTGTTTTATAAAATCGCAATATGTAGCTGAATTTTAGAATGATAAATTTCACAATTCGCAGAAAAATTTGTACTAGAACTGCAGTGAACTGTTGTAATTTTAGTTTTATTATTATGATTACAACTGCAATAAACTGTTGTTGGTTCAGACATGATAGTGACTTTGAATCCAAAACAGTTTGTTGTGGTTTCAGGCAAAAAACTAATAATTTTTTTTTTATAAATTTGATTTTTTAAATTAAATTTTTTATCCTAATTTTAACAATAATTTAACTTAATAAATGTTAACATTTCTAACTTTTTAATATTTTATTTTTAATTCTTTTAATTTAAAATTTCATAAACTAAAGGTATATTTGGTAACATTTTTTGTATTTTAAAATTCATAAACTGTTTTTAGTTTTTATTATTTATTTTTCAAAAATTATTTAAAAACTATTTTTCCATTTATTTTTTAAAAAATATTCTAATAACCATTAATACATATTATACATATATATAATCGAATTATTAATATTAAATAATAAATATTTAATAAAATTCAAAATTTAAAATCTATTACATTAAAAAATCATCATATTGTGGTGATAGTAGCAGCGGCAGTAGAGATGGTGGTGGCAGCGGTGGCGATGGCAATAACAATATGGTGGTGATAGCGACTGTGGTGGCAGCAACAACAGTCTGATGGTGGTGGCGACGACAATAGTGGAGATGGCAGTGCAGTGGCGGTGATAACAATGACATCGATGGTGATAGCAGTGGTGGCGGTAGCGATAACGATGGTGGTGATGGTGGCCACAATGTGGTAATGGTGGAGGTGCCGGTAGCAATGTGGTGGCGATGGTGACGACAAAAATGGTAGCGACAGTGATAGCAACGGCAGTAACGATGTGGTGGTGATGGCAGTAGCAGTGTGATGGCAATGATGGTAGCAAAGATGATAGCAGAAGTGGTGGCGGTGGCAGGTGTGGCGGCAGCAAAGGTGATATAGTGGTGGTGGTGGAGTGGCGGTGGCAGTGGTGGTGGTGGTGGCGATAATATGGTGGTGGTAGCGTTAGTGATAATAAGGATTAAGTAATTAAATTGTTGATAAAAACAAAATCATAAAAACAACATTTTAAAGATTTTTAATTTTTATTTTTGTTGTCAAAATCACTTCTTAAATTTTTGCAGAAATAAAATAAGAAATAAATTTGCCGAACATATTTTTATTTTATTTTTAAGAAAAAATTAAAAATCAAAAACAAAATCGTCTCCAAACGCACATTTTTAGATTTTAAGGAAAAGGTTACTTAAAAATAATTGCTGACAAATGAAAAAAATATGATTATACAACTAAAAGTTTGAGATCTTTTTAAAAATTTACTTAAATAAAAACAAATTTAATTTCGGAATATTTATTAAAATTATTTTATTTTTTATAGTTTGAAATGTTATAGATTGTGTAATTAATAAAAATATTATAAGAATAATTAGAGTTACAATATTATTTAGTTTAATTAATTAATTTAATTTTTTTAATATTATCTCTTTTAGGATATTATTAGAGTTACAGTTACAGTATTATTAGAGTATCATGTATATTAGAAACTTAAACAAAAGATTTCAAAAGAAAAGGAATTTCAAAAATTAAATATGGTAAAATAGAAATTTAAATTCATCTGTGCATATTTATACAGTTTTATCAAATTTATATAGATAAATATAAATACAATATTAATATTTATGAATTTTTATACCATTCATGACTATTATCTAGGACTAGGAGGTAGGGATGAGGAAATTTCGGTCCAAATCGAAAAATCGAATCAAATCGATCAATTTTTTAATTTGATTTGGTTTTTTGGTTCGGTTTTAATTTTGAATTGTAGCGATTTTTCGGTTCAATTTTTGAAGGAAAAATCATAAAAAATCGAACCAAACCCAAATTTTATATAATTATATATTTTTTTAAATTTTTTAATTGAATAATTATTTTATAAATGTAAATTATCTTATTTTGAGTTGTAAATTATATGAGTACATTTATCAATTATTAATATTTATTTTTTAGGTGATAATTTTGAATTTTGACGATTAAATTGAAAATCGATTAAATGAAAAAATTTATTTAATGGTTTTATTGTATTATTTATTATATATTTTGGGATTGTATCTTTAATTTGGACTTTTATTTTATACAATTTAGATATTTTTACTTTATTATATTATGATTTATTATTTTGCATAATTTTTAGACACAATTTTTTTATTTTTTTTCAAATAGTTTTAATTTTTGATTTTTCGGTTAACCGAACAAAACCAATTTAAAATTTTTATTCGGTTTGAATTCGATTATTTTATAAATTCGATTCGGTTCGGCTGATTAAAATCTTAAAAGTATGATTTTTCATTATTTTGGTTCGGTTCGACCGTTGTACACCCCTATTGGGAGGGTAGGATAAACATAAATTTTTTTATTTTGGAAATAAATGGAGGATAGGAAATCCTTTTCGGTCTAAATAACAAATTTATAGTGTTTTGAGTTTTATTTATGAAATTTTATATTTATTTATAAGTTTTGAAATGTTAGAATTTAAAAGGAGATAAAGATGAGCGTGAGAACCAGCAAGGCTGATTCGCAGGTGTGGCAAATCGATTTACAAAATAGATGAAGATTAACCCTAACATGCAGGGAATTAGTTATCAGATACTTAACTCAGGGTGATTTTTAAAGAGAAAAAATGCAGTAAGAGAGTTGCATACACACGCACACACCTTACTCCTTAAATCTCTATCTATTTTTATAGTTTTTAGATGGTTAGAGTCTATGGAATTAAAGTATTTAAATAGTAGATCTCTCGTATCTACAGTTGGCAAACTTAGGGCATCTAATATGGTAGCTTACAGGGCATATCCTCCTGATGTGACAATCATGATAACGCAAATAGATTGGTTATAAAGTCTAATCAAACTATCAGGACATTCTTTCAAAGCAAGTATTCAGTGAGTTTTTAAACTGGTGGGCAGCAATTGGATCCAAACCTAAATTGAGCTTGTGACTATTAGGTTGGATTCAAGTGTGATAATATTTAGTATTACTCCATCCGTCTCATTTTAAGATGTATTTTTCTATTTTTTACGGAAATTAAGAAAATAATTAAAATACCTCAATTTTATAAAAAAATTATAGTAATTGACAAAAATACTATTTTATATTTTCAAAAATTTTATTTAATTTTAGTTAAAAGTTGAGAGTAATAAGAAAGAGAAATATTTAGTAAGTAGTATAATAAATATGGATATACATGTAAATATATCGCTTAAATTTCGAAAAAAATATTTGAAGTGTGATAAATTAAAATAGGAAAAGTACCTCTTAAAATGGAACGGAGGGAGTATCATTTATTATAATTGCAATGTAAATGAGTTATTTTTATTACGTTTTTTATTATATTTTATTTTGCATTTTTTCTTATTTTTGTAATTTTATTATTTTAATATGAGTTTATTTACACGATATAACATTGAAAAACAAAAGAATAAGTGAGAACAATAGAACATATAAGTGAAATGAGAAAAAATAAGTGAGAAAAAAAAAAGAAAAAGAAAAAGAAAAGTGAAAATAAAAGGATGTAATTTCTGAATGTTGGAATTTGAACTCGATAATTTCGCATAGATTAAATCAATTTTGCCGCCGAACCAAAGTAAGCCAAGTGAAAATTTAGAACGTTGGTATAATTATGTATAATAGGATATTTTTAATTAATTTTTTTAAAATATTTATAAAATTGGGATTTATCAAAAAAAATATACAAAATTGAAATAAAATACAAAATTGATACATCATGTAGTGATTTAATACGTGAATCCACTAAAAAATTATGGCCTTTTTTTCGAATCGTTACAGTCTGTCGCTGTTTCAATTTTAAATATGTTAATTTCTATCTTTTTTTATTATTAAATCAAAACGTAAAATTAAGTAAATACTTTTATATAAAAGGACACATTCAAATTCTACTACCTACTATGTTTTTTTATTCTAGCAAATTTATTTTTTTTTATTTTTTTAATAAATTTATCCAACCAATTTATAGCACCAATATAAATAGTGGAATTACCCAGCCCATTTAAATATTCATTCGAACATGAAAATTTTAAACAAACTTTTAATATATTTAATATAATTAATGAGGTTCAATTTATTGTGTGTATATGTATTGAACTTTTTTTTAGAATGTATATGTATTGAACTATTGATCATACAATATTCTTACAAAATAGTATTTATTTTATACAGTATTTGAAAATAAGTTTTATTTTTAATAGATTGATAAGTAAATTTTATTAATTCTAGAACTGAAATAGAGTTTATTTTATAATGCAATTAAAAACAATAAGCGAAAACAAACAAACATAAGAATTAGGAGAATCATGGAAAGTTTGTGTTATTTATTTGGATAACAATCACCAATTAGATTATCTCCGGTAAAAAATAAGGCTTTAGTTATTCAAGTATTAATTAAATTTTTTTTCTTATTAATTCTTTTGAACTAAAATAAGGGTGTAATTATAATTTTTGTGAGAGGAAATCACTAAATTATTTAAAAAAGGCTAGGTATCAATTTAAATAAATGATAATATTGATATCGCTTATTTCTAAATTTTAATGAAACCTAACAGTTTGTTGATAGTGAAGCCACACCCGGAGTCGATTATTTGAAAATACTAACTTATGTTGCTTTTGGCTTCTTGTGGAGTGTTACTTTGAAATTTTTTTATTGTCGACATTATCAATATAAACTTAAATTGCAGTCCCAATTTTGGACATTTTTATGTTGTAAGAATGTAGATGCATTTGTAAAACATAGGATTATTGAACTCTTCATAGAAAACATACAACAAGATGATATTGTTCAGCAGTTGAGGAAGAGGATGCAATAATGATGTGCCAATCTATATTTTAAAAAATTAAATATTTTTATTTTTCTCGTGATAAAGCGTAAAATATCTTTATCTAAAAAAGAAAAGTTGACAGTGGTAGCTCCTGATCGGTCAGTAGAGTCCTGCAAGAAAGAATGCTCGGTCGGATCAGGCGTAAGCACTCTTTCTAAAGAGAGTACTTAGAGAGAAAGTCTCAGATATTCAATACCTGGAACTATTGTGCTTTAAGCTATTTATAGGAGATAAAGAATGAGCACTTGAGTATTTGGGATATGATAACTGGCAGTTGGAGCAGGTGAATGACGAAGTGACAGGAAATGGGTGAAAGGCATGGGCGCTAACTTGTGTCAGTACACTTATAGGACTTGCCGTCCCATCAGTCCAATTGATAGTCGTATGCCCCTGTCCTGTCTTCCAGCTCACGCTTGGCTTTCCTTGTTAAAGGGCTTTGGGCCCTACCAAATGATATTAGGCCGATTCGAATGGGCTTTAAAAAATATTTTTTTCGTAGTTATCACTTGTCCCCTCTCTAAATGGTCCTCTTTGTTCTTCGTAACGTAATAATGATTGAAGACATGTGGCGACCATCCCATGGAGAGGCCTTTGGAGCATCCCAGAAGTTTTTTGCCTATAAATAGGTAAGTTCAATGCGATTTTCCTTAACTTTTCATCAATCATTATTGAAATTCTGCCAAATTTTCTTTTCGAGCCTTTTCTTTTTGAAACTCTAGCGATTTTTTACTTTCAGATCTCGAAGATTTCTCAAAGTTCCTGCAAGATTAGCCAAGTAAGTAAATAATTCTTGTTCCCTTGCCTTTGATTTTCTCATTCATCTCATTTTTTGCTTTTTCCCCTTCATAGAAAATGGCGTCTAGCAGCGTCCAACCAATATACAAGAGTTTCCTTGAGGCATATTAGGGCTAGGAGGCCGTTGCTCACCCTTCTAGACTATCAAAAGAGGAAGTGAGTAGAATTCCTTCGCGGTACATTTTCCTGCAGAAGTGTTCGTAATGGCATGCCCGAATTCAATGGTAGTGACCGAGGGGGCCTTTTGGCCATGAAATAAATGAATGGTTTATCTGCCATATTTGGAGCTTGGATGCAGGAATGAGGCTTTCCTTCGGTGCTTTTGAGATGTTAGTTCTTAGAGGTTATGGAATTGCCCCCAAGTAATTGAATCCGAATGGATGGAGGACAATGGCCTGCTTCAAGATCCTTTGCAAGATAAAGGCAGTGGCTCCAATTCTGGACCTGTTTACCCATTTCTTTTACATCGTCAGTCGTAGTGATGGCATAAAGTATTATTTTACTAGCCGACCGCAGAGGAAACTCTTCATTATCCTGTCTTCAATGAAGGGCTTTAGGAAGAGATACTTCTTGGTAGGGAAGGTCAGTGGGTTCAGAGTGCCACTCAACTGATCGGCAGGAGCCACCATTTTGAAAGACCAAGCCGTCAGTCAGTCTTTGTACGATAACGACATCAAAAAACTGATGAGCGTTGTGGTAAGGCAAAGATGACCCTATGATTCCAACTTCCTCTTAGGGATGTTGTTGGGATCCTCAAGCTCTGATGCCAGCGAAGATGCAAAATGTGAGTATTATAATAGGAGTGAAGGGGAGGGCGTGTGTTAACACTCACGCATTGCATATGCATTGAATCTAGTTGTATGAAATAAGATACTTATCTCATTTCATTTCTTTGGTGCAGCTACAGACATAATGGCCAAAGGAGATGAAGTCATTAACCAATTGACCGATTGGGCTAAAGCAAAAAGAAAGGCCAAGCACATGGCAAAAGAGGAGAAAAGAACAAAGAAAAGGAAGATCTTACCGGCTTCGGAAGTTTATTCTTTCAATGGTGCGATGAGTGTTCCTGCTACTACCGCTCTCGCAGCCATTTCTGCCCTAGTTGCTTCAATAATTCTCCCTATTCGTCCCCTTCTAACTATTGCTAGACCTACAGTGACTTATCCAATAGCAAAGGCATAGAACCCCCTGAGGCGGTTGCAGCTAAGAGATGAGTCTAACGACCAAGAGTCGCAGTCATCTCTATACCCGCGATCGTCCAGTCAAAGAAGAGTGGTGCCAATAGATGAGGTAGCACAGAAGAGGGCTGAAGAGGAAGTAAAGAAGAAGCTACCGAGTTGGTGGCTGCCGTATTGCTGTGAAGGGCAAAGAGCCCTTCTAGAACCAGTTTGCCCGATGAGTCATTGGGAGAATTCTGGAGAGGCGAACTTTATATCTGGATGAAATTCTGATGGAGCATTTTGGTGATGATTGGTCCATGACTAACAGAGCCATGTACACCTTCATCTACCAAGATCTTGCTCAAGAAAGCGATTTCAAGAGAGTTTGGCCTGTTTCAGCAGCAGAGCTTAGAGGTAATACTCATATTCTTCTTTCCCTTTTTTTTACTGACTTGTGCTTCTTTTTTTCTTTTCTTAGCTAATAAAAAAGGCCTAAGTCTTCATGGTATAACGGCCTTCAACCAATCAAAATGGGAGAATGCCTCTCGTTAGAGGAGGGAAGCAGAAGCCATTAGCGATGCAGCTAAAAAGGAGTCCTTCCTCTTGAGGTCAGAGGTTAAGGATCTAAAGAGGGAGATAGCTCGGCAAGCCCAAGATCTTAAGTCTCGGTAGAGCGAGGTCGATCACTTAAAGGGACACATCATGCATCTTGCGATGGATAGCATTCAGAGCAAATGATTTGAGAAGGAGGCAGCTAGGCTGAGGGGTGAATGCTCACATCTTTCTACTGGCTTGCTAAAGCCTACGCGGATCGGGATAAGGTCTTGTCAGAGCGTGACCTTCTTCAAGTTAAGGGGGACTCCTTGCAAACTGGCTTGGCAGAAAAAGAAGTGACATGGGGTAAGAGGCTTGAAGATGAACTCGTCGCCCAGAGAGAGGAGCTTCTAGATCAATTAGGAGAGGTCCAAGGGAGGCTATTAACTCAGTTGATTTATACGGCCGAACAACGCTTCCCTGAGGCCGATCTTAACTGGATAGAGGATCTCGGGAGTCTGCCCGATCCTCCTACTAGTGATGACAAAGAGGAGGCTCCTCAAGATGGAACTATTGAAGGGATGAAAAGTGCGAACCCTCCATCATCTTAACCTTGCCCTAGCACACAGATTGAACCCGAAGCTGCTACCTCTTTGCCATTGGAGCCTATCTCTGAAGTGCATGCCGAGCCTTCTGATCCTCTTACCAAAATGAGGAAAAGTCTACTGCTGGACACACCGTAGATCCTGCTTCCAATCCAATTGAGGCTCCTACCATAGAAATTATAGACATAGAGACTTAGGTTTTTCTTTTCATTGTAACTTTTATCTATTTTGTAAAGTTTGTAGTCATTTTTATAGCTTGTAAATTTGTCCAATGAATGCAAATGAACTTATTTTTCAATTACGACTTCTTGCTTTCGTATTATGCAATTTTCATTATAAACATGCTTCTCATAACACTTAATCAAATACAATACTTCCTGAATTTGGAAATGCTTTACAAGCTTTATAGTCTATAATTCTCAGAACGAATAATTGATTTGTCCGATCTGATTGAAACGATATAACCAGTTGGTCCGATGAGAGTAATGATTTGGACTATAGGATTAAGCACATGAATGTCGAGCATTACAATGACTTTTCAACCTTGCACTATACTTCAAACATTGGCGAGTAATTTTGTATATTGACCTTCGCAATTTTTGTTCGAAATTGATGTCGAACCCAGCGAATGAGTTAGTGGAGATTAAATAGATGCATCTCACATTTGGAGCTCGGGATGAACGTCAAGCCTAGTGGATAGGTTGTACCATAACCTGGAGATAGATGGGTTCCAACTTTCGCATATTGGGCTCGGGATGAGCGTCGAGCCTAGCGGATAAGTTATACCGAACTTAAGTGGAAAGATAGGCTATGGCTTTTGCATTTTGGACTTAAGATGGACATCGAGCCTAGCGAATAAGCTGAGCCAATCGTATATTATCAATCGGGATTTTCATCGATCAACATTAATGGCATTGATCGAAATTATCGATTTTAAGAAACTGGAATAGATGCATTATTAAGTGTAAACCTTTTCCTTCCGATCAAAAGGCGCATCAATCGAGGATCAATTAAATTTTCAATTGCAATTTTCATCGATCGGGATTAATAACATCAATTGGGATCTTTGTTAATTGGAATAAAATAGATAACCTACTAACAAATGTCAAACCTAACAAACAAGTCACTATAAACGGACCTTTTTTGGAGATGGAAAGTAATTTCTTTATTGAATTCAATTTTTTGGGACAAAATTACATATGATACTTTTTGAGCACTTCGACATTCCAGCTTCTGGGGAAGTTCGATCCTTTCAGGATTCTGAGCTTGTATGTATTAGAGCTTAAATCCTTGGAGATTTCATAAGGCCCTTCCTAATTTGGCATTAGTTTCCCAACCCTAGCATTCCCTTCACTTATATCTACCTTTCTGAGCACTAGATCACCCATGTTGAAAGCTCTTATTCTCACTTTCGCGTTGTGGTATATGGCAACCCTTTGTTTATATGCAACGATTTTGACATAGGCGTATTCTATTCGCTCTTTGACCAGGTCCAGATCTTGACATCTTTCTTGGATGTTCATCCGATCAGAATAAAATGTGGACCAATAGGATGGGAGGATGACTTCTATAGGTATTATTGCCTTAGAGCCATAGATAAGAGAAAATGGCATTTGGTGAGTGCCATCTCTTGGAGAAGTCCTATAAGCCCATAGGACATTTTGCAGTTCTCCAGTCCAACTGCCTTTTGCCTCGCCTAGCCATTTCTTTAACCCTTCCAAGATTGTTCGATTAGAAACCTCGATCATCCCATTACTTTATGGGTGTGTGACTGAGGTGAACTTGAGGCTGACGTTGAGGTTTCGGCAAAAGCTTCTGAAGATAAAACTGTCAAGCTGCTTGCCATTATTTGTAATAAAAATATTGGATAAGCCATATCTGCAAATGATATCCTTCCAGGCAAAATTTCTGACCCTCTCTACCATGATTGTCGCTAGTGGCTCTACTTCGATCCATTTGGAAAAATGGTCGACGGCTACAAGGAGGAACTTTATTTGCCTTTTGCCTTAGGAAAAGGGTCCTAAGATGTCCAGGCTCCATTGGTCAAATGGACAAGAAATCTTAATCGATCGCTAGCCTACAGTCGGTTGTCTAATTACTCTTTCATGGATGTGGCATTATTGGCATTTTCTCACTTTTTTCTGGGCATCTTTGAAGATACTAGACCAAAAGTATCCAACTTGGAGTACTTTCTTTGCCATGGCCCTACCAGCTTTATGTGCACCACAAATGCCTTCATGGATTTCTCTTAGGATGTAATCTTCCTCCTCCTTTATCACGCATTTGAGCTAGGGGTGACTGAAAGCTTTTTTGTGCAGATCACCACCAATAACAGAATAATTTAAGGATTTACGTGATACCTTTTGCGCTTCCACCTTGTCTTCTGGTAGGTACCCTATTTTTAGGTACCGCTTGATGAAGTCCATCCACATATCTTATGCTGACTCAATCTTCATGATCTCTGGTTTGTCTATAGAGGAGGACATTTGGTCGACAATCGTGATATTTTCTTCTAATATTTCTTGCTCAGTAGCAGACATCTTTGCAAGCCGATCAATAGTGATTGTCTGTTTGCAAGGTCCATTCTAATTTGGACTCTTCCAACATCTTGAATGTGGCCTTGACTTTTGCCAGATATTGAATTATGTTGGTCTCTCTTGCTACGAAGGTACCTAAGACTTGACTGGTTACTAGCTGGGAGTCGATCTTGATGGTGACTGACTCCAATCACACGACATGGAGCAATCTTAGGCCTTAAAGAAATGCCTCATACTCTGCCATATTATTAGAAACTTTGAAGCTGAGTTTTATTATGTACCTTATGATGATGCCCAAGGGACCTGTTATCATGATGCCTGTGCCTCATTGGGTGTCATTTACAGCTCCATCCATGATCATTTTCCATCTAGAACATTTTGGCTGATCGGTCACATTTTTGCTAGTGACTTCAGCAATAAAATCTACCAAAACCTGGGCCTTTATTGCCTTTCTAGGCTCATACCTCACATCCCACGATTGGAGCTTGATTGCTCAACCCACCATATTTCCTTCCAAGTTCGGGATCTGAAGAATTTTTCTAATCGGTTGAATCGATCGGACCATTATTGTGTGCATTTCAAAGTACTACCTTAATTTTCGTGTACACATCATGAGGGCGATGATGAGTTGCTCAACTAAATTTTTCCTCAACTCTGGGTCCCTGAGCACCTGGCTTATATAATATATGGGAAACTACTGGGTTTCTTTTTCTCTGACTAGGACACCTACAATAGCTTCACCGAAAGTTGACAAGGATAGGTATAAATTTTCACTTGGAAGCGGCTGACTAAGTAGTGTTGAGTTAGTGAGGAACATCTTCAATTCATCAAAGGCTTGCTGGCAATCCTCTCCCCAGCTGAAAGCTTTATTCTTTCTCAACTTCTTAAAGAAGGGGGTGTACCACTTGGCCGAATAGGAGATGAATCTTTCGAGGGCTATTATTCTGTCATTCAATTTCTAAACATCTTTCATGTTGCTCAGAGGCTACATCTCTAAGATGACCTTTATTTTATCGGGATTAGCTTCAATACCTCTTTGAGAGATCATGAAGCCTAGGAATTTTCTCGAGGTGACCCCAAAGACACATTTCTCTAGATTAAGCTTTATTCGAAATTTGTTTAGTGTGGAAAAAACCTTTGCCAGATCGGCAGGGTATTCTTCAGGACTTTTTCTTTCGACAATCATGTCATCCACATAGACTTCCATATTCTACGCAATCTGATCTTTCAAAATGTTATTCATTAGAAGCTGATATATGGCACCTATATTCTTTAGTCCAAATGGCTTAACTTTGCAGTAAAAGGTTTCATCATCTATGATGAAACATATTTTTTTTGTCTAGCAGCCACATCATAATTTGGTGGTATCCGACATATGCATCGAGGAGGGAGTAGATGACTTGGCCAATAGTGGTGTCTATCAATTGATCTATGCTTGGCAGAGGGTAGCTATCCTTTGGACATGCCTTGTTAAGATCTGTAAAGTCTATACACATCCTTAGCTTTCCCGACTTCTTCTTTACCAAAACTATATTGGTGAGCCATTCAAGTAATCTATCTCTTGAATCGTACGCGCCTTTAATAGTCTGTCTACCTCATCAGAAATAAATTTTCATCGCTTGGGTGCATACCTTCGTAACTTTTGCCTAATCGACTTATCGGCTGGATCTATATTTAGTTTATGGGTGATCACATATGAATCAATTTCGGGGATGTCTTCTGGCTTCCAAGTGAAGGATGCTTGGTTGATCATCAACACCTGCATGATGGCCCCCCTCAACTTCTGCATTCATGCTGGTGTCTATTTAAATGCTATATCCTTTTGATAGTGCCCTCACCTTGACCTCTTTTGTGAGATCCATCCTCTGCCTCTTCGCCTGCTCGTATCATTCTAGTCTCGGTTCCAACATCATGGCATTTTTTGCTGCTTTATCATGGTGATACAAGCCTCTCTTGATGCCTTCTGGTCACCCCTTAGAATGGTGACACCTTCTCTAGTTGGGATTTTCATTACCATGTATTGAAAACTTTAGTCTGAAAGAGTAGAGGCCTGCAAAAAATGGCATTATAGGAAAAAAACATGTCAATGACCATAAATGTTACCTTGCAGGTGTGGGCCGGGGCTTCTTGACCAAGCTTAATAAATAAGTCTACAGATCCTACTACAGGGATAGTAGCATTGCCGAGTCCAATCAGAGGGGTGGCGTTCGGCCTTAACTCTACGATTGGTAGCCCCATGGATCTATAAACTTAAAGGATGAGCACATTTATGGCTCTGTCATTGTCCACCAATATCCTTTTGATATCAAAGTTGTTGATTCGTGCCCTGACGATGAGAACGTCCTTATGGGAAAACATTACATCTTGTGCATCTTTGCTGGATATGATGACTCAGGCTAGCCATTCAGCAGAGTGGAAGATGTAAACACCTTTTCCCTTTTTTTCTGAAGAGGTCTTCCCCGTAGGACGACCCTCAAGTGATCATATTTATAACTCCAACGTACGGTCGGTGAGGATCCATATTCTTTGAATTTCTTCGCTCGTTGTCGTCGTCCAAATCGAAATCATCCTTTTTAAGATCCGGCCATCTACAGGGACTTTTCCCTTTAGCTGGACTTACAAATTTTTTGAGGTATCCTCTTTACAGAAGTCATTCAATTTCTTCTTTCAGTTGGTAACACTCGTCGGTTATTTGACCAATATCTCTATGAAACTTGTAATACTTATTATGGTTTCAGATGGTTTTGCTTCTCTTGAATAGCTTCTTGGGCCAATTCACCTTTTGATGCTTTTCCTTAATCCACATCAGTACCTATGCTGGATTGGTATTGAGCGGTGTGAAAGCTTGTGTCTGCTGGTTGTTGTTCTGATCTGATCGAACTTGTTCGACCTCCTTTTTTTTCCTAGATTTCTTGAAGTGGAGGCTCTTTCTGGGCTCTTTGCTATCCACTCGGATGTAAAAGTTCGGCTGAATAAGCATCCATCTAGGTGTTGGAGCCTATCCATAACATTGCTCCTCCTCCCCCGACTGGATCTTAAGGCATTGTCCAGATGAATGTGTTATCTAGCTCTTTCCATCAGATTAAAAAAGCTAACCGGTGACATATTGTAATCGACTTAAATAATGGTCAATCAATAATGCCTCCAGCCAAGGTAGTGGTTGTTATTTCCACGCTTACGTTCCTTACCTCCGATATCGTGGTTTGGAACTTATCGATGTAGTCTCTAAGACTTTCATCGATTTTTTGGTAAAGATTGCATAGATTGCTTACCGACTTCGATGCCCACATTTGTATAATAAATCATGTGATAAATAGCTCTTTGAGTTGTCGTAATGAGGTAATAGATTCCTGAGGGAGCTCATGGAATTAGTTGAGGGTGTCTTCTCCCAAGGTGGTGGGAAAGATCTTGCAGGCAATTCTCTCATCATAGGTGTAAATCTGCACTTTGGTCAGATATTTTACAAGATGAGTGGCAGGGTTAGTTTTACCTATGTACCTATCCATTACCACATCTCTCCACCTGGAAGGTAGCTTAAACTCGATGATCTCCCTACAAAATAGGGAAGCTATATTCCTACAGGTGTTCCCCTCAAACATGCCTTTTTTGAGCCTCGTCAAGCCCAATTACTTGAGTTTTTTCTTGAATCACTTGTCTTCCCTACTCATGGCTGTTGAGGCAAACATGTCTCTACGTCTTTTTGTGCGATTGTGGTTCGGTGTGCACATGAAGGATAGATCATCTTTAATGGATGAGGTAGAAGATTTACTGGGGATGTAGGGAGAATCCCTGCTTGAGCACATTGTTCCCTTTCCCTTTTCGTATCTGCCTGGGCTTCTAACCCTCGTTCTTCCACCATCATGGGCTCGTGGCTCTTTGATGGAGATTCTTTTACTTCTTCTTCTTCTGAAGTCTTCAGCCATGAAGTCTATTTTGTGGTCTCTTTTAGAAGTTCTAGGCATTTTTCCCTTTCTAATCGTTTGGATGATGCTCTTAATGAAGTTACTAAGAATAACGCGTATGTCCCTAAGAGTAATAGTGGTGTCTTCCGGCTCCCGCATAACAACATCGTCAAAATCTGGAAGGAGTTTGCCCCTTGTAGTGATCTGGAAGATCTCTCTCTTCTTCCTGTAGGCCTAGATCTACTTTGGCTATTGCCATTGCAATTATATTCTTCTAAGGCTGCATGCTTATTAGACCTTGAACCTACCATATCTCTCGACATAAGTACCAAATGATAAAGCATAAAATGTCTTTATCTAAGAAATGAGAGTTGACAGTCGTAGCCTCCGATCGATCGGTAGAGTATTGCAAGAAAGAGTGCTCGGTCGGACCAGGCGTAAGCACTCCAAAACTTAAGTTAGCAGCTTTCTAGAGAGAGAGTACTTAGAGAGAATCTTAGATGTTCAATACCTGGAGCCATTGTGCTTTAGGCTATTTATAGAAGATAAAGAAGGAGCACTTGAGTACTTGGGACAAGATAACTGGCAGTTGGAGCAGGTGAGCAGTAAAGTGACAGGGAATGGATGAAAAGGCATGGACGCTAACTTGTGTTAGTGGACTAATAGGACTTGCTGTCCCATCAGTCCGATCGATAATTGCATGCCCCTATCCTGTCTTCCAGCTCACGTTTGGCTCTCCTTGTTAAAAGGCTTTAGGCTCTGCCAAGTGCTATTGGGCTGACTCAAATGGGTCTTGGGAAATATTTTTTCTGTAATTATCGCCTCACAACAGTATAAAATTAATATTAATACCAATAATAGATAACTTTTAGAGAGGAAGAAAAAAATTACATTTGGGTCCAAATGACAGCCTACTCTTGATTTGCTGATACACTGATGGATTGTTAGGCAGATTTAAATTGATACCTAGCTTTTTTTTTTAATATTTAAACTTAAATTAATTAATTTTTAGTTTAATAATATCAATTTTATCTTGAAATTATAATATCTTTAATTCTAATTTTCACAAGTCCACTTTGAAATCAATTATTTTGTTAAATAATAATATTAACTAATTCTAATTAAATAATAAAAGAATAAAAATAATTCTAGTTAAAATATACTAAAAAAAGAAAAAAGAGTTAGCAATAGAATTTGAACCATGCCACCAATAAATTGATCAATACACTTTTACCAATGATAAAATAGATACTCTTATTAAATAATAAAAAATATATTTAAAAAAAATAAAATAGATATTCTCATTAAATAATAAAAAATATACTTTAAAAAATATACTTTAATCATACCTCGAGGGAAAAAAAAAGGCAAAAATGGGTTCATGGTTATTAAAGTAGACTTAAATAAGGTGCATGATCAAATTAGCTAGGCTTTTCTTCAAGATACTTTGTGATGGGATATCACATGACATATATATAATGATCACGCAGTGGAAAAATTAGTATTTAGATCATACATGCCATGCATTATACAACAAAAAATCAAAACATGCAATTTTAGGGTTTTGAAAACTTACAACCTTAGATGCACTTTAAAACTTGATTATGATGATGACCAGAAAATAAGATGGACTTATATGCCTTAGATCTTGATCACCAATGCCAAAAGAGCTGCATTTACGTCACTCCTCTCTATGCTCACACACACACTAGAAAGGATGGCTTAAAACAAGAGTGCTAGCTCTAATCTTTTAGTATTTGGTAATGGGATTGGTTTGAAGCCACAAGATCTGACCTTGTTCTTCTTTTAGGTTGCTATTACTGCCCAAAAATATAAGAGATGAAGAAAGAATCCTTTCTCTTGAGAGTGGTAGCACTAGAGAGAGAATTGTCACCCTTAGGTCAAAAAGAATTAATCAATTTATATCATTAATTTAGGAAAGATAGGTAATGTCGAAATTCCTTAGAATTAGGAATATTTTCAGCCTTCACATTAAGTAATTTAAATTGATTCAAATTTTCTTAGGTTTTAAATTCAAATTAATTAAAATGACATAAGATATTTAATCAAAACAAACTTACTTATTTAGGGTAAGTGGTTGCCGAATTCAACTAGGGTACCTAGCTTAAATTTCGGCCACATTAATTCCCTCTTAAGAATTTTATTTTGATTCAAATATAATTTAGGATTTAATACTCAATTAATTTAATTACTCCAAGATAATTAATTAATTGAAATTAAATCTTGTGGGCCGAATTTCTCTCTCTCATGGACCAAGGTCCATTTAGCAATTTTCATACCCATTACATACATTAATTTGACTTTAAATAAAAGCTCAAATTAATGCCTAATATAATATTTAAATATTTTAAGACCAATGCTTTGTGTGCGATCCTATAGGTCCATTTAATATTGGCAATGAATTAATAAATTAATTCAAAGGCTATATATATTCTCTAGCAAGATATTATAACATTCCAAATTAAATGAAAATGTAAATGACATTTAGTGACCTAATGCAATTTTGCATAGTCCCTTACTTATAAATATCAGAATTAATATAAGGCATATAACTAGTCATCCTTATATATACTAATTCCTTTCTTGATATTTCGGTGACACTGAACTCTTAGATAAATAATGATTTCTCATTATTTCATCTCGATATGGCCATACACTTTTCAGTTCACTGATCAAGTGGCCGATGATTTTTTTTCTTATCGAGAGGGGTAATCCCTTCACTTCTCTCATGCTCTCTAACATGAATTTGTGCATACCCAAGCATACCCATACTTGTCACCCTGTTACGAGTACGTTAGGTGTATGTCAAAGTACACAGTAATTTATAAAGAGTTTCATAGAGATTTTAGGTCTAAGAACTCCAATGCAAAACTTGCACATGAAAAACACTTATGACTATTACCATGCAATATTCTCATGAACAGATCGAATCCAGATACCATGTTCTAAACATGTATCTATGATCTTTGATTGACACTCTAGTCCTTATGATCCGTATGACAGAACTTAACTTATCAGAAAGAGTATATTAGTCTTAATTTATTTGTTATTCCCATAACTATAACTGACTGGGGATATTTAGAATGAATTCTCAATTGTTTCAAGGTCTTACAACCATGTGCCTCACACATGATAACTTAAACTGAAACAACATTCTTGGATAGTTCTATCAATTGATATGCACATGAATACAATAGATAAAACAAATGCCTTATTTATTAACTTAAGTGTTTTATAACAATGTATTGGGGCTAGGGCTTACACTAACACTTTGATGGTTGCAGGGCTTCCCAATGATCATGTCAAAGTGATCATGGGGTGTGTGTTTGCTAATTCTATACAGCTTATCTGGAATGAAAATCTTTTTGAATCTTTTACTTCAAGTAAAGGTTTAAGGTAAGGCTGCCTTTTCTCTCATTATCTTTTTATTCTCGGTATTGAGAGGATAGCTCATGGTATCCTTCGAGCTGTGAATAATGGCCAATGGCAACCTATTCGTCTTAATAAAGGGGTCCTCTTTTGAGTCATCTCTTCTTCGCTGATGATTTTCTCCTTTTTGCTCGAACAAACATGTCGCGGGTGTATATCATCAAGAAGGTTCTTGAATGATTTTGTGCTAATTCTGGTTAAAGGGTGAGCTCTCACAAAACTAATGTATTTTTCTTTAAAAATGTCCCCACTCATAATAAATGTGCAGTTAGCCATAGTCTGGGCTTTATAGAAACTTTTGAATTGGGAAAGTATTTATGGATGCCTTTCTTTCATACAAGAGTGACTTGCAAACACTATGACTATATCCTTGATCAAATAAGGAATAAAATCATTGCTTGAAACTCTTTTCACGTCTCAATAGCAGACAGAGTGACTTTAGCTCAATCAGTGCTTCTACTATACCCACTTATGTCATGCAAGCTTCTATCATTCCATCCACGTTATGCCAAGATTTTGAATGGCTTACTCGCCCCTTCTTGTGGGGAGGTATTGCTGATCAACCCGAGTTGGTTTTGGTGCCTTGGGATAGAATTGCTCAACCTAAGTCGAAAGACGGACTTGCTTTTTGCTATCCTCTTTTACTTAATAGTGCTTTTATCATAAAATTAGCATGGAGTTTATATTCTGGTTCCAATCAGCTTTGGTTTTAGATGCTTTCTTCAAAGTATAAATTCATAAGGGGGTCAGGTGGTTTTTCGTTTGTCTATCGCCATAGCTCTTCTTTGTGGAGAGATATCTGTGTTAATTAGAATAACATTACCAACTATGCTATCTGGTCTGTTGGTAATGGGTTAACTGTCATGCTCTGGTTTGACCGTTGGGTCCCTGGTATTGCAACTTATCTATTCCATTTATCATTCTCACCCATTCCGGAGCATCTCATTGATAAAATAATTGCTTTCTTTACTGACATTACGGATGCGTGGAAATGGGATATTTTTAGGGATTTTTTCTCGACTGATGTGTTTAGTAAAATCTCAACAGTTTACCCTCTCTCATATTTTACAAGTGAGGAATTTATTTTTTGGGACCTCTTACCTTTGAGGGACTTTTCTATAAAATTGGCTTATCTATCTCTTTGTGGCGACATAGTTGATTTGTCTAATGATTTTATTTGGAGGAAAATTTAGAGTTTAAAAGTAACCTAATGTATTAAGATGTAGATTTGGCTTGCCCTAAACAATGGCTTGATAACCAATATGGAATGTAGAAGATGCCACTTTACTTCTTTTGGGACGTGTTCTTACTACAAGAATTTTTAGGAGAATAGATTACATGTCTTTTGTGATTGTGTCATGGATGTTCAGTTTAGACTTTGTTACTCCTAGGGGACTATTTACTTTCTTTCATGGATGCCACTAATTTCAAATCATGGCTTTCTTTTAACTTTTAGGTGCATGAGTTTACAATCGTAGGAATTTATAGCCCGAGCACTTTGTTGTTGGGTGTTGGTATATTTGGTTAAATAGAAATCAATTCATTTTCCAAAAATGTTACAGGACATCCTTATTCTTGGCCAGGAATGCCGTCACTTTTGCTACGGCTTGTCAGAAAGCTCACAACCGGGTTGATTCTCTTAGCACCTCCATTTCTAATATGGTTACTATTAAGTGACTTATCCCTTTATGAATTTTGTGAAGTTAAACTCTAATGCTTCAATCTTGAATTTAGAAGGGGCTACAGTTTATGGTGGCCTTTTACGGGATAACTATGGCAGATGGTGTATGGGATACATTACTAATATCGATATCTGCTTGATTCTTTTGGTAGAGATAAACGGTATCTTCTATGGCCTTCGTAGGGCAAAAGAGGGGGGGGGCTTCACTCATGTCATGGTGGAATGTGATAATAAGGTGGCAGTAGATATGATATATGGAAGTTGTTGTGTCAGCTCTAATTGCCTCTCACTCATTAACCTTATTTGAAGGATTGCCAAAGAGTTTCTTGCTATCTTCTTTTTCCATGTCCACAGGGAAGCTAATTTTACAGCTGACTTTTTATCTCATCTTGCCTATGATTTCCCTTCGAATTATCACATATTGTCGTATGCCCCTCAGGTTATTGAAGTTTGGCTCTGTCATGATGTTTTAGGAGTTTCTTATGATTGTTGTTTGTGAACTTTTGCTTACTCTCTTGTACCAAAAAAATACTTTAAAAAATGAAAAGAATTTATTTACTAGAATAAAATAAATATAGTAGGTAGTAGGATTTGAACCTATATCCTTTTACAAATTCACAAAAAGATACTTACTAATTGGACTATCAGTAATAGCCAGTATTAGTCTTACATATTATTTATTAATTTAATAATAAAAGGGGATAAAAATTGGCATGTCTGAAACCACTGCAGACTGTAGCGATTTAAAAAGAATAAGTTAGTATTTCTCAGTGGATCCCACATCTGAAACCGTCATTTAACACAATGGTTTTGTAATTTCCCTAATTTCATAAATTTTTTCTAACGAATCCTAATTCTGTAAATATTTTTTTTAAAAAATATTAATTAAAAAATGTCCCTGTATAATACCAATGACTGGAATATAATGCCTAGATCCATAACAGTTCATTGTGGGATTAAGGTATGATTCTGTAACGGTGCGTTACAAATTTAAATTGTCCCCACAACGTTTAGATTTTGCAACCAATCATTAAGAATTTCACCTTGATCACTCCGTTTTTTTAATTATTTTTACAAAATACATTATTCATAAAGTTATCTCATCAATTTTCATGTCAATTAGGAGTGAGTGAAAAAAATCAAAATTTTGGTTAAATAAAAAATCAATCCGAAATCGAACAATTTTTTCATTGACCGAAGCAAAAAGTTAGGTTAATGATTTTTATTTTTAAGAATTAGCCGTTAATATTTGACTAATGGTTAATCGATTTATATATATTTTATATATTATATTTTAAATTTAACACTTAAATTTCAATATTTTTTTATAATATATAAATATTATGATATGTAATTTTCTAAAATATTAGTATAATACATATTTTTAGTAAATAAATATTGGAATTATCTTTTTATTACTATTATTTATTCATTATATATGCATAATTAGCAATCTTTTGTTAATTTCATATTGAATATATTTAATTCTTATAATTCATTATGAAAATTTTATTTTTCTTTTGATTTTTTAATAGATATTATATTTAATTTGTATTTTTTTATTTTTAACGAATTTTTAATTATTAAAAATAATATTACAAATTATATAATATATTAAATTTACATGTCAAAATTTTTTAGTAGTTAACCAATAAATTGATCCGAAAATATTGGTTAAAATCTAAAATCGATATAGCAATTAATTGAAATTAATAGGCTGGCTAATAAAATTATGAATGGAATGGTTAACCGATCCATATTTACTCTTAATATCAACGTTGATCTCGGTGTTATCAATTTTAAAAAAAAAATGATTGGAGTCTTTCAAATGCATAATGAATATAATAAAATAAACATTCATTCTTATTTAAATAAAATCAAAACAAATTTTATAAATCAAATAGATAGTATTCACTATTAGATTGATTTATGCAACTTTTGTATAGAGAAGGTTTAAGTACCTTGAAAAAATATAAAAATCAATGCAATTTTTTTAAAATAAATAAGTCAATATCATCTGAAAATAAAATATTATTAATTTAGAAATCTCGTCCTTTAATTAGTTTACCCCTATAAAGGTATAATAATTGGAAGCGGTTATATTTTGTCCCCAATTTCTAATTCGGAATGGGACATTCAAATTGTAAATCCTATTCTCAATTTAATGAAGATCTCAAATTTAAGCTTCTAATTCTCTATAGGAAAAAGAGAGAGAAAGTAATTAAAATGTTTCATCTTTATAACTAGATGAAATAATAAATGATATTCTTTTAATATCCAGAGAAAGGGTAGAGCATCGCAGAATTATCATTGACATGCATGGTAGGTGTTCGATTACCTATTTCATAAATTCAGGATCCAGGATGCTTGAAAAGATGGTGCTGGCAGAGGAGCATTAGAGATGCGACATGACAGGCAGCGGTGGTGTTAGACATCCGATCATATTGACATTATTAGGGAAGTTGATGACGTGACCATTTGGACCTAGTATCTCTTAGGCCTCGGGCTCAAGAGATTACACTAAATTAGGGAGTATTATCATTTGCTTCCCCACTTTTTCCCTGAGAAAATCTGATTGGGCTAGTCATATTTGGAAATTCTCGCCTATCATATTTCAGGTTTTGAGTTGCAAATTCTAAAATTCAAAAATATGAAAACTTTTGTGTGCTCAAGAAGATAGCTATTAGAAAACTCTATTTTTGGCAGCCATCCAATTGATGGTACCTGTAATGGCCTCAATATCAGGTCAGTCGTGAATAGTATTTTTCGATGGTAAATAGTATTTTTCGGGCCCGAAAGGATATCCGAAAGTCAAAAATATTTTATTGGACCATCGGAAAGTATTGGTCATGGGGATTTCGGGGTTGAAATTTGAAGTGAAATTGAGTTCAAATGGGCCTCAAAAGGTCAAAAATACGAAAAGGCAGTGAGTCAATTTTCTTGATAGGGAAGGTGACTTGATTTTGCATAAATTATTAAAAATAGTAAATAAACTCCAAAAATTATTAGATTTTTCATGTCTATATAAATTTTTATGTAGAATATTTTGGTAGTGAGAATTAAATTTTTTGATGATACTGATAGTTATTGAATTGGATCGATAAGTTTGAATTAGATCTATAACGGACTCCGATTGAGCCAAAAATTTGTGTACTAGCTATTTTTGATTTGATAAGAGTGATGAAATTATTTTTGGAGTGAATTAAAGGTCAGGAATGGGAGAAATTAGATTGGACTTTGTAAGGCCTAAAATGGGCCTTTCACTTAATATGGGCTAAGCCCATTGAAAAAGCCCAATTTTGGGTCCATTTAGAGGGTATAAAAGAGCTAAAAATCGAGAAATTTTTCCAGAAATTCCATCTCTCCTCTCCCTTGTCTCATTGGCCAAACCATGCTCTCCCGTTCCTTCTCTTTGATTTGCTTTTAATCCACTCAAATTTTCCCTTAGATCCCAACATAAAAACTGAAGTTTCATCTCTCTAGATCACCTTAGTGGCCTCAATCAAGTGATTTTAGCAAAGGAAGGAAAGAAATCAAGTTGAGAAAGAAAATAGGGTAAGATGGAATTTGAGAAATTTATTGGTTTAAATTATTTCTTTAGTATTTTTCCATGAATTTTGAGGTGTATATTATGAATATGAGCTTAAATTTTGCATTTGAGAAAAAAAAATATAAGGAAAACTAAGCTTGTTTGAGCCGGCCATGTTAGGTGTGTGAGGAGAAGATATAGTTTCAAGGGACAAAGGCAAAGGAAAGGAAATCTAGGCACGCTTGAACAAAAGAAATTGGTATGTGACTAATAAATCTAAGTATTTTCTATTTTATTGAATTATTTTCCTTTATGTATTTAAGGAAAAAAATTGATAAATTGCTTAAACAATGCAATTAATGTGAGAAAAATGAAATTAGATCATGTATGATGTTTATTGAGTGTTTAGAAGAAAGTATAAAATTTTTTAGGCCAAGATAGTGTGGTGGCCAAAATTTTCCTTAGGGGAAAAATAGTGAGTTTTGCATGAAATTGTTACATAATAGCCTAAATTAATTATAAATATTATAATCAATGCTTATAAAATTTTAAAAGATTTATGGAATTAAGTTGGAAATTTTTAAGTTAAATAAATAGTTATGTAAGTAGTAAAATTGATGAATTATCAAGAAATAATTCATAATTTAAGTAAATTTGAGTAGTAAATGTGAAATAATGTGTAAATAAATTTTTAAGGAATTTATGGACTTTATATGAATAAATGAGAATTATAATATTGAAAATGTTCAATGAAAAATATTGAATTATAAAAATATAATTCAATAAAATGAAGAAATAAGTATAATAATGGTGAAAAGTGTGCATATAAAATTTCAAGAAATTTATGTGCAATATTACAATATTTTTGAAATAAATTGTGTAATATATATAAGTGAAAGTTATTGATTTATGGAGGGATAATTCAGTAAAAGGGTAGAAAGTGGTAAATTAATATGAATTAATTTACTATATTTGAAAAGTTTGTGAAAAAGTCGGTTGATGAAAATTTTGAAAATGAAAAAGTTTATGAAGACCTTGAAATAAGTGAAAAAGGGCTAATTAATCAAATTAATTAAGAATTATTTAATTAAGAATAAAACAATCAATTAATGGTTAAAATGTATTAAAATGAAATTTTATAGTCAGCAAGGACTAAAATGTAATTTTGCATAAAAAATTCCTAATTAAGTATAAATTAAGGTTGAGTACCTTAATTAACAACTTAAATGTCAAAAAGAAGCATAAAAGGCTAAATTTATAATTTGACAACAAAAAAGGGACTAAATTGATAAAAAGGTAAAAGCTCTGAATTAAATGCATAAATTGGAAATAAATAAGTACTCGATGAAATAAAAGTGTATCAAAATTAAAAAAATTTATTAGAAAGGAAATGATTTATTTAAATCTGTTTAAAAGTTAAAGTTGAAAATATTTAGATTATTAGTCACCACTGGGCATGTCAAGTGCTTAGCGCGTAGTTGTTACTGGGTGCAGGTTTGCAGGAGCGGAAGCAAGAGTATTCTCTGAAAGATTTCTTCTAATGTATATAGAGTTTTTGAATCTTTTTTCGCATGTATATATAAACATAATAATTATGGAGCTATATTTTATAAATATGCCTATAAGAATTGATATTTTGGATTGTATTATGGAACATATTGTGATGTAAAGTGAGATCTAGTAGGCATGAATGAATGTATGCTTAATATTTAGGGAATGAGTTATGGAAATATTTGTATGGTATGACGATATATGATTTTGTTGTGCCTCTGAGAGGCTGTGAGTATTGTTTGCTTTTCAGGGGACTAATGCAATATATAGCTGTTATATTACCAAAATTTTATTAAGTACATAGTATTTTGGACAATTATAAGTCGCTGACGAATCTTTATCATATTTATAAATTTAAATTAACCTAAGGGTTAGAAGTAAGGAAAGTATAAAAACATTGTTGGAAAAAAAATTTTTGGCCTTAGGTACACTGGTACAGTGTTAGGAGTGATAAGGGTGTTACATTTTATGGTATTAGAGCAGTGGTTTAGACGGTTTTAAGATCAGAGTGGATGTAATGTTTGATTTAAATTAATTATATATATGCCAATTGTTATTTTGAAAAGTTGTTTTGGAATTAATGTATTCTTGCTCCCTTCTGTTTTATAGTGAAAAGATGTCTGGAGAGCAGAGTCGCCAGGTTGGAGACAATAGGAGTGAGGCCTCCAGTAATATGGGGCAACAAGAGGTCCCACAACGGCAGGCACCTCCACTAGTAGCACCTCCTCCATCTCATTCTCCTCAGCTAGATTTTCTTAATTTGATGTCAGACTACATCCAGTAGCGACTCCAGGTTGCTCAGGCTCAGGCACCGCCGCTAGTGATTCAGGTTCAGCCACCTGCTTCGCCTAGAAGGAAGCCTATTTTGGAGCAGCTGAAAAGACTAGGGGCTGAGGATTTTTCAGGTCATGATCCCTTGACTCCAGCAGCTGCAGAGGAGTGGTTATTCAAGATTAAGAGATTATTTGAGATCACTCACAGTCCTTTAGAGGAGAAGTTCGAGAGTATAATTACTTTATTGTAGGGTCTAGATTTTATTTGGTGGGACTCAGTCAGGTGGCATACACCTGCAGACCGTTTGAACTGGGAGTTCTTTATTGAGTAGTTTGAGAATAAGTATATTGGGTCTGAGTATAAGATTGCTATGCAGGATGCCTTCTGGAGATTAAGACAAGGGAATCGTACTGTGGCAGAATATGACAGAGAGTTTGAGCGCTTATTTAGATGAGGGCTTGGCTACAGAAGAAAAATTATGTCAGCAGTTTGAGAGAGGGTTGCACACAGAGTTAGGTAGATCATTGGGGCCTAGAAATACCCAGATCTACGATCCATGATTGATGTGACTCTTAAATTAGATGCCACTCAAGCCGAGCAAGCAGAGAGAGTCCCGATTTTAGCAAAAGAGAAAGCAGGGACAAAGCAGTGGCAAATCTAGACAAGGTACACTACAAGAAAATCTAAAAATAGCAACGGAAATGATTCTGTTGCTAAATTAGCAACGGAAAACCAATTCCGTTGCTATTTAACAATGGAAAATAATTTTCGTTGCTAAAATTGGTTAAACTTTATAGATTTAGCAACGGAAAAATATTTGATCATCTTCCGTTGCTAAAAGTGGAGGAAATTTTTGGCGCCATAATTTAGCAACAAAAATTAGCAACGGAATAAGTATTCCGTTGCTAATTAAGGCGGTAACAAATGGCGGATAAAATTTGGGACGAAAAATAGCAACGAAATGTAGTTTTCGTTGCTATTTTAGCAACGAAATTTATTTTCGGTTGCTAAATAGCAACAAAATTTATTTTTGGTTGCTAAAATAGCAACCAAAAAATATTTTTGTTGCTAAATAGCAACCAAAATAGAATTCCGTTGCTAATTTTCATTTTCAATGAAAAATAGCAACCGAATTTATATTCGGTTGCTAAAATAGCAACGAAATTTATTTTCGGTTGCTAAAATAGCAACTGAAATAATTTTCGTTGCTAAATAGCAACCGAATTTGTTTTCTGTTGCAAAAATAGCAACAGAATATAAATTCCATTGGTAAATGAGGGGCATTTAAGTATTTTTCATGTTTGTTAGAACTATAAAATGGAAAAACCCTAAGCTTACACATTTGCCTCTTTTCCTCCCTCACAGACACAATTGCCTCTCTCTCTTTCTAACAAAGAAATCGAAGGCATAACTCGTCCTCACCGCAGTTTCTCATTTGCATCTGTGGTTCTGGCTGCAAGTACGGCGGTGACTGCAATGGGTATGTTTTCTTTTTCTCGGGAACCTTCATTTTCCTTGAAAACTTTTTCTATTTATCTTTGTGTCTGTCATTTCCTCGTTTAGTCTTATAAATCGGATGGAATTTATTTTCTTTTTGAAGTTCTCTTGTTTGGTTACCAAAAAAAGAACGGAAATTCATTTGGTTTTCTCTAATTCATGATAATTTGGTTCGAATGCGTCACCAATTTTATTTTATTTTTGTTTTTGTTCTTTCGGGTTTCCTTTCATTTGGATTAGTGGTTATTGGGTATTCTACGATTTCGATGATATATGGTTTTGTAATTGGTAGATTGGGTTTATTGTTTTTTGATATTGAAATTTTATGGCATCTCTTGCAATTTTAAGTTTTGCTTGCAAGATGGTGACTTTTGCCAAACCGGAGAATGCCTTAAGCAAGCTGAAGGCGGGTTTTATAATTCCTTTCCATTTTTCTATACTAGTTGTTAGTAATTCTGTTGTGTGAGAGCTTGTATCCATGATTGGGTCATTTTGCTAGAATTTCTGAGAATGCTATTTTACCTGGGAGATTTTTTTTTGGTTGTTAGATTATATATCATATTGACTGCTGTTGATATTAGCTAATGTTTCAGTAGAATAGTTAAAATAGCTAATGTTTTAGTAGAATTGTTAAAATGCTATCTGTTAGTATCATTTGTTTTGTCTTTCTTCCCTTATTTTGATTGGAAGACCTTGTATTGCTGAATAAGATGGTGGAGGGAAAACTCTATGTTAGATATGGGAAACATTGTATTAGACCTGGGAGGTGTCTTAGGTTGCATGATTTTCAAATTATCTTTAATTGACTTGCAAATGGAATATCAGTAGTTGTTATTTTTGGTTGCAGAGTTGATAAATGTGGGGCAAAAGCAAGATGCTTTGCAAGCATTGCATGATTTAATCACCTCAAAGAGATACCGGGCATGGTAGAAGACACTTAACAAGATTATGTTCAAGTATGTAGAGCTTTGTGTAGATATGCGGAGAGGAAGATTTGCAAACGATGGTTTAATACAATATAGGATAGTGTGCCAACAAGTGAATGTAAATTCCTTAGAGGAGGTCATTAAGCATTTTATGCATCTGTCCACTGAGAAAGATGAACAAGCTCGTAGCCATGCACAAGCCCTGGAAGAAGCTCTTGATGTTGATGATGTTGAGGTAGATAAGAGACCAGAAGATCTGATGCTCAGTTATGTCAGTGGAGAGAAAGGAAAGGACAGGTCTGATCGCGAACTTGTTACCCCTTGGTTCAAGTTTTTGTGGGAGACATATAGAACTGTTCTTGAAATATTGCGAAACAACTCAAAGTTGGAGGCACTATATGCGGTAATTCCTGCTCTAAATAGAAAACCCTTTGTTTTGTTAGCAATTTTTGTGTGCATAGACTCGCTATTGTGATAATAGCTTGTGTGTTTCCTTGGAATAAATATTATAATTATTGTGAAAATTAAACAGTCTATCAAACAAACCAAAACTGGGAGCTAATCATTGAAGTTATTAGTTTAGATGATAGCACATCGAGCTTTCCAGTTCTGCTAACAGTACAAGCATACAACAGAATTTAGGTGGCTTTTGAGATCATCAGGAATCATTTAGCAAACCTTAATAAATACAGGGACCAAAGAGATAGGCTTGATCTATCCGCCCCAGAGAGCTTACAGCTGTACCTTGATACACGATTTGATCAGCTAAAAATTGCCACTGAGCTTGCACTCTGGCAGGTATACTAATTACTCTGCTTATTTCTTATGGATAATGGCTTAATTTCTTGCAATTAACTATCCTAGTTCTTGTGTTTTCAGGAAGCTTTCAGGTCAATTGAAGATATTCATGGCTTAATGTGCATGGTAAAAAAGACTCCTAAACCATCCTTGATGGTGGTTTACTATGTCAAGCTAACTGAGATTTTCTGGATCTCATCAAGTCATCTCTATCATGCTTATGCCTGGTTTAAACTTTTTACGCTTAAAAAAAGCTTCAATAAAAACTTGAGCCAAAAGGATTTACAGTTGATAGCCTCATTAGTTGTGTTAGCTGCTCTGGCAGTGGCTCCCTATAATCACATGCACGATGCTTCTCATTTGGAACTTGAAAATGAAAAAGAGCAAAACTTGAGGGTGGCCAATCTTATTGGGTTCAATTTGGACCAAAAGGCGGAGAGCAGGGAAGTGGTAATGTAGTTTATGCAATTTGATTTACTCTGAGTTACCATACGCGTGTTCCTTCTTTTTATTATTGATGATAGCTTGCATTCTGATCAATTCTTCTTTCCACAGCTATCAAGGTCATCACTTCTTTCAAAATTGGTACGTTCTAATTGCTCAAGTCTTTTTTACTACATTTTCTGTTCTGTCTTTGCTAATATAAGGCTTTGCTCTTAAAATAATCTCTTACAATTGAGTCTTTGTGAAAAAGAAGCCGTACGTGTTTATTAATTAAACTGCTTTTTATTAATCTCTTTATACCTTAATTTTTGTGGTATGCAACTTTCATTCCCATCCATCCATCGGGAATTGTTCACGAGGAAACACTATTTGTTTGAATTGAAATTTTTTGAAAAGAATGGTGTGATGGGAAGAAAGTCAACAAGTCATGGCAAATTTGGTAGACTGAAAATTTGAGATATTTGGAAACCAAAGGTTCTATGTGTTCATAATTTTAGAGTGCTCGATCAGGATCTCATAATCACTTGTGTCTGATGAAAAAGAAATTTCAGTTTGGAAACTATCATCATTTGATAAAGAATGAAGATCGTGGGCTTAAATCATGAAAATAACCTCAATACGACTCCTTCTGTCAATCTGGACTTTAGTGCTGTGATGAGATTGATCCAATTGCGAAGGTACATGAATTTCTACATTTGATAAACAAGTTTCTTTCAGATTATTTATGGATTCATTTCCTTTATGCTTTAAGATTTTTGTGCTAAAAGCATTTATTTAACAAGCATGTGGCAAATTTTAGATCTATCTTTCATCATTTGGCATTTCAACTATATATTAAAGTTCTTGGTTTGCTGCATGGAGCCAAAAATCTATAGCATTGATTTTACAGATAAACTGATTTTACGGAATCTACATCAAAAAATTATTGTCAACCATTTCCAAATAGCTAAAGTAAATAGATCTTTTACTATTAACTTCAAGATGTTGATTGTTGTGACTTTCAATATATTCATATTTGCTGTTGTTTAATATAAAAGGAAGTGCCATGTTTGAAAAAGAATATATATTAATACAAAATTCCCGACCAAAAGCAAAATTCCCTGATGCTTTAATTGCATATATATATATAGTTGGTTAGAGTATTTACCAAATCAAGGTTTCAAGGAAAGAAATCATATGCTTAAAGTCAATATATATTCGGTGCTGCTTCTTCTTTGATTTTGTCTGTCATTTTTCACATCTATTTCTTAGAGCTATTACTGTACTTTTGTTCCTTTACATCATCAATAAATTTCAGCCTATAAAAAAAAACTTGGGTCTTTCTTGGAATTATTAGTTTTGGATGTCTATTGCTGAGGTAATAGGTGTTGTAATTGTTGTGGTTTTAGATGTCTATTGCTGGGTCATTCAGCTCTATTTGGTTACGAATTTTGCTGAAATCGTGTATGCTTTGCATAATGCAACTTTATTTTAACAGTGAGGCTTTGGCTGGACTTTGTTTCATTATAGTTTTCAGCTCCCATCCTCAAGAAATGAAAGAGGTCATGAAGCTTTTGACCCAAGAAGATTTTGGCATTTGTAGGCAAGTTTATATTATTTCACTTCCCTTGTATGGTAGCTGCAGAACTTATTTTCGAGTATTAGTTTTTTTTCCTTGTACTAGAAGCTTTAATCTAACTTCACATACCTTGAATTGGAGGGATTGTTTTGTTGACCACATGGGTGTGATACAATTTTGATACGAGGCAAGCTTATATATATATATATATAAGAGAAATAATCAATGATTTGTTGACTTGCTTATTTTTATGAATTGGTAGTTGTTTGATTGGCAGTCAATAAGAAAATATATGTTGCCGACTTGCTTATTTTTATCTTCTTGCTTATATATAAATATATGTGGTTTTCTTTCTCTTGTCATTATGTTCTTCCTTGTTTTCCCTTTAATTTTTCCATTGATGGATCATTCTCTAGCTTAATTGTTTAAAAATTTACATGTCCTAAATTTAATAGCAAGATTATATCTCTCAGTTCATGATATTATGGATTTATTCTGCAGATTAGGATAAACTAGAGCTTTGTATCTTTATTTAGAGAAGCAATTTACAAGCTGAAATGCAGAAGTGAGGTTTTTACTTTCTCTGCCACCCATTCTCAAATGTGGCTCAGTCATTTTTGTGCTTGAGACTGCTACTTATATGCATTAGCCACGGGAGTGCGATATTTGTTCATTAATTAGTTAAAGGAGTTATACCCTTGTATAATGCATATCACATGATTTTATTCTTTTATTGTCAATAATTTATTTTTGTTAAATGTGCAGTGTTTTTATGCTGAAGAGAACAACCAACCAAGGTTCATTCTGGTATGTTTCTACTCGCTAATTTCTTAAGTAGTGTAAATTGAAATATGTAAATTAGACTTAAAAAAATAGAATATATTAGTGGCAGTTGCTACTTATGCTCAATGAATAAATAAACCTTTCATAATCAACAAATGCACCCTTATGTAATTAAAAAATATTATTCAGTAGGATTGGAATTTCACCTGCTCTACCCAAAAATATATTATAAAAAAAAATTACTTTTAAGCAACGTTAAAAGAGAACATAAGAGGAGTACAGAGAATGAAAAGTCTCATCCAACATTTTGATTTATATTGGATTAATTTTTTTTAATTTCCCCTGATATAGTAATATATCAAATAATATATTCCTTATCATCAAGAAAGATGACGAGGTTGAGAGTCAAAATTCAAGGCTATATTAATTAATATTTATTGTTATATTTGTTAGTGTCCAAATGACATCAGCTTCATACTTAGAAAATTTACCGTTGACATGTGATGCAATAGCATTTGACACCAATTATTTTCTTCGTATTGATTAGTATTTATTGATTTCTGACCGCACAAAATATTTTCTTAAGATTTAATAGTATTTAGTTAATAAATAGAATTTTTTCGAATTAAATGAATCGAAATTTATTAACTTCCAAGTATCAATAGATAGATAATATTATTGAAATTTGCATCTAAATTCAACTTTTCATGAACATCACAAGATGCATAGCTTATGTATTAGGTAATATTAAGATTTTTTTTACATATTATATTATTTTTTATATATAAAAAAGAAAAGAAAAATGATGGATAATATCCTTTATGAACAATTCCAGCTATTTAATCTCAATAGTTATATTCTTTTGTCTCGAATATTGTCAGCTCAAAAATGATTTTTTGATGCAGAGATAGTAATTAATGATGCTCTGGAGCAAACTGGGAAGTGGGATCAAGGAGAACTTTTACGAACAAAAGCTAAGCTCCAGATTGCACAAGGCCAGTTAAATAATGCTGTACAAACCTATAGTTATCTTCTTGGTGTTCTCCAAGTTCGAACTAAAACCTTTAGCAGTAGGAACCTTTTCAAGGTATGAACACTGATTGACATGCAGTTAGACTCTTACTATGCCTTAGTCAATCTACTTCATCATTGGTCAGTCCCCTTGTCATGCTATATTAGAGTTGAGGAATTAGCTTAAACTAAATCATATAATAACTAAATTGTATGGGCTTTAAATTAATAATAATAATAATAATAATAATAATAATAATAATAATAATAATAATAATAATAATAATAATAATAATAATAATAATAATAATATGGAGTGACCACTTGGCCTTTATCTTATGATTATAAGTTATTGATAGGTGGGCAGAGAGAAGGCATATTTTCATGGTGGGATATTTAATTATTTTCTGATTATGACAGTATAATTCTTTTTTATACTCCTAACAGTGAGGGCCACTAATTCAAGTTTTGATGGACCTAAATTGCCTATTGCGTGTTAAAATTGCCATCTTTAGTCCACAAACAACATATCTTTCAGACACACCTATAGTCGGTCTCATAAGCCAAACCTAATTTATAGTTCTATTATTATTATTATTATTATTATTATTATTATTATTATTATTATTATTATTATTATTATTATTATTTCACTTATTTATTTTATAATTTCTTTTGCTAATCTAAATGCGAAATTTGTTGGTTTCCCAAATTACACAAACAGCTTGCTGTTTTAGTGTAATTTGTTGGTTTTCTATTGTAGTGATGGAATAGCGACGAAAAAATCGTCACAAATTTTTTATACTGAATTTAGCAACGGAGTACAACTCGGTTGCTAAAATTAGCAACAGAATTTGAATTCGGTTGCCAATTTTGACCAATTTACCAAATGCTAGTGGTTAGATTTAGCAACGGAATTTAATTTTCGTTGCTAAATTTAGCAACGGAATAAACATTCCGTTGCTAAAAATACCAACCGCCGAATTAGCAACCGAATGTTCGGTTGCTATTTTTCGTTGCTAATTTTTATTAGCAACGAAAATCCAACAAATTCGGTTGCTAATTTTTGTTGCTATTTGCTGATTTTCTTGTAGTGGTAAGAAGCAGAAGGGTCCACAGAGATCTCAGGGCCACCCACTAGCAGGCAGGGGTCAAGGTAGTGCCTCCCGTGGCAAATCTACAACCACTACAGCTTCAAGTGCACCCAGAGGTAGAGATAGAGGGATACCAGTTTTGTGTGATCATTGTGGCAAGACACATTCTGGGGAGTGCAAATTGCTGACTAGAGCTTGTTTTAGATGTGGGTCCTGAGATCATCGTATCAAAGACTGTCTTTTGCAACAGACTACTCCAGCCGCCTCACCAGCATCTGGTACAAGGTTATCTGCACCACGAGGGTGTGGTAGGGGAGCTGCCCCTAATCCTTCAACCTCCAGACCAGTTGACCAGTCATCATAGGGACAGAGGCAATCAGGGGCACAGGCCTATGCTATCAGAGCCCGAGAAGAGGAGGATGCTCCTGATGTGATTGTGGGTAAGTTTGTTCTGTTATCTGATTCTGTGTATGCATTGATAGATCCTAGCTCCACACACTCTTATATTAGCATAAAACTGGCGTGGGGTAAAGGGATGAAAGAGGCATACTTGGACTAGGACATCTTGGTGAGTAATCCTTTGGTGCATAATGCGGTAGTAAACAAGATTTATAGACAGTGTCCTATCGGTTTCAAGGGACATATATTCCTAGCAAATCTTAGTGAATTTTCTTTTCGAGAGTTTGATTTGAACATTAGGATGGATTGGTTATTTGCCCACCGAGCGACCATTGACTGCAGAAAGAAAAGAGTCACCTTACAGCTTTAGAATGGCGACGACATCATTGTTGTGGGTGTGAGATCTAATTTTTTGTCTGATGTGATATCAGCTACTGCAGCTAAAAGATTGATCAGAAAAGGCTGTGAAGCATATGTGTGTTATGCATTAGAAGCGAAGAAGGACAACTTAAATGTATTAGATGTGCCTCCTGTTAGGGAGTTTCAGGATGTGTTTCTAGATGAACTTTTAGGCTTACTGATGGAATATAACATGGCATGTATATGAAGATCACGCAGCGGATAAATAATAAAATTGATCATACATACCACAGTAATCCATAACATAGAATCGAAACATGCAATTTTAGGGTTTTGAAACTTACAAGCTTGGATGCACTTTAAATCTTGATTTTGATGATGACCAGCAAGTAGGATAAACTTATATGCTTTAGGTCTTGATCATCAATACCAAAGAAACAACCTTTACGCCACTCCTCTCTATGCTCACACACACACTTGCAAGGAAGGCTTAAAATTAGAGTGTTAGCTCTAATCTTTGAGTATTTGGCAATGGGTGTTAAACTAAAGACACAAGACCTGATCTTGTTCTTTCTAAGGTTCACCAATGGCTACCCAAAATCCAAGAGAAGAAGGAAAAGTCCTTTTCCCTTGAGAGTGGTGGCTTAGAGAGAGAAAAAAAACTAAATGGCAAAGTTACTTATTATCTATATATATCACTTAGGTTAGGGTTTTGTGTGTGCCAAAATTTACTATTATTTAGGTAGTAAAATCAGCCTCCATCACTTCCTAATTAAGTGGTATATATTGATTCAAAGACATATATGAATTTAAATTTAATTAACTTAATTATCTAAAGATAAATAACCAATTATCTAAAGATAAATAAATAATTAATTTATTCACTCTTTTTGCCATGTTTTTCAATCTCCATGGGCCAAAGTCCACTTAGCAATTTAATACCCATTATTCACATTAATTTGACTTTAAATAAAAGCCCAAATTAATGCCCAATACTCTATTTAAATATTTCAAGCTCAATGTTTTGTGTGCGATCCTATAGGTCCATTTAATTTTGGTAATGAATTAATGAATTAATTCAAAGGCTATATATATTCTCTAGCAAGATATTATAGCATTCCAAATTAAATGAAAATGCAAATGGTATTTAGTGACCTAATGCAATTTTGCATAGTCCCCTACCCTTAAATATCATAATTAATATAATGCATGGAACTAGTCATCCTTATATATATTAATTCCTTTCTTGATATTCCAGTGACACTGAACTCTCAGATAAATAATGATTACTCATTATTTCATCTCGGTATGGCCATACGCTTCCCAGTTCACTGATCAAGTGGCTGATGATATTTTTTCTCTTATCGAAATGGATAATCCCTTCACTTCTCTCATGCTCTCTAACATGAATCAGTGCATACCCATACTTGTCACTCTGTTACGAGCATGTTAGGTGTATGTCAAAGTACATAGTAATTCATAAAGAGTTTCATAGAGATTTTAGGTCTAAGAACTCCGATGCAAAACTTGCACATGAGAAACACTTATGACTTGTATCATGTAGTGTTCTCATGAACGGATTGAATCCATATACCATATTCTGAACATGTATCTATGATCTTTGATTGACACTCCAGTCTTTATGATCCGTAAGACAGAACTCAAATTATCAGAGAGAGCATACTAGTCTTAATTCATTTGTTATTCCCATAACAATGACTAATTAGGGATATTTAGAATGAAGTCTCTATTGTTTCAAGGTCTTCCAACCATGTGCCTTACATATGATAACTTAAACTGAAACAACATTCTTGGATAGTTTTATCAATTGATATGCACAGGAATACAATAGATAAAACAAATACCTCATTTTATGGTTAACCGATCTGATGGACCTGGTTACGATTTTTAATTTTTATATTTTTGGTTAATGGTTATGGTTTAGGTTTTAAGGTACCGGTTAACCGTTAGTCCATGATTGACCGGTATATATATATATATATATATATATATATATATATATATATATATATATATATATATATATATATATATATATATATATATATATATATATATATATATATATATATATATATTATTTTTATATCTTCAATTTTTTCTATTTCTCTCTAAAATTTACATAAAATAATATGTTAAAATATATTTAAACTATATTTTTATTTTTATACCTTAATTTATATTATGTCATTCTTTTTAATTATATAGTAATATTTATATATAGTATACGATTAACTTTTATATATATTATTTTTTATATTAAACTAAATTTATATTTATATTGTTGTATGCATACCATTTTAGTTAAATAAAATAACATCATTTGGTTTTCCTGTCAATGAAGCATAAACCCGACCAAACGAATGAAAAATAATTAGTTTGAATATTAATTTTTTTCAAATTGGCCAAGTTTGATTTTCATCTGTAAACAAAGTAATTATTAAAAAAACAATATTCATTATTTATTTGATTAATATTTTGATTTGTTTCACCAATAAAAGTTTCAATAATATCAAGCAATAGCCATGTAATTACATTATTTGAATTCCAACACATACAACTCCATTAAGTAGTCTTATATGTCCTCAAATACGTGGAAATTGAAAGCTTTGATGTATTATGAATTTGCCTCGTGGATTAATTTTCGTTGCTATTTTAGCAACAGATTTTGTTTTCGTTGCTAAATTTAGTTTCAAAATTTTTCGCCGTCATTTTTAGCAATGAAAATATGTTTTCGTTGCTATTTTTCGTGGCCATATTGTGGAGCTAAAATTTTTCTCTCTTTTTAGCAACGAAATACCACCATTTTTGTTCCATTACTAAACTAAAAAAATTTAACCAAATTGAGCAACGAAAATTAAAATCCATTGCTAAATTAGCAACGAATTAAATTCCGTTGCTATTTGAAGATTTTCTTATAGTGTTAATTGTATAGTAATATTTATATATAGTATCCGATTAATTTTTATATTTATTATTTTTTATCATATACTGGTGTTCATATTTTACTTAATAGCATGTAATTACATTTTCTTATATTTTAGAGTTTATGTTATAACATTTAATATTATTCAAAATTTTATTTAACTTAAAATCAAACATATTATAATTTTCAACAAATATCAAATCTATTTTATAATATCAGCTATTAATCTATATAACATGAATTTTGACTAGTAAATTATGTTTGTTTTATAATTTTTATATTAAATTACTTTACACATTTGAAATTGAATTGAACTTTATCTACTTTTTTTTAATAATTTTATGTTATAAATTTTAATGGTTAACCGAAAAATATTGGTTAACCAAACCAAAAAATCAAAATTGATGGATTGGTTAACTAAATGCAACGGACTGGTTAATGGTTAGTGATTTTAAAAAATCGATATTAATGAACTGGTTAATTTTTTTGCTAATGGATCGATTAACCGATCCATGCTCATCCCTACCTAGCGGTGTTGGTGTCAGACATCCGATCGATTGACATTATCGGGGAAGTTAATGACGTGACCTTTTGGGCCTAGTATCTCTTGGGCCTTGGACGTAAGAGATTACGCTAAAATGAGGAGTATTATCAATAAGTCTTATTAGGGGTGTGCATCGGTTGGTTCGGATCAACCTAACCCGAACCTGATTAATCTGAAATATTGAGTTTACCCTCACCCAAATCGACCCTACTAATATTTCGGACCCCTACCCGATTATTTTCGGCGCCCGAATCGAACAGCCCGAAAAATCTAATTTTTAATTTCATTTTAATTGATTAAACTGAAATTTTAATTAAAATACAATTAAATACCTTAAAATATATTATAAAAATATAACAAACCAACAATTTTAAAATTATAACAAACAAATATTGCATAATAAATAAACACTAAAACAATAATAAAAATAAACATCGACAAATAACACTAACAATAATAAACATAAACATCCAAAAATAAACATAAAAAATCAAATTAAACATCCAACAATAACAAACATATAACATCCAACAACAAAAAATATATATTAAGAACGCCATCATCTTCGCGCTTGAATTTCTTCATATCATCCTAATTTATAAAATATGAGAAATAATTAATTATAAAATTAAGAACCAAATAAAATAAAATTTAAAATATACTTAAATTAAATTAATCATACTCACTCAGCCATACTCATTTAGTAGTCCTTAATGCAAAACAAATGAATTTAAACTACAAATATTTTAGTATTTGTAGCTTAGAACCAGCAACTTTATCAAATTCCTTTCCTTTAATCAAACAATTCAGGGTGCCATCATCATTCAATTTTAATAAATTAAACTATTAACTCTATTGCCATTACTAAAATGATATCAATCCGCCGGTGTAAAATTGTTTTATTAAAACTAACATCTATCAAACTGCCATTGTATAATTTTTTAGTAAACCAATAGAATGGATACTAAAGGGCATTATTTGACTACTGCTAACATTACCAGCCACCAGTTAAAACATATGAAAACTAAATTAAATCAAAAGCAATTCAAAAATAAGAATGCATATAGACAAAAAAAGAAAAAGTAATTAACCAGCATATTTCTTGAGAATTTAATGATGCAAGGTATTGACAAAATATTAGCTAAAAAACCAACAAATTATTAGTGAAGCCAGAATGCCAAGCCTTAAGCAATATTAATCTTGGTTCCACTATGATATCTCTATTTCAATAATCATCTCTGCCTATTATTACAATCACAAGCACCATTCATTCACTACTTTAAATAATCGTACCATTGCTTTTTACTTGAAACTTAATTCCCGATTCTGCTTGGAGTTCCTTCCATGCAAATGGAAATTAGGTCCTGTAGAACAATCAACTTCAGCACAATAACTTCATCCCCATTTCTTCTATCTACGTCAAACTTCATATCAAACTATCTAGGCTATGCATGTAATATTAGCATTGATAAACCTCCAAACAAAACGAACATATTGCTTACCTGTCTATATTCACTAACTGTGTCAAGACCAACAATTCCAAGGTCCAAATCCCCTTATACTAACTTTCTTACAATATCTTTAGGTCATTGGAACTAGACTTCTAAGTTGGCGAGCTGTAAAAGAACCATGCTAATGAATAATTTCATCTATTTACATCCAAAAAATTTATATATTAAAAAAATCTATTATAATCACAAACCATGGGGTTTCTACTAATAATTTGTATAACAAAATGTGATATACAGCTGAAGCAAACCACTTAGGAAGCTCCAACATAAATGAAATTGAAAGTAGTTGCATATGCATAATTTGATTAGGAATAAACATTATTTCGTTACTAAACAAATAAAAGCCAATGACACGTTCTAATCCCAATTAATCATTGCTTATGCATTTGCATATTAAAGTTAATATCTAAGACATAAACAACAACAGTTTAATCAAAACAATGGTAGTAGCAATGCATGCAATGAAATTACAAGGGGCAATCAAGCTTTAATTCTATAATTATGTTCAAGACAATAGCAAAGAAGGACAAGAATACACCTTCCCGTTTTTGAGCTAGCCCATGCATAAGCAATCATCCATCCAGTCACTTGATTTTTTGTACAACAAAAATAACAAAAAACTTAAGAATCTGGTAGCACAAAAACAACTTAAGAACCTGGTACAAGTTAAGCCAGATCTCACATAAAACTTCTCTTGCAGAAATAACTAAACATGTTTCTGAGAATTCTAGGACTACTTTAACTTACACATTAATTGCATCTTGTTTCTTAGCATCCATGTAGGCATTGCTGCAGTAACGTTGTAGAGTTCTGAAGAATCCAGTAACTGTTAAAGCTTTGTCTATATGCAAAAACCCAGTTCATATTCAAGCTTTGTCAATCCATAAAATAATTTAACAAAACTAGCACCAAAACTCAATAAAGAAACGGGTACCCTCAAATAGAAATAGCAGCTATTTCGTAACAATTAGAAAATAAGTAACAAGAATGGTGAGTAAAAGTTACAAAAGAGAGAAACGGGTACCCATAAAAATCAAAGGGTCAAGCTAATAATGTGTGTTTCAGAATGTATAGATTGGAATATATATAGAAGGGAGTGTGGACTCCATGCTTGCTCGCATCTTTAGTATATTGACAATTATTTAGTATCAAACAAGAAGCAAGGAAAAAATGGCACACAAGCAATATCCTCTATACTTAAAATAATGTCATAGCCCAGAACAAAATTTGGGTTCTTAATTACAGTTTCAAGAAAATCAACTCTACTAAAAGGTATCAACGTACCTCAGCTCGCCGATTGAGAAAGAAAGATAAGAAAATAATTCTCCGGCTTTACTTGCAGCTTGCAGTTGTCGATTAAGGTTTTACAGAGATAAAAAGAGATCAAATTGTACATGAATCTGAAGCCAGAGCGATGAGATTCTGGGAGGTGGACATCCATTCCGTTCACTCATCCAACGATGTTAATTAGGTGACGGCGGTGATGGACAACAACGATTTGGGTAAGGTGTTAGGGATCGACTATTGAAATCAAGGAAAAAGACGAGAGAGAGAAAGGTCGACTGCTAATGAAGGAGAGAGTAGATGAAATTAGGTTTTTTCTATTTATATGGTTAGTAAATCGGGTTGGTCGGTCGGGTCGATTTTAGAGAGTTTTCACCCATCGAACCCAACCTAAAATTTCCACAATCCCTCTAATCGAACCAAAACGATCAAATCAATTAACCTCACCCAATTATGTCGGTTTGGGTTAATCGAGTTGGTTGATTCGATTTTTGCACACCCCTAAGTGTTATTACCAATTTAATGAGAGATCTCAAGTTCAATAAAGTCTATTAGAACAAAAGAGAGCTGTTAAAATGTTCTCCTCATTAACTACCTATTAAATAATACTTGTGTTCAAGAAAAAAATAACAATAACAACAATAATAAGAATAATAATAAAAATAATAAGAATAGAACAACAACAACACTATTACTAGTAGTAGTAGTTATATGCAGAAAGTAAGAAATTCGCTATCCATTAACAAATATTAGTCATGGTTAAGCTTCTCAAAATAAGGACCATACTTTCTCAATTTGTAGATTTTACACGGATTTTGACTGATATTGCTCTTGGATTTGTGTGATGCCGTTTTCGCTGCTCTAAATATTACTAGTTTAAAACCCATCTCCCAAGCCACTAGTCAACCATCATTACCAAATATTGCTAGTTTGAAACAATGAAACCCATATCTCAAGCCGCCAATAAACCATGATTCTGCATTTAATATGGGTGTGCAAAATTCAACCCTACCCGAATAATTCGATCTGAACTAGATATTCGTGTAGGATTATTAGAGTTATTTGGGTCGGGTAGGGTTAGAAAATTTTGATTTTTCGAACTCGAATTGGGTTAAAATCCTCATGAAATCAACCCGCTCGAACAACCCGATATAATCACTCCCATTACACTAATACGCTGCAATGTTTTTCCCCTTACTACTCTCCATTTCTGCCACTCAATTACCTAATAGATCTAAAATTCCAAATTGCTTCTCCTCTTCCCTTTGCTTGTCGTCGGCTCATCTTCAACCTTTACCTGTCGCCACCCCTACCTCTTGTCATCCGTGGCATCTGCTCTTCAACTTGTGTCGTCGCTGATATCTACTCTTGAACCATGATAATTTCATTAGAATTAGTAGAGTTGAATCTTGATTTTTCACCTTCTCATTTCAATTGCGTTTCTTGTTGTTTTATGTCTTACACTTGAACTCTCTTCTTCAATTCTCTTGCTACTGATGTATTAATTAGTAGATGTAGTTACTTAAATTTCATGATGTCGATTGCTTATTATGTGTTGTTGTGTTGAGTTTTGTAGATTTTGTGTTTGTGATTATGCTTGGTTAAATTAATGGTGTTGTAGTTGCTGTATCTTGTCTTTTTTTTTTAAATATTATTTGGTTATAAACTTGAGATTTTATATTCACTGAATTTATTTTATCTTTCCTCCTCCATAATATTCCACCGTTTAGAACCACATCCCTTGCTCATCTTTGTTTTACTTATTGAACTTTTAAGTGTGTGTAAATTTTTGACAATAAGAAAAGAGCATGACAGAGTATTAAACCATGATGGACTTGGTTTATCTAATTATAATTAGCAATAATAATACTTAATTACTGGCATCATTAAGGTAGTTTCAACAAAACAAAAGAGAAAAGGAAAAACATCAATAGGGAAAAAGTTGTTGTTATTATTATTATTATTTACACCGAAATGAATGCTTAATTTTCAACTCAGGCAATTGATGCCCTAAATTCATAATAATAAAGCATATACAACATAAAGAAATTAGAATAAACAAGCAACACTCGTCATTATTAATTTGTACAAATATTCTGTGAATGATGGGTGATTGTTTGGTGTTTGAGTTGAGCCAAGAAAACCATTAAGTATCATAAAAGTAGCTGTTATCTGCAGTAAACCTTCACTTGTGGTGATTGTATTTTGTCCTCCATTATTGGTTTAGAATCTTAGCTTTAACAGTTGGGATAATTAATGTTTGATGAAATATGTATATATATATATATAGGTGGCAAATGAACGGGTTGGACGGGGTTTGGGTTGGGTCATTAATGAATGGATCATTAATAGGTTAGGTCATTAATGGATAAAAAATATGGATCATTAATGGGTTAGGTCATTAATGGATTGGCTTGATTTGAGTCGACCCATGGATGGTGGATTCTTCACAAATAGCCTCCTATTTTCCTTGCTTCAATATGACTTTGAAACAGTGTAGTAGCGATGGTGGAGCCTTCGGTGGCAGCAGCAGCTAATTTCCTGGCAAGGGTTTGGCACTTAGTGCTACAATTATCACAATGAAGTGTCATTTTTAGGGCCTCGCTAATCCCTAACCCTTCCATAATTAAATACATTTAACACTTCCTTTAGTTAACTACTGAATAAGCTAATCTTTATACCAAGCTTAACGCAAACTTTAAGCGTTAGTTTTATGATGACGTAGTACACTATTAACTTCAACTTTCATACTTGCCAGCAATTGAAAGGAAATTATGAAAACAGATTATGAAAAGTCCATAAAGATTTTCCATTGTTTTCAATGTTTTAATAATGTGAAAAATGTTAATGGTCAATAAAATAATAAATTAATGAGCAGAAAACCAGATAATCGAAACCGTTTGAGGGAATCTTTTCAATTATATGCAGGAAAAATTGATATATAGGGAGATAATTTAATTAAAAAAAATGACAAAAGGAATATTAAAAATTATAATAATCTGATGCGAGTGTATTTAAATTATTTAATGTATTGGTAGGGGTAGGAATTTCTTGTTAATTTTCTTTGTCAAACTGGTAAATGTGGATGAGAAATACTTTGAGTGATTCTTATTAAAGCAGGTGATGATTTGGTCACAATATATATATATATATATATATTGATCCATTGACTATTAACCCAGCTTCTTCACAATACCCTTACAAAATTCTTTGCTAGCACTTACCCACTGCATGATACACACACACACACACACACACACACACACACACACACACACACACACATATATATATATATGTGTGTGTGTGTGTGTGTGTGTGTGTGTATCATGCAGTGGGTAAGTGCTAGCAAAGAATTTTGTAAGGGTATTGTGAAGAAGCTGGGTTAATAGTCAATGGATCAAGATCTTTAAATCTTGAAAACACCAATTAGGTTAATACCCAATGGGTTGGAAAGTGAGATAGGTTAATTTTGGGTTGACCCATTGGATATTGGATTGGGTTGAAAAATAAAATGGATCAATTTTGGATTGACCCAATGGATATTTATGTGGATTGACTTGGATTTGGATCAATTTTTTTTGATAAATTTGGATCGATCCATGGGTTTGGGTTAATTTTGCCAGGTATATATATATATATATATATATATATATAGATAATTGTAAATTAAGTTAATTATATCTATTTTTACGATTATATCATCTCATATTCTCCTTTAAAAAAAAGACAATTTATAATTTCATTTTATTTGCTATTTGTTATTAATTTTATATTTTATTATTTCTCACATATAATTTATATATTAGGTGGTACATGAAGAAATTAAAAATCGAAGATGGTTGCATTCTTTTATGACAAAATTTATCTTTGTATTTGGACAATTATTTTTGTTAGTGGTTAATTATTATATAATATATGTTTGAAGAATTTTTAAATTGTTTATTTATTGTAATTTTTAAATATTTTATATCAGTGAACAATGATATTTTTATTTTATTATTTATCTAAATTTCAAGTTAATTTTTGTCAAGTAAATTGAAAGAAAAAAAATTATTTTTTAATTAAAAATTATAAATTTGGATTATTAGAATTGTTCGGACGGATCCTAAGTTTTTGCGAGCAGTTCGAGTATGGATCTGAACTATTCTGAGGATCAGGTAGGGTTTGAATTTAGGAAAATTTTCAAATTGCGGGTTTTTCAACTCACCCAAAGCCATCCAATGCAGAACCATAGCATTTAAGACAAAAAAAGATCAATATTATGTGTTAAAACCACCACGAAATTACCGTTCCAATCTCAAAGAGAGCTCCTGCAAAAGAAGTGATATTTTTCTCTAATTTCCACTCGGTTAACAACTTCTAGACCTGTTCATGGACAAGGCTTTTTATCTAGACCTGTTCATGGACTAATCTTTTATCGGATTTGAACTGTATTTTTTACGCGACTTTTTAAACTTTTCTACTTTTTTTTCCTATTTAAACTAGGCTCATGAACAGTTATATCCACTCCTAATTGAGTAAGGAATGAGCCTAAATTTGAACTGCATTCCCATGGTTTCCTTTCCCTTGAATTTCAAATCTTTATGACATCAGAACTATCAACATCAAATAATTGTTAGTGTTGTGAACCCTCGTAACTCAAAATAATGATTAATCTCTGATTATATCTCAATAATAGCTGCTGTCCCAAAGTTACAATCAAAAAGTTTAAAAACTCGCTTTCAGAAATTTTCATAAGGAAATTGAATTCTCAGGTCACAATGCATATACATATATTTCCTCTAGTGTGTGTGTGTGTATTTCCTGTATAAAAAATAGCTACTAGCCTCTGCCCTCTTTATCTGGGAAAGGGATATATACACTGCACAAGAAATTAAAACAAAATGAATATATGACAATTCTGTCAGTCAATGCCTTGAGAAGTTTGAAGGTGATATGGCAGTTACCTTCTTTGAGATTCTAACTGCAGATTCAAGAACAAGAGTGTTCATGCATAACTCTAATTTCCGCTTGAAATCTTTACATTTTCAACCATATTGCACGTTCATAAAAATAATGTCGCTAAGGTCGCAGTAAGGAGTATGCCAACTCTCATTTTACCAAAACAAACTCAGATTATGAGCAGAAAATCAGTTCTCAAATCGGTCAAAATTACCATGAAGTAATCATATCAACCAACAAATGTTACCATCTTAATCTTGACAACCTTTTACGCTTTCGATTCTTTTGTCGTGCAGCAACATGTTTTGTAATGGAACTAGAGGGAAGAGCCTGAAGTGATGATGGTATGCCCACAGATGTTCTGCCTTTCTTACAAACCCATTTCAATGGCATGTTATTTATCACAGTGCTGATATCATTTGAACTATTCAGTTCAACAAGCTGTTTAATTTGGGCAAGCATGTGCTGTGTCCAAGCCATTGACAAATCTAAGGCAATTGAATCATCCATAGGTTTATTCCAGATACTTGTCAAGATGCTTTTTAAAGACTGGAAAGACATTGAAGACTGGTATCCTTTCTGATTTTCACAGAACATATTGACTTTGATGACATGCTTGCATAGGTTCCCTTGCAATGACCATGCACAATCACAAAAAGCAAATTCTGACCCAGGATTCCATACTATATGTGTTACATTGCTGTCTCTCAGACTTTCCACCTCAGCAAAGAGATGATTCTCATTATCCAATGTAACAGCGGAATTAGGGATTTGCAGGGCTCTATGCCATGATGTAGAAGCGACATATTCCTCCTTAACACTTTGGAATGAGTCACTTTCATCTGCATACCGATCTAGCCAGTAGCTTGAATGTAACTCGGTTGTCAGCTTGTGCACTAACCAATCAACTCTCTGAAGTGCACCAAGATGTGAATCATCAAACAATTTAGCTTTTAGTTTTACATGATAGGCTTCTATGGCACCAGATGCCTCTTGGCTTGCGAGAGGGAGATCTCTCATTGCTGAAAGCCACATTTCTGTTTGACATGTGGAGTCGACAATAACAATACGAGACATGAAAAATATAGAGCAATCCAAGAGTGTCAATACAATTCCATATGTGTGTGTGACGAGAGAGAGAGAGAGAGAGAGAGAGAGAGAGAGAGATCTAACCAATCTTAGGCACCCAAGAGGCCTTGAGATACTGTATGAATGAAGTTTGGTCGACAAAATCATTAGTTAATTCTTCCAAGGCAGCCAAAGTATCAACTTCATCCCAAATGCCATACACTAATTTTCCTAGACGCTTGAAAATTTCACGCTGAACCTTTATGTTACCACACTTTTTAACGATATTCCTCAGCCATGATCTACGGACACGCCAGAGAGAAAATAATACAGGGCAACCAAATGTCTCTCTGAAAATCCAGTAAACGCAAAAAAGTGTAAAAAGTACCATACTTATTGATTTTGCATGAAAATAGCAATGACCTAACTTTAGAGCAAAAGTATCTTGCCTTATAGGATCAATCTCTGCTGCAGCATCATCTATCAAAAATCCACTAATATTCCATCCGGGCTCTACAGCTGAAGCTCGATCCAGTAATGCCTTCATCCACTTAGCAACATCTGGCTTTGCAAAGCTACGTGTAATGACCCATGCAACAGGGAGTGCATGTTGTCTTGAATCGAACACAAGAAGTGTACACAATGGATACTGCCATTCAAACATATATTAATCAACTATTCTAAGTATTTAAAAGATAATACAGATATTAAAACCTATACTACCTTGAGTCTCTTAATGCCAAATGTTGAATCAGCTGCAAGAAGACTGCGATGACCAAAACGGATCAGCTGTTGCAACTGCCATTCCGTTTGAATCCCCAGAATAAAAGGATCAGTTTCTGATGTATCTTGATAACAGAATATAGATTTTTTATTGCGATCAACCCACATTCTGATGCTAGCTTGATCATCTAAATCCAGTTCATGGGTAGATCTTTTGATGATCATCCCAAGTTTTTGAACATATTGTGAAGCAAGGCTATTGACCTTTGCATTTGAACCACAGTATCTTTGAATCCCCTCAATGTGTTTTTCCAGCACATTCTCCTCAGGAATTCCAAGATAGATCATAGACATTGTTTGCTGCTGAATTTCATTACAAATATAAGGAATCTTCTTGGCTCCAGGGCCAATAGCATCTCTGTCAAGTGGACCATGGCAAACAAAACCAGATTTGTTCACATGACGCCTATCATTATATATTATAAGTGCAAGTGAAGGATGGGCATAGAGGCGCTTCACTACAAAATGACATGTGCATCCACGCATGGATTGCGGCCTAGCAGCACGATTCCGGGTGTTAAGTCTGTATCTTCGACTGGGCAATATGCCTCCACCTTCCCCATAATTTTCAGGACCAAATGAACACCAGTACCTAATCAATTGAATGATATTCAACATAAAAAACCAATAATTTTGAGTTCGAGCACGAAATCTCAAAGAAATTTGGGTGCGATGGAGCTGCAAAACCATTCAAGTGTTTGTAATAACACGTTAAAAGACCGACTAAAAATCTGAAGTTGGAAACGTCTATAAAAAGATTATAGAATGGCGTGGGAAGTAAGTAGCTCCTTACAAAATGCTAGATAAGTTTATGAATCAGGTATAACCCATTTGAAATGCCAATTTAAAGGAAGAGAATGGTATGCACAGTTTTCATTATTTTTTATCACCTTTTTTTAGAGAGATTATTTTTAATTAATTCTGCTTTCAATACCAATCCAATCAGAAACAAAATAAAACTTTATAAGAAGCAACCAAAAATGTAATTATGCAGTAAAAATAACATCACATTGCAAGGTATTTCTAGTACACCAGGAACTTACAACTTGTATTCCAAATATTCGTCATTCTTGTACTCTTTGAGGCTGCCCCTCGATCGTTTTCTTCCCCTTTCGATATGGAAACGAGTTGGGCATTCTACATTAGAGCATTCTCCAATTATAAAAGAATCAACTCTTTCATAAGGAATGACTGCCACATCATCATGGCGATCAGCTGTGCCAAACCTGGTCCAATTCAAATCGGCAGAAGAGAACTCCTCTTCTGGAGGATTTTGCGCTGGTATATCAACTATGGATTCAACTATTTCCATCGTTTCAGTATTCCAACAATTACTTCATGAAACTAGCAGATTCCAATTTAGCAACATATCTGCAAATTTGAAGTACAAAGTATTAAAAACCGCAAGAATTATATTATATTCCTAATTTAAGAATCAAATGTCTTCAATCGAAGTGAAAAACGCCAATAATGTATATGACCTATAAATTCTTACAGAAACAGAAAAAATACCTAACAGCAGCCGCGAGAGAAGCGGTGACCGGATTTCGGAAGGTAGCAATAGAGATTATAATGGAGGAGGAGAAGAGTTAAGGCGGCGGCGGCTGCTGCTGCTGTGGCAGCGGTGCTAATAGTGGTGAGTTGAGAAGAAGAATCAACGACAACAAGGTGAGTGAGGGGCTGTAGATGATAGAAAGTACGGAGATTTTGGTCCCTCAACTTTAATATATTTGTCTTCTTAATTTAAAATTTTTTATATGTTTTATCCCAGGATTCCAACCTAAAATAGGCACTTACCACCATGGTTATTAAACTCGGGTTAACTCGAACAGTTGGACAGTGATTCGATAAGTAATTCAAGTCGATTCAACATGAAAATAAAAAAAATATAAAAACTTGGATTGAATCGAAAAAAATCGGATTAAACCAAAATTCTATGACTCGGACCAAATTTCGATTCAACAAAAAAAATTTACATTTTAAAAAATCAATCCCTAAATTTCCAAAAAATACAGTGATATAATTAAAAATATAAAATTTAAAGATCCTATAATGTGTTCTTTTAACTAAATCCATAACAAATTATTATATATATTACATATATAAAAACTTGGTTTGACTCGAAAAAAATCGGATTGAACTAAAACTCGGTGACTCGGACCAAATTTTGATTCAACCAAAAAAATTTACATTTTAAGAAATCAATCCCTAAATTTCCAAAAAATACAGTAATATAATTAAAAACATAAAATTTAAAAATCCTATAATGTGTTCTTTTAATTAAATCCATAACAAATTATTATATATATGTAAAATATACAAAGACAGTGTTTATAATACATATCTGAATGCAGAATTGAATTACCACAAAAATCTTTTATGTTTGATCCTAACAATACATAATTTTTTTTAATTATTATTTTGTATATATAAGAGTTTATTACATATAGATCAAAAAAATCCTTTCATAGTAATTACAACTAATGAACTGGTAATTATGATTGAAAATTTTGAAACCGATAGAAATCTTTGAACAGATTAAAAAGCTGATAAGAAAATGGATTAAGCTTTGATTGCTTAAATTGTATATTAATGGAGCTGCAATTAGACATTGATAAACACCATCCAAGGACAATTAATGTTAACTAATTAAGTATCACCATATTGTAATGGTATATAAGTTGCATATAAATAATTTTAGAAACACAACTAACTTTATTGGTCTTAATATTTTTACATTGATATTTATTAATTAATAAAATTTTCAATGTATTTTGACATATTATATTTTTATTTTTTTATAAATAATTATATTTAATAAAAAGTAAAAATTTTGAGTCTATCCGGTCCAACCAATTGACTCTTGACTTAGTTGATAAACCGAGTCGATTTCCGAGCCGATTATGAAAACATTACTTAGCACTGAGCTATTGCCGAACAATGCAAGATTAGATCTTATGGAGTTCAAGACGTACTCTCAACCCATGACCGATATAAGCATGAAATCTCCTTCCTAACTCTTTTTTTCATAGTGTCTTAAAGGTACAAATGTACTTCTCATGTTTCGTTGAAAGAGTTCCAAGAATTTAAACTAATAAAAAACAATTTAAAAGCTGACGTAAGATTCTCATCTAGATCGTTACTTACTTGGCTGCCTCTTTTTTAGGTCATTGATTTCCCCTTCATCAATAAGGTTTCGGATTTTAGCTATGAATGTTATGCAATAATTATTCTCGTGACTCGTATGTTGAGGGTATTCGCAATACCAATCTCTTCTATGACCACGTAGGTGTTATCTTCCAGTTGGTTTAGCTGATAATGATTGTAGCTTGCCTTTTTATCGGAATTTCTCCAAACACCATAACTATAACACCCTAATACTCCCTAAGAATAAACTTAGATGTCACAGCAAGATAAACATATGATTGCTCAAACTTAACCGATTCTTGAATAAGAAAAATAGCTCAAGAGTTAAAATCTAAATACCACATTGCATAAAATTTTTGAATCCTTTTAATGTATACACAATCTTAAGGTTATACGGACAACTTTTATAGAAATTTGTAGTTTACTATACATCATGACTAATTGAATACATTAAAATATGTCTCTAACATCTATGCTACTCCTTCAAAAATATTTGCTGCAATCGTCCAAAAATTCTAGCCACAAGAAAGTCTTTAGCTTCTTGAGCCTATACAGAATACAATTTAGAAACACAGCCACAGTTAATAACAAATTTTACTTATCGTAACCAGATACTCGTAATGTCAAAGCTTATCGTGCACTACTAAAATATAAAACTACTAAAACACTTCTTAACCATAGTAAATTTCCTTTATTTATACAAATTGTACCGATAGGAACTTATCATTATTACCTAATTCCGAATTATCATTAGTTACAATAAAACACTTTTTGGTTACCATTCAATCAAGACCTATATAAGACAGACTTTTTAAACTTGTCATTTCCTTTAGCTAGTTCCTTTCTTAACACATTATTAACCTCGAAGCACAATTGCTTATCTTGAACTAATTATATGACTCTTACTTTGTTTAACTTTTATAAAACTATAAAGACTCTTACATTGGTATACATATTTGTCATTTATATACTCTCTTCTAGGCAGGATATATGCATTTTTAGACTCCAGCTTTCCCCATCAGTTTACTTCTCCCTCTATTATTATTATGATTATCTAACATACATTCACTCATTGATTCATATGGTTAACTAATGTTAATCTTGACTATGCATTCATAACATTTATATAATTATGCTTAAGTAATTTATAAGTAAATTCTATTACAGTAAGCCTATAATATGGATGGCAAATCTCTTTTAACGGGTTTCTTTCTTTGGTTATCTTTCACATTGAATACCAAAGAGTTTTGTGTAACTCAATAGGTTCGGACCTCAAACTTATGATTCCAAACTCCCTATACATCGTAAAATGGAAATTAAAACCCCGTAGTTCCCAACCATTTACTAATATCTAACTTAAATTATTATATTATGGGTAATTATATTTGATGCTACTTAATCAAGATCCCATCCTCATATTGAGCATATATTCTACATGTTAACTATTAGTAGGTAATATCAATGTGTTAGTTTCATTATTCATTCACATAATATATATCTTATCTAACTGATCCATGGTGTTTGCCATAACGAGGCTCTATATTGACATTTCAATCTATGTCTCTATGATTTCTCGATATATGTTTGTTAATAATCGTTATAGTAGAAAAGGTACTCTCAAACTATTAATAAATTATATAAACCAATTCTTAAAACAAGCCACATGCTTTGCCTATAACCATGTATATTGTATTTATGCTTGATAGCATGTACCAAATAATCGAACAACATATCTCATATATTCATTCATTCTATGTGAATTTGAAAGTATATTATTATTATTATTATTATTATTATTATTATTATTATTATTATTATTATTATTATTATTATTATTATTATTATTATTATACTCAAACACATCTATATTATAAGCAAAAGTTATGTTATATGTGTACATATATACATATATTCCTAGATAATTAATTGTGATAATCATACCCCTTATCAATTCTATGATAGTGACACAATTATATCCATATATTATCATTCACCGTACAATCCGTAACACTATTTATCATTGTTGTAGTCATATGCTTATGTACTATTGCTGTGGATAGTGGGTATTGCATTTGTGAATGCCCATAGACATCAAATCATAAGACACCATTAAGGTGCCAACTCTAGATATCCAAAGGTATCAATTTTCTACGGACACAAATAGGGTCAAGTCACTTGTCCTAAATGGGGTTGACACTGTACTTTGGACACAAATGGGGTCTATATTGTGGCAATTACATTGGTATTGTACCTTTTGACATATCTATTTGTATCTGTCCACATCTATAGCTTATAAGCAACCATTAAATCATCTTATTATTCTCATGCTAAAAAAACACACTCAAGTATCCATTCTTGTATACACATATATATAAACATTTCCCTATTTAGATTATCTTATCATACACATTTGAACTTACTTCTCAGTTAAGTTTAGTTCCTTTCCCATACTCATGTTCCTCTCTCTCTCTCTCTCTCTATATATATATATATATATATATATATATATATATGTATGTACATACATATATACATATACATATGTATGTACATATACATATACATATACATATACATATACATATACATATACATATACATATACATATACATATACATATACATATACATATACATATACATATACATATACATATACATATACATATACATATACATATACATATACATATACATATACATATGTATGTGTATATATATGTGTGTGTGTGTGTGTGTGTTATACATACATATATGTATGTATACATACATACATACATACATATATGTATGTATAACACACACACACACACACATATATGTATGTTATACATACATACATATATGTATGTATGTATAACATACATATATATATGTATACATACACACACACACACGCACACACACATATATGTGTGTGTGTGTGTGTATGTATGTACATACATACATACATACATACATATATATATATATATATATATATATAATCGACTCATGTTATAGCATTAATAATGCACCTATAATATTTAGAAGAAATTCATGTCAATTATATTGAAGTTCAAGAATTATATCTTCAAATCATATTTCATTATGATTCATAAATGAGTCAAAGGTAATATAGATAAATTCACACATAACAAGTTTCATTACACTTTTTTAAATAGGCTCACAAGGTTCTATTAGTGTTCGAAAAAGTTTGAAAGCCATTTGTAACCTTCGGGTGAGGTTCAACAATATTTAGGGATAGCATGTAGTGTACCTGGCTGAGATGGCATTCAACTTGGCTAAGTTGGAGCATTCTGCCTATCTAGAATGTAAACAACCCTGCTAAGATGGTTTTCAATCCAGTTAGGTTGATAATGAAACCTAAAATTCAGTAGACAGTTTCCCCAAGTTCAGTTTGTACAACAATTTTAACCTAGAAAATGTGATTTTTAGGAAAAACTTCACTTTAGAAAATTGTTCTCCTATGTCTACAGTTTCCATAGAAATAAAACAAAGCCATTTGAACAACTATCCAAGGAGATATGCATAAAACTATATTGACTGTTCCAATTGACAGGGCAACAGTCATTACACAATTTCAAGCCAAAATTCAACAGTTTTAGAGGCAAAATCAATTTTTGGTTTATGCTACAAACATTTTGATCTATATCTTATCTTTAATTTTAAACTAGAATCACTCCATTTAGAGGCCTATAGACCTAGATACAATTAAAATTCCAAAATTAGTTTTAATGATTTTTCTACAGAATTTTACTAACTTACTAACCAAAGCTAAATCAAGCCTCTACATGCAATTTAACCTTAATTCTGAATTTCATCAACATCATTATGCCATAATTATTCTACATACATGCTCAAAACATATTTAAAATACACAAAAAGGAGTAAGAGAATCTCATACTTTGTTTGGCGAATTCCTTCCTTTAAACACCATGTTTTTGCTTTCCTTTGTCCTTGTTATCTCCTATTTCTATAAACACATTTATTTATACATTTAAATCAAATTTCAATCCCTTAAACTCAAATCCTCTTATAGAGTATGAAAGAGATGAAGGATTGCATGAAAATCCCATGTAAACTTACCTTAATTACTTAAACATTTAGCTTGATTTGCCCTCTATCCTTTCTAACCATTAGAAGAAAATTTTTAGAAAGAGTAATTAGAGTAAGGAAATCTATATTTTGGCCCTTAGATATGGCCAGCCAAACCTATCTCTTCTTCTTTAAATATATCTTACTTTACACCTTCTAGAAGATCAAGCGCTAAAATATCATCGGTCAGACCTTTTTCTTATCTTTATGGAATCACAAATTGACCCTAATTCTTTCTCTAATTACTTAATTGCATGAAATGTTAACTAACACAACATATAAACCCAATACTTTCCTTATGTTGCACTTACATAACCTATTTATACCAAATTACAAAAGTACCCTCACTTAATTTCATTAATATCGATTTTATCCCAATCGGTTACTAGCCCACATAACCATTATTATTTCCTTTAAAAACATCCATACCCATGTCATATTAGGGTCTTAATTAGGGCGTTACAAGGACAATTTCCCATATTGGAATAGTGCCTCAAAGTAGCAAGACCTCAATTATCTTCCCACTTTCACCATTACTGTTGTTATTTTGATTTTAAAACCCCTTCTATTGTTGTTTTAATTGCTATTATTGTTCTTTTTATCCTTAATATGCTCTTCTTCAAAGTCAATAATAACATCTTTAAGGGATTCCCAATCTTTGATACCCTTAGCCTTCAATCCATCCTGCAGATAGACTTACATTCCTAATGAACATTCGTGTAATACCTTCACACCCCTTAGAAGGATATGAGAATGACACAACAACCTAATAAATTCATCTTGTTAAATTATGTTTCATTTACAAGTTCTTTAAATTTTCTTAATCATTCCTTTTACATTATTAAAATTACTCTTCTTAATTACATATAATTTCTATACCATAAAATATACAAATACTTATATTAGCTAAAAAATGTGTGTAACATATTTACATGTTCATTTATACATATCCCATATCTTTTATATTACATAGTATAAAAATTATATATGAAAAATAAAACTTCAACCTTCACTATTAGTGGCCCGTAATTTATCTATAGACCCTACCCTTCAAAACCTGTGAACCTTTGACTGGTGTCTAGCAAGTGTACTAGATCGGCTAGTAATATAGGAAAATATAGATTAAGACTCCAAATATTATACCCAAGGAAACATGGATTGTTAAGCCAAATATCTAAAGGTGAGTTAAATTAATATGAGATTATTCCCCAAGTTTTTGATTTCAAAGATAAGAATTAAACTTAAACGTAAACTAACAATAAAAACTAAAATTAAACTAACATTCATTAAAGGCAATAACTAAACACTTTTACTGAAGGAATTTCCACCTCAATTTCTCATGCATATAACTTAGTCAAAAAATAATGTAGTTGATTATGGAAAATCGGTAATAAACTCAGATAACTTCTCAAAATATCTTTTTAAGTATCAAATCCCTTTATTCAGAACAATTCAATACTCAGCATAAAAATCCAGTTATAGATTTCTAAATATCTGTCAGACCATTTCTCAAGAAATCTCACTTCAATTCATTCTTAATTCACCTCTTCATAGACTTAATTCACCTAAACTCAATACATAGTTACCATATTTTTAAGAAAATAACCATGCATCAAATTAAACGAGCTAAACTATGACCATGTATACCTTAAGCCAATATTATAGTTGATTATTAACCATTTCTTAACAAATCAACAACCAACATAAATATAACTCAAGACAAGGATTTTTGCTCAAGAATTAAGAAATAATCAAACTGCATTCAACTGAAGACCATACTAAGTCATTACATAAATAAATATGAGGGTTTAAGTACCCTCAGTAAAAGAAAGCGAACTACTCACTCATTGTCATAAAACTTAAATCAAAATAAAATAAACTAACAAGACTAAGAATTACGTAAAGACAAATAAAAAGCTTTCTAAATTCTAAAAAATAAACTAAACTAAAAAAACTATGAATTATGTAAAGAATTTAGCTCTTCTCTCTTGGTGTTCCTTGCTCCTTTTATAGCTTGAAAAGAAGAGTTAAAATAAACTTCAACTTCCTACTTAAAACTTCTAATTGTAATACAAACTTCCTTATTAGCATAAGACTTCTTATTCTATCAAAAGACTTATTCTTCAAAATCCAGTTGCAGATAGGAGTTGCTGGGATCGGTGGAGTGGAATTTGAAACGGTCGAGTCAGCTTGGTTGGATTGCCTAGCTCGGTAGAGTGACTTTTTACTTTATCGAGTATTACACCTTAAAAGCCACTCCATGGAGTGGAAAGTCACTTCATGGAGTGACTTGCCTCTGTACTCAATGTTCCATCTTTCCTTTCTTTTAAAATCTAAAATTTCATTTAAGTCCTTCAAACTTTTCTTCATTTCTTCAATTAGGTACCTAAAAACATCAAAATACACAATTAAACAATTAAAACACCAATTAAAGAAATTAACTCATCAAACAATTAAATTAACTCAAACATAACATAAAACATATTAAAAATACATTAATAACATAGTTAAAATTACACTTGTCAAATACCTCACACTTAGCCTTTGCTTGCCTCTAAGTAAATATGAACAAACCAACTTCTCAGAATAATCAAACTCAAAATTAGATTTATACAATACAAAACTAAGTTCAATAATCAACAAGAGCACTCAATAAAATCATAGCTAGAATAAACTTAAATAAAGAAATAAAAAATTAGTTTCCATGTGTGTGTGCAAGACCAAAATAATTTAAGCAATTTTCAAAAATAAAACTCTAATGCACTTTATAATCAAGGTTTATAATTGATGTACACTAACTATACGTATGGTTTTGCACTTAAAACTCTAAAAACACCATAGGCCTCTCCTTTAGCATTGAAATCAAAAAGATATCTTCGCTAAACAACTTAAAGCAAAGCATAGAATCACTTAGGTCTTAATTAGGTTTTAATGGGATTAAGGGATTGGCTATCAAAAAATGGTTAAAAGATAATCAAAGAGAAAATAACCGCTCTATACTTGAATAAATTCCATTTCCAACTTCTAAGTATAATTCCTTTGTCAAACTTGCTTACTAACCTCAAATAAAAATAATAAAATTGAAATCCCTCTTATTTTTCTCAATTTCTCACTTTTAAGAAGTTACAATTTATTTTCCTTGTAAATACCCTACACTTAAAATTTGGCTATATATGCTATCTTTATTTCTCTTTTTTTTTTCATTTCTTTTTCTTTTTCTTTTTTTTTTACTAGCTTCTTTTACTAGCAATTTACAATAACGTGGGTAAAACAAAGACATTACACCGCTACTTGACTTCATTTCACAATTCTTGCCCTAAAAAAATACACTATTCTCATTTCACTCAATTTAAATGCCCAATAAATGTAAATCCATCCAAATCTAGAGTGGCCAATTCTAGAGGGCAGACAAAAGCTTTTAGGCTATATGGTTAATAGATGAGTGTAACAAGAATAAAAATTATGGTATGCTTTAAGCATACCTCATTAAGCTCAAATTGGCTAACAAAGGTTATTCATATCAAAAGGTAGGAAAACAATCTTTTATAAGCTCAACAAGAAAAATTTGTCCAGATCACTTTCTAAGTTGCTTTTATGCTTCAAAGGATGATGAGGAAGATTTTAATGTCCTAAAATTCCTTACTTAACTATTGCAATGCATTGGTTTTTTCAATGTTCAAAAACTAGTCTTTCGTGCTTTATAAGTGGAAACTAATAATTATAAATCAAGTTGAGTGTTAAACTAGCATAAAATTTCATTGAATAACTTACTTGTCATATTGCCAAACTAAAGGCTTGACTATTGCATAATCTAAATTTGAGTTCAATTTGTTCGAATTCTGAGATAAATTGGGACAAACTAAGCTTTATGTAAGTTAAGTGACAAAGTAAACTAACTATAGCACTAGCATGCAAACTACAAATCAACTAAACAACTAAAAGAAAAATAAAACAACTAACATAAAATAACAATTCATAAGCAAGAAGAAAGAACATTCTTGAATTTCTGAGTTCAAAACCAAATTCAGCTATGCTTTATCCCCATCTTTAAAATTTTATTGTCCTCAGCAAAGTTGAGCTTTGATGGATGTGGGAGCAATAACATTCCTTGTTCTTATAGGGGCCACTATACAAGTCTCACCAAAACTTATATTTCTCTTACTAACTGGATTTTTTTTTTTCATTTCCTTTTAGTTGCCACTTCATACATACAAAAATGCAACTTGAATTGAATGATAATTAAGCTCATTGAATCCTTTTAAAAAGAAACAAAGCAATGAAGCACCAATTATTGCTCATGTGGATTTGCAATGAGAGAGGGAAGAAATAGATGCAAATTAAGCACATAGGTGATTGGTTGAAAAGAGAGAATGAAATGAAATTGATACGATAAATTAAAATTAAACAAATAGTTAAACTTAATCTTTGAGGCATTTCATCGAGCATGTTGTGTACACAAATTTACTAAGCTATAACTATTGTAGTTTTAATTATCACAAACCCAAATTTATATCAACATGATCTATTACATGCACCTAATTCAGTTGTGGTCATAGAAAGCACAAAGAAGATTATAAAAAATGCAAAACATCAAGCCAAAGTAACTACATATTCACATTTTATGTAAAAGAAATTAAGTAAATAGCAATGAATTTAAAGAGAGAATAAGGCAAAATTAAACTTACTTGATCAGTTGATTGATTCAGAATGAAGTTTTAATAGTTAATTGAAGCACCCGGTGGAGTGGATTTGCAAAAGGATGAGGGAATGCACAAATCTAGGTGAAAAACTAATATTTGGTGGAGTGTGTGTGAGTGAATGAAGTAAGGAAGCAAAAATTGGCCTTTTAAGTGGTCATCACTTGGTTGAGTGATGAGCCACTCGGTAGACTCTACCGAGTGATGGTCCTCTTGAAGCCATGGCACAAAAATTTTTTTTTTTAACTAAAATTTTTTTAGAGGCACTCGGTGGAGTGTAAACCCACTCCATCGGTTGGGATGCCACTCGGTGGAGTGGGTTTTGACTCCACAAAGTGGCAACTGTCTGCACTAAAATACACAAAAAATAACACTATGACATAACTCATTTCCCACAAAACTTGCACAGATGCTTAAAAAAATTTACCTAATTAACACTAAATGATTAATGCTTTCTCCTTAAATTAAGATAAAAAAATCCCCTAACTCATGCTTCTAATTATGCTAAATAAATCAAGAAATGTGCCATTATTTTCAAGAAAAATTGTTAATGCCTGTTATGCATAAAATTAACTTACCTTCACAATTACTGCTACTGATAAAACACATTCAAACCATATTATGAGCATGAAGTATGAATTCCCTTTTATTTATGCATGAAACACTTAAAACACTATATAACACTCACAAAGTAGGTTCAAGTAATTGTATGTCCCTTTGATTGACATTCCAAAATCAATATAAGCTCTTTAATGATCCTAGAAGCATATGCTAATTTAAGTTATGACAATTAAGCACAAATTCATTAGAAGTAGCTTATTTTTTCAACCTTTTATGAATTGATAGACACAAATACAATAACTTAAGAAAACACAAAACATATGTATTGAACTATAAAAGTCTATTAAATTAAACTAAAGCTAAGATGACAAATTATCAAAAATAAAACACAACTAATAATAAAAAAATTCTGAAAATTTAAAAAGAAGGGTTGAATAAGTTTTGGTTTATTGAGTCCTAGCTCGACTCATGTTACTCTCTAGAGGTCGAGCTTGTGATCCAAATACAGGTCTTTCCAAAATTTGCTCTTCATTTTCTCCCATCAGTAGAAGAAACTTGTTGTAGTTTACTAATGCTGGAAACTCCATATCCTTAATGAAAAATGAATCCTCCTTTGGCTCATTAAGAACTCTACCGGCTTTTCTAGCCTCAATAAATCCTTTAAACGGACTAAATCCAGTACTTCCACTTGAGAATTTTTCCTTTCTTGCTCATTTGGTGATAAATTCTTCACAAGAGGTTCCAATATACCTTCCAAATGACCATAAGACTTGTCTTCATGTTGGAAATTAATCGGTTACATACCTCACATGTATAAGCAAAAATTAAAATTTTTTAACTAATATATCTGATCTTGCCATGAATATACAATAAAGATATTAATGAGAATAAGAAAAATCACCTTTGATTTTTGTTGAACAGTCATTTTTCCTTCTCACCGGGTTATCGCAAGCCACAATGTCCAAAATTAAACACCTCCAATCGTAATCCACACTAGAGAAGGATCAAATGAACCAAAAACTATTGGAATTACAAGGTGGCCGAAATTCCTTGATGCTATCAAGGAGAGAGAGTCGCGGCTAGGGTTAGAGAAGAATATAGAATTTCTTTTCTTATGAAACTCACTTAACCCTAAAATCCTTATCTTGGATTTTTATAGTTAGGTTAAAAAATTCAACTTCATAATGGGATTGGGATCTTTAAAATTATTGGAGAAATATTAATTGGGATTTTGGAAATATTATTAATTTATTTGGGCTCAATTAAATCCAATTTAAGTCCTTTCATAAAGGACCTTGCATATAACCCATAAACTAGGCCCTTTATGGATATACTTTGATTTAATCACCCAAATTAATTCTAAATAAATCCAAATTAAATATATAGGCTCCATAACACTTATTAAATATATTTAATTTATTTTAGTCCAAGAATTAGGCCTTTAAGGCCTTCTATTTGGAGTTGGCATGAAACCCATCCTCTAGTGGGTTTCTGCGCAAAAACCAAATCTCTAGGCCTCTTATATTGCTCCAATGGATCTATTAATTATTATATCAGATCTACAACACTTATAGTCCAATAATAATTAATTATGAAATACATTATTTCTATTAGATCCATTTTGCAGAACATTTCTAAAAAATTCTGCGAACATTTCTACTTAAGCATAATTAATTAAAATCTTTAATTAATTATTCTCTAATTTATTCTTCTTCTCCCATAATAATATCAAATATTATTATCTTTATCATTTTACTATTTTATCCTTTACTCTGTATGTGTGTGACCTATTGGCTTTTTGTCCATGTTGGCAGTATAATATGTAATTATGAGTTCTATTAAAAAATGATATGATTTAAACTTCTTTAAATCATCTTATCAATCCCTTATTGATATTTATGATACACTATTATACAAGTCATGAACGGCCTCTAGCTAAGTATCATGATTACCTAAATGTCAGGAAAGTTAAGTGGTTCTGACTATACCTTTCCATAGAAATAGTTATCGTGCAATTACTCCTTTCACCACTCTTATCTCAATTAGATTCTGAGTATGGATTTCTGTCAACTCATATAAATCTAATTATGTATGTTTTATTAATTTAACCATTGTTCCCAAAATGCCCTCCATGGATCTCTATCCATCTTGGCATATTACTTTGGCCAGAGATTCTCTGAACAAGGCAATTAAAGAATCATGCGAGATAACTTCCCTTACTAAATTTGGGATGGTGAATCCTTTGTCAATCACTCAACTATCTTCAAGTAGGTCATGATATACCCAATCTCCTAACTATATTCACTTGCAGTTGGAAGTAATCAGTTATGGAGTCAAAATATACCACTTGCTACTTAAGATACTTTGGTGATCTCAAGTCTAAGGATACTTGCACAACCGTTATAAAGAGATTTCTCACTAACATAGATTTAATATCCGCTATGAAGAGTATGGATTTATGTCAACTCATATAAATCTAATTATGTATGTTCTATTAATTTAACCATTGTTCTCAAAATGCCATTTATGGATCCCTATCCATCTTGGCATATTACTTTGGCAAAGATTCTCTGAATAAGGTAATTATAGAATCATGCGAGATAACTTTTCTTAATAAATCTAGGATGGTGAATCCTTTATCGATTACTTAACTATCTTCAAGTAGGTTATGATATACCCAATCTCCTAACTATGTTCACTTTTAGTTGGAAGTAATCAGTTATGGAGTCAAAGTATATCACATGCTACTTAAGATAATCTTGGTGATCTCAAGTCTAAGGATCTTGCACAACCATTATGAAGAGATTCCTCACATATATAGATTTAATATCCATGTGAGGATTCTCTTTGTAGGTCTCTAATGAACTTGTTCTTCTAACAAGCATCCACATGTTAGCTTTGATCATCTCCCATAATAACAATTACGAAAACCACTTCTTGAACTATTTAAGAAGCATAACATGTGCTAGTCTATCGGGATTAACAATGTCCTATCTTGTTAATTTTATGACTAGGAATATTTAGATATTAACATATTTCCATGCAATAGACATCTCATATCTGAACACTTTCATGATTGTTTTTACACTATGTTTATAATATCGGGGACTTTTTTGATTAATTTAAGATATACAAACACATGTATTTAATCATAGCATTAATAAATGAATGATGCCTTTTATTAATGACATGAATTTATATATATGAAATACATCCCTTTTACATAGGCTCTAGGACATACTCTCTAACAATCTCCCACTTGCACTTGAGCCAATCACTCATATGTCTTAAACCCATGTTATTTATATGGTGATGTGCTTAATCTAGGAAAGTTCTTTAGTAAGAGGATTTGCCACATTATCATCTGTGGGGACCTTTTCTATCTTCACATCATTTCTAGCTACTATTTTCCTTATGAGATGGTAGCATCTGAGAACATGCTTGGATCGCCGATGAGATTGTGGTTCCTTTGCTTGTGCAATAGCTCCATTATTGTCACAATATAAAAGAATTGGATCAACAATGATAGGCACCGCTCCTAGTTCAGATATGAACTTTTTGATCCATACTGCTTTTTTGGCTACCTTTGAAGCAGTAATGTAGTCATCTTCTATCATAAAATCAACAGTTATTTCTTGTTTGGAACTCTTCCAACTAACTACTCCTCCTCCCATTGGGAACACAAAACCAGACAGTAATTTACAATCATCTTTGTCAAATTAAAAGCTGGCATTAGTGATAATCTTGTTTTTAATGTTTATTTTTTGGATAATCTTGTGTGTTCTATTGTCTCATCTTGCATGCTTTTAGTGTTTTAATGCTAAAATATTTTTTCTTATGTTTATTTTAGTCATTTTGAAAAATTTAAAGTTTTTGGGTGATTAATGGTCTTAAATTTTATTTTTATGCAGGAAATTTTGCTAAGGCATGACTGAGACAAATTATCCCAGCCGTGTCCAACGCAGAAGGCAAAAAACTCACCGTTGCACTAATGGCCATGGTTGAGACAAACTGTCCTAGCCGTGTCCAATACAGTAGTCAAAGCGCACCGTTTCATTAAAGGTCGCGGCTAAGATAAAGTGTCCCAGCCGTGGCAAAGTACAACCTGTAAACGCATTTTGATTTAGAAGCTCGTTGCGGCTGAGACAAACTGTCCCAGCCGTGCCCATAGAAATTACCACTTTGTCTCCTTCTGTTGCGGCTGAGACAAAAGTGTCCCAGTCGTGGCCTCTTGGATAGTTCTATAAAAGCTGCAAAATTTTCTGCTTAGAGGAGGTCTTTTTCTAGGGTTTTGTGAATAGAGTGCTTAGGTAGAGAAAAAATGTAGTTTTTCATATTTTAAGGGTTTTTCATACTTAGTATTAGAGTTTTACTTGTAAAAATTACTCTTTTAGTTTAGTTTTACTTCAAGAAAACAAAGATAGTCATATTTTTAGTTTCTAGTTTTGAAGATTACAACTTACAATCAAAGTGTTGTTTGGAGAAGAAGAGAAAGAGCTTCATCAACTTCAAATCTTCAGCTTCAAATGGGTTTTATAGTTTTTACTCTTACTTTGTTCATCTTTTACATTATGGATAGTGAGTAGTTATCTTTGTTGCTTGGGGAAGCTTTGAATCCCCTACTCACAATGTGAATATTGAGCATATTTTGAGTTTTACATGAATGAATGGTCTATTTCACTGTTACTTATTTATATTTCATGGGTTTTCAATCTATTGAATTAATTTCCATACATGGATGAATGATGTTCATCATATATCTTTGAATGTGTATTGAGTCTAGTAGATTGAAGTCTATTAATAATCTTGCTCAGTTTTTCTTTCACGAATGCCGTATTATTTTAGACGGCTCCGAAATGGGATTCTAAATGTGCAGTAATTGTGATCTTAGGACTAGGGTGTAGAGTGAAATGGATGAGATTTGGGTTGTTTGGCTCCAAAATCGGAAGGAAAACCAAACTTAGGATGTTAGACCCGTGCATAGGCTAGTTGTTGGGCTGGCTCCGGAATGGAAAGTTTAGCAACTAGAATAGCTGGCTCCGAAATGGGAAGCTTGGGTTAAGAGGGTTATCCCGAATTCGTTCATGTATACTTTAAGATAAAATTAATTCACAGTGGGTATAGGGTGGATGAGTGAACCTAAGCAACGTTTTAATTTCTATACATTTTCATACTTGTTAACTTTTTTGAATTAAATACATACTCAATTTACTGTTATTAGAATTAAATTTCCCTTCATTGCATATTTTGGCTTTTAAAGTTTGCATTATACAAATTAAACAACTCATACACACCAAATTGGGAATTCTTTAGCATACAATTAATTTCCATAGTTTTCACACACATTGCCCTTGGGTTCAATATTTGCAGGTCCTAACTATACCCCACTTTATTACTTGTCGATCTAGTGCACTTGCTAGGGTCGCAACAAGTTTTTGACGCCGATGTCGGGGAAATTGGCATTGTTAGTAAGCTGTGATTATTATTTATATGTGTTTTCTTGTCCTTATTTTATTTTTTTTGATTCGTTTCAGGTGAAATTGGTGCATGAACAAAACAAGACAAGAGCAATTACTACCTTTTGATCCTGAAATTGAGAGAACCCTACACCAAAGAAGGAAAGCTAATAGAGATAATGAGATGGAGCACGATCCTCCTCTTGATGAGTTTCCTCTCGAGAATGAACAAGTGCCGAGGGCACATAAACAAATGCCAGGGGCAAGAAGACAAAAATACCTGGGCGAAGAACCATAAGAGACTAAGCTGTGCCAAGGTGGAATGAAGATCATCGAACAATTGTATTACCGAGAGGAGTACAATTTGAGCTCAAACCAGCCACCATTACTATGGTACATAGGAATCAGTTCTCTGGTTCGGAAGTAGAAGATCCAGCTCAATATATTGACATATTTCTAGAAGTTAGTGACACTGTTCAAATTTTAGGTGTTAGTACAAATGTAGTAAGGTTGAAGTTGTTTCCATTTACGTTGATTGGAAAAGCAAGAGAATGGCTACAAATGTTACCACGTTAGTCAATATGGTCATGGGATCAGGTGCAAGAAAAGTTTCTAATGAGATTTTCCCTCCAACAAAGACTGCAAGCATTCAAAATAGCATAATGAGTTTCCATTAAATGAATGAAGAGCCTTTTCACGAGGCCTGGGAGAGGTTTAGGAGATTATTGAGAAGCTATCCACATCATGAAATAGTAGTTTACCAACTGATGACCATCTTTTATGCTGGAGTTATACCTCAAACAAGGTCATTATTGGATGCAGCATCAGCAGGATCTTTATTGAACAAGCTACCTGAGGATGCTTTTCAGTTGTTGGATGAGATGGCGGCAAATGACTCTCAATGGAATGACCCTAGATCAGTTCCAAGGAGGCAAGGTTTACACAATGTGGATGAAGTGGCATTGTTAAAAGCCTAGCTAGAATTGGTAAAAAAGGAGTTGAGTGGCTTGAAAGTTCAAAATGTGGCTACAGTAAATCAAGGACATAGGCTATGTGAAAGTGGGCAAGTTATCCAAGAAGGAGGAGTTATAGGAGATGTAAATGCATTAGGCGATTTTAGAAGGAATGATCCCTAAAGAATTTCATATAATTCGGGATAGAGAAATCACCCAAATTTTGCTTGGAAGGATAGAAATCAACAAACTTCACCTTCTCAACCACAAGCAAGAGCCCCTTACCACTCAAATGCTTATCATAGTCATGCTCAGCCCCACCAACCACAAGCCACCAATCACTACCAAGCTCCTTATCTACTGAACCACCATTAAGGGCAAAGCTTTAATCATTCCCAACCTCAATCATACCACCTGCCGGAATTCCAATCAAGACCACCTATTTAAGAAAAGAAGCCTAACTTAGAAGACATGTTTGCTAGTTTTATGAATAGCCAATAACAATTCATGACAAGTCAAGAATCAAGATCGAAATCTCAAGAGCAATAGAACCAGAACCAAGATGCTTCAATGAGAAATTTAGAGACTCAATTGGGTCAACTTGCAACTTCAATGTCAAACAGACAACCAGGGACATTTCCTTCAAATGTGGATCGCAAGCCCAAGGAGGAGGCCAAAGCAATCACTTTGAGAAGTGGCAAGGAAGCAGCACGAGAGGAAGAAAGAGGTAAATCACCAACTTCATCAACTAATTTGGAGGAACCAACATGGAAGGTAAGTATTTTTAACTCTAGAGTAGAGGTAGATGAGGATGCTCCAAGGAATGATAAGGGAAAGAGTATTGTGAATCCGAACATAGAGGATATTGATATCAATAGGTTGCCCTTTCCTGCTGCAGCTAGGAAGTAGAAAAAAATGAGCAATTGGCTAGGTTTCTAGAAATGTTTAAGAAATTACATATTAACTTGCGTTTTGCTGAAGCCCTAGCACACATGCCTAATTATGCTAAGTTTATGAAAGAACTTTATTCTAACAAAAAGAAACTAGAAGGGTATGAAATTGTGCAACTCATGAAAAATTGTAGTGCAATTATCATGAATAAGATCCTAGAAAAATTGGAAGATCCAGGTAGCTTTACTCTACCTTGTGAAATTGGTGAGACCTTTGTTGGAAATACTTTATGTGATTTAGGAGCCAGCATTAACTTGATGCCTTATTTCATGTGCAGGAAACTTAACTTAGGGGATCTCAAAGAAACAGGAATGAGACTTCAACTTGTAGATAGATCAATGAGAAAGCCGAAGGGAGTTATTGAGGACTTACTGGTGAAAGTGGGAAAACTTATTTTTCTTATAGATTTTGTGGTCATGGAGATGGAAAAGGATAGGAAGACACCACTTATTGTGGGTAGGCCATTCCTGAACACTACAAAGGCTCTAATTGATGTCCGTGGGCAAAAGGTCACTCTTCGATTCAACAACGAAGAATTGGTGGTAGATATGAACAAGTCTCAGAGATATCCATCAAGTGATCTAGAAGAGTCGGTCTATTTTATGGACAAAATTGATGAATGTGTAAAGGAGATGCAAGAAAAAGTGTTGCTGAATGATCCATTGAATTTAAGCTTGATGCATTCTTTGGAGAGTGAAGAGTTAGATGGAGTAGAAGAAAAATGGATAGTAGCTGTGGAGAAGGGATGCGAAGAGGAGAATCTGAAGCAAGAGAGAACTACTTTATAAGAGGGGGAGTTGAAATCTGAAACTTAAACCTCTTCCTCCTCATTTAAAGTATGTATTTTTGAAAACTAAAGAAAAGCCAGTAATTATCTCTTCTTTATTGACAGGTGTTAAAGAGGAGACACTGCTTAAGGTATTGAAAAGCACAAAGAGGCTATAGGATGGGAGACAGCGAACTTAAAGGGAATTAATCCAAGCTATTACACTCATCGAATTCCTATGGAGGAAGATTGTAAACCAGTAGCTCAACCCCAAAGAAGGCTCAATCCAGCTATGCAAGAGGTCGTAAAGAAAAAGGTACTCAAACTACTTGATTCAGGTATAATCTATCCAATCTCTGATAGTAAAAGGGTTAGCCCTGTGCAATGTGTCCCTAAGAAGGGGAGAATGACAGTGGTAAAGAATGAAGTAGATGAACTTATTCCAACTCGGACAATCATGGGTTGGAGGGTGTGTATAGACTATAGGAGATTGAACCATGCCACCCGAAAAGATCATTTCCCATTGCCATTCATTGATAAGATGTTAGAGAGGTTAGTGAGGAATAGGTTTTATTGTTTTTTAGACGGGTATTCGGGATACCTGCAAATCCCCATAGCCCCTAAAGATCAGGAGAAAACAACCTTTAACTGCCCTTATAGCACATTCGACTATAGGAGGATGCCTTTTGGCTTGTGTAATGTGCCGGCTACGTTTTTGCGGTGCATGATGGCAATCTTTCATGATTTTATAGAAAAATTTATGGAGGTATTCATGGATGACTTTACCATTTATGGGCTAGACTTTGAGAGCTATTTAGAGCATCTTGATTTAGTATTGGGTAGGTGTAAGAAGACCAACTTAGTATTAAATTGGGAGAAATGCCATTTTATGGTAAGGGAAGGTATAGTTTTGGGACACAAAATTTCTGAGAAGGGGATTGAGGTAGACAAAGCAAAGATAGAAGTTATAGAGAAGCTTCCACCACCAACCAATGTTAAGGGAGTTAGGAATTTTCTAGGGCATGTAGGTTTCTATAGAAGGTTCATAAAAGATTTTTCAAAAATTGCAAAGCCTTTATCTAATTTGTTAATGAAAGATGCTCCTTTTGAATTTAATGCTAAATGTTTATTGGCTTTTAAATTGTTGAAGCAAAGGCTTATTTCAGCTCCGGTGATCATATCTCCGGATTGGAATTTGCCCTTTGAGCTAATGTGCAATGCAAGTGATTTTTCATTGGGAGTAGTACTTAGACAAAGGCAAGAGAAAGTATTTTGTACAATTTATTATGCAAGGCACACTTTGACAGGAGCTCAAGTTAACTACACCACAACTGAAAAGGAGTTTCTTGCTATTGTATTTGCCTTTGAGAAGTTTCAATCATATCTAATTGGAGCAAAAATTGTGGTGTGGTCTGACCATACAACATTAAGGCATCTCTTTGCCAAGAAGGAATCCAAGCCAAGATTGATAAGATGGGTACTCCTCTTGAAAGAATTCGATTTGGAGATCAAAGACAAGAAGGGAGCAGAGAACCATATGGCAAATCATTTGTCAAGATTAGAGCATGATCATGTTGAGAAAGGGGAGATTATGGACTTATTCCCTGATGAGCATATTTGTGCATTATTTGTTTGTGAAATCTCTGTACCTTGGTTTGCTAATGTGGCAAATTGTCTCGCAGGTGGTTATATGCCAAGGGACTTCACATGGCAACAAAGAAAGAAGCTGCAAGCCAATGCAAAGCATTACATTTGGGATGATCCTTACCTTTTTCGACTTTGTGCTGATCAAGTGCTAAGAAGGTGTATCCCTAATGAAGAGCAAGCAGAGATTATTCAAGCCTGTCATCAATAGAGAAGCTGGTGGACATCATGAACCTAATATAACGGTATCAAAAATCCTCTCTTCTGGATTTTATTGGCCCACTTTATTTAATGATGTTAAATTGTTCATTCAAACCTATGATCGATGTCAAAGGGTGGGAAATATAACTAGGGGAGATGAGATGCCATTGACCAATATGCTTGAGGTTGAAATGTTTGATTTGTGGGGAATAGATTTCATGGGGCCTTTTTTGGTTTCTTATGGGTTTAAATATATCCTAGTGGCAGTAGATTATATGAGTAAGTGGGTAGAAGCTGTAGCTACTAGGACTTATGATGCAAATGTTGTCCTAGAATTCTTGAGGAAGAATATATTCACCTGTTATGGAGGCTTGAGAGCTATCATTAGTGATGGTGGGAAACACTTTGTTAACCACCAATTAAAGACCTTGTTGAAAAAATTTGGAGTGAGACATAAAATCACTACCCCATACCATGCCCAAGCAAATGGCCAAGTTGAGGTGTCCAACCAAGAGTTAAAAGCCATCTTGGAGAAAACTGTAAATGCATCTAGGAAGGACTGGTACTTTAAGCTAGATGAAGCTTTATGGGCGTATAAGATAGCTTTTAAGACACCAATAGAATGCCACCTTTTAGGTTAGTTTTTGGCAAGTCCTATCATCTACCGGTGGAATTGGAGCACAAGGCTTATTAGGCTACTAAGTTCTTAAATCTTAATCTTGAGAATGCAGGAAAATGTAGGTCTTTACAGTTAAACGAGTTGGAAGAGATTCGATTCTGGGCCTATGAACATGCGAAGAAGTACAAGGAGAATACGAAGAAGTGGCATGATCGTAAAGTCGCCAAGAAGAAATTTGTGCTAGGAATGAAGGTACTTCTTTATGATAGCAGATAGAGGTTGTTTCTCGGAAAGTTGAAATCAAAGTGGAAAGGACCATTTGAGGTTGTCGAAGTCTCTAGCTATGGAGAAGTAACCATCAGACATCCAGAAAAAGGTGATGGGTGTGAGTATAAAGTAAATGGTCACCGATTGAAGCCATATCTCAATTCCAAGTATGAGGCTGCATTAGTGATCCTCACTTTAGAAGATGTTCCATGAGAGCTATGAAAGTTGAGCTGGCGACTTGTTAAACCCATAACTTTTCCTTATCCTTGAACTCAATTACTTTTCTTTTCAATTTATCTTTAATTTCTTGCAAGTTTATCATGTTTAGTATCTAGTGTTTTTAATTTTTCAAGAGAATAATGATTATTAGTGAATGTTAAAGTGATTTTGTTGAAGAGATGAAGAGTTTTTAATAGGGAAAAATTTCAGTTGGTCGAGGCTGAGACAAACAGTCCCAGCCGTGGCCTATTAAAATTTTGGAGAGGCAAAAGATAGCCACGGCTGAGACTAATTGTCCCAGCCGTGGCCAATTCCATGTTTTAAAGATAGAAGGTAGGCATGGCTGAGACAATTAGTCCCAGCCATGGCCAATTTCGTGCCATTTTGCACTTTGGAGTCTTGTAGGTAGGCACGGCTGAGACAATTAGTCCCAGCCGTGGCTTAAAAAAAATCACATGGGGGAATTTATTGGGACACGACTGAGACAATTAGTCCCAGCCGTGCCTTTTGTTTCATTTCAACTCCAGAAGGGGGGCACGACAGAGACAAATAGTCCCAACCATTCCATTTTGTGTAACTGTCATATTCGTTCGTTTTTAAACCGATCTTTTGCCCTTCTTCCTCATTTCTTTTGTTTCCTCTGCAAATTATCTTCAAACTTCCAGCTTTCTCTCTCATTTTTGTGCCTTCTCACTCTATCTCTCAAAAAATCAAGTAAGTATCTCTTTTCTCTTTTCTTTGTTTTAGTTCAACGTTTGTTCTGCTTTAAGTTAATTTTTTTCCTTTGTTAAATCTTCTTTACTCTTTTGGTCTTTTGCTGGGGACAACAAACGTTTTAAGTGTGGGGAGAGGGTTTGAGGATGAAAACTGTTTAACTTAGTTTTTCTTTATTTGCTTTTGATGTTGTTTCTTTTTAGTTGTGGGATGTTTTTAGTTGTTTGCTGTTGTGTTATGACTGTAGTTTGCTAATCGAATTTCTTTCATGTTTTCCATATTTTTCATAATTTTTATCTTGGATGTTTGATTTTGGTATTAGTTCTTATCATTTGTGTTTGAAATTTGCATTACATTCTGCATTCCTTTAGTGTCAATTTAGTTTAGTTTCTTAGGTTGTTAATTACTCTTGCAATTATCCTGAGCTTGCCAGTTAATCTTTTTTTGAATCAATTTGAACTTAAAATTTGAACTGCTTATTTAGGAGGTTTGAGTAGCCAGAGTGTAGTAGTATTGTTCAGGGAAGTTCTTCTTTTAAATTGATCTCGATTAATTATATACCATTCAATTTCTAACTTAATGAGCACAGTAGGCTAAGTTTTATGAAATTAAAACCAGTGAGTAAAAGTATTCGAGTGAAGAAATTCTGGAATAGTTAGAACCTTCCTCATCACCCTTCGAAATGAATATTCAACTCAGATAAGATTAGGATATGACCTAGGCAGCCTTCTTTGGTAACCAACTTTTAAATGACTTTTGACCTACCCTTAGTAAGTTTTACCATTGTTAACCCTTTTGAGCTTAATTGGTATGCTAAAAGCATACTATTTAATTTTTCTTGATTACACTTATGCTAAATCATGCAGCCTAAAATGCCTTTGTCTGTCCCACTTTGGAATTGGCCACTCTAGGTTGGGAAATGAAATTTGCATGTTAGGTCTGATAAATTTTTGATTATCAGTTAAGAAGTAAAGGAAAGTTGAAGTTATTTTTTTTAGGAATTTTTGAGCTTAAACGTTCTAAATATTTTGGGACAAGGTTGATAAACAATTAGTGCTTTTGGTGCCCTTCTTAGTAAGTGAGCGAAAATTTCACTGTTACTTACTTAAAAAAAACAAAACAAAAAAACAAAAATCAGTTATTATGCTGCAGAAAATAAGTGTGGGGTACCTAGCATTTATAAGAAGTGTAATTTATCTTCCTACAATTTTGAGAATCCAACTAATGTCCTGAGATTAGTTTTCCCTTCTTACAATGATAGAGTATGGATTTTGAAGGAGTTATTTTCTTGTGAAAGTTAGGTGGTTTGTATTTTTGGATAGTGTGGCTAATTTTGTCTTGCTAACCTTATCAAAATTTTTTGGAACCTTTGCCTTATCCCCACTACAACCTTAATGTAAGCCTTGGTGATTCTGTTTTGTTTTGAGTTGTTTAGTGGAGATGACCCTTGTGGTTTAGGTGCTAAAGGAGAGGCATATGACTGTTCTGATTTGTAAGCGCAAAATTGTTGTAATTCTCTATTTGCTTAATTGCTAGAATTCACTGGTAGTTTTGGTTTTTGAAAGAAAATAAATCGTTTTTAGCCTTGCACACACACAAGAAATTGTATGGTATAGATCAGTTTGAGTCTTTTTAATTAAATTCTTCATCTAAGTGTCTTCTATTAAGTGTTGCTAGAATCTTTCTGCCTTTGCTCGTTCTGATGTGGAGTTTGAATTTTCAAGATTGTGGATGATTAGTTTGCTCGAGGGTGAGCAAAAAGCTAAGTGTGGGGTAGTTGAAAATCTTGTTTTTAATGTTTATTTTCTGGATAATTTTGCGTGTTTTAGTGTCTAATCTTGCATGCTTTCAGTGTTTTAATGCTAAAATATTTTTTCTTATGTTTATTTTAGTCATTTTGATAAATTTAAAGTTTTTGGATGATTAATGGTCTTAAATTTCATTTTTATGCAGGAAATTTTGCTAAGGCCCGACTGAGACAAACTGTCCCACTCGTGTCCAATGCAGAAGGCAAAAAACTTACCGTTTCACTAATGGCCACGACTGAGACAAACTATCCCAGCCTTGTCTAATACAGTAGTCAAAGTGCACTGTTTCATTAAAGGTCACGGCTGAGACAAAGTGTCCCAACCATGGAAAAGTGCAGCCTGTAAACGTGTTTTGATCCAGAAGCTCATCGCGGCTGAGACAAACTGTCCCAGCCGTGCCCATGGAAATTTCCACTTTGTCTCCTTCTGTCACGGCTGGGACAAAAGTGTCCCAGCCGTGGCCTTTTGGACAGCTCTATAAAAGCTGCAAATTTTTTTCTTAGAGGAGGTCTTTTTCTTGGGTTTTGTGAATAGAGTACTTAGGTAGAGAAAAAAATGCAGTTTTTCATATTTTAAGGGTTTTTCATACTTAGTATTAGAGTTTTACCTGTAAAAATCACTCTTTTAGTTTAGTTTTACTTCAAGAACACAAAGATAGTCATAGTTTTAGTTTCTACTTTTGAAGATTACAACTTACAATCAAAGTGCTGTTTGGAGAAGAAGAGAAAGAGCTTCATTAACTTCAAATCTTCAGCTTCAAATGGGTTTTATAGTTTTCACTCTTACTTTGTTCATCTTTTACATTATGGATAGTGAGTAGTTATCTTTGTTGCTTGGGTAAGCTTTGAATCCCCTACTCACAATGTGAATATTGAGCATATTTTGAGTTTTACATGAATGAATGGTCTATTTCACTGTTACTTATTTATATTTCATGGGTTTTCAATCTATTGAGTTAATTTCCATACATGGATGAATGATATTCATCATATATCTTTGAATGTGTATTGAGTCTAGTTGATTGAAGTCTATGAATAATCTTGCTCAGTTTTTCTTTCATGAATGCTGTATTATTTTAAAGGCTCCGGAATGGGATTCTAAATGTGCATTAATTGTGATCTAAGGACTAGAGTGTGGAGTGAAATGGATGAGATTTGGTTTGTTTGGCTCCAAAATTGGAAGGCAAACTAAACTTAAGATGTTAGACCCGTGCATAGGCTAGTTGTTAGGCTGGCTCCGGAATGAGAACTTTAGCAACTAGAATAGCTGGCTCCAGAATGGGAAGCTTGGGTTAAGAGGGATATCCCGAATTCGTTCATGTATACTTTAAGATAAAATTAATTCACAGTGGATATGGGGTGGATGAGTGAACCTAGGCAACGTTTTAATTTCTATACATTTTCATACTTGTTAATTTTTCTGAATTAAATACATACTCAATTTACTGTTATTAGAATTAAATTTCCCTTCATTGCATATTTTAGCTTTTAAAGTTTGTATTATACAAATTAAACAACTGATACACACTTAATTGGGAATTCTTTAGCATACAATTAATTTCCACAGTTTTCACACACATTTCCCTTGGGTTCGATATTTGCGGGTCCTAACTATACCCCACTTTATTACTTGTCAATATAGTGCACTTGCTAGGGTCGCAACAATTAGCATATCCATTTACTTCCAAACTACCCTCTCCATATACCAAGAATATATCCTTAGTCCTTTTCAAGTACTTAAGGATATTCTTAATAGCTGCCCAGTGTTGTTCTCCAAAATTAGATTGGAATCTGCTTGTCACATCTGGATGTATACATAACATAACATACATGATAGAACCAATTATAGATGCATATGATATTCTATTTATGTTCTTTCTATCCTCTAGTGTTTGCGAACACATAGACTTAGAAAGGTGTTTCCCATGCACCATGGGTATAAACCCTTTCTTAGAAAGATCCATATTGAACATCTTTAATACTTTATCTATATATGTACTTTGAGAAAGACCTAGCAACTGATTAGATCTATCTCTATAGATCCTTATTCCCAGAATATAGGATGCTTCTCCAAGGTCTTTTGGAGAACTGCTTGGATAACCATATTTTAAAAGATTGGAGAAGAGAAATGTCATTTCCCATGATCAATATGTCATCTACATATAGAACTAGAAAGATAATTGCACTCCCACTGACCCTTTTATACACATAAGGTTCATCTTTATTCTATGAGAAACCAAACTCTTTAATTGTCTCATTGAATCATATGTTCCAGCTCCTAGAGGCTTGCTTTAATCCATAAATGGATCTTTGAAGCTTACATACCTTTTCGCCATCTCATGATGTGAATCCTTCTGGTTGTGTCAAGTACACATCCTCAGTTAAATTTCCATTTAGAAAAGCTATCTTCACATCCATTTGCCAAATCTCATAATCATAATGAGCTGTAATGGCTAAAAGTATTCTTATAAACTTATGCATTACTACAGGAGAAAAGGTTTCATCATAGTCAATTCCTTTTCTTTGATGATAACTTTTTACTTCTAAGCAAGCTTTATAGGTAACTATATTACCTTCCATATCGATATTCTTTTTGAAGACCCATTTGCACCCTATGGGTTTTATCCCTTCAGGTGGTTGAGCTAAAGTCCATACTTTATTCTCATACATGGAGTCCATTTCAGACTACATAGCCTTAAGCCATAAATCAAGTTTTGAACTGTTCAAAACTTTTTGATAGCTTGTCGGCTCATTGTCCTCTACTACAGTTATGCCTCTATCTGAATTAATGTGAAATCCATATCTCATAGGGATAGAACGTATCCTAGTAGATCTTCTAGGATTTTGTGTATAATTAGGTTCAACTGTAATCTCATCATTATGAGATTTAGTCTCGGGTTCAATCGGTTGATCTACTTTTATTTGTGGGTCTTGAACTTCACCAAGTTCAATTTTACTCATACTGTTCTCTCAAAGGAGAAACTCTCGTTCTAAGAAGACAACATTCCTTGAAACAAACACCTTTTGTGATAAGGGATGGTAGAAATAATATCCAAATGTTTCTTTTGGATATCCCATAAATAAACATTTGTCAGACTTAACATCTAGTTTGTCTGACATTTTCCTCTTTACATAAGCAGGACAACCCCATACCTTCATATGAGAAAGTGTGCATTTCTTGTTATTCCATATCGCACATGGAATAACATCAGTTGATTTACTAGGAACTCTGTTTAACACGTAAACATCAATTTCCAATGCATATCCCTAAAAGGACTTAGGCAAGTTTGTTCAGCTCATCATGGATCAAACAATATCAAATAGTGTTTGATTTCTCCTCTCAGATACACCATTATGTTGTGGTGTATATGGTGGAGTCCATTGAGATAAAATCATATTATCTCTAAGATAATCTTAAAATTATTGGCTTAATTATTTTCCACCTCGATCTGATCTAAGTGTCTTAATACTCTTGCCAAGTTGCTTCTCTACTTCATTTCTAAATTCTTTGAACTTTTCAAATGCTTCTGATTTATATTTCATTAGATAGATATATCAAAACCTGGAGTAATCATCTATGAAAGTAATGAAGAAAAAGTAACCTTCTCTGGCATGTGTAGTCATTGGATCATATACATTTGAATGTATTAAGTCCAAAATCATTTTAGCTTGTTCTGCTTTACCAATAAAGGAAGCTTTTGTCATTTTTCCTAAACAAGATTCACATATATCAAATAATTCATAATCAAATGATCCTAAATCACCTGACTTGTGTAATTTGGTCATGTGGTTCTCATTTATATGGTCTAAACAACAATTCCATAAATATGAAGTATTTAGATTATCGTATTTCATTCTCTTGGTATCCACATTATGCACTTTTTTTAATTAAATCAAGAACAATTATACCATTCTCAATGATAGCTTTAGCATAAAATATATTGTTCTTAAAAATGTAACAACATTTATCCTTCAAAGAAATGTTATAATCATTTAATAAACAACTAAAAGAAATAATACTTTTAGATAATGCTGGAACATAATAACAATTATTTAACACCAGTATTAATCCACTTGGAAGAGGCAAATGATAAGTCCCCACAACTGTTGTAGAGATGTTTTGTCTAGTAGCTAACTGTAGACATATTTCTGCCTTTCCAACTCTTCTACTACTTTTAAGCTCCTGTAAATCATTACACAAATGAGATCCACATCCGGTATCTAATACCCAAGATTGTTTTGAAGCAATAGAATAAGTATTTATTTCAATCATATGAATGCCTAAAGTAGAAGCATAAGCTTGCTTCTTCTCCTTGAGAGAATCTAGATAGGCCTTGCAGTTATGCTTTTAATGACCATTTTTCCCACAATGAAAGCAAGTTCCTTTGGGATTCTCTTTCTTAGCAATCTTCTTCTTGGAAACCCCACCATGCTTTGGCTGTGCCTTGGTCATCTTCTTCTTCTTTTTCTGCTTCTTACCTTTAGCAGAAGTGACAATCATGACACTTTTTGAATCCTTCTTGAAGGATCCATCAACTGTTTTAAGAATATTGATTAACTCAAGAATGGTTACTTGGATCTTATTCATGTTGAAGTTAAGCATGAAAGGTGCAAAACTTAGAGCCAACGAGTACAAGATTAAATCTATGTATAGATCATTATCCATTACATAGCCAAGTCTACTCAAATGCTCAATGTACCAATACATCGTTAATGTATGAGTAGCATCCGAAGTGCCTTCCACCATTTTATAGCTAAACAGAGCTCGAGCAATCTCATATTGCTAAGTTCTAGCTTGAGAAGAATAAAGCTCCTCTAGATACAAAATGATGGTTTTATCATCCATCATCTCATATTGCTTCTGAAGCTTTGAGGACATAGAACCCAGCATCAGACATGCCGCTGCTTCACTATCCTCTATGTATTTTCGATAAATTGCCTTAATCTCATCAATGGCATCATCTGATGGAATTGGTGGTGGATCTTTATCCAAGACATAATGGATCTTTTTAGCTCTGAGAATAATTCTCACTTGTCTAATCCAGTCAGAATAATTACTGCCAACCAACTTGTTATCCAAGATTGATTGTAGGTTTATGTTTTATATGCTCATGATGATAATCTAGATGTGAAAAAGAAAAACATGTGAGAGTATGTTCATATATATGTATGCATTAATTAGGTCTTTAATTAATCCATTTACCTTCACTATTTTGTTGCGAATCAATAGCCCTCACTATATAATCCGAGAAAACCCGATGGTTTTCTTAGTGGGCCAATATCAAATCCTTGATATGAAATTTGACCTTGACTGTGGTCAACAAGTCAAACTCCATACCCTTGAAAGGTAGGTATCTTTATACCAATTGTGTCTTTACAAAAATATTGAACCATTAGATTATCAACTCTTGATACATGTATATCATATATGTATTTCTTAATCTTGCCTCTAGAACCATTAGCCTTGACTGCGGTCAACAAGCTAATGGGCTAGCTAAGATGATCCATTTAATTAGATTTGAACATATTTGATATAATGTGAGCTTGACTGTGGTCAACAACCCATACTATAAAGAAATCTGGTTCTCCTCCAATTAATGGAAGGCTTATATACCTTAGTATTAGTTTGAGGGATTTTAGTTAATTAAGTCACATCATACATGGTTGGCATATGTTGGTATGAATCCTATATCTATCATATAAATATAAGCATACAAATATGGCATAGTTATGCACTTTACTATATTGACCTCCCCGAGCCAAAAGGGATATCAAAAGGTCAAACCTAGGTAATATGCATGATTCAAACAAGTAAAATAATTACATTATCTTCAATTTTGTTGGATCTACATCCAGCCCATCTTGCTCCTTGATAGTGGTCTCTATATCTATCTCTAATTCTAATCTAAGTAATCTAATTATATATTACAATTTGAAAAAGAAATACAAATCAAAAACAAGTGGCCGGTATATGAAAGTCCTCAGTGGGTCGAAACATGCATTATGCTCAATCACATTAGGCCTTGTCCATAACTACTGATCATGCCAATCATACACCCTTATATGCATTTCTAATGAATAAAGTCATCTTAGCTAGCCCATTAGCTTATTGACCATAGTCAAGGCTAATGGTTCTAGAGGCAAGATTAGAGAATGCATATATGATATGTATACATCAAGAGTTGATAACCTAATGATCCAATACTTGTGTAAAGACATAATTAGTATAGAGATACTTGTTGGGAATTATCGGTTACTACATCACATATATAAGCGGAAATTAAAATTTTTAACCAATAGATCTGATCTTGCCATGAATTTACAATATAAATATTAAGGAGAATAAGAAAAATCATCTTTGATTTTTGTTGAACAGTTGATTTTCCTTCTCACCGGGTTGTCTCAAACCAGAGTATCCAAAATAGAATACCTCCAATTAGTAATTCACAATAGAGAAGGATCAAATGAACCAAGATTGATGGAGTTACAAGGCTGGCCGAAATTCCTTGATGCTAGCTAGGGCTGAGCAAAATCAAACCAAAAACCAAACTGAACCAAATGGATTTTGGTCTATTTAGTTCGGTTATTTTGATTTTCGGTTCATTCGGTTCTGAATCGAAATAAAAGATCGATTTATTCGATTTGATTCTTAAAATTAAAAAATCGAAAAAACCAAACCGATCGAAATATATATATATATATATATATATATATATATATATATATATATATATATATATATATATATATATATATATATATATATATTTTATAGTGTTAAGATGTCAGAGAGTACAACTTGGCTTAGTGGTGTGAAAGCATAAAGGATATCATGAGGTCACAAGTTCAATCCCGAGAAATGGTAAAACTGGACCACCTATATATATATGTTAGAAAATTGATTTTGTTTTCCTTTTGCATAGTATATAGGGTATTATTAACTGCATGAACTAGAAAATTTATCAACCCCAATTTCGTAGCTTAAATTATTCCAGTGCATGAGCATGCATGCTAATTGATTTTTAATTTTATTTATTTATTTATTTATTTTTGATAAATTCAAATTTCAATTATTGAACAAATTCCCATTTGGTGATGAGGGAATATTATTAACAGCTCACTATGATAGAAACATCACTACTTAGAATTTGAAAACCTCATATTCAATGACGTATAAAAATCAATAAAAAAAGACCTACTTTTTTATTTTGGTACTAATATTTTAATCAACAAATATAATTTTAATTTCCACCACCTGTTAATAATACAATTTCTTTTTTTTAATTTTCTTAAGTCTAAAAAAAAAGAGAAGTCAAATTTCAGCGTCTTTATACTGAAAAATAGCAAATATGATTATAAAAATTTTTCTTAGCACATTATTTATGCAATTAAGTTAAAAAAAATTATGATTTGATTTCGTTGAATTATTGCTCAAAATACTCATTCAATCAAAATTAAAAGTTTTCTATAACTACATTCGCATTTATTAAAATACAATTCAACACCTATTACTGAAAATTGGTTTAATATTATTTAAATGTACCTACAATATAATATCAATATTGAACTATTAAACTTAAAAAAAGACTATATTTACAATATTTATTTAAATCTTTTTATTATAATATTTTTTACGAATTAATTCTTAATAAATCCAATAAAATATTTTGATTAGTATTTATTATAGATATAATATAATAAATTTATGTATATTATTTTAATTTTAGTTATTTTAAATGAATTTATTTTGTTGAATATAAATTAATTTAATTTATGGACCCATATAGGTTAAAAGCCCAATAAAAAATAAGCCCACATTGACCTATAACCGATCAAACCGAACCGAATCGATCGAAATTATTTCGGTTCATTCGGTTCTCGATTCTACAGAGATCAATTTCGGTTTGATTCTTATATTTCCTGAAGTTCGATTTTTGGTTCAATCGGTTCGGTCCAAAACCGAACCAAACTAACCGAATGCTCACCCCTAATGCTAGCAAGGAATGAGGGTGGCGGTTAGGGTTAGAGAAATGAGAGAGGAATTTTCTTTTCTCTTAATGTTCACTTAACCCTAAAACCCTTTAACTTGGATTTTTATAGTTAGGTTAAAAATCCAACTTCATAATGGGATTGAGCTCTTTAAAATTACTGGAGAAATATTAAATGGGCTTCTGGAATTATTAATAATTTATTTGGGCTCAATTAAATCCAATTTAAATTATTTCATAAAGGACTATGCACAAAATCCATAAACTAGGCTCTTTATGCATACACTTGAATTTAATCACCCAAATAAATTCCAAATCTATCCAAATTAAATATGTAGGCCCATAACACTTATGAAATATATTTAATTTATCTTGGTCCAAGAATTAGGCCTTTAAGGCCTTCCATATGGTTTTGGCATGTAACCCTTCCTCTGGAGGGTTTCTGCGCCAAAACTAATTCTCAGGGCCTATTTAATTTCTCCAATGGATCTATTAATTATTATATCAGCCCTATAACACTTATAGTCCAATAATAATTAATTATGAAATATAATATTTCAATTAAGTCTATTTTGCAGAATATTTTTAAAAAGTTATGCGAACAATTCTACTTGATCATAATTAATTAAACTCTTTAATTAATTATTCTCTTATTCATTTCTCTTCTCATATAATAATATCAAATATTATAATCCTTGTCATTTTACCATTTTATCCTTTACTCTATATGTGTGTGACATATTGGGTTCCTATCCATATTGGCAGTATATTATGTAATTATGAGTTCTATTCAAAAATCATATGATTTAAACTTCTTTAAATCATTTTATCAACCCCTTATTGATATTTATGATACATTATTATACAAATCATAAGTGACCTGTAGCTAGACATCATGACTACCCATATGACATGAAAGTCAAGTGGTTTGAATATACCCTTCTATAAAAATAGTTACCGTACAATTACTCCTTTCACCACTTTTATCTCAATTAGATTCTAAGTATGGATTTCTGTCAACTCATATAAATCTAATTATGTATGTTCTATTAATTTAACCATTATTCCCAAAATGCCCTTTATGGATCCCTATCCATCTTGGCATATTACTCTAGCAAGAGATTCTCTAAACAAGGCAATTATAGAATCATGAGAGATAACTTTCCTTAATAAATCTGGGATGGTGAATCATTTATTGATTACTCAACTATCTTCAAGTAGGTCATGATATACCCAACCTCCTAACTATGTTCACTCCCAGTTGGAAGTAATCAGTTATGGAGTCAGTATATCACTTCCTACTTAAGATAACCTTGGTGATCTCAAGTCTAAGGATACTTACACAACCGCTATGAAGAGATTCCTCACTGACATAGATTTAATATCCATGTGAGGTTTCTCTTTGCAGGTCTCCAATTAACTTGTTCTTCTAACAAGCATCCACATGTTAGCTTTGATTATCTTCCATAATTACAGTTATGAGAACCACTACTTGAACAATTCAAGAATCATATCATGTGCTAGTCTATCTGAATTAACAATGTCCTATCTTGTTAATTCTATGACTAAGGATATTTAGATATTAACACATTTGCATGTAATAGACAACTCATTTCATGAACACTTTCATGATTGCCTTTGCACTGTGTTTATAATATTTAGGACTTTATTTATTAATTTATGATTTACAAACTCATGTATTTAAACATATCATTAATAAATGAATGATGCCTTTTATTAAGAATATGAATTCATACATATGAAATACATCCCTTTTACATGGGCTCTAGGGCATACTCTCTAACAATACCTACCTTTCAACAATATGGAGTTTGACTTATTGACCACAATCAAAGTCAAATTTCATATCAAGGATTGGATATTGGCCCACTAAGAAAACCAGCGGGTTTTCTCGGATTATATAGTGAGGGCTATTGATTCGCAATAATATAGTGGTAGTAAATGGATTAATTAAAGACCTAATTAATGCTTACATATATATGAACATACTCTTATATATTTTTATTTTTCACATCTAGGTCATCATCATGACCACATCAAATGGTGAATATATGATCAATCTTGGATAACAAGCCGGTTGGCAACAATTATTTTGACTGGATCAAACAAGTGAGAATTGTTCTTAGAGCTGAAAAGATCCATTATGTCTTGGATAAAGATTCACCACCACTTCCATTAGATGATGCCATTGATGAGATCAAGGGCATTTATCGAAAATACATGAAGGATAGTGAAGGAGCGGTATGTCTGATGTTGGGTGCTATGTCCTCAGAGCTTCAGAAGTAACATGAGATGATGGATGCTAAAACCATCATTTTGCATCTAGAAGAACTTTATTCTTCTCAAGCTAGAACTTAGCAATATGAGATTGCTTGAGCTCTGTTTAGCTGCAAAATGGTGGAAGGCACTACGGCTGCTACTCATACATTAAAGATGTATAGGTACATTAAGCATTTGAGTAGACTTGGCTATGTAATGGATAATGATCTATACATAGATTTAATCTTGTACTTGATTGCTCCAAGTTTTGCACCTTTCATGCTTAAATTCAACATGAACAAGATCCAAGTAACCATTCCTGAGTTAATCAATATGCTTAAAACAGTTGATGGATCCTTCAAGAATGATTCAGAAAGTGTCATGGTTGTCACTTTTGCTAAATGTAAGAAGCAGAAGAAGAAGAAGAAGAAGAAGAAGAAGAAGAAGAAAAAGATGACTAAGGTGCAACCAAAGCATGGTAGGGTTTCCAAGAAAAAGGTTGCCAAGAAAGAGAATCCCAAAGGAACTTGCTTCCATTGTGGGAAAGATGGTCATTGGAAGCGTAACTGCAAGGCCTATCTAGATTTTCTCAAGGAGAAGAAGCAAGCTGATGCTTTTACTTCAGGTATTCATATCATTGAAATAAACACTTATTCTATTGCTTCAAAAAAATCTTAGGTATTAGATACCAAATGTGGATCTCATTTGTGTAATGATCTACAGGGGCTTAAGAGTAGTAGAATAGTTGAAAAGGAAAAAATATATCTACAGTTAGCTACTAGACAAAACATATCTACAATAGTTGTGGGGCTTATCATTTGTCTCTTCCAAGTGGATTAATATTGGAGTTAAATAATTGTTATTATGTTCCAGTGTTATCTAAAATTATTATTTCTTTTAGTTCTTTCTCCGTGGTTGTATAGTTAACTTTAGCTTCGGTGAGTGTATGGCTTACATAGTAGATGGTATAGAAAATTTTCTCCTTCTACTATCCTAAAACTACTTCGACTGGATAATCAGTAGCATCACACATAATTTCAAAGGGTAAACTCCAATCTGGGGATGCTATGACCGGTGCACTTACTAACTTTTGCTTTAACAAATTAAAAGCCTACAAGTACTCAGCATCAAAGTTAAATGCAGCATCTTTAAGAAATAAATTAGAAAGTTGCTTAGCTATTTTAGAAAAATTCTTAATAAACCGACGATAAAATCCGGCATGACCAAGTAAACTTCTAATACCTTTAACACTAGTTAGAGGAGGTAATTTTTTTTATTACATCCACTTTTACCTTATCGACTTTAATGCCTTTTTCAGAGATTTTATGCCCTAGGACAATTCCTTCTCTAACCATAAAATGACATTTTTCCTAATTTAGAACAAGATTAGTCTCTTGACACTTCTTTAAGACCAATTTAAGATTGTTTGGACAAAACTCCAAGTGACGACCATATAATGTGAAATCATCCATAAAAGCTTCCATAAATTATTCAATAAAATCATGAAATATGGCCATCATGCATCTTTGAAATGCGGCATGGGCATTACAAAGACCAAAAGGCATCCTTCTATATGCAAATATTCCATAGGGACATATGAATGTGGTATTTTCTTGGTCTTCCGGGGCTATAAGTATTTGCATATACCCTGAATATCCATCTAAGAAATAGTAAAATCTATTTCCTGCTAGCCTTTCTAACATTTGGTCAATAAAGGGCAATGGGAAGTGGTATTTTCTAGTGGCATTATTTAATCTCCTATAATCAATGCATACTCTACATTCCGTTACCGTGCATGTAGGAATTAATTCATTATTCTCATTGGTTATTACAGTCATTCCTCCCTTTTTAGGTACATATTGAACTGGACTAACCCAACTACTATCAAAAATAGGATAGATAATACCTGCATCAAGGAGTTTGAGTACCTCTTTTTGCACCACTTCTTGCATTGCTGAATTAAGTTGTCTTTGGGGTTGTACCACCAGTTTGAAATCATCCTCCATAGGTATTCGGTGCATACAATAACTGGGGCTAATACCTTTCAAGTTGGATGTTTTCCAATCATTGCTCCTTTATGCTTTTTAAGTATCTCAAAGAGCATATTTTCTTCCAATCCTGTCAACAATGATGAAATAATTACTGGCTTTGCATTATCCTTTAAAAATACATATTTTAAATGAGATATAAGTGTTTTAAGTTTAGAATTTTCTCCCTTAGGAGGGGACGGTTAATCCTCTATATTTTTACTATACTCCTTCTCAAATCTTGTATCAACTCCTTTTCCTTTGCTTTTAATTCCTCCATTTTCTTTGGATGCATCAAACATTCTTGAAGCTCATCATTTATAATGATTTCCTCTTGCTTTGCTTTGACACATTCTTGAATACTATATATAAAATAAATGGATTCTTCAAAGTTATATGAGGGACTTTTTAAGACCTTTTTCACGTTGAAGACCATTTCTTCCTTATTGAACCTAAAAGTAACTGTTTACCCATAAACATCGATTAAAGCTCTTGCCATGTCCAAAAATGGTCTACCCACTATTAAAGGTACTTTTCTATCCTCCTACATATCCATTACTATAAAATCCACAGGAAAGATGAAATTTCCTACTTTGACTAACAAGTCCTCAATAATACCCTTTGGTTTCTTCACTGATCTATCCACCAATTAAAGCGTCATTTGAGTTTTTTTAAGATCTCCTAAGTTCAACTTCCTGCAAATTGAATAAGGCATCAAGTTAATACTAGCACCCAAATCACACAAAGCATGTCCAAAAAAATTCCCTACTAATTCGCAAGGTAATGTAAAACTACCAGGATCTTATAATTTTTTAGGATATTAGTTTGTTAATATAGCACTACAATTACCAGATAATTGAACTGTTCCTATGCCTTTTAGCTTTTTTTATTAGTGCAAAGTTCTTTCCTAAATTTAACATTTTTAGGCATGTGTAATAAAGCTTCAGCAAATGGTAAATTTATATGTAGCTTTTTAAACATGTCTAAAAATCTAGTTATTTGTTTATTTTGCTTCTCTTTCCTAGCTAGAACAGAAAAAGGTAATTGAGATTCATCAAGCATAGTAGAAATAAGTTTTTCCTTACCTTTACCCCTCTCAACTGTAGGAGGCATTTTCTTAATATTTTCAAAATTAGGAATACTTACTTTCGTTGTTGGTTCCATCCTTTGAGAGGAATTTTTACCAATATCAGTCTTTTCTAACTCTTTTTCACTTCTTAAGGTGATTGCTTTAGCTTATTCCTTTGGGTTACGGTTGACATTGGATGGATATATTCCTTGAGTCCGGTTAGATAATGAGTTAGCAAGTTGCTCTATTTTGTTTTCTAGATTCCTAATGGATGCCTCTTGATTCCTCATCCAAATGTCTTGTGATTTTCATCTAGCATCTTGATTGGTTAAGATCGAATTTTGGGAGGCCATAAAATTTGCAATCATCTCTTCTATGTTTGATTTCTTCTCTTGTGAAGGTTGAGCTTTTGAAATCCCAATGGTTGATGGTATGATTGTGATGGGTATGTAGTTGTGTAATGTAGTTAAGCTTGATTTTGATATGGAGGGTGATTATTTGTAGGTTGATTATTATTAAAAGGAGGTCTAGGATGAGGGTTTTAAGTAGTTGCTTGATTACCTTCCCTCAATAAAAAATTTGGATGGTTTCTCCATCCCGGGTTGTAGATGTTACGATAGGGGTTTAAAGCATTCACTTCTTTAACCATTCCTTCACCATTCTTCATTCCCCGGAGATCCTGGAATTCCTGTATAAGTATCACCTTCAGTAGATAACATGGAAATATTTTTAACTTTAAGTTCATTTATTTCTTTTAAATGCTCTTTTCTCATTAATTCCATTTGAGCTTTTAACATAGCTATTTTATCTATATTATAAATTCCCTATTTTTTTTGTGCTACTCTAAAGGTTGTCCATTGAGCGTTATTGGTAGCCATCTCATCAAAAAGCAGGATGCTTCTTCAGGAACTTGGTTAATAAAACTACCATTTAAAACTACATCTAATAAAGATATTGTTGGTTGATTAGCACCTGCATAGAAAATATGTATTAATTGATAAACATGAAATTCATGATGTGGAAAGCTTTTTAAAAGTCTCTTAAATCTTTTCTATGCTTCATGAAATGGCTCCTCATAAAATTGTAGAAAGTTATTGATCTATTTTCTAATGAGGGTGGTCTTAGTAGGTGGGAAAATTTACACAGTAATGTTTTTTGTATTTGTTGCCAAGAATGAATGGATTGATTAGGTAGCATTTGTAGCCAATCCCTAGCTTTTCCTATGAGGCTAAACGGAAAAAGTTTAAGTCTAATTGCATCAGTTGATACATTTGGAATTTACACAGTATCACTAACTTCATAAGAACATATCCAAGTGTTGCGCAGGATCCTCTATGTCTAAGCCCGAAAATTGGTTTCTTTGTACCATAATGATGTTAGCGGGCTTAATATCAAATGGCTGGTGGTAAGGAGTCCTAATGGTTTTATGTTCCTCATTCCACCTAGGCATAACATAAGCCCTAATGGTCCTAGGTCTAAACCCATTTTTGGGAGCTTGATGTGGTATGTCTTGCTCTTCAATCCTAGGTGGTGGTGGATCATTCATAGGTGGTTCTATTTCTAGGTTGTTTATATTGCCTCTTAGCCTTCTAATCCTATGGAATGTCTGTTCAATTTTAGGGTCTACGGGTAAAATGGGGTTGTTTCTCACCATAACCAATAGTACTTGAAAGAAAATTTAAAACAAAAATCAGAAAATAGATGAAGAACAGAAGAGAAACACATAAAATATCCACTTTAAAATCAAGATAAATAAACAAATGCTAAATTCCCGATAACGGCACCAAAAACTTGATCGGTGTCTAGCAAGTGTACTAGATCAACTAGTAATTAATATAAGAAAATATAATTATGACCCTCTAATATCGAACCCAAGGGAAACCTGTGTTTGTGTGAATGATTTGAATTTTAAAACAGGATTTGTGTGTAAAAGATAGAAAAGAAATCCCAAAGTTGTGATGTTGACATTTAAAAACTACAAAAATGAAACTTTAAAACTAAAAATAAAGTAAAACAATTTGAAACAATTTTGAAATAAAAGTAAGTAATCAAATGAGGTATAAATCAAGATTTGAAAACAACTTTCACTAAAGGACTATCCACCTTAACCAATATTATTATGAATTAATTAAAAGAGAAACACAAGTGATTATGAAGAATTTAGATAAATAAAACCAGATAACTTAACTTAAGATTATCATTCCAAGCATTAAAATTCTCTTATTAAGAACAATCCAACACTTAGCATAAAGATCTGAATTAAATCTCCTAGATGTCTATTAAATTTTTTTCAAGTAAATTTAACTTTCATCTATTCTTAGTTACACCTTTCTTAATCTTAACTTACCTTAATTAACACAAAACTATATCTAATGAAGAATATAATCATGCATTAACCTAAATAATATAACCTAAGAACATGTATATCAATTATCAAACTAAAATTCAATTATTAACTAATAATTAAACAATTTAACAACCAAACTTTAGCTAATTAATGATAAGATTGTGCTTTAGAATAAAGAAATAATCATAACTTGCATAAACATTAAGCATAAGCTTAAGTCATAACAATAAAAGTTAAGGATTCAAGTATCCTTTAGCAAAAGATAAAGAAAACTACTCACTATGCATGTTTAAAAACTAAAACAAAGCTTTAAGAAAATAATAAAAATAGAGAAAATAGAAAATAACGTAAAAGTAAAAACTATTGAGCTCTTGATAATTGATGATTGATCTCTCTTGCTTTGGTGCTTCAGTTTTCTATTTATAGGCAAAATAAGTTGTATAATCCTTTTAAACTTCCTAAATTAAAGTAAGAAAAGAGGTCTTCTTAAATGGGAAAATCCTCCGCAGCATGGGAGTTCATTATGCACGGCCATTTGAGAATTGCCTTTGCTAGATGCACGCCATGCATCCTTTCTTATAGGGGTACACGACCAAGCAACTTCTTTTGTCTTTCCATGCACGATTCTTTTATAGGGAGATGCACCGCCAAGCATGCTTCTAAGCAATAAAACACATGGCTAAGCAAGCTTTCAACTTCCTTCATCCACAACCAAACAAAAGTTAATACTCCTAGATGCACGACCACTTATGATTTGCTCTTTAGAGACACATGGACAAGTAGGAAAATAGGCTTTCTCATGCATGACCAATTGATCTTCTACTGGACTTCACGTATCTTTTCTAGCATGAATTTCTTCTTTTCATAGTTTTAGCCCATAACTTATTGCCTTTTTGGAATTAAGTCATTTTTCTTGCAAAATAACCTTGAAAAACACCAAAACTTCAAATTAACTCCTAAAAATACAAATATAAATATTTAAACTATAAATTAACCAAAATTAAACCAAATTAACTAAATAAAAACACTTAAAACACACTAAAAATAATATATAATTCACACTTATCAGTCCTTAATGGTAAAAGTATGCTTGTAAGGCCCCTAGCATGACCCTAGTTAGAAATGCATGATTTTATAGGGTGGTATGTGATTAACAATTAATTTAAGATGTGAATTTTATATTAGAGGCATGAGACTAGTGATAATTTTATTTTATTATATTAAAAGCATGAAATTATTTTGGTATAAATTTATTCTAAAGTGTAATTGAAGCTTGAAATATTAATTGAGGGGTAAATTTGTAAAAATCACATCTTAATGGTCAAATGTGAATAAAGGAAAGAATGGAGTGGTTGATTTAAGAAAAGAAAAAAAATGGAAAGATCAAAGTTTAACATGCAAAAAGGTGAGAGGTTTAAGTGAGACATGCAAAAAGTTGAAGGATTAAAAAGGGGATTTTACATGTCACTATATATATATATATAAGCTAAATTTTAGAAGAGAGAGATGAAGGGGATGAAATTTGCTTGAGGAAGTTACAGAAATTTCTCTCTTCTCACTCTTTCATCCATTGTTAAATATATCTAAGAAATCCTTGAAGAAAAATCATCGCATGTGGAATTAATCAAGGATAGTGTGAAACATTAAGGTAAGCATATTAATTTGATAATTCATCTCCTCTTCTTTATCTTCTTCTTATTTGGTTGATGGTGGATTGAGCTAAATGCTGGAACTTTTTGTTAAATGGATGCATTGTTGTTAAAGGAGAAGAAGGAGGAAAAAGCAAGGGAAAAGGGGAGGTACAAGATTGAAGTTAAGGGAAATTTTCGGCTAAGGTATGGGATTCTTAGGATTCTCATGTATGTGTGTGATTATATGGAGAAGAATTATGATTTGTTGTTTGATAGGTTGAACAAATGATTTAAGCCTAAATTCATAAAAGATTTAATAAGAAAAAGCATGAAAGCATCAATAATTAGTTGCTATAATTTTAGTATATTTAGAGTTAGGAAGCTTAAATTGAGAAAATTTTAATTTTATACTTTACAGAAGTAATATACCTTTAACTTTAAAGAAGCAACTTAAGGCTAATTATATATATAATTTGTTCATAATTTCACTTGCAATGGTGGTGAATTGTTGATTTTTGTTCTGGAATAGTTAGTGGAAAATATGATGTAATTCCTTGTATAATTGTCATAATGACATGAGGTCTCATTCTATGCAAAATAGACTTATAAATGAACATTTTATATGAAGGAATCATTGCCTAATTCTATTTGTATGAATGTCTAATATTAGTTAGAATTTTGTAAGAACTGGTTGCATTGTTAAGGTACAAATCGTGGTATTTTGGGCATAAATCTTGGTAAAGGAGTCAAAATTCTATGCTGTAAAATTCTTGGTAAACTAGATATCTAGGAGCAGAACTTTGTTAAAGGAAAGTTAGTCTGATTACTTTCCCATTTTATTCTACAAATTTTATAAGTGATAATAAAAAACTATTTTTGTATTATAAATATCCCCGTTTGGGTTGTTGGCTGATCCCGTTTGGGTTCATTTGACTGGTCCAGCATATTGTCGACCCCGTTTAGGTCTATAGTTTTGATATCCTTAGATATCCATCATTTTGATACTCTCGAGTATCCACCATTTTTGTTATCCACCTTCAGAACTTAAGCAGGCCAAATTTGAGTATAAATATATCACACTTAATTATAGTATAATGTGTAATTCTTGCATATGTTATATGGAATAACTTGTTTAACCATGGTTTCCAATGCATATATATATATATATATATACATATATATATATATATATATATATATATATATATACAATGTGCAGATCATTTAAGTAGTGATGATAATTATGGATGCTGAAGCAAATGTATGATTATGTTATTGTTTAAAATTTCATACCTTATCATATACCCATCTTTAACATGTTTTGTTTAATGTTTCAATTGATGTATGATATATAACATTTTGACAATCAATGTGAGTGGTTGTCTTCCATGTTTAGTATTCCCCACTAAACTTTATAGCTTAGGATCAGTTATTTTATCCGTGTAGGTTTTTGTGTTGTCAAAGCTTTCTCTCAGGAATGTACTCTGCATCAGGATAGGCCAACACCAGTTCATAGAAGTTAATGTAGGGACTTTTGGTTAATTTTGTATAAGTTAATTAATATGCTTAAATTATATATGTAAGCTATATAACATATGCGAAGATAAGGTTATACTAAATTAACTATGAAAATGAGTTATATGTGCATTCACTTAGGTGGTAGATTGATCATATGTCAATTGAAATGTATGATGCTATATGTGAGTATTAACATGGAAAACTAGTGTAGATATACCTAGCATGATTATGATACATACATGTGATAGGCTATTAAGTATATGAAGTAAATTAATGTGAAGGTGTAAGAGACACTTATATTGCTCACAAGAATACAAACAATTAGAGTTACGTCTAATTGATATGCATGATGATTAAATTAATTAATCATTTTATTACTAATATTTGTTAATTGGGTTAGCATCCTAATAAGATATAATTGAATTGTATGGCATGTTATTTGATAAAGCCAATAGACTTAGGGTGTTTCAATTTGGTATCAGAGTCTGGTTTAGTCTTTTTTGGGCAAAATGAGTATAAGATTTTGTAACATGAGATAGTGTAATGTTGGCCTAATGCAGAAGTTCCTATTTTTTTATAGAATAAAGATAGAGAATTCTTCTAGAGATGCTATTCAAGAATTTGCTGAAAGCAATTTGCCGGTTAGATCCAATCCTTATAACCCAATGTCTTTATCATCAAATTAGAATGAAATTCCTGCAGCTGTTCCTAAGGAAGCCCTATTAAAAATTTCTCAAGATATGGCCCAAATTCTGCAAAGAATGACAATGCCTAAAGCTCCAATATCTGAGATTAGAAAGCATGAAGCACAGGAATTTCTAGGTACTAATTTAGAACAATCTGAAGAAGCCGAGTTTTGGTTAGAAAATTTGGAGAGGATATTTGATGAAATTAACTATTTTGCTGATCATAAAGTATCTTATGATGTATCCTTACTTCAAGGCATGGCATATGATTAGTGGAAGCTGGTACTAAGACAACCTTAATTACCTGACCCACTTACCTGGGAATTCTTTTAAGTAGAGTTCAGAAAGAAATATATTATCGAGATATACAAGGAAGAAAAATTGAAGTAGTTTTTGAACTTGAGAGAAAAATCTTCATCTGTGGTTGAATATGAAAAAAAATTTAGCTATTTATGCAAGTATATTCCCAAGGAGATGTTAATAGGAGTTTTTAAATGCAGACACTTTGAAGTTGGACTGAATGATCGAATTAAAGAAAAATTATTAGGATTTACATCCTTGCATATGGTGGACTTTAATTAATTGGTTATAACAACTATGAAGGTTGAGAAGTATGAGATAGTAAAGAGAGAGAAAGAGCAAAAAAAAGCAATGCTAGAGGCAGATCTTCCACTGGGAAGAGATTTGCAGAGTCTATTTTTAGCTCTGCCAACAGAAGAAAAAGGAAAGAATCCACTACAATGCCTAAGTCTGAAAAAGAAGCTATAGGGAGATAGAGTGGGGGTCAAGCACCAGAATGTCCTCAATGTTCTAGATGCCATTAGGATAATTATAGAAAATTGGCTGGAGAATGCTTTAGATGTGGTAATGTTAATCATTTTATGGCTAAATGTCCTTTGAAATGGGACCAAGGTTTTGGGTAATAGGGTAGCAAGGGAGCTTCTAATGTACCTCCATCTGGTAATGGTAAACGCAGAGGAAAGGGTGGATCAAATTATCATGGATCCCAGTCCAGGAATGTGTCAGAATCAGTTGATCAATCTTCTACTCAAATGGTTTCTAGTTAGGCTTGTGCAATGAAAGCTCCTGAAGAATAGAATGCTTCAGAAGTTATAGCTGGTACTTTTTCTCTTTATGATTATAAAATACATGCATTTATTGATCCTGGCTCTACTCATTCTTATATTTGCATAAGGGATTTAGGCATAAATATATCAAAGATACATCAGTTAGATTTTGATGTTTGTGTAACTAGTCCATTGGGACATAGTGTAATTGTTAACAAAGTATGTAAAGATTGTCCTATAGTAGTTCAAGGGAAAAAAGTTTTCAGCAGATTTAATTGAGTTGCCTTTTCATGAATTTGATGTAATTCTGGGAATGAATTGGTTATCTAAACATCATGCAGTGGTGGATTGTGAAATGAAAACAATAACTCTCATGGATGATGAAGGAAAAGAAGTGATAGTTGAAGGCACTTGTTCTAAGCCAATTACTAATGTTATATCGGCAATGCAAGCCAAATATTGTCTTAGAAAAGGATGTGAAGCCTTTCTAGATTTAGTCCTTGACTCAAAAGGAGATATAGTGAAGCTTCAAGATATACATGTTGTGAATGAATTTTCAGAAGTGTTTCCTGAGGATTTGTCTACTTTTCCTCCAGTAAGAGTTATTGAGTTGTCAATTGATCTTTTACCTGGTACAGTTCCAATCTCTAAGGCACCATATATAATGGCTCCATCTAAATTAAAAGAGCTAAAAGTTTAGTTACAAGAATTGTTGGACAAAGGTTTCATCAAGCCTAGTGTGTCACCTTAGGGTGCACCAATTTTATTCGTTAAGAAGAAAAATGGATCAATAAGGATGTGTATCGATTATAGGCAATTGAACAAAGCAACAGTAAAGAATAAATATTGTTTGCCTCATATTAAGAATTTGTTTGATCAGTTGAGAGGTGCTGGTGTGTTCTTAAAAATAGATTTACGATCAGGTTATTACTAGCTCAGAGTTAAAGATGGGAATGTTCCCAAAACTGCATTCAGAACTCGTTACGGGCATTATAAATTCTTAGTTATGCCATTTGGGTTGACAAATGCAGCTGCTACATTCATAGATCTCATGAATAGGGTATTCAGACCCTACTTGGATTAATTTATTATAGTGTTCATTAATGATATATTGGTTTACTCCAAAAATGAAGTTAAGCATGCTAAACATTTGAGATTTGTGTTGTAAACCTTGAAAGAAAATCAACTATATGCCAAGTTGAGTAAATATGACTTTTGGCTTAAAGAAGTTTCCTTTCTTAGTCATGTTGTATCGGTTGAAGGTGTTAGGGTGGATCCAAATAAAATTGAAGCTATTATTAATTAGAAACCACCCAAGAATGAGCATAAAGTTAGAAGTTTTTTGGGTTTGGTAGGTTATTACCATCGATTTGTGAAGGGTTTTTCAGTTATTACTTTGCCACTCACTAAACTGTTAAGGAAAAATATTAAGTTTAAGTGGTCTGATCCTTATCAAACAAGTTTTGATCAGTTAAAGAAATTGTTGACTGAAGCTCCAGTGTTAACTCAACTAGTATTAGGGAAAGAGTATGTAATGTACAGTGATGCCTCCAAAGTTGGCTTGGGTTATGTATTAATGCAAGATGGTAAGTTAGTAGCGTATGCATCGTTACAGTTGAAATCGCATGAACAAAACTACTTGAATCATAATCTAGAATTAGCAGTTGTGGTTTTTTCTTTAAAGATTTGGTGGCACTACTTGTAAGGGGAAATGTAGAATCTATACCGATCATAAAAGCCTAAAATACTTGCTTACCAAAAAAGAGCTTAATTTAAGGCAGCGAAGGTGGTTAAAGTTATTCAAAGATTATGACTGCATAGTTGATTACCATCTGGGAAAAATGAATGTGGTTGTTGATGCTTTAAGTCGTAAGACAATGGCAACATTGATGTTAAAGCAGTGTAGATGAAAATTTGCATCAGATGGTGCATTATTAGTATAGCTTAAAGCTAGACCCAAAGTTAGGTAAATAGTGTTAGATACTCAGAAAAATGATGAAAAGTTACAGCAGATTTTGAAAGCAATTGATAAAGGTGATCAATTAGAGTTCACAGTAAAAAAATATAGAGGTGTATATTACCATGATAGGTTGTGTGTTCCTAATGACAAAGAAGTGAAAAGAATACTATTGCGTGAAGCGTATAATACTATATTTACTATGAATCCAGGTGGGAACAAGATGTATCAAGAATTGAAATAATTTTATTGGTGGCCTGGCATGAAGAGGGATGTTGTTGAGTATGTCTCTAAATGTTTAACATGCCAACAAGTTAAGGCAGAACATTAATTCCCTTCGGGTCTTTTAAAACCCATTCTAATTCCACAGTGGAAGTGGGAAGACATCACCATGGATTTTGTGACCGGTTTGCCTCTTACTCAAAGAAAATATGATGCTATTTGGGTAATAGTGGATAAGTTAACAAAAGTAGCACACTTTATACCAATTCAAATAGATTATTCTATGGATAAATTTGCAAAACTGTATGTGAATGAGATTGTATGGTTGCATGGTATACCAATATTAATAATTTTTGATCGAGTTCCAAGATTTACATTGATATTTTGGTAGAATTTACAGCAGGCCTTGGGAACTCAACTTAAGTATTATACAACTTTTCATCCTCAAATGGATGGACAATCTGAAAGGGTCATTCAAATTTTAGAAGATATGATGAGGGGATATACTTTAGAGTTTTCGGGAAGTTGGGAAAAATATGTGGCTCTAATGGAATTTGCCTACAATAACAGTTATCAGAAGAGTATTAAAATAGCACCATATGAGGCTTTGTATGGCAGGAAGTGTAGAACTCCAGTTTGTTGGAGCAAGTTGACATAATGTTGAATGATCGGTCCTGATCTTGTTAAAGATACAGAGGAAAAAGTGCAGATTATCAAACATAGGTTAAAAGAAGCTAGTGACGGACAAAACTCCTATGTGACTTGAAGAGAAAGGATATTGAGTATCAAATGGGTGACAAGGTGTTTCTAAAAGTATCTCCCTGGAGAAAGATCCTTAGATTTGGGAAAAACGGAACACTCAGTCCGAGATTCATTGGGCTATATGAAATTCTTCAAAGAGTTGGACCAGTGGCATATAGATTGGCTCTTCCTCTGGAATTAGCCAAGCTTTATGATTTATTTCATGTGTCTATTCTTAGAAAATACCATTCGAATGAATCACATGTGTTACAAGTAATAGATATTCAAGTATAATTGAATTTCACGTATGATGAGGAACCAAAAGAAATTTTGGCTAGAGAAATTAGACAGTTGATGTTAGAGAGTATGCCCTAGAGCCCATGAAATAGAGATATTTCTTATATGTATAAATTTATATTCTTAATAAAAGGCATCATTCATTTATTAATGCTATGTTTAAATACATGAGTTTGTAAAACTTAAATTAATAAATGAAGTCCTAGATATTATAAACACAGTGCAAAGGAAATCATGAAAGTGTTCATGATATGAGATGTCTATTGAATGCAAATGTGTTAATATCTAAATATCCATAGTCATAGAATTGACAAGATAAGGATATTGTTAATTCGGACAGACTAGCACTTGTTATTCTTCTTAAATGGTTCAAGCAGTGGTTCTCATAACTGTGATTATGGAAGATAATTAAAGCTAACATGTGGATGCTTGTTAAAAGAATAAGTTCATTAGAGACCTGCATAGAGAGTCCTCAAATGGATATTAAATCTATGTCAGTGAGGAATCTCTTCATAGCGGTTGTGCAAGTATCCTTAGGCTTGAGATCACCAAAGTTATCATAAGTAGCAAGTGGTATGTTTTGACTCCATAACTGATTACTTCCAACTGGGAGTTAACATAGTTAGGAGATTCGATATATCATGACCTACTTAAAGATAGTTGAGTGATTGACAAAGGATTCACCATCCCAGATTTAATAAGGGAAGTTATCTCGCATGATTCTATAATTGCCTTGTTCAGAGAATCTCTAGCCAGAGTAATATGCCAAGACGGATAGAGATCCATTGAGGGAATTTTGGGAACAATGGTTAAATTAATAGAAAATACATGATTAGATTTATATGATTTGACAGAAATCCATACTCAGAATCTAATTGAGATAAGAGTGGTGAAAGGAGTAATTGCACGGTAACTGTTTCTATGGAAGGGTATAGTCAAACCACTTCACTTTCCTGACATTTAGGTAGTCATGATGCCTAGCTAGAGGCCAATCATGACTTGTATAACAATGTATCAAGAATATCAATAGGGATTGATAAAATGATTTAAAGGAGTTTAAATCATGTGAGTTTTGAATAGAACTCACAATTACATATTATACTGCCAACATGGATAGGAACCCAATAGGTCACACACATATAGAGAAAAAGGATAAAATAGTAAAATGACAAGGATAATAATATTTGATATTATTATGGGGATAGAGAAGTGAATAAGATAATAATTAATTAAAGAGTTTAATTAATTTTGATCAAGTAAAATTGTTCGCGAAACTTTTGAGAAAATATTCTGCAAAATTGGACCTAATTGAAATAATGTATTTCATAATTAATTATTATTGGACTATAAGTGTTATAGGGCTGATATAATAATTAATAGGTCCATTGGGGGAATTATAAAGGGCCAAAGAAATGAAGTTGGCACAGAAGCCCTCCTAAAGAAGGGCCACACGCCAACTCCAAAATAGAAGGCCTTAAAGGCCTATTTCTTGGACCAAAATAAATTAGATATGTTACATAAGTGTTATGGATCCTACATATTTAATTTGGTTGGATTTGAAATTCATTTGGGTAATTAAATCCAGGTATATGTACAAAGGGCCTAGTTTGTGGGTTTTGTGCATAGTCTTTTGTGAAATGGCTTAAATTGGATTTAATTGAGTCCAAATAATTATAAATAATTCCAGAAGTCCAATTAATAATTCTCCAGAAATTTTAAAGAGCCCAATCACATTATGAAGTTGGATTTTTTAACCTAACTATAAAAATCCAAGTGATGTGGAAATTAGGGTGAAGTGAACAATTAAGAGAAATAGTTTTTCTCTCCTCCAAAAAACCCTAGCTGCCACCTCCCTTGCTAGATCAAGGGATTTTTTGGACAGCCCCTTGTTCTCTCCCAATTTTTGGTTCATTATATCATTCTCTAGTGTGGATTACTCATTGGAGGTGTTCGATTTTGGACATTGTGGTTTGCGACAACCCGTTGCGAATGAAAAATAACTGTACAACAGAAATCAAAGGTGATTTTTCTTATTCTCACTAATATGAATATTTTAAATTCATGAAAAGATCAGTAATATTGGTTAAAAATTTTAAATTCCGCTTATGTATGAGATGCATGTAACCGATAAATCCTAACATGGTATTAGAGCCTCGGTTTTGCCATGAATATACAATTCTATATTTTTTCTGCGAAGTAAGTTTTATTTTTGAGTTATTTATTTCATAAATTTAAAATATCAGATTTAATTGTTCATGAATGAGAAATATTGATTTCTAGATATAAGTGTGATCAAATATATATATCGGAAACCAAAACAATTTTTTTGAGAAAAGAATTCTGTGTTTTTGCGTGAGAAGCTTTTAGATTTAGGGGCTGTTCTAAATTAATTTTTTATAGATCCATTATAAGATCATTTAGATGATAATTTATGTGTTTAATATGTGATATTAAGCCATAGGATCATACGAAATTAAAATCAAACATGTTTTGCATGAAAACTAGTTTAGTCAAAAAGTTCGATAAATTGGTGTTTTTCGTGTGTTCTTGATATGTTCTTGGTGTGTTCTTGTTTAGAACAATTTTTAATCTTCTAAATATGATATATCTAATATATTAAAGTTTTTTTAATTAGTTGGATTAATTAAAATGGGCCTTAAATTAATTTGCTTAATTTTAATTCTTTAAAACCACTTAATGGGCTTAATTATGTTTACGGACTTGGTTTAAATTAGTAAATGACTTGATGGGCCCAAGGACCTGATTTAAATTAAATATTATAAATAATAATTAAGTTTATTAATGGGTTTTAAGGGCTGGAGTGGGCTTGCCTCATTCCAAAAGGCCCAAATGGTCTAATAGACACAAAACTAATTTGTGTGTGAACACAATTAGGGTTTCATTTGGTGGGTTTCGGCCCACCCTTAATCCTAAGCCAAAAATTAATTCTTTTAATTATTTAATATGATTAATTAATTGAATAATAAATTAATAATTAATTAATAATCAATTGGATTGATTATTAAGGTAAGAACACATGTATGCAAAAAGGTTTCCTAAAATGAAAGTTTCCAAAATGGAAAAAGTTTCCTAATGTGATCACATTATTAAAATAACTCAAAAGCTTGTTTCAAGAGTTGTAAAAAAGTTAGTAATCCATGTCTTTATGCATTAGAAATGCATATAAGGGTGTATGATTGGCATGATGGATAGGTATGGACAAGGCCCAATGTGATTGAGCATTATGCATGTTTTGGCCCAATGAGGACTTTCATGTCCCGGCCAATTATTTTTGGTTTGTATTTCTTTTCAAATTGTAATATGTAATTAGATTACTTAGATTAGAATTAGAAATAGAGATGGAGACCATTGTCAAGGAGCAAGATGGGCCGGATGGAGATCCAATAAGCTTGAAGATAATGTAATTATTTTTCTTGTTTGAATCATGCATACTACCTAGGTGTGACCTTTTGATTTCCCTCTTGGCTCGGGGAAATCAATGTAGTGAAGTCCATAACTATACCATATTTGTATGCTTATATTTATGTGATAGATATAGGATGCATACCAATGTATGCCAACCATGTATGATGAGACTTAATTAACTAAAACCCTCAAACAAATACTAAGGTATATAAGCCTTCCATTAATTAAAGGAGAACCAGAGTTCTTTATAGTGTAAGTTGTTGACCAAAGTCAAGCTTAAATTATATTAAATATGTTCAAATCTAATTAAATGGGTCATCTTAGCTAGCCCATTAGCTTGTTGACCAAAGTCAAGGCTAATGGTTCTAGAGGCAAGATTAGGGAATGCATATACGATATGCATGCATCAAGAGTTGATAACCTAATGATCCAATAGTTGTGTAGAGACACAATTGGTATAGAGATACCTACCTTTCAAGGATATGGAGTATGTCTTGTTGACCAAAGTCAAGGTCAAATTATATATCAAGGATTGGATATTGGCCCACTAAGAAAACCATAGGATTTTCTCGGATTATATAGTGAGGGCTATTAATTCACAATAAAATAGTAAAAGTAAATGGATTAATTAAAGACCTTATTAATGCATACATATATATATGAACATACTCTCATGTCTTTTCTTTTTTTACATCTAGGTCATCATCATGAGCACATCAAACGTTAATATATGATCAATCTTGGATAACAAGCTGGTTGGCAGCATCTATTCTGATTGGATCAGGCAAGTAAGAATTATTCTCAGAGCTGAAAATATTCATTATGTCTTGGATAAAGATCCACCACCACTTCCATTAGATGATGCCATTGATGAGATCAAAGGCATTTATCAAAAATACATGGAGGATAGTGAAGTGGCAGCATGTTTGATGCTGGCTGCGATGTCCTTAGAGCTTTAGAAGCAACATGAGATAATGGATGCTAGAACCATCATTTTGCATCTTGAGGAGCTTTATTCTTTTTAGGCTAGAACTGAGAAATATGAGATTACTCGAGCTCTATTTAGCTATAAAATGATGGAAGGCACTTCAGCTGCTACTCATGCATTGAAGATGTATGGGTATATTGAGCATTTGAGTAGACTTGGCTATGTTATGGATAATGATCTATACATGGATTTAATCTTGTACTCATTGGCTCCAAGTTATACACCTTTCATGCTTAACTTCAACATGAATAAGATCCAAGTGACCATTCCTGAGTTAATCAACATGCTCAAGACAGCTGATGGATCCTTTAAAAAGGATCCAAAAAGTGTCATGGTTGTCACTTCTACTAAAGGCAAGAAGTAGAAGAAGAAGATGACCAAGGTGCAGCCAAAGAATGGTGGGATCTCGAAGAAGAAGGTTGCCAGGAAAGAGAATCCCAAAGGAACTTGCTTTCATTATGGAAAGGATGGTCATTGGAAGCGTAACTGCAAGGCCTATCTAGATTCTCTCAAGGAGAAGAAGCAAGCTGATGCTTCTACTTCAGGTATTCATATGATTGAAATTAATACTTATTCTATTGCTTCAAAACAATCTTGGGTATTAGATACCGGATGTGGATCTCACTTATGTAATGATCTACAGAGGCTTAGAAGCTTTAGAAGAGTTGGAAAGGCAGAGATATGTTTGCAGTCAGCTACTGGATAGAACATCTCTATAACGGTTGTGGGAACTTACCATTTGCCTCTTCCTAGTGGATTAGTACTGGAATTAAATAATTGTTATTATGTTCCAGCTTTATCCAAAAGTATTATTTCTTTCAGTTGTTTGTTGAATGATTATGATATTTCTTTAAAGGACAAGTATTGTTACATTTTTAAGAACAATATGTTTTATGCAAAAGCTATCATTGAGAATGGTATATTTGTTCTTGATTTAATTAAAGAAGTACATAATGTGGATACCAAGAAAATGAAATATGATAATCTAAATACCTCATACTTATGGCATTGTCGTTTAGGCCATATAAATGAGAAACGCATGATCAAATTACACAAGTCAGGTGATTTGGGATCATTTGATTATGAATCATTTGATACATGCGAATCTTGTTTATTGGGAAAAATGATAAAAGCTCCCTTTATTGGTAAAGAAGAACGAGCTAAAATGGTTTTGGACTTAATACATTCAGATGTATGTGGTCCAATGACTACACATGCCAGAGGAAGTTACTCCTACTTCATTACTTTTATAGATGATTATTTCAGGTATGGATACATCTATCTAATGAAATACAAATTAGAAGCATTTGAAAAGTTCAAAGAATTTAGAAATGAAGTAGAGAAACAACTTGGCAAGAGTATTAAAACACTTAGATCAGATCGAGGTGGAGAATACTTAAACCAAGAATTTCAGGATTATCTTAGAGATAATGGGATTTTATCTCAATGGACTCCACCATATACACCACAACACAATGGTGTATCTGAAAGGAGAAATCAAATACTATTGGATATGATTCGATCAATGATGAGCCAAGCGAACTTGCCTAAGTCCTTTTGGGGATATGCACTAGAAACTGCTATTTATGTGTTAAACAGAATTCCTAGTAAACCGGTTGATGTTAATCCATATGAGATGTGGAATAACAAAAAACCCATGCTTTCTCATCTGAAAGTATGGGGTTGTCATGCTTATGTGAAGAGGACAATGTCAGACAAACTGGATGTTAAGTCTGACAAATGTTTATTTGTGGGATATCCAAAAGAAATGTTTGAATATTATTTCTATCATCCCTTAGAACAAAAGGTGTTTGTTTCAAGGCATGCTGTCTTCTTTGAAAGAGAATTTCTCCTACGAGAGGACAGTGGGAGTAAAATTGAACTTGGTGAAGTTCAAGACCCACAAATAGAAGATCAATCGATTGAACCCAAAATTGAATTTCATAATGATGAGATTGCAGTTGAACCTGATTATGCACAAAATCCTAGAAGATCTACTAGGATGCATTCTATCCCTATGAGATATGGATTTCACATTGATTCCGATAAAGTCATAATTGTAGTAGAGGACAATGAGCCTATAAGCTATCAAAAAGGTTTAAACAGTTCATAACGTGATTTATGGCTTAAGGCTATGCAGTCTGAAATGGACTCCATGTATGAGAATAAAGTATGGATTTTAACTCAACCACCTGAAGGGTTAAAACCCATAGGGTGCAAATGGGTCTTCAAAAAGAAGACGGACATGGAAGGTAATATAGTTACCTATAAAACTCGCTTAGTAGCAAAGGGTTATCATAAATAAGAAGGTATTGACTATGATGAAACTTTTTCTCCTGTAGCGAAGCTTAAGTCTATAAGAATACTTTTAGCCATTGCAGCTCATTATGATTATGAGATTTGGTAAATGGATGTGAAGATAGCTTTCCTTAATGGAAATCTTACTGAGGATGTGTATATAACACAACCAGAAGGGTTCACATCAAGAAATGGCGAAAAGGTATGCAAGCTTTAAAGATCCATTTATAGATTGAAGCAAGCCTCTAGGAGCTGGAACATACAATTCAATGAGACAATCAAAGAGTTTGGTTTCTCATAGAATGAAGATGAACCTTATGTGTATAAAAGGGTCAGTGGGAGTGCAATTGTCTTCCTAGTTCTATATGTGGATGACATATTGATCATGGGAAATGACATTTCTCTTCTCCAATCTATTAAAATATGGTTATCCAAGAAATTATCCATGAAAGACCTTAGAGAAGCATCCTATATTCTGGGAATAAGGATCTATAGAGATAGATCCAATAGGTTGCTAGGTCTTTCTCAGAGTACATATATAGATAAAGTATTGAAGAGGTTCAATGTGGATCTCTGTAAGAAAGGGTTTATACCTATGGTGCATGGGAAATACCTTTCAAAGTCTATGTGTTCGCAGACACTAGAGGATAGAGAGAGCATAAATAGAATACCATATGCATCTGCAATTGGTTCTATCATGTATGCTATGTTATGTACACATCCAGATATAACATTTGCTTTAAGTGCCACAAGCAGATTCCAATCCAATTTTGGAGAGGAATACTGGGCAGCTGTAAAGAATATTCTTAAGTATTTATGAAGGACTAAGGATATATTCTTGGTATATGGAGAGGGCAGTTTGGAAGTAAATGGGTATACAGATGCCAGTTTTCAATCTGACAAAGATGAATGTAAATCATAATCTGGTTATGTGTTCATAATGGGAGGAGGAGCAGTTAGTTAGAAAAGTTCCAAATAAGAAATAACTGCTGAATCCACGACGGAAGCTTAGTATATTACTGCTTCAGAAGCAGCCAAAGAAGCAGTCTGGATCAAAAAGTTTATAACTGAACTAGGAGTGGTGCCTAGCATTGTTGATCCGATTCCTTTATATTGTGACAACAATGGAGCCATTGCGCAAGCAAAGGAACCACGGTCTCATAAGCGATCCAAGCATGTTCTTAGACGCTACCATCTCATAAGGGAAATAGTAGCTAAAAATGATGTGAAAATAAAAAGGGTCCCTATAGATGATAATGTGGCGGATTCCCTCACTAAAACACTTTCCTAGATGAAGCACGATCACCATATAAATAGCATGGGTCTGAGACATATGAGTGATTGGCTCTAGTGCAAGTGGGAGATTGTTAGAGAGTATGCCCTAGAGCCTATGAAATAGGGATGTTTTTCATATGTATAAATTTATATTCTTAATAAAAGGCATCATTCATTTATTAATGCTATGTTTAAATACATAAGTTTGTAAATCTTAAATTAATAAATAAAGTCCTAGATATTATAAACACAGTGAAAAGGCAATCATGAAAGTGTTCATGATATGAGATGTCTATTGCATGAAAATGTGTTAATATCTAAATATCCCTAGTCATAGAATTAACAAGATAAGGATATTGTTAATTCGGACAGACTAGCACATGTTATGCTTCTTGAATGGTTCAAGCAGTGGTTCTCATAACTATGATTATGGAAGATAATCAAAACTAACATGTGGATGCTTGTTAGAAGAACAAGTTCATTGGAGACCTGCATAGAGAGTCCTCAAATGGATATTAAATCTATGTCAGTGAGGAATCTCTTCATAGCGGTTGTGCAAGTATCCTTAGGCTTGAGATCACCAAAGTTATCATAAGTAGCAAGTGGTATGTTTTGACTCCATAACTGATTACTTCCAACTGGGAGTTAACATAGTTAGGAGATTCGATATATCATGACCTACTTAAAGATAGTTGAGTGATTGACAAAGGATTCACCATCCCAGATTTAATAAGGGAAGTTATATCGCATGATTCTATAATTGCCTTGTTCAGAGAATCTCTAGCCAGAGTAATATGCCAAGACGGATAGAGATCCATTGAGGGAATTTTGGGAACAATGGCTAAATTAATAGAAAATACATGATTAGATTTATATGATTTGACAGAAATCTATACTCAGAATCTAATTGAGATAAGAGTGGTAAAAGGAGTAATTGCACGGTAACTATTTCTATGGAAGGGTATAGTCAAACCACTTGACTTTCCTGACATTTGGGCAGTCATGATGTCTGGCTAGAGGAAAATCATGACTTTTATAATAATGTATCAAGAATATCAATAGGGATTGATAAAATGATTTAAAGGAGTTTAAATCATGTGAGTTTTGAATAGAACTCACAATTACATATTATACTGCCAACATGGACAGGAACCCAATAGATCACACACATATAGAGAAAAAGGATAAAATTGTAAAATGACAAGGATAATAATATTTGATATTATAATGGGGATAGAGAAGTGAATAAGATAATAATTAATTAAAGAGTTTAATTAATTATGATCAAGTAAAATTGTTTGCAGAACTTTTGAGAAAATATTCTGCAAAATTGGACCTAATTGAAATAATTTATTTCATAATTAATTATTATTGGACTATAAGTGTTATAGGGCTGATATAATAATTAATAGGTCCATTGGATGAATTATAAAGGGCCAAAGAAATGAAGTTGGCACAAAAGCCCTCCTGAAGAAGGGCCACATGCCAACTCCAAAACAGAAGGCCTTAGAGGCCTATTTCCTTTACCAAAATAAATTAAATATGTTACATAAGTGTTATGGAGCCTACATATTTAATTTTGTTGGATTTGGAATTCATTTGGGTAATTAAATCCAAGTATATGTACAAAGGGCCTAGTTTGTGGGTTTTGTGCATAGTCTTTTGTGAAAGGGCTTAAATTGGATTTAATTGAGCCCAAATAATTATAAATAATTACAAAAGCCCAATTAATAATTCTCCAGTAATTTTAAAGAGTGCAATCACATTATGAAGTTGGATTTTTTCACCTAACTATAAGAATCCAAGTGATGTGAAAATTAGGGTGAAGTAAACAATTAAGAGAAATAGTTTTTCTCTCCTCCAAAAAACCCTAGCCACCACCTCCCTTGCTAGCTCAAGGGTTTTTTCGGGCAGCCCCTTGTTCTCTCCTAATTGTTGGTTCATTCTATCATTCTCTTGTGTGGATTACTCATTGGAGGTGTTCGATGTTGGACACTATGGTTTGCGACAACTCGGTGCGAAGGAAAAACAACTGTACAACAAAAATCAAAGGTGATTTTTCTTATTCTCACTAATATGAATATTGTAATATCATGGCAAGATCAGTAATATAGGTTAAAAATTTTAAATTTCACTTATGTATGAGATGCATGTAACCGATAAATCCCAACAGTTAAGGAGCAAGCAAATCCCTCCAGTCAAAGTACTTTGGTAGCATCATGATATGCAAGAAGTAACCTAAGAACTAGAGGCAGCTATGAGAGAGCAATATTCTCAATTATTTAAAATAGGTATGAATTTCGAGGATGAAATTTCTTAAGGGGAAGAGAATTGTAAGGCCCTTAGCATGACCCTAGTTAGATATGCATGATTTTATAGGGTGGTATGTGATTAAGAATTAAATAAACATGTGAATTTCATATTAGAGGCATAGGACTAGTGATAATTTTATTTTATTATATTAAAAGCATGAAATTATTTTGGTATAAATTTATTCAAGAGTGTAATTGAAGCTTGAAATTTTAATTGAGGGGTAAATTTTTAAAAAATGGCATCTTAAGGGTCAAATGTGAATAAAGAAAAGAATGGAGTGGTTGATTTGAGAAAATAAAAAAAATGGAAAGGCCAAAGTTTAACATGCAAAAAGGTGAGAGGTTTAAGTGAGACATGCAAAAAGTGGAAGGATTAAAAAAGGGATTTTACATGTCACTATATATATATATATATATATATATATATATATATATATATATATATATAAAAGCTAAATTTTATAAGAGAGAGATGAAGGGTATGGCATTTGCTTGAGGAAGTTACATAAATTTCTCTCTTCTCACTCTTTCATCAATTGTTAAAATATCTAAGAAATCTTTGAAGAAAAATCATCGCAAGTGGAATTAATCAAGGATAGTTAGTGTTAAACATTAAGGTAAGCATATTAATTTAATAATTCATCTCCTCTTCTTCATCTTCTTCTTATTTGGTTGATGGTGGATTTGGTTAAATGCTGGAAGTTTTTGTTAAATGGATGCATTGTTGTTAAAGGAGAAGAAGAAGGAGGAAAAAGCAAGGGAAAAAGGAAGGTACAATATTGAAGTTAAAGGGGAATTTTTGGCAAAGGTATGGGATTTTTAGGATTCTCATGTATGTATGTGATTAAATGGAGAAGAATTATGATTTGTTGTTTGATAGGTTGAACAATTGATTTTAGCCTAAATTTATAGAAGATTTGATAAGAAAAAGCATGTAAGCATCAAGAATTAGTTTTGTAATTTAAGTATATTTAGAGTTAGGAAGCTTAAATTGAGAAACTTTTAATTTTATACTTTACAAAAGTAATATACCTTTAACTTTGAAGAAGCAACTTAGGGCTAATTATGTCTATATGTTGTTCATAATTTCACTTGCAATGGTGGTGAACTGCTGATTTTGGTTCTAGAATAGTTAGTGGAAAATATTATGTAATTCCTTGTATAATGGTCATAATGACACGAGGTCTAATTCTATGCAAAATAGACTTATAAATAAACATTTTATATTAAGGAATCATTGCCTAATTCTGTTTGTATGAATGTCTAATGTTAGTTGGAAATTTGTAAGAACTGGTTGCATTATTAAGGTGTATATTGTGGTATTTTGGACATAAATCTTGGTAGAGGAGTCAAAATGTTATGCTATAAAATTTTAGGTAAACTAGATACCTAGGAGAAGAACTTTGTTGAAGGAAAGTTAGTCTAATTACTTTCCCATTTTATTCTCTAAATTTTATAAGTGGTAGTAAAAAACTATTTTGGTATTATGAACAACCCCATTTGGATTGTTGGCTGACCCTATTTGGGTCCATTTGAGTAGGCTAAGATGGTGGTGGTGCATTGGAAGTTGAGGCTCTTAAGTAACCATATGGTGAGAATCTTTTGGATGCCCTAAAAGGTGTTGGTCATGGTCGAATGGGAGACCTGTGGCTCATCTTGCAATAGAGGATGATTTAGCTGAAGTAGTTGTGCCTAAGGTGGCTAATCCTAGTCATCGCCCTTCGTCGGTGGCTCTAGCATAATAGGTTTCAATCTGTATCTCTCTTTAGTCTTAGAGATGGTTAGCAGCCTGTACTATCCCTCTTACCCTCAGATTGATTTAACCATCCTTATGCCAAGGGTGGCCTTTAAGTCTACAAAAACATCCTTCTAAAGTGCTTGACTGAAAGTCCCCTCATCTACCCCCAAGTCCAACAGAAGGTGGGTTACCATCCCTAATATAGATATATGAGGTCGGCTACATGGCTATCTTAAGTAGTGTATAACTAATCTCATGGGTGATATCGATCCTTCTGGTGTGTATGGCCTATAGTTAGATAATACCGACCACATCCATCGACCTAGAACTACCGGTACGATTGATATATGAGGTAGACATACCTTTTGGATATTTTTAAATGCATGTGTGCCCAGCATAGTGCTCTTGGTCATGTCTGGATAGTACACGGCCCTAGGAAGTGTGACCGTTGCTCAATGCTCCCTCATAACTAGCCTCTCTAGAGTCTTAACATCCGATCTGATAAGAAGTCCCGTGGCTTCTATGAAGCGGCATCATGTGATGTTATATTGAATGCCCTATACTTTAAATCTAACTACTTCCTCTTCATATCTAGTCTCTGGAAGCCTCTGTATTATAAGGTAGCTAGAAACTCTCGGGTAGCATTTGGATAAGTGGGAAAGGATAGAGCAAAGAACGCTGCCCATCCTACGATGGCTAATAATCCATCGACCTCATCTACCATACCTATGGCCTATAGGAACTGTCATGACATGAACCTACTGGCATGGTACTGAACTCAAGATAGGGCTTGCTAACTCTTGACTTATTAGGCAATCATGCATCCTAAAGTAGGCAGAATCAGCTTAGCTTGTGCCTCACGATGTGGCATCCTCATTTATTGCAAAATGAGTATGTAAAAAAACACAATCAAACTTAAAATAAACACTCCCTCAGTGTGCACATCAATGTTCGAGGAATTTTGGCACATGTAGCTTGAGAAACAGATCAAAAAAGAAAGAGAAAAGAAGAAAAAGCCAAGAGAAAGTGGAAGAAAAACACAGGGAAGAGGAAATGCAAGGGAGAGAGGAAGAAAAAGAAGAAAAAAAGTTATTTTCCAAATTTTTAAGAAACAGATGAGTAGGGCATTTGTCATGAGAGAGTGATGGGTGCCACTTATGTCTCATTTGTCACTCTTTTTCCTATATATTTTGATTTTTTATTCCTTTTTCATTTTCTTTAATTTCCACCTTTTCTTATTTTTTTCTTTAACTACTTTCTTACACCAAATCTACTATACTTAAGTTATCCAATTGCACAATATGCATACACTATTTTATTTATTTATTTATTTATTATTATTATTGTTGTTGTTGTTGTTGTTATTGTTATTATTATTTTCTTTTTTTTATGGCATGATACCCCTTGAATTTGATACTCCTTGAATTTTAAAGATTTCTAAAAGGCATTTATAGTGCTAATGTGTCTGTAACCTTTCCTGCAAAAAATGAATAAAAAAGGTATACAAAAATGTATGTGCAATGCATAAGGCATGCAAAGAGACTTATTAAGGTAGTCTAGGGGTGACAAATGGCCAAGCTGTGGGTTGCTCTTTGAGGGATGGCTGTTTGTCATGGCTTGTCTATAAATAGCTTGATTCTCCTCAATCTTTATGCCTTTTACCTTTCCTCTCCCAAGAAGGCTCTCTTCCAGGAATTTCTCTTTCCCTTTTCTTTTTCCTTTTTTTTTTCATTCATAGTTATTTTTATTATTATTATATTTATTTTTGGCATTTAGACTACTCAAATATTACTGACATGTTGAAATCGACCATGACGAAATTGCATAAATTACTGGATGACCCAAAAACCCAAGAGAACCTTATTCTGACCCTTTAATTGAGTTTGAGGTTCTTAAGAAGAGTGAAGATAGACAAGACTTTGATTTTCTTTGCTATTCGACATTGGGACCCGAAGTTTCATGTCTTTAGGTTCACTCATCAGGAATTATACCAACTAGCAAGATAATTTTTTTAGATCGTTGGAGTGAGGTTTGCATCAGACACTCTTCCTTATTTACCTCAGTATGTCCCTGACTACTCAACGGAGCTAACAAGTGCTTTAGGCCTTTTTCCTTCTGAGGCTACTAGACTGGTTCCTTGAGGAGAAACATTTTTATTAGAAGGGTTAATCAATGCTCTGGATAATGTCTCTAACATGCCCACATTTAAGACTGGTGTTATCTTACTGTGCTATTTTGCTTTATGCTTGATAACATCTTCAGATGGTTTAACTGGAGATTATGGATCGTTCAATGTCGTGGACAATATGCATGGGGAACATACTCTATTTTCTTTAATTCTGGTAGAGACGATTCTTGGCCTGGACGCTATACATGCTAATCCTATCTCTTGCCTTATTTGTTACACTTATTGATCTAGGTACATCATTATTTTAAAGATAGTGCACCTTTTGTGGGTTTTCACACTAGCTTTTCTTATAAGAAAACATGTCCTTTCGAATTTTTATGCATTTTCTTGCCTTATTTTTTTAAATAAACATAACTCACCCCAGCAACTTTATTTTTTAGAAGGTTACTGGTGAAGCCTCCGCCCCGAGCTATAAGAACTTACCCTTAAGGTACTATATTCTTATATAGAGACTATATGACTTTCACTCGTCTTACGGGGGAGGCATCTAAAAGGCTACTATAGTAGATGGCGATATCAACTTCAAGTGTATTTGGCTATCTATTACCTCCATGACTCAAGATGGATCCTCTGGATGGATTTCCTTATGTCTGTTATATCGGGCCATTTTCTGCATTAGTACCCACTATACACAATAGTTTGGATAGTGGCAGGATATCATCATGTGCCCTTTGTCTTTTTGTGGTGGTGTACTCTCTCTTCGCTTCCTGTTAAGAACATTTTGCCAAAGATCGTTCTTCACTTCCATCGAGTATAAGAGATGGGTTACTAGTCCTACTGTTGACAATAGATCATACTGGCTGAGGCTCATTGATAGCAGCTGAGGACAGATAGAGAGTTAGATGCAATAAAGACATTTGTATTTTTTTTTGTTTTCATTAGAACTTTTCACTTTTAACACATTGGATGAATTCCTTTTGATCAAATTAATAAAACATTACATACAGACATGACCTTTCTATTTGATTTTAGTACGTATGATCATTATTTAACATTGATTCAAAATACAAGTTATCTAATCTCAAAATAAAATCTTAATAGCACAAAAAATCCTTTCATCAATTAGCCTTCTTGGGTTTTCTTGATTGATTATTTTCTCTTAGCCTCTAATTTTTGCTCAGGATGCCTTTTTTGATTTTTACCTTAACTGGGTGCCTAATTTAGCAAGGTCATTTTTTTTTATGTTTGACACAAAGGGCTTTTATTCTCTTATTTTTCTCTTTTGAGTCTTTAACCATGGAGCCTTTTTAAACCTATTGATGTTAATTGGTTCTCTAAATTCGTTGCCATCGCTATCGGCCAAAATAGTAGCTTCCTTAGACAATAGTTTTTTTTTAGCACAAAAGGTCATTCCTAGGTAGATCTAAACTTACCTTGGATGTCTGAGATCCTTGGTCTTATTTGCTTGAACACTAGATCCTCCTTTTTCAAAGGATGCTTTCTAACCTTCTTTCTGAATGAATGAGTTAGCCTCTTTTGATAGATTTGAATGTGGTAGTAGGCTCACATCCTATCTCTATCTAATAGGTTAAATTAGAGCAACCTCTATCTGGCCCTTTCCATTTTTGGAAATTCAACCTCCAAAACTACCCTTAACGATTGGTGCTCAATCTTTACTAGTAGTAAAGCCTCTATCTTATAAACCAGTTGAAAAGAAGTGGCCTTTGTTAAAGTTCTAGTTGTAGTTCTATATCCATACAATGCAAAAGGTAGCTTGTTAGCCTAGTCATTGTTAATTTGAACCATTTTAGCCAGAATCCTCTTGATATTCTTGTTAGCTACTTCAGCTACCCTGTTTGCCTGAGGTTGGTAAGATAATGACTTGAGATGTTAAACCCTGTGCTTCCTGAGCATCTACGTAGTTTTAGCCTGAAACATCATCCATTATCTAACATTATGTGGTGGGGTAATCTATACCTACATATGCGACTCTTCTCACTGAACTTGGCTATATCCCTAGAATCTACCTTCTTGAAGGATTCTACTTCCACCTACTTCATGAAGTAGTCTATGGCAATTATGATGAATTTATACCCATTTGATACCTGTGAATGAATCATACCCATGATGTCTATACCCCATATAGCGAATGACCAAGGCGATGTAAGGTTGTAAAGCTTAAAATTTAGAAAATGTCTTAGGTCTACATACTATTGGTGTAGATGACATCTTTTCACATATTCTGAGCTGTATATATCTATTGTCATCCAAAAGAACCCTTGTCTATATCTATTTCACAATCGGGAAGATAGCTTATGAATCATTCTTTGATCTTTTTCAGTAGTCTCTTCTGGGAACACTGACTTCTCTAAGTTATTTTGGATGTCAAAATATCATGGCTTCCTATCATCCACCTCAATATCCATTACTTGCTTAATCTCAAAGTATGGCTTATCAAAACTTAAAATTAGCACCGGTTTCATACATACCCCTTTTGAATTATCCCATATTGATACCAAAGTGGCTAAGGCATCAGCCAGCTGGTTCTCTTCTCTAGGTACATACATAAAAGAGCATACCTCAAATTGACTATTCAAAGCCTTTAGAGACCTAATATCGGGCAATAATCGCTCTTCTTTCATTGACCATTCTTAGTTTAAGCCTAAATTATGGAGTTTTTGGGTAAAATTTGCGATGAGTGTGCTTTGAATTAGGGTTTGTTTGCAGAATCTCAAAATCATTCAATACTACCTGGTACTTCATATGATAAGTGGTTATTTTTCTAATAAGTGTGTTTGATTAGAGAATTGTTTTCTCATTTGTGCACGAGCAAAATCACTTATACTGCTATCTAAAAGCAAATTATTCAAGCATTTTTTTCCATTTTCAAGCATTTTATTCTAATATGATCCATGATTTTAGGTTATTATTATAATATAGCTTAGATAGGTTAGATTAGATTCATGGAATGTTAAAAAATAAATGTTGTTGTTTTGTTTAAAAAAACTCGTTCAATTTTTATTCAATTTGAAAGATTTGTTACGGATTATGCAAATCTTGACGGATTTTGTTTAGGGTTTTAACATTTTTTTCCTCTGCATTAGCTTCGAAATGGAATCCTGGTTTTTTCGGTTTCAGATGTTATTAATTGTTGTATTTTTAATTATAGATCATTAAGTGTATTTCCATTCAAACTTTTAAAGCTACCAGATGCACCATCTACATCAAATGATTTATCAAAGGCATGGAAAGATAAATCTCAGAAAACTAGGTGTCCACAATGTCTTATTAAACTTGTAATGAGGAGGTTGATTAAGCTCTTTCTATTCTATGGATCTCTTGTTTGTTTCTTTTTGCCTTTTTTCCTTAATTTGAAAATTATGGCTTCATTATTGGTTGTAAAAGTGCCTTTAAGTTCAACTTAAATAATCATATAGTTCCAACCAAGAAAACAAGAATCTTTGTACATTTGTATTTTCTTTTTTTCTTTTTGGATTTGTATATCTAGCTTGGAAATTAATCCTTTTTTTTCTTAGATGAGACTATTTCTGGTAGTCCATCCAAAACCTTAACAATTTATGTCGTGGTTGGAACTATTAGACTTATTACAAGTATTTTTTCTTCTTTTAACTTGTGTATGAATTACGATAGTTTGACGAAATGCTTATGGGAAATTTACCTCTATGTTGAATGGTTTCTGTAGAGGATTTCTGAATCCACCAGATCCTTTTCAGTGGTTGAATGGTGCTTTTATATCAAATTTCACTAATATTGATGCAGATATATATATGCTTGTAATAACTTCTCGAAAGGAAGTAGGAGCTTTTCTTGGTTTCCCTGTCTATAGGATAATGTCTATGAAGTTTTTATCCTGCAATGAGGCTCTGAAGTTTTCTACTTCTCAAGAAGTGAGGTTTTTCTCCCTTCCCATGTATTTTGGATCTCAATTTTACCTAAGCAGTTATTATCTATTTATATTATTTATGCAAAAAAGAGATGAGGCTTATTTCATGAATTTGTTGAGAATAGTTGAATCAACTCTTGGCTTGTACTATTCATATGGTCTATTAGTATTTGAATGTTCTTATTTATCTTTGTATAAGCTTTTATTATATAGAAAAGTGGTGATATTTGAGCAGTTAATTGTCTATTTATAATATGGCAATATGGTGTCCTAGGAACATAAATGTGGAGAAGAGGAGCTAACCTCAAAGAAGATACTGCTAATTTCATTGTAACCGAGCAATTGCTTGAGTTTGAAGGATACAAGTCTTCATTGTTACATGTATATCCTTTGTATCTCATATAGTTCAGAAAGTTGTTGCAAGCTTAAATATCATTATATCTTTGAGTTAAGCATGTGAATATGGTCATTTCCTATCCAAAAATAGGGCATCAATACACTTATCAACAAAATGATTTTTTGATCCTTGAAATAATGAATAAATTAAAATCAAAAGTTTATTGTTCTTCCTAATTCTGTAATATTTTCTCTCTGGTGTATTAAAATGAATCGGTGCAGCACGATGGATTTCTTATGACTTGTTACATTTGTTTAATCTATGATTTATTACATAATGTTATTTTCTCTCTGGTATATTTGAAATTTATGGACATTTCATATTTGCTTTGGTTTCACTTTTGCAGAATGGTGATGAAAGGCAACTAAGTGTAGCATATGTTGCAGAAATGCAAAAGCTTCCAAATGTGAGGTGACAAGTTTGGCTTTCTATATGTATAAATATTTTGATCAGTAGTTAATTTTTAGAATTATTTGTTTATGAGATTGCCTCTAAAGATTTCTCTCATCACCTTTGCTTTCTCGTTGTTTTTATCAATGCTTATTGGTCATGAATAGTTTAGCTTCTACACAGAAAGCATTAGTTGTACTCTATGTGACTCACATTCGACAATACATAGTTTGTTTTGTTCACTAATTTGTTTGTCTTATTAGCCTAGATTGGTCTAGTCAAATGCCTCCTTTCAAAAGTTTTTGATTGGCAATGTAGTACATGAATGGACAAAGTTGTATTATGGACAAAAATGTTTTGAGGACAATATACTGATTTAGTACGTTTGCTTTTTTGATATAAGCTTAATTTTTTTTCTGATATTTTTGCACAAGACAAAATATTTGTTGTTTATTTATTCTTTTCTTCATAATATGAAAAGGATTAGTTCAACACTGTCAAATTATACAGATATTATGTTCAAAAACTGCTATTTATGCATAAATTGTTACAAAATCATATTTAAGTTGAAATATAGTCAATTTTTTTGAAATATTTTAATATGAAAAATGCATCTTTAAAATATAACAGATGGACACATTGACAATTACCTATGCTAAATATAAAATAATACTGGTTTTGACATTTACACTCACTACACAGTTGATAGAATGGTTGCTATGCTGTAAGATGGCTTGCAAAATTTAGACTGTAACAACAAGAACATTGACTTAATATGTGCATGCATTAATGATGTCAGTAGTTTCAGATTATAAACATCTTATTGGATGGGGTATTCTGTGTCAAGTAATTCCTGTCGTGGAATCTTTAAGATATCTCATAGCAATTGGTGGTAGTTAATAAGCACTGTGGTTTGCTGCTTGTGGTATGATGAACTATATATAGTGTTCTTAGGTTGACAAGGTTCATATTTCATATGCTCATCCAAGTTGAATGTTTATTGGGCCCACTAGTATTGCAGTCCTTTCAGTTGTGCCAACTTGATCTAATTAAATTAGTTCCACAACATAAGTGATTTAGTTAAGAGGCATTTGCTTATTGATTGATTTACTGCATATGGAAATGCAATATACATAAATTGCAAACCAATTTCTATAGACTTGCACAATTCAAAATCATGAAAGACTTGGCCTTTCTAACATAGCAATTAATATATATTTTATTATTACTGATATTATTTCAAACTTTTCATTTTCATTTCTTTAATTTTATTAATTAATCGATTTTAATTGTTTTTTATGCTTTGTAATACTTTGTTTTTGGTTCGATAATGATGATTGGAGGATTAGTAGGTGCAATTTTAAGTGGGAAGATAGCCAATGCCATCGGTCGGAGATGAGTATATTTATTAATTAATTTTTCCATAAATTCAATTTCTTTTCAATTAATTTCATTTCTTTTTTCCTGTGAAGCAGACAATGTGGTTATCTGAATTCTTCTGCACTCCATGGTGGCTTGCAATAGCTTTTGCATAGGTTTTTATTTATTTTTTCTTAATATTGATTTAATTAATAGACTTTTTGGACTGAATTGTTAAGATATATATTGAATAATAATTGTTTAAAAGAATGCATTATGGCTGGATATCAAAAGACTATCAATTGGAATTGGAGTTGGGCTAATTTCTTATGTGGTAATTCTCACATTTTGTCTTACGATGGATGATGAATATTTACATACTTGCACAATTTTTAAATGGTGAAAATCCTTCTTGCGTACTTGGTCTGATTTCTCCTATATAAATGTTGCCATAATTCATGGTTGTATGATGCTTTTTTTTTTCCAGTAATGTTTTTGTTATTATTTTTCCTCATTTCTAGTCTTGATAGAAGTAGTCAGGGAGACTTTGCTTTCAACGTGATTTTTTTTCTAGGAATTATAATAGAGCTAATTTCAGTTGGTGTAAACACACATGCACAAATAAATTGGTAGGTGGGGTTCCATTATAATGCATTTATTTATGCATTATTGTTGTTGAAACAAATACATGACTAATAATTATAAAATGTTTCCAGTATAAATAGAAATTAAATTATAATTTTATCAACAACAGTCATGCACATTACATGACATTGTTATCATAATTAATTATAATGTTATTGCAAATTAATTGTTAATCATTACCATTATTCCCTTGCTTATCTTTTTTTTTTAAATTCATTTTTAGATAAATGATTTTTTTTTATTTTGTCATATATATATATATATATATGAATGACAGATATAAAAGCAAATTTTTGGTTTCTTCCAAATATTAGTACAACAGTAGTTGAAGCTATTTATCAATTGGAATTGGAGTTAGGCTAATTTCTTATGTGGTCATTCTCACACTAATTATGACAACTGAACAATCATAGTTGGAATTTTACTAGAGGATATATATTCATATAATTGCTGTTGATCATTTTTAAAATCTTATATATAAGAATGCTTAAAGGAGGATTCAGTGAATGCTAATTACCAATCCAATCAAAATTTGCATTCTTTTAGTTGTTTTTATTTTCACGATTTTACTCAAGTATTATAGTCTCAATTTTTGAAAAAAGTTGTAGATTTTCAACTTATAAGCAACTGTTGCTTCCACTTTAAAATGTATTCTCAGTTTATAACATTTTATTATCCTGATATTTTCAGTTTCCAAGTTTAACCAATATATGATCTCATTTTATCCTTTTTTTTATTTTTTTTGCAGCTAGTCCCAGCTCCTGGAAAACCTTCCTCTTCTAAATGTAAGCATAGTTATCTTGGTTGTTCTCATGCATTTATGCATTAACACTTCTTCCTATCAGTGAAATAAGTTTATTAATATTTCTTCTCTCTTTCTTGTTTTTCTATAATAATTTGTTATACAGAATAAATAGATTTTTCCAACTGCTCCTACTCATCCTATGACACTTCTTGGTGGATTTCCTTGCACTGCATGTAAGATCAGTCCCTTCGATAGTTAAATCAAACTTTTCATTGCTTTTATACCAAGAGGAAAGTTTCTGAAAAGCTTATGTAATTCATGCAAGGTGTGATATGGGTGAGATTTCAGAGAATAGTCCTGATGACTGGGAAGGGTTAGATTCTTCAGCTTCACATAAATTTATTGTCAACAGAGCCAACTGATGGTAATTTGAACCTTAGCTTTTAGCAATTATCTACTTGCTAATTTGCAGTCTTTGTTTTTATTTTTCTCTTGTGTAAGCTTTTGTAGAGGATTTCTAAATCCATTAGATCTTTCTAAATAGGCATCTCATTTGTTTTCATGTTTTTGAGGGTAATGTAAAATTGATTGTTACATGTTCTTGATGTGATGAGGCCTTTACCCCTGTTCTGCTTGGTGTAAGAAAGCATATTGTGAATTTGTTGATACTACTATTGTTCATTCAATTTCACTTCTAACATTTGACACATAGTTTAAGAAAGCCTTTTAGTGTTTGAATGCAGTTGAGAACAAAATTTTTGCTTAGTGCTAGTAAATAAATTATCCAATCAAACTTCTTTCTCAGATTGAGATAGCTCTTGAAAATTAATACAACATAAGTGGATTTAAAATGTGAATATACAGTTAACAAAGTCTATAGCCAAGTGGGAAATTTGATTTACCTTGCTTTTGTCTGTACCAATCGTTTGTATGCATAATTAGTTTAAGCCTAAATCCTTACATCTCCAAAGATTATTAAAGAATATTAGAATAAGAATTAAAGAATATAATATTTATATAATAATATACATTGTGAGTTCTAATTGATGTAATTGCAAAGTTAATGGATTGCTTAAGTGGAATGACGTGGAATGTTGATTTGCTTAATTACTTCTTTTTCCTCATAAGTTATTATTTTTAGAGTTAATTATGCACTTTTGTAGAAATATTTCCTTATTTTCGATGATTAAACCTTTTTTATGATTAAATTTTAGAAAAAAATATAACTAAAAAATTTTGATTTAATTTTGCTTATCTCATGTTTAAAGTTTTATCTTTTGATGGAAGAAATGGTGAGATTTTATTTTTATATTATAGATGTAATCGTTTCATTAGCATAATATAATGATATTTTCTAATTTCTATATATCTTGTAACTTAATTTTTGCAAGGAAAATATTGTAAAGGTAATATTATAATAGAAGAAAATATCTATATTAAATACTCCTTTCCCTTAAATGTATCATTTTTATTTTTATTTATCCTATAATATAGCTTGTTTAACTTTTAATTAAATAACCTTAAAAAATTGTGAATCCTATATTATACTCGCATTAAATATGCCTAGCAAACATTACATTTTTATATTACCACTTGTACCAGGTTTGGGCTTGTACAAGGTGAAATGCCAAACACTTATCTCAAGCGATGTTAGGGAACACTTCTATGGATGGCCCCAGAGCTTTTGAATGGCAGCAGTAGTCTTGTCTCTGAAAAGGTTATTTAGTTCTCTTTCTATGCAGTTCAAAATACAAAATCTTAGTCTTGTAAGTTAAACTAATGTGTGCTTTATTCTTATAATTTTGGTTTAGGTTGATGTATTCTCATTTGGTATTGTGTTGTGGGAACTCCTAACTGTGGAAGAACCATATGCAAACTTGTACTACGGGGCTATTATAGGTGAAGCTCTTATCCATGCCAAGAATTATATTGTTTTCAATGAATGGCAAATGAGACATGTTGAAAATGATCATCACCCCCTATAATACTGTTCAGGTGGTATTGTGAGCAATACATTACGGCTACCAGTGCCTGAATCTTGTGACCCAGAATAGAGAACATTAATGGAAAGTTGCTGTTCATCAGAGCCATCAGATAGACCTAGCTTCACTATTATCGCAAATGAGTTCCGAGCAGTGGCAGCAAAAATTCCTCCTAAGGGATAAAGTTCGACGTAGCAACTCTCTGCATCACTGCCGCAAGGTCATAACTGATAGCTTTTGTAATTGCTTGGTGTGCATTTTATAATTGCTTGGTGTATATTTTGCTAAAAATGTGATAGAGGAAGGGTCTTTTAGAGGTTATCTTCATATCTTGTGCTGTATTCGTGTGGTTTTTGATAGTTTATGTTAAGATGCCATTTTGGCCATTTATCTATTTTCTGTATAGGATCATTACGTCATTATGTTAAGTGATAATTTGAATTAATTAATGGGAAAGAAATAGAAAAGGGAATGTAATTAGAGTTATTTAATTATGTTTGGTATTTAGAATTACTTACCTTCTCTAATTTATTTATTTTTTTGCATTGTACTTTTTTGTCCTTTTATAATGTTTTTAGGGTTTTAAGGTTCTCAATCATTCGGTGGAGAATTGCTATTCCTTTCTCTACTGGTTTCAGTCATATGTTAGCGAAGGATTAGTGATGAAAAGGACTGTCGTTAATTTTTTTACTTATGGGTGAATTTAGCAACGAAAATTAAGATTTCGTTGCTAAATTTAGCAACATAAATTTATATTCCATTGCTAAAATTGACCAATTCACCAAATCTTGCATTGATGAAGTTAGCAACGGAATTCAATTTTCGTTGCTAAATTTAGCAACAGAATAAATTTTTCATTGCTAAATTAGCAACGAAATAAGTTTTCCGTTGCTAAAAATAGCAATTGCCGAATTAGCAGCCGAAATTTCCGTTGCTAATTTTTGTTGCTATTTTTGATTAGCAACGAAAACTATTAATTTTTCGTTGCTAATTTCCGTTGCTAAATTGTAATTTTCTAATAGTGGTTTATGATGTTTTTTTTCTCATTTATCACTCAAAATACAGACATAAAAGATAAAAAAACTCAAAAACAAAAGAAACAATTTGTAACTAATAAATAGGCAATTTAAAGCCCTAGATCATGCCAAAGTTATGAAAATAATAACAAAACATAGCATAAATACTCTAAAAATAAATTAATCATGCAAGTGCAAGAAAAAAAATTAAATAACTTTATTAAACTTCAATGGAAGAACATTCATGAAATAAAAACTAAAATGCCCTTCTAACTCACAAACAGGCAACTTTAAAACATCATGGCATTAAGAATATAAATAAATTGATTAAGTAACAAAAAATCATGAGTTACAACATCATAAAATGACAAGTATATCTAAATGATTATGACATGGTTTATAGAGGCAAAGGGACTTGGAGACTAGAATATTACCCTCAGGATCTTTGATTTTGAAACTCTAGAGGCGCTAACCCGAACTTTGATCCTTAATTCCTTCAATTAAACAAATTGTGTGTGTTTTTAACATGGATGATTATCCAGAGCCTTAACTTCCAAGAACCAAGAATTATCTTTCTCTTTCTCAAAAGTCTGTGCCCTTTTTTTTCCAAATGTCAGGATCTTCCCCCTCAAAACCTTTATTTTTTCCTTTTATTCCTTAGAAAAGAGTTAGAGATCAACTCTAACTCTAACTCTTCAGAAAAGGAAAATCATATCCCTAAAATTTTATACTGATTAGATCTTCCCAAAATGTAATCCAATTCTAAAATTTTTAAAACTAGAAAATGTGGGAAATTTGAAAATATCTCCATAAAAAGGATTCATTATGTTCTTGTTTTAACGATTCAAGGTCTTTCAAAGAGATTTCCATTTGTGCATTACAATTGTATTGGTTAATGAATTCTTCCATGATTCAGCTCCAACCTTGACTTTCCTCTCAAATATATAGTATTAATTGATGGCTCAATTGGTAAAGGTTAGGATGAATTATTCAACCTTTTGATTCATGGAAGAACTAGTTCCTCTTTTAATAGTGGGAATATTGCTTGATGTTGGCCCTTGGGTCTGTGGTTCTATCAAATTGGGTCATATTCGACATCTTGAACTTAGCTAGTAGTGATTCCTTATATTTAACATCATATCCCAGTGTCCATTCCTTTGACCATAGAAATAACTTTAGCCATTGCTTTTAGCTTTACTTTAGACATTTTCATAAAGGGGTCATAGTCCTTGGGTATATAAGTTTTTTTACTAGTATATTCTTGCTTATAAGACTCAATCCTTTCTAATTCATCTTCTCGAATTTTTTATTGAAATAATTGACCTCTTTTGTATTCCCTTTTCCTATTCTAGAATTATCTTTTTTTAAGCAAATTGAGGTGTAGTAGGTAAAGTCGGTGAGCCAAGGTTTGTATAATTTTTATTAGGGAGAATTCAAGGTAACTAAAATCTAGTTTAAATGCAAAAAATAAAAGGAAAAAAATATTTTATATCTAAAATAGTGTCTAACTTTACAAATGTAATTAAATTATGGCTACAGAAAAAATTTACATGGAATCCTGCCATTGAAGATGATGTTAAGAAAGCTTAGGAATTGAAGGCAGCAAAAAGGTATAATAACTTCTTACCTGATATAAGGAATGGTAGGAGGAAAAATAAATTTATTCTAGATATATTTGGGAGAGTTGTCAGTTCCTGTGGTAGGATCCTAGCACACAAAAAAAGTGTGAACAAAATGCTATAAATCATAAATACATGGCTGAAAGTGGGTCACTTGGTACACGTATTAAGGGCTCTATATCGATTAATGAGTGTTGCTTAAAGTTGGTAAAGCCAATTCTATATTTTGTTTTTTTTTCTCTAAATTCTTATGCAATCATTAATTTTTCATAGACTTTATCATTGATGAATTTCCACATGGAATTATTCACATAGTATATTTTCATACTAGCTAGGTAATAAAAATTTGATGGATTTGATTTAAATAAGTATCTTCCATTCATATCCTTTAATTTTTTTCTTTAATGTTTCAAATCATATGCAGACTAAAAAATTAGGTTGAGAGCCTACACCAATGAGATGCATTTTCACATGTATACAAATAAGAATGATGGAGTTTCCTTTTTAGGCACTAAAGCCAAAGTTATGCATGTAAATCCTTTTTGAACTAGTTTAGCCATTTTTTAATTATTTCTTTTATTTTTAATTTTTTTTATCTTAAAGAGAGCTTATGCTATACTGCTTGTGCATACGAAGTTATTATAATGTGTGTGCATAAAAATGATGGGAGATAGAGAGAACCATCAATAGACTTATTTATTAAAAAATACTGTTAAAATATTTAATCTTAATTTTTTTAAATCATTTTGTTGCATAAAGTTGTTGCCTATGGAAGAAACATTTGAGCCAAATTATGGTGTTTTCTTTCTTGTCAATGGGACTAATAAGCCCCTAAAAACATTTTCAGGAATAATTGGGAAATCACCATAGATCGGATGGGAACCACTACAAATATTAGCTTAAGTATAAAGGTTGGAGAGATAAGACATAGCCATATGTTTAAGTAACACCTGATCATAAACATCACTCCCCATTAATATCATTTTGGAGTGAAAAGAGTAGCATTCTTATCACCCTAGGGAAGCCATTAAAATCTCAAATATTACATTTAAAAAGTCTCCTCTTAGTGTAAAACCTGGTCCAACTCTGTAAAGAGAATGGCCTCTAACCTGTTAAGATTAGCTAAAAAGTGGGTCCTCCAACCTATTAAAATAAGCTAAAAATTGGGTCTCATAGCTATTCCTCGCTAATATCTTAGCCAAATTAAATCAACTATCAATTATCTTCTTTTGTATATACCTCTATTATTACTATATTTGATTTAACTTAATTTTTTCTATCCAAAATTAAAACTAAAAAAAGGTCAATTATTATCTTTTTTTGGTTATGTTTTTCAGTTTTGTTACTTTAAATGACATACTTGGAACTTCAATGGTGACAATTCTACTTGGTTTATGGTTTATATTCAATTAATTTTTTAGTTGTTAGATATAATATGGAAATCAATAAGTTATTAATTGATCAAATTAGTTACAAACTTAGTGTATGATTACTTTATAAATTTTTGATTCTACATTTCTATTTCTCTAGTGCTAAATTAACATTTTTCCTTTTTATTGCTATTACCATACCTGCATTTTATGTTTGTTATAGGTATATTACTAAAATTTTGTTTATTTGCTCTTTAACGGAATAAATTTGTTGCTGATTTACCTTTGATGATGAATATCTTATTAGTTATTATTTAATATTATTTGTATTGTAGGATAAGGTTGTTTAATTGAGAGAACAACATTTGTCTGAAGGAAATTTAGTTGAAGAGGCTCAAATTTATTATGAGGCTATTGGAAGAACAATATGATAGTATTACTTTGGTCCTAATTTTCGTGACTCACTCGGGTCAAGTGCATAGTCAAGTTCACCGCTGCATGCATAACATACAGCAATAGAAGACATACAAAATATTGTGTAAGAGATAGTTAATGCATAATGCCTAGCTTGATGGATGTTCTCACAGATAAATTGCCAAAAAAATTGACTTACAAATTGCTATCAATTTTAACAAGTACGCGAACAATTAGCAAATAAGGATTAATAGCCCACCACATACCCTTTTGCCATTTTTGACAGCCAGAATACATCATAGCCAGTGTTTGTGAATTTGCATAGATTGTTTTAGATAATTTTTAACAAAGCACTGCAAAACTTTATGCACAATATCGAAATTGGTATTGTTTGCATAACTGTTAGAAATATATATTTTTTTGTACAACTGCAAAACATTGTACACTATACAAATATATTTGCACAACAGTTATGATGTATATATTGTTTTTGTTACATATTAAAATAATAAATTAATATATATCTTCATTTAAATTTTAGATTTTTTGTATTGAATTTATTGTGTTTAATTTGGGCTTTGTAAATAGAAAATATATAATTTTTGTAAAAAATTATAAAAAAATTTAAAAATAAAAATTACATGTTATCGATAAATTATCGACAAAAAAATTTATCTTTGTTATTTTAATAAATTTAATATTTATATTAAATATATTTGTCGACAAAATTATTGACAAAAAACATCTATCACTATTTAAACTAAAATAAATTAATATTTTATTTATTAAATTTACCAATGGTTTACCGATGCAATATTCTATCAGATTTCAAATAAAACTACCATTTTTTTATAATATAAGGACCCAAAATAGACTCTAGTAGAATTCAAGGGCAATTACATGTTGTTTTCATTAATTATGTGATAAATGTGTAAATTATATGGTATGAATTTTATAAAGGTATAATTAAATTATTATGTTGATATAATAATATTCAAGGGCATAATTGAAGTAAAAAATATTAATTTGGGGTAAATTTGTAATTATGGCATATTTAAGGGCAAATGTGAATAAATGAATAATTGAGGGGTCAATTTAAGAGAAGGAATAAATGGAAAGGTTGATTTAAGAAAAAGATTTAGTGGAGGGGTCACTTTATAGCATGCAAAAAGGTGGGTGTTCATTGTGTGACATGCAAACTCTTAAGGGACCAAATAGGGAATTTTACCTTGTTATTATATAAGCTAAATATGTGATGAGAGATTGTGTGTGAGAGATTGAAGTGTCGGCAATTTTGAGAGGAGAAAACAAGAAAAATACTTCCTCTCATTTCCTTTTAATGTCTTTGAATCTTTCAAGCAATTTAAGTGACAATTCATGATGGTTAATTAAGGTAATTAAGTGTACAACTTTAAGGTAAATAATCTCTGCTGAATTTCATTTTCTTCTTCTTCTTCTTCTTCTTCTTATTTTGGTTGAGGTAAATGTTGAATAAGTGCTGGAAATTTTAATGAATGATGATGTTGGTCGTAAAGGAGAAGAGGAGGGTAGAAACAAGTAAAGGAATAGTAGTTACAAAGAGTAGAGAGTTTAAAGAAGATTTGAGTTGCATGTCCAGGTTTGGGAACTTATTCTTCATCCATGTGTGTGGATATCAATGTTTATGCTTTGATTAATTAATTTTGATGGTAATTTATTAGTTTATTTAGGGTTAATAAGAAATTTCAATAGGAAAATCGTGTTTTTGAATGTTGAGGAAAAACTGGGTGTGGTTCTTGTGAACCAGCCTACTTGTTTTGTCCATATCTAGAGTTGTAGACATCGGATTGAGGTGATTCAAAATTATGGGTAAACTAGATTCAATTATTTACAATTCATTAGAAGAAGTCGTGGATTGATTCTTTTGTTAAGGAACTCATAAAAGTTTTACAAGTGAACTATTTGTGTTTATAGGCAGTTTTGAATAGTTACCAATGTTTTAACCATACCTCCTTGTATTTAAGTCATAATTGAGTGAAGTTTGATTCTATGTAAAACTTATGTAATGGTAAACAACTTTGTAGAAGATACCTAGGGCTAAATATGTTTGTATGCTATCCAAATATTCACTTGAAATTGTAGTGACCTGTTATTCTCGGTTCTGAAATAGATTGTAGAAAATATAATATATCTCATTGTATAGTGAACAAAATACTATGAGGTTTAATTATGGGAACTATAGACTTCTAAACCTATACTTTTTATGAAGAAAGTAAAGCCTAAAGCTTTCCTTAAGCTTGTCTAATTTTAGCTTAATTTCAGGCCTATACACAACATTGTTAATATGAACAGTAATTAATAAAGTGTAAAATCAGTTTTGCATGTGTTTTATTTTTCATGAATATGATGAAATTGATTGTGTTATTATAATATTTGGTTTATGGAAGAGATGAATCGAAAGCATGCAAATCAAAGTTGAAAGAAGAAACGTTAATGAATTTGAAATTCTGGGTTAAGTTTCTATGAACCAGTTTTGGAATTTTGTGGATATCTCGAGTTTTATAGCTCCAATTTGGGAAATTCTAATTGTTAATTAAACTTAAGACATGGATTCATAGTTATTTAGAAGAAACCTAAATGTGATTCTGTCCCTAAGTATTTTTTATTTTTACTTGAAATTCATAGTGAGATGCTATCTAGTTATAGAGAGCAGGTTCCAGTATTTTTGAAATAATGTTTGATAGAGAAGTCTAAATCCTATGAGAAAAAATCCTGGATAAAATATAATTATAGGAGAATAATTTTTATGGAGGAAGGTTGGCTTAAATCTATACAAATTTGCTTTTATGAATTTTCTAATTAGTAATTAAAATTGATTTTGTTATTCTGAACTGCTGTCTAGTGTTAGCGAACGGCTTGTAGTATTTTTCTTATAACTCATGATAGAAAACTCAAAATGCTATGGGATAAAATTCAACTTAAAATAGACTTACAGGAGTACAACTCTTATGAATAAATGTTAGTTCAATTCTGTACTTATTTGTTTCCATGAATTTTTCAATATGGTCGCACAAACTGTTTTAAAAAAATGCACTCTTGGATAGTCTGTAATGTTTGGGTTATAACTCCTAATTTAATGGTCCTATTTGTCTGATATTTGAAGCAAGAGAAACTAGTGATATAAAAGATTATTATTTAAAATTCCAATTTGGTTAATTCAGCCATTTATCATGGCAAAATTAAAATGTTAAATAGAACTAAAAATCTGTCGATCTTATTCACTATAACCTAATTTTTTGATGTATAAACTTTATTGTCAAAGGTTAAGAAAAGTTTAATAAGGCATGCAAATTCTTAACTGACTTCATATTATTCTACATGTGAAATTCCTTTTATTGCATACAAAACCTGTATCTATAAGAATGCCAAATAGTAAATATATGTAAGTAATACTACTAGTATCAAAAATGCATGCTAATTGTTAAATGAATTTGTGTTATATTAATACTTTGATTAAATTGATGATATATATATATATATATATGCCTTTGTGATCATAAACCTTATTTCTATATGTATGCCAATACATGATTGATGAAGGAACTATGGAACATAAAGTAAGCTTGTAGTAATTTTATAATCTCATGGTAATTGGATGTGTTAATTTGTTGTATAATTCTAATATGTTTATATCCTAGACATACAAGAATAGAAGTAAGATAATTTCAATACTTGTGAAGATTGTTTATCAAATTAATAATAGATAACTATAATTTTATGATTATGCATTGAGTAATAAAATAATAATTTTATTAATAGTTTGAACTTAAGTCCAAAGGATGTTGGAGCTTGTATAATCATATATGGTGATTGAAATGTCAATACAAATTCTTACCGTTGAACTTTATGATTTCTATAAGTGAATGTAAATGTATAATTTCTTGAAATAAATCATTATTATATTTGAGGCATGTTGTGTGCTTGTTGACGATCACTGTGAGTGGTCATTTATTATGATTTTAGTTCCCCACTAAGCTTTATAGCTTAGCACAGGTGTTCCATCCGTGTAGGTTGTAGGGCTAGGACTTTCTCGTAGGACTGATATCTGCAGCAGGTTGGCCAACACAAGTCTTAGAAGATTGACAATAGAGTTTTCTTTTTGTCCTTATATTTTATAGTTATGGAAACTTTAATTATGTTGGAAATTTTGTAATTACTATAGATGTTTTGTATATGTAATATTGATGATAATGAGATGCACTTGTAAGTAAAGCTTCTAATAGTTAACTTTTAGATATCTGTTTAGTAGAATAACAGATGTAATGTTATGATAAGCATGCTTAATTAATACTAAATAAAGTGATATGTACAGATTATATGATAAGGGTGCTACAATTTGTGGTATTAGAGCAGCTGGTTTAGCCGTTTCTAGGCTATAGTGTCTACAGTTGTTATCATAGGAAGCTATAGAGTGTTGGCCAATGCAGATATCCTAGTCATGATATGGTTAGATTGAAATGTGATGATCCGATAGAATCTGATAAACAGGATATAAGGATAGTTATATATATGGGTAAAGGTATATGATTGAAGTTTCAAAAATGGACTATGTGTATAATAGTACTTTCTTGGGATCTTAATTTCGGATTGAATAGTACAAAATATGCCAATATGAAAGGTATATGGGATTATGAAATAGGTATGTTAGAGGGATAAGTAGTGATTATTTTATTATGAAACATGAGATAGAGCTATGCTAAATTGATAAGAAGATCTATAGTTAAGGCTATTGAGATGATAATTTGAGGATTCATTATAATGCTCTATGTATATCTGTCAGTATTTCCTTATTGAGTAAGAGCAATTGACAAAAAATTGGCAAAAACATATACAACAAATGAGAATATGCATTTGAATCTTATTGCATACATGAAAGCATCATTTATGTATAACATAGCATTAAGCATCATGTTACATGTACAGGCCCCAACTGATAAAGAAAACTGATAGGATATATGTTGAGTATAATACTGATGCAATTTTATGATAATATCGCTCTTTAAGGAGATTGAGTTATAAGAGAAGCTAATTAAGTCAAAGTGAGCATCAAGAAAAGTTGGCAGAGATAGTATGGAATGGAAGTTTACAGTGCTAAACATATAAGTCTAAGAATTGATAGTGGTACTTTTGAGCAAAGGAAACAGGTATGAATTTCGAGGACGAAATTCCTTAAGGAGGAGAGAATTGTAAGGACCCAAAATAGGCCCTAGTAAAATTCAAAGGCAATTACATGTTATTAACGTCTAATTGAGTATTATTGGATGAATTACTAAGAGTTAAGATATTGATTGGGGCAAAAATGTTATTAAGTTATCATTAATTATGTGATAAATGTATAAATTATATGGTATGAATTTTATAAGGGTATAATTAAATTATTATGTTGGTATAATTCAAGGGTATAATTGAAGTAAAAAGTATTAATTTGGGGTAAATTTGTAATTATGGCATATTTAAGGGCATATGTGAATAAATGAATAATTGAGGGGTCAATTTAAGAGAAGGAATAAATGATAAAGGTTGATTTAAGAAAAAGATTTAGTGGAGGGGTCACTTTATAGCATGCAAAAAGGTGGGTGTTCATTATGTGACATGCAAACTCTTAAAGGACAAAATAGGGAATTTTACCTTGTTATTATATAAGCTAAACATGTGATGAGATATTGTGTGCGAGAGATTGAAGTGTCGGCAATTTTGAGAGGAGAAAACCAGAAAAATACTCCCTCTCATTTCCTTTTAATGTCTTTGAATCTTTCAAGCAATTTAAGTGACAATTCATGATGGTTAATTAAGGCAATTAAGTGTACAACTTTAAGGTAAATAATCTCTACTAAATTTCATTTTCTTCTTCTTCTTCTTCTTCCTCTTCTTCTTCTTCTTCTTCTTCTTCTTCTTCTTTTCATTTTGGTTGAGGTAAATGTTGAATAAGTACTGGAAATTTTAATGAATGATGATGTTGGTTGTAAAGGAAAAGAGGAGGGTAGAAACAAATAAAGGAAAAGTAGTTACAAAGAGTAGAGAGCAAGGAGAATTTAAAGAAGATTTCAGTTGCATGTCCAGGTTTGGGAACTTATTCTTCATCCATGTGTGTGGATATCAATGTTTATGCTTGGATTAATTAATTTTGATTGTAATTTATTAGTTTATTTAGGGTTAATAAGAAATTTAAATAGGAAAATCGTGTTTTTGAATGTTGAGGAAAAATTGGGTGTGGTTCTTGTGAACCAGCCTGCTTGTTTTGTCCATATCTGGAGTTGTAGACATCGGATTGAGGTGATTCAAAATTATGGGTAAATTATATTCAATTATCTACAATTAGTTATAAGAAGTCGTGGCTTGATTCTATTGTTAAGGAACTCATAAAATTCGTACAAGTGAACTGTTTATGTGTATAGGCAGTTTTAAATAGTTACCAATGTTTTAACCATAACTCCTTGTATTTAAATCATAATTGAGTGAGGGTTGATTCTATGTAAACTTTATATAATTATAAACAACTTTGTAGAAGATACCTAGGGCTAAATATGTTTTTATGCTATCCAAATATTCACTTGAAATTGTAGTGACCTGTTATTCTCGGTTCTGGAACAGATTGTAGAAAATATAATATATCTCCTTGTATAGTGAACAAAATACTATGAGGTTAAATTATAGGAATAATAGACTTCTAAACCTATACTTTTCATGAAGAAAGTAAAGCCTAAATCTTTCCTTAAGCTTGTCTAAGTTTAGCTTAATTTCAGACCTATACACAACATTGTTAATATGAACAATAATTAATAAAGTGTAAAATCGGTTTTTTATGTGTTTTATTTTGCATTAATATGATGATATTGATTTTTTTATTATAAAATTTTGTTTAAGGAAGAGATGAATCGAAAGCATGCAAATCAAAGTTGAAAGAAGAAAAGTTAATGAATTTGAAATTTTGGGTTAAGTTTCTATGAACTAGTTTTGGAATTTTGTGGATATATCGAGTTTTATAGCTCCAATTTGGGAAATTACAATTTCTAATTAAAATTAAGATATGGATTCATAGTTTTGTAGAAGAAACCTAAATGTGATTCTGTCCCTAAGTATTTTTGATTTTTACTTGAAATTCGTAGTGAGATGCTGTCTAGTTGTGGAGAGCAGGTTCCAGTATTTTTGAAATAATATTTGATAGAGAAGTCTAAATCCTATGAGAAAATATCCTGGATAAAATAGACTTATAGGAGAAAAATGTTTTTGGAGGAAGGTTGGCTTAAATCCATACAAATTTTCTTCTATGAATTTTCTAATTAGTAACTAAAACTGATTTTGTTATTGTAACTGTTGTTTAGGGTTAACTAACAGCTTGTAGTATTTTTCTTATAACTCATGATAGAAAAATCAAAATGCTATGGGACAAAATTCCAGTTAAAATAGACTTATAGAAGTACAACTCTTATGAATAAATGTTAGTTCAATTTTGTACTTATTTTGTTCCACGAATTTGTCAATATGGTCACACAAACTGTTTTAAAAAAATGCACTCTTGGACAGTCTGTAATGTTTGGGTTATAACTCCTAATTTAATGGTCCTATTTGAAGCATAAGAAACTAGTGATATAAAAGATTATTATTTAAAAGTCCAATTTTGTTAATTCAGCCATTTATCATGGCAAAATTAAAATGTTAAATAGAACTAAAAATCTGTCGATCTTATTCACTATAACCTAATTTTTTGATGTATAAATGTACTACATGTAATAATAATAATATGATATTTTACAGTAATTTGATCATAAAATGATGACATTGCTGGTTGTATAATTATAGGTAATAATAGTGTATTGTAAATTTATACATGACTATGGTGTTAGATGATATATGTATACAACAAAAAGGTACGATAATATTAGTAAACTAAAGCTATAAGTGTATAAAAGTTTAGGAAATATAGTATGCAACAAGACCATGAACCAGCATATGGATAATTACTTATTTTAATGAATACGATTATGCCTATATGCTTATGTCTACTGAATAATATGTTAAGGTAAATGATTATAGTATTATATAATTACAGTTGCTTGATTTGATACTTGAGTGTGATTGTGTGTGTGTGTGTGTGTATATTCTCATACATGTATGTATGCATATAGGTTAACCTGTTGTGAACATGATCATACACATCATTGATTAAAGGAACTCAATAGAGCATGATGTTATGTATGATCATATTACATTTGTAAAATAGCTACTTGATTTGAAGGGATTTCAATTACAAAATAGTAATACTTAATTGTGCATAGGATAACATGTTTATAGAAAATTTATACGTTTATATCTATGACACCATGCTCGTATATATACATGAATATATATGTATGAACATCAATATGTATATGATGAGAAAAGAGCAAAGTACAGAATAGCAATACCGAATTGTGCATATGATCACATGTTTATCGAAAGTTATATGTGAGCATATATATGATTACCATGTACATAGTTATATAAGAGTATACATGTATATGAATGAATAAAGAAAAGATAACGTAAAGAGATTTTATTGCCTACGTTGAGTCTAGGAAGTGGATAGATAGGCATGCCTAAAAGGGTACCTTGTAGCTGCTTCTGAACATTTTGACCTATTTAGGTCCACTTGAATTTAAAAGTATAGTCACGCTATTTGGGTTTAAAAGTTAAAGTTAATTTAAACAACCCTCGTGTGGGCTATAGCCGACCCTGTTTGGGTCCACTTGACTGGTCCATATTATTTGATTGACCCCGTTTGGGTCCATCTATTTATTATACAGTTTTATCCCTACAAGGGATCATCGTTTAATACCTTCGAGTATCATATTTGTAACTTTGGGTGCCACAGTTATATCAATAGTTTTGTACTTTCGGGTGCTACCGTATAATCCGTTATCACCTCTTAAGAATAGTGCAGGCTTTATTGTCAAAGATTAAGAAAAGTTTAATAAGGCATGCAAATTCTTAATTGACTTCATATTATTCTACCCGTTATATCAATAAAATGAACTTTATTTTCTAACAGTTTTCCTTTTTCTGCTTAGACCCAAATAAAGGCTGACTAATCTATAGCTACTTTAAAATAAATTGTTAGCGTGATGTACAGTTCACGCACAATGTATGTATGAATGACATTTACATGCGTGGTATATGATATAACACATTGTATAAGAATACGTACATGATGTATGATAGTGGTACACTGTGCAATACATGGTGGACGCATATGCATTTTATAATGATGTGTTCCTAATTTATGCTACATATGTACACAATACATGGCATGGGAATATGTAAGTGATGTACGTTTATTGTATAATATAAAGGGGGTGTACATATATGCATGGCTTAAATGTTATGCATCTATGCAATGTAGACAAACATATACATTTCTCCTTCCAACCTTATCTCTCCCACATATATGGTAAGTATATTCTTGCCTAGGTAAGATTATCCACATTTCAACAAGGGATTTAATTGGTTCATACAATGGATGGTGAAAAACCAACAATATGACATTGGCATATAAAACACATTCCAATATTTGTGAAGTTTATTGAATGATACTAAAATATAACTGGCCTATCACATAAGTTTTGACAACCCTTTACTCAAAATACATGTCTAATTCATCATATAATATTTAATACCATTTTAGCATTATTTTGGGTGGCTTAAATATACTTGGTAAACAAAGGTCCATTTAGTACACAATGCATATTATTATGGTATGTAAGGGAGAGAATTGTTGTCAATAAACCAATTAGTTTGTCATTTTATATCCCTTAAATTTATGTGGTTTTGAGTGGTGAATATCATCTCTAACACAACCCCATATTAAGCGAACTAAGGTTTGTGCTTCAAAATGCCTCCAAAGTAATAAGGATGCTTAACTTGTTTTAAAATTGTAATATGTAATGCAATTTTTCAAGAAAAGGTAAAGCTAATAACTTAAAAAATTTGATTTAATATTAATGTGGGGCACTTTTAGTGTGATATCCCACATCAGTTGGAGAGGAGAACGAAGAACTCCTTATAAAGGTGTGGATACCTCTCCCTAGCACGATGTATTTTGGGGGTAAGGTCAAGAGTAAAATCGTGAGGGGTTAAGGTTCCCTTATGAGTTTTGGTGTGAGTTGGTTCCATGGTGAATAGATAGACCCCAAAGCGGACAATATCGTACTAACAGTTGTCCGGGCTATTATAGTTTGGTATCAAAGCCGGGTTTTGGATCAATGTGCCAACAAGGATTCTGGATCCCCTAAGGGGAGTGGATTGTGATATCCCACATCGATTGGAGAGGAGAACAAAGCACTCCTAATGAGGGTGTGGATACCTCTCCCTAGCATGATGCATTTTGGGGGTAACCTCAAGAGCAAAATCTCAAGGGTTAAGGTTCCTATGTGAGTTCTGGTATGAGTTGGTTCCACAATGAATAAATGGACCCCAATGTGTACAATATCAAGCTAGCAGCTATCAAAGCTATTACATTTAGAGCAAAGTCTCATGATCTCTAGTGGAGTTGCCATTATTTATGCCACTAATATTCGATCCACGTTACTTCAAAACATTCAAAGACTCGAACTAGTTAGCCCATCCTCAAAAAATGGTATCTTAAGGAATCTCATCATATTTCTAATAGGATAAAAGAATGCTTGTCATTATAGGCAACTATAAGATGGTTTTATTAGGAGTTACCACCTAAGCAATTAAGGAAAAACTTTATAAAGCAAAACTAAAGATAGATTCAAAATTGTACCTTTATTTATTCCCTATGCTAATATCAAATTAGATTGAATTGATTTAAGTTATTAAGTTTATCTTCTATTTCTCACAAGATACACATTGAAATATATATCAAAACAAGCATACACACAAGTTATAAAATACATAAAATAAACATGAATGAGGCATGAAAGTCCCTACTCAAATAAATCTTTTAATATATTATTGCATACATTCAAATGGGTTAATTCATTAATTTTAGGGACGTTAGTCCTCTCTTGCAAATAGGACTTAAAACATTGGTTCTATTACGAGAAATTTTTTCATTATAAACTTTGATTAAGAAAACAAACCTACTTTGATTATTAAATAAAACTATTTAAATTGAGTTTTAATTAAATAAAATCAATTAAAATGATTGGCAGACAAATATGCTTTTTATAAAGATAATAATAAATTAGAATATTATACGAATGAAAATAAAGCAATAAGATGAGATAAATAAATAAAATATTAGAACAAAGAAGATAAAGAACTAAATAAGAAATAATAAAAGAAATAAAAGATAAAAGAAAACGATTCTAGAAATCAAATACTTTATGGTCATGAGCTATTATCCATGCTAGTGAAGTCTTGGACTTCTAAAATTAAAATGCCATCTTATTCTATTATTTATGGTTTGGATCATTTTCAACATGCGATCAATACCTTGTAAACCCAATTTCAAATTTATAAGTCCATAAAAACACATATCAATCAATTATACACATGTATACACATATCTAGGTGTATAATTAACTAAAAACATGCATATAAACATTAAATCTTACTTGATTTCTTGCCTAATACAAGTTAATTAAATTCTAAAAATTCCTAGATTTAATTAAATGTACAATTTACAAATTTGAAACAAGTATATAACAAACAACAATAAAAATAAATAAATTACTACAAAAGAGAATTTGATATTACACTTTGGATAATTTACCTTCAGGATACTTTGTAATGCCCCTACTACTAGGGATAAACTCTATCATGTTTATCTACATCATACATTCATAACTCCCCAATATTTAATGCTAAGATTGGTTAGTTTATTATAAGCTCATAAGAATAGTTTATAGTGCATACAAAATAATATTACATATGTATATCCATATACTTTGTCATTTACAATATCATTGTTATCACAATGTATTTACAAAATTAAACCCTTTAACTAATATTGTATTCTTGCATAAAAATAAAAAAAAGATAAGATTCATATGTTAGCAACTTCTACCCCTTGTGTTGGCCTTCTTCTTCATGCAAATCTTGTCCCTATGCTTGACTCCTATCTTGAGTACCTATACAAATGAAAACCCGTGCTAAGCTATAAAGCTTAGCAGGGAAAGTTAAAATTTTGAACAACCGTCATAATGTTCATTCCCTAGCACACACATATACAAGTATATGTATAAAATGAATTGACAAGAAAAAAATTAATAAATAATAAACTAGCATCTTTATGTTCAACTCAAAAAATAGGTTTATATATGTATGTAAGGTATCCTTATGAAATATTAGTCTTTTAACATTTCATTCCACCTTATTTTATGTTACTTTAATTGCCCGCTTAAACACTGTGGATATAGATAACGAGTACTATGGATACCTGAAGGTATCAATCATGTGGATACTCATAGGTATCATTTCTATAGATACCCAAAGGTATCAAACTTATGGACCTAAAGGGTTAAAACTATGGTCTTAACTAGGACTAAACTATAAACCCAAATAAGATCAAGACTATAGTAGCTGCACGAAGTCCTATAGACATGCCTATCTATCCACAAATAAATCCTATGTGTAGGCATAAATTTCTCATTCATATAACTTTCTTTATCATATTCATACAATCATAATAATACACCATTATAATGTACCATTCTATAAAAGAACGTGCAAGTGTAAATTTATATGGCTTTTTATTATACTTTTATGGACCAAGTAACTGATGACGGATGTTCTTATTTTCAAACTTTAAGCATAACATAATGTTCTTTCCCCATGCTTTTTCTTTCCCCTTAATTTAGAGTAAAGTCAACCAATTTATGCACACCATGTCATAATATAATCTTTAAAATGTTTTTATAACATTTAGAAATTTTCTATCAAGTTTAATATCGATTTAGGGTCTATAAGTTATTCATATGCTGGAATAAGGGGGTACCTGACTGGATTGAACTCAATCCACTTAGATGGTTGCATTTTGTAAATGGGATTTATGTGTTACCAGAGTGGATTGAAAGCTAATCCAGTCGAGTTGATTTAAAAATCAAGTGAGTTAACTAAATTGGCCACCAATCCAGTCATGTAGGCTATAACAATTTTGTCCAAAATACATAGCACTCGACTAAATAAGAAAACAATCCGATCGGGTAGGTTGCACCTATAACTCTTCAGTCCAGATTGCATTTACCCAATTGAATTAATATCTAATCAGGTTAGTTAGGTTGCCTACATTAATTTTAAATTGCATAACACCTAACTAGATTGGAAACTAATCCGGTCGGGTAGATTGCTGAATAAGAAGAAACTGCAGACATCAACCCAGCTCAACTTTGTGCAAGTATTTTGACAGTTTAAACCAAGTTTTAAGAAAAATGACATCTACCCAATTATTGTTCTATATTTCTAGTTCCTAAAACATAAAAAATTAATCCATTTTGAGGTCTAATGTAAATGGTATCCTCAAACTAAACCAACCTATTCCATTGAGCAATTTAATCATCATCACAATCCTTTGCATAAGATTTTGAGGATTGTCAAAATTGAATTAAATTTCAAATTCCTTAAGCCATTTTTAGATTTATATCTCTAGTTTCCATCCAAATAAAGTCCTATAACTCCAATTAGCACAAAATAAGCTTGACATGTCCAATGGATCCTGTGACAGTATTTTTGGTTCTAAACTTCTTTTGCTATAATTCCACTTACATGTATGTATAAGCTTTTCTAACGTAATTCTACAACATTTATTGGATTAATACAATGTTTTTACTTATTGTTTGCACAACATTCACATGCATATGAAATTAAACCTTCCCATACCTCAATTACTTTAAAAGTCTCCTTCAAGACTTTTGTAAGATGCTAACCTTGGCCCGAATCGGGAAATTAATGAGGATTATGGTTAAAGATAAGATGATGTCAACTTTATTTACAATATTGAAGTTATAGTCCTATGAGGGGTATTTTGGTCATTACAACATGTATGTAAATAAATATGGTTAAATTATAATTAAAGAAGGGGATGTAATTGAATTAAATTAGAAGTTTTGGGTTAAAGTATAAGAAATACAAGTTTTGAATGAGATAATGTAAGGATCGGCAAGTTGGTCATAGTATAGTCTTGAGATTTGGAAAGTATAGTTACCATAAATATTGATATAGTATCATCTTAACTTATATTCATGAAGTTTTGGCCAAACGATATAGCAAAGATTTAATTTGTTTTCTATTTGGGCAATTGTATTGAGAAGCTACTGTTTAAGTAAATTAATGATCACCATAATCTAATAGACTATCAAAGAGAATGTTGGTGCTATAATATAGAAGGAAATTGAAAGTGTAAGTGACATAGTAGCATGTTATTAGTGTAAATAGAAAAAAATGTAAAGAATGGAATACCCTATAGTATATTGTATTGAAGAAAATTAAGAAATACCTGCCTTCCCTTATGGATCTTTGTTTGATACTTGGATAGCTAAAATGAACATCATTTCTATAAATGGAATGGATATAATGGTATGTTATACCCCTATGATACCATGAGAAATCTAATGGTTAAATGCTATACTTTTACACATGCTTGCTTCAATATATACAAATAGGTGCTCTAAGATTGTGCATATAGACATTTGATTTAGATAATGAACCTATATGTTTATATAATCTATAAGACAATATGAAATGGCATAAATAGATACCAATTTCAGAATTAAAACACCTTCATTTTTTGTAATATACTAAATGTATGTATCTAATGTATTGGATGAGTTGAATGTGTGATGATTACTATGAGTATAATGAAGCAGGGAAGATGGATTGATGGATCCAAAAAGGTACGTCTTGCTAAAATGAGTGTATGTTTGCATGTTGTTTAATGCATTGATTGTTTAAATGATTTTATTCATATAAACCATCTTGATTAGTGCGAGTATTGTCGGTATGTGGCTTAAAATCACCTTGATTGTCCCATGATAACATGCTTAATGGATGTGTATGCTTGCACTAACTAGAGTAAGAAACTTAAGGATCATATCAATTAAGTATGGCATAATGTGAGTGTGTGTGCTTGTATAAATATATATACACCTTTGAGTTGATTACAACTATAGATTGCTTATGCTTAATGATGTATATGGTATCAAGATTCATGGAATATTGATTATTGAACAAGTGTCGCATGGCACTCCATGTATTAATATACAATGAAACATATGTGATTAAACATTAAGTAAAGAAATGATTGATAATGGAAAAAGGTTCTTACCTGCGTCTGTATTTAGGTTGTGGATAGATAGGCATGCCTATAAGGGTAATTTGCAGCTGCTATTGTATTGAGCTAGTCCTATTTGGATTATAACAAGCCCATTTGGGTTTGCTAACTAGTCTATTGTATTGTTTGGGCTTGATAGGTCTTTTGATTTCATACCTTTAGGTATGTTCTGGTATCTTCGGATATATTCTGATTTCATATCTTTGGATATGTTATGGTACCTTTGGGTATGATTGTCGTACCTTTGGGTGTGTTTTGGTACCTTTGGCTACATATTGATTAGTCCATTATCCACTTCTTTAGAATAAACAACCTTAATGTAAGATGAAAAAGGTCATTTTATGGAATTGAAAGAAATTGAAACTTGATAGTTCAAAACTGATGTTCATGATTTTATTCTTCTGCATATTGAAAATGAGTAATACATGAAGGTTGCAATACTATTAAGTATATGATACTTTAATGTTCCATATGCATTATGGATTTATAAATTATGAATACAAATTTGTACACTATGAATTCATTTTCAGTAATTATATCATTTCTTGGAGTCACGTGCTGATTTCTTAATCTAGTATATATCCACATATATATATGTATATACATATGACTCTGTTACAGATTCAGGTATGGTTCAAGATTATGTTATGTGAAATATAGTTTGCCATGCTATGATTTTATGTATGACAACATGATTATAAACATAAGTGTGATTTTAGAATGCATCCTATATTGCAAAATTTCATAATATGTATGAAGAAATCATGCCTAACTATGTCTCCAAGGGTTTAATAACTGAAGGGTTGCTTGTAATGTTACTCAGTCCCTATTTACATGTGTTAATGACATGTTCCCTCTACTATGTTAATGATAAAATATTAAATGTATCACTTTGTAACTTGTAAAATTAAAGGTATTAAACTGAAATATATACTATTGAACTCAAAGCTTTTAATATCATAGTTTATGATATATTAGAACTATAGAATACTGGAAATGTAAGAAAAGGCTTTTTAGCAAATGATTAACCAAATTTTAGGCATGGAAAAACTACTAATTAACTACCAAAATAATTCAAAAAGATTATAATGAAATAAGGGGTTGCTAACAAAGAGACTGAAAGACATTTGGACGAATAAGAGATTTGTAACAAAAAGAACGCCAAAAATAGTTTCCTTTTGGATAAGGCTTTAAGGGGAAAAAGACTTTTCTAGGGGTATGAAATGGTATGAGCAGTCTAGGGAGGTTTGAGTTATTAATGGCTGGATCAGGATAGTGATAGATCAGTCCCTTTGAAACCATAGGAGAACTCAGATGGAAGGAAAAATAATAGTAGCTCAACCGAGCCCTTAACGAACCCTTAAACCACTTAGAATGTGGTCTATGCACCTTTTGCATGCATTCACATCATTTTCAACACATAAGGCTCATGTACAATAAGACTTCATATGCTTGTATCATATATCATCTTCACCTATTTTTCCATACATTCATATGATCATGTACATAGCCACATCTATATAATTTACACACACATAATATTTCAAGTATATATGTTACTATATGTAACCTTTTGGTAAAAATACAAATGGAGTCCACAAGTAAAAATAGGCCAAAGGATGATTCTAGCCCAACATTGCCACACAATGAGGTAAGACAATTGGATTGGGCCAAAATCAGTAGAGATTAGAGGAAAACCCTACATAAAGCTAGGATGCCCATCCACAGCCTAGCTAGGGGAAATCAAGTAAGTTTTTTGGTCCTAAAAATCTAAATTCATAAAAAAGAGCAAAATAAAAAGAAAGAAGAACAAAAAAGGAAAAATAAAAAAAGGAAAAAAAGAAAATAACAACAAACAAACAAACTAAAAAAATGAAACTTGCTTTACCAACACTCAAAGTCACTTAGTGAGCACAAAATCCTCTTCGTGAGGTAACCAAATTCTCTTAGTGAGCAAAAAAGTTTTCTTCGAGAGGTATCAAAGTCTCTTCATAAGCACAAAATGCTTTTCATGAGGTAATCAAAGTCTTTGTGAGTGTTAAACCCAACAGTCAAGGTCTCTATATGAGCATCAAGCCTGCTAAAGTATGATAAAAATCAAACCAAAACCAAATTCTAAAATGTGAACAGACCAAAGACCTAAAATTTTAAAAATGTAAAATCTTTAAAAACAAAAAAAAAAAGAGGAAAAGAAAGTGAAAGAAGAAGTTAATAACCCAAACTTCCCAAAATCCAAGATCAATCAAAAGTCTTTTAGTGAGCACAAAATAAGTCAAAAGTCTCTTAGTGAGCACAAAATTCTCAAGGCCTCTTCAAAACAAAAGTGCGCTTAAGAGGCATCAAAATTAAAGTCCTCTTAAGAGGCATTAAAACCAAAGTCCTCTTAAGAGGCATCAAAACCAAAACCTTTTAAGAGGCATCAAAACAAAGTCCTCTTAAGATGCATCAAACTAATCAAAATCTTTTTAAAGCATGAAGTCCTATCAAGAGGCATCAAGAATCTCAAAGTCTTTTTAATGTATGAAGTCCTCTTAAGAGGCATCAAACCAATCAAAGTCTCTTCAGAGCTTGATGTCCTCTTAAGAGGCATCAAGACTTTTAAAGTCTCTTTAGACTTTTTTTCTCATAATGAAAGCTTATTTCACATTTGAGAATGGTGAAGGCTTTGTTCATAGCTGTGAGGAGTTTATTAAAATCCATGAACTACTTACGAGTGTGAATTGATGCTTTATGGTTGTGTTTTTTCTATGAACACATAGTTCACAATCATAAAATGATAATTCATGGTCATGAATTATAAAAGCCTTAGTTTTCTAAATTATTTTCATCCATTAAAAGCTTTGGCAGATCCAATGTTTCCTAGTTCCTTTAGAATTCTATTCTAATGAGGAGAATAATTTGTTTGGTATTATTTGAACTATGAAGACTAAAATTCGGTGTTAACATGTTTCTTTTGCAAGTGAAATCCTTGAAAATTCAAGACATTGGTGTTGATCTTATAATATTGTTGCTTTAAGGCATTTATTTTTTTCATGAAAGTTGGGTTGTTTTATCTGTAATAATAATAAATTTAGTTTTACAATGTAGTTAAGATTTGATAGATGCCGACAGAGGCATCTTTTCCAATATTTAGCTAGCCACTAATTAGCAGTTAATCATTTTCCCATGTTTATTTAGCACTAGTACGACCACCATTATTAGCTTGAATAAAGTCTCTGTTTAGGTAGATATTGTCTAGGTCAACCCGAGAAAATTAAATAAAATGTGGAGATTTGTTTAGAGGATGCTTTAGAAGCACTATTAAATACCAAACTTGTGACTCTTATAAATTAGGATGAGTATGCAATCATAAATCTATTCACGAGTTGAAATTAAATGGAAGATAAATATGAATTTTGATTAGGTTGACAATACATAATTGGAAAATGGTGAAGAAATTAGGATTTAGTGCTTGAAAGTTTGATGTTTGGGGATTTTGGACATTTGAATCTTAGGGAAAGTTTGGATTTTGCATATTAAACCAGAAAGTGTTGGGTTTAAATTAATTTGGATCTATTTTTTAATTTAATAAGAATAAGATGGAGACTAATTTTGAAAATTTAGAGATGCAGATTTGTGTAAAAAATTGTTCAATGTGACCTAATGTTATATGTATTTTTTTTAAAGTTAAAGACCAAATTGCTTTTTTTTTCCCCATTAGAAGTTAAAGACCAAATGATTAATTCTCATGAGTTATGCCCATTATATTTAAAAACAAATTGTCAAATGTTAAAAATTTGATTTATCTCTCAAATAAGAGACTTGTCACATTATAGTCTTTCCAGTAAGGAGAAACTGACAAAAAATGCCAAATCACCCAAGAAAAACATCATGAATTATGTTTGTGAATGGTCTAAATCCGTATTATTTATAAAAAAAATTCAACTTAAAAGATCCAAAATTCAACTAAAACATAAGAAGGGTAACAAGTTATTTTTTGTTGTTACATTTCAAATAAACAAGGGATGTGATAGTGTGCACACGTGCATCTAAATCATCTGATCATGCATTCATCATTAATCGCATTGTTTAGATGCTTGTGAATGAGATAAATACATGAAAAAGGCTAGCTATAAAAAAAGAAAAGTTATAAAAAAAGATTTTGTGTGGATAATAATTCTTTTTGAATACTAGGGGTGTGCAAAATTCGAACCGGCCCGATTAACCTAGCTGACCTGATGTATTCGGGTAAGGTTAATAGGATCGATTTGGATGCTAAGATTAGGGATTAATCAAATATGGATTGGGTTGGGTAAAAGTCCTTCTAAACCCGGTCGACAACCAGATTAACTTAAAAAATAAATTAAAGAAATTTAATTTTATTTCTCTTTTCCATGACTTATATTGATAGTGTTTAATTATCATTTAATATATGTTTGTTGTAATATTTAAATTGTTAGTTTGTTGTATTTTTATGGTATTTAATATTACTTATTTGTATTTTACTTTAAATAATTAAAAAAATTAAAATTTAGGTAAATCAGGTGGATCGGTTCGGAACCCAAAAAATGTCAGGTTAATTGGGTATGAATATGACAACTAAGTAGGGTCGGATAAGAATAATCCTTAAATTTTGAATTTCGGGTTAATTGATTTTGAATTGGGTTAACTTGAACCCGACTGATGCGCACCCTTATTAAATACTATATAAAGAGGGTTTATTAGGATATATATAAACTGGGTTTGGGTTCGAATTTGGGCTTTATTTCATTGTGATATATATAAATTGGGTCAAGTTTTGAATTTGGGCTTTATTTCATGTGATCTTTAATCCAATTGTGTAAGACTTAAGGCTGTTTTATTTTATTTTAGAGGAAATTACACTAAATCCAACTCTTTTTAAACTTTTTTTAACTGCAACCCATTTTTTCATCTTTAAAAAATATAGCTAATATACCAGTAGTATTTAAATAGTATATAAGTAGTATGCAAATAATTTTAAAAGCACAAATGGAATACAAGCAGTATACAACTAACATATAAATGGTACATAAGACTTAGCATTTTAATTAGAGCAAATCTAGCAAACTTCTGACTGACGGTAGAAGAATTTGCATTTTCTTATTTGAGAGAAAAAAAGAAAGAAGAAGAAAAAATGTAAAATGTTGCTTTTTTATTAGGAAATTAGGAAAAAAATTATAAGTGTAAAAGGAAAGTTTTACAAATGAAAAAGGAAATTTAAAATGTTGTATATTTAAAAGAAAGAAAAAAGTGGTTTTTTGTCATTTTTTATTATAAATGTGTAAAAATCCCAATTAAATCATATAATGTTTTAGATTATAATATTTAGAAATTAATTATTTGTTTATAAATGCAACTTAAAACTTAATACTAAACTAAAAATTTTGGTACATTTGTATTTTTTTATAACTAATTATAATTAGAAATTCTCTTTTCTCTCTCTCTCTCTCTCTCTCTTTCTCTTTTTAAAAATGATACATATGTATATACCTTTTTCTCCAAGGATAAGATGGACACCAACTAAAAATGTTTCTTTCCAAAAAGGAAGGTTTGAATCTACCCTAAGCATAACTCTCATTAGAAAGGTGTCTTGTACCACTTGAAATTCTAATTCAAAGGCATTTGTTTCACCAATTTGAAAGCATTTGGATCGACGAGATGTAAACAAGGAATTTATTTATTTTAGGATTTGATCTTTTTGAACTATAAATGTGTGTTGTTGGGTCCATAGTTTTGGATTCTTTTTTAAACTCATGAAAGGGCTTTAAAATTCTATTAAGGTTTGCGTAAAAATGTAAAATATAATTTAGAAATCCTATAAATCTTTGCCATTGAGTTTTTCAATGACTTTATCATGAACTTATCTACAAAGGCTAAAGATCTTTCTGATGAGTATGATTGTTCCATTTGAGATGTAGTGACCTAAAAAACTAATCTTGCTTTGAAATATGCTCATTTTTTACTTTGAAACAACTTTGCAAATTTGTTAGCAACATGAAAAAGGTGTTATAGTGCATAAAATGTTGTTCTATAGTTAAAAAGATCAAAACATAATCGATAAAAACTATACACAAAGTAGAGCACAAGTTAAAAATGTCATTGATGATCTTATAAAATTCATATAGGGCATTTATTGGTCCGAATAGCATGACATTCAATTCAAATTGGCTAAAACGAACAATGAAAGCAATTTTATAATGATCGTTTGAATTTTTTTTTGCCAAAAACCTTACTTTAAATAAAAAATTGAAAATATTTTAGTAGCGTAAAACTTTTGTAAAAGATCTCCCTAATTTGAAATTAGGCATTTGATCCATTTCAAAGCTTGGTTTAAAGGCTTGTAATTGATAAGAAGGACAAGGACACCACTTTTAATCTTAACAGATTTATTTACATAAAAGGTTGCACAACTCTATGGAAATCTAGAAGGAGAAATAAATTTTTTAAAAAGCAAATCAAGAATCTCTTTTCTACAATGAAGCTCAAGATCTTTAATCATTTGAATTAGATGGGCTTTAGTTGAAATTTGGCATTCATGAAAAAAATTTTCATAAGGTAGAACAACAACATAATTTTTTTATCCAAAAAGGAATTTGGAAGATTGGAACAAACAATTGACTCAATTTGTCTTTAAAAGGAAGAAATTCCTTTCTTTTTTTAGAAAAAAAAAGGGACTTTGAAGTTGTCATTCTATTCTTTAAAGTGAAAAATATTTTTACAAATCATAGAGGTCTCTTTATTTGGACAAAATCATGCTATTAGTTTGCTTTTCATTGATGGAACATGCTTTAATAATGTTTAAATTACATGTTTGGGGTTTTTCAATCAAAGGAAAAATTAGTTGTTTGCCTTTTAGTTCAGTAGATATATGGTTATAAGAAACATATATAGTATAGAGTGATGAGATTTATGAAAGGAGTTCCAAGAATGACTGTATAATCGATGCCATAAATAATTAGAAATGAATTTTTAATGCTTAAATTGTTGTTTAAAACATTTGCATCAGTTTTGGATTTTATCTTTAAATAAGATTGTTTTGTAATTTTAAGTGTTTCTATTGTCTCTTTTTGGTACTTTTTTGAATTACTCCTTATTGATATAATTCGGATTGGCAACTTTATCAAAGAAAGCAATAGTATTTAATTTGAAAGTTTTTGAAATCTTTAAAGAAATATTTTTGGGAGGTTACTTGCTTTAAAATAGAGAGAAAATTTTCTAGGATATCTTGTTCATCTTAAAGATTGGCTATTTGGGGTGTTTTATCTTTGTTTGGTTCCTTCTCTTCCATTTTTAGGATACGTTTGTAAGGACCCAATAATAACCCTAACTGGATTATGGTAAATTAATGAGGATTAAGGTTTAATAAGGAAAAATTAGATTATTTTACATTATTAAAGTTAAGTCATATAAAGGGTATATTGGTAATTATGCATATGTGTATTGGAGTGTAGCTAAAATATTAAGAAAGGATGTAATTGAATTAATTAACAAGTTTGGGGTTAAATGTTAAGAAAATAAGTTTTGAGGGTTAAAAAATATATATATAAGGGCAATCTTGGAATTTCCTAAGTAGGATATTTACCCCACTCACACTTTTAAGACTTCCTAGGAAAGTGGAGATCGGGATAAGGGCAGAGAAGAGATCTCTCTCTCTCTCTCTCTCTTACACTCTCTCCCTAGTTACGAACTGAAGAAGATAATGGCTTAGGGTTTTCAGAGCTAACATCTTTAAGGTAACATCTCCTTTCTTCCTCTTCTTTGTTTGAGTTAGGGTTTTAGGGGATTAAGAAATCTTTTTATTATCACCTTGTATGAGGAAAAGAAAGAGAGAGCCAAATCAGCAGATCTTGAAGGAGATTAAGCTTGAATATCAGGTACGGGAATCGTTATGAGTTGTTACTATATATGTTTTCCCTCTTTTGTTGCATGTGTTTTCTTAGCTGAGATTAAGGGTTCAATCGAGTAAATTAGATGAGTTAAGAATGTTTTAAGGCTCTAATGTTCACTAGTGTAAACATTTCGCTGAGATCTAGACATTAAATCACTTGATCTGAGAAATTTGTGAACTGTAAGCTGCCTGAATTCCTATGCACGGCCACTTGGCCTTTTCTTCTTTGAGATGCATGGCCACTTGGCCATTTCCTTCATGAGATGCACGATAACTCATGGATTTCCTTTATGAGATGCAGGACCTTCCTTCATGAGATGCACGACCACTCATGGATTTCCCTCATGAGATGCACGACCACTCATTGTTTCCTTCATGAGATGCACGACCACTCATAGATTTCCTTCATACTATGCACAGCCACTCATGGATTTATTTCATGCTTTGCATGACCATTTAACTTCCTTGTATTTTCCTTACATGGCCACTCATGCTTCTATTTATTTAGATGCATGACCAATTATACATTTTATTTTCAATGGTTCTTCTTCACCCCAAGCTACAAATCATTCATAAATCATGAACTAGTATGGTGTGGTATATAATTGAGGTAACCAAGTTAGCAATGAATAATGATAAGGGTAATTGTATATTAAAGTGGTGGATAGTAGGTTATTGGATTATTGATGAATCAATATAGTTGTAAAGTCTTCTCAATGGTAAAGTTAGTAAGATATAGTAAGAATTGTGTGACCGTAGGATGAGTTATTATCTAAATTTGAAGGGCAAGATCATTCAATTAGAGAATCCCTATGTATGTATATAGAAGAGTGAAAATCTTTACAAGAATAAACCTATAAAGTTGCGATATAGAGACCACTCGAACTCTTAATTAGAGGGCTTTGAGCATGGCAATACTAATATGAGTTATGTTGTTAAAAAGGTATTTTAAGGCCTAATGAGCATAAAACTAAAGAGAAAATGAGGCAACATAGTAACTTAAATGATATGCTAATTAATGTGTCCTGCAAAGTTGTTATAAGGTATGTACTAGGTCAAGGGATGATTCTTTCCAAAACACTATGATTTAACCTAGTGATAATAAGAGAATAGTTACAAGGTTATATGTCTTAGTTAAAAGAAATGGGACATCACAATTTATGTTGAATTATGAAACCGTAGAAGCTTGATTACACTAAAGGTCATAAGAAGAATTAATGATCAGCATTGATATATATAATAACCTACTCGCCTATTTGCTCATGCCTATACCATACTATGATTAGCATATGCCCGTCAGTAGTGTGCTAATGACTAAGATGAAATAATCTCACACAACTTGCCTAAATATAAAATGTTATATGAGGAAAAATACAAGTAAGATAATTGAAGTATATATGATTATGCTAAAGTGTAGAACTTGTTTTCTATAATCTGATAGACCATAAAAGTAAATCAAGGGATTAAATATGAACAAGTGTTGACCTTAAGCTATAAGAAAACCTACTTATTTTATTATATAGATCATAAATGCTTGAGTGTTGTTATATATGATTATGTCTTAATGTGAATAAGTATGAGAAGAGGGAAACTATTCATAGCAAGCAGTAACAAGGTAGTCATTAAGAACTATCCATTAGTTATGTAAGTTTCAATATATTGTATAGTTGATATGAGAATGGTATGTTGAGTAGCCTGGCTTAATGGGTGAACAAGTATGAGTAATAAAAGCATGTATTGCCATGATTCAAGATGCATTTATGTATATATATGTATATATATATATGTGTGTGTGTGTGGGGGGGGGGGGGGCGGTGACGTACATCTAATTTTATGAAGGCTTTTAGTAGCAAGATCTTCACTTTCATATTGCTTCATTAGAATCACGCTTAATGCTTACCATGAATAATTTTTGATGCAACTATATGGTTATATAACCTGCATCCAAGTGTAATAGAGCCTAAAGCTCAACATTGATGTATGATATTATGATATGTATTCTCTTATAAATTGTGGCTTTCAACCAAGAGAAGTACTAAGTAAAGAATAATATGTTAAATCAAAGATGTTCTTAAAGTGATTAAGCCTGTGGGTCTTAGTTCAGTTGTGGATTAGATAGGCATGCCTAGAGAGATACAGTTGCAGCTGCCATAGTTGATCCCAGTTGGGTCTTGTTCCTTATTGGAACCATTATTCGGCCCCATTTGGGTCTATTGTTTGTTCATTGCTGGAACCATTGTTCGGCCCCATTTGGGTCTGTTGTTTGTTCCTTGTTGGAACCATTGTTCAGCCCTGTTCGCGTCTATTGTTTGATATCTTTGGATATCCATTATTTGATACCTTCGGGTATCCATTGCTCTTATTATCCACCCTTTGGCAGGCTAGTAAAGATAATAAAAATGTGCATAAAATAAAGTAATACATGCATCGATTGCTTCACTTTTGTAGTGTATGCATGCTGAATTGATTATTGTATTATTTTGTCTTAAGTTCCTTTTTACTATAAACTATCTTTATGAAATGAAATACGATGTTCAGTATGACCTGATTGTAGAATATATTAAAGTTATAAGAAATGAGACATACATAATAATCTTCATGTATGTGGAAGTTATGAAATGTTTGTATATGGTATGGAGACTTTATCAGTTAATCATGATGTGTCATACCTATTCTTTGAAATGGCATGCAAATTCGTTAGTAAGTATATGAACATTTACACATGTATGTGCATATGTATAACTTTGACATAAACCAAAGTGTAATGTATGAGGCGAAATAATGTCGTATGATGTTTAGTTGGCCATGCGAAGATAGTCCTGAAGGAATACATGATTATGAACTTGCAATGAGAATTAAATAATATATATATATATATATATATACACATACATATATAATATGAAGTAAGCATGCCTAATAATATCTCATATTGATGCTGCATTACCTGATCACTCCCTTGAGCTTTGATTTAATATCGAATGTAAATCTAGTATAACCAAAATAAGGGAATCCTTTGAAATGAAGTGTTATCCTATCAAAAGGCTGACATTAAGCGCTTATGAATAAAAGGATGTTGAGGTTTCTAAATAATACTAGTTTAATAGAAAGAAAAGATGATGATAGTGTAATTGATAAGTTCAATTATACAATAATTTAAGCAATGCTCTAGACTTTATTAAAGATGGTAGTTATGGTTAAGGTTAAGAACTCCCCGATATATAAATTGTGGAATGATTAATATTGTAGACCTATATGTTATTTTATGGTATTGTTATTGTTGCTTATGATATGAGGAACAATTGAAAGTGGTTGTCCATAAAGTTTTGTTCCCCTCTAAGCTTTATAACTTAGCACGGGTTTGTTTATTTGTGTAGGTTCAGGATAAGCTCCAGTGGATCGATAGCTATAGTGGCTAGACAACCCTTAGACAGAGAATCTGGCAGATTGTAATCGTCTAAGGATTTCATTATATTGTTGGCCAATTATGTTAGGCCTTCTTATTTATAAGTTTTATTTAATTTATTGTGGCATGTAATCATGGCCTATGTTATTATTATTATTATTATTATTATTATTATTTTTGCCTGATCTCTATTAGATATGATGATGATTGAGTTAGGAAGGATTTAATGGATTCTTGAAGTGAAAATGTTAAGACATACTCCTTTTAGATTTGAAGGTTTTCGATTTGGCTAATTAGTTTAAGTGAAAATTTTTGGTCTTTGGTAGGGATATTAATGTTATTTTTTAGTTTTCCATCAGACAAAGTTTAAGGGCCTTGTAGCCCTAAAAACTATTATGGTTAGCATTTGAGGTAACACTCAAGCTAGTTCCACCATTGAGCAAACCATTTTGGAAAATTATATAGTGTTGAAATAGGGTTTTGAGAGGTGAGTTCATGTAAGTGAACTGAAAGGTCATAGGCATGAACTTGCTTTCTTTAAAACCAATCACATTTTTGAATAGGGATAGCCACAAATTCATTTCTTCATTATTCACTTTCCAAGGTACATTTTGCTCCTTTTAGAACTCGAAATAAGGCCCAATGCTTTTTAGACTTGGTTTAAGTCTACCAATGGCTCTTGGGCTTTCAATTAAGGATGAAAGGAAACTCAATACTTGTTTTATTTCTTAAATTAAAAGATTTCTTAAGCTTGCTAGATAGAGATGGTCTCCCCTTTCACAAGACTTCTCTCGATATAGGGTAATCCCTAATGTGACTTAAGGTATCTATAACACCTACTACCAATAAGACTTTTGGAGTTTTAAATTTGTTCAACATCAAATCCTTTCTGTAGTAATTAAGAAATTTAAGCATTGCATTGCAATAAAAATTAATTGTTGTTTCATATTTTTTGGAAATGCAAAATTGGTGAATGTTAAAATATTACTTAACTGTGCACAAAATCCTTAAATTGAATTAAGCAAAATGTTGATCCCCATTTAAAAATTTGCATTGTTATAAACTTTTGACTAGTTTTTCAAATTTATTATAGTGCTTTGTGATAGTTTAAAAGTTGTTATGCCCTCAAACACACCTCTTCCTATTCCTATTATTATTCTTTATTATAACCTTTACCTCTTCTAGGTTGTTCTTAAAAATTATGCCATTGTTTGCATACAAATCATCTATGGGTTCTAGCAAATAACTATTGCAGCATCTTTGACCCTCTGTGCATCCTCTTTGGAATCCATTTGCTTGTTGATCATGGAAGCCCTTTGATGATGGATCTCCAAATCCTTGTTCAATATCCCTCCTTAAAGCTCCATTACCTATCAATTTATTTTTGGCTTTACTAGAAATTAGAGTATATACCATAATACTTTGATAGATGATGACCATAATATTATTAAGCATCATTGTAATGATATCCATGATTTCCTACTAAAAAAATCCAACAAAACCTCATGATGCAATATTTAAGAACAACACATACATAAAATGTAAAGTTCCTATACCTCATTAGAAAACATCTTCTTCAAGCCTTTTCCCTTACTTTCTCATTGCCTTTAGTTCTTTCTCTTTCTACATGATAAAATTTCAAATTATCATGCTTGATGATTCATATAATCCCTTAATTCATTGTATAATTACAAGAAATAAGTGTAAAAGAGAAGAGAATGAAGGGCTATTACCTTAGAAAAAGGCTAAACACTTAACTCTCCCTCTTCACTAAGTTAGAGTTGAAATTTAGGGATTGTTTAGGGGTTAATTAGGAAGAAAGTTGGCTATAATTTTTGCTCTTTGGACTAGCTGGCCATATCCTCCCTTAAAGTCCATAAAATATCTTCAATTTTAGAAAATACTTTAGGGGAGCTAGGAGTTCTTGCCCTATTGGTCCATTTGTTACCCTTAGGGAAATTACACTTAGCTCCCTTCTATCCTATAATTTCCTATTCTAACCCCAATGATTTCTCTCTTTCTTTTTAGTTAAACCCCTAATTACATTTTCTTGCTAATTAGATTTATATACGACTTAATGTATAATGACCAAATTACACTTTCTCAATTAAAACAATTACCTCTAGATCCCTACCTCCTTTACATTGACCAACAAGCATGCCTTAATAAGATTATTGATTAAATTCACATACATTCTCTTAGGACATAAATAGGGGTCTCACATTTCTCTCTCCCTTAAAAGAGTTTCATCCTCAAAATTCATACCTATTTTGAATAGTTGTGGATATTATGCTTTCATTATTGATTCGGGCTCCCATATGGCCTATTATTTGCCATGATATTGCCATAGTACTTTAACTAAAGGAATCTATTTTTGTTTTGTAACTACCTAACTTCCTTAGCCAATATTTCCTTTTTTCGTAACTACCTAACTTCCCTAGCCAAGATTTCCTTTTGTTCTTCATCATATGTGTAGTCAAGTTGCACCCTTATCTTCTGCAATGACACTATATGAGATTCATCTGATCAATATCGTTGGAGCATGGAAATATGAAAGACATCATGTAACTTTGATAACTCTAATGAAAGAGCTAATCTATAGGCTATAGGTCCAACTCGTTATACAATTTCATAGGGACCGATAAATCTTGGGCCAAGTTTCCCTTTCTTTCCAAATTGTAACACCTTCCTCCATGATGACACCTTTAAAAATACTTTATCTCCAACTTGATATTCAATATCTTTTCTCTTTAAATTTGCATATGACTTCTATCTATTGCTTGCCTCCTTCAATGTTCATTTAATAATTTGTATTTTCTCCTTGGTATCTTTGATAATATCAGGACTTATCATTTGATTCTTAGTTAATTCTATCTGGCAAACTAGAGTCCTACACTTGTGACTGTATAAAGCCTCATAAGGTAGCATGCTAATGCTAGTTTGATAACTTTTGTTATATGTGAACTCTATTACGGACAAATATTTATTCTAACTTCTTGGGAAATTGAGGGCACATCCTCTTAACATATCATTCAACACCTATATAACTCTCTCGGATTGATCATCAATTTACCAGTTAAATGCAGTACTGTAATTGAGTTTTATGCCTAAATCTTGCTGTAACCTTTTTTAGAATCTAAAAGTGAATCTTGGATCTTGATATGAAATTACTAATAGCGGTATCTCCATGCAATCAGGTAATTTAATTTACCTATAATTCAACCAATTTATTGTTGGGTAGTCTGATCGAACCGGTATGAAATAAACTATCTTGGTCAATCTATCCATAATTACCCACATAGCATCATATTTCTTTTGAGTGAAGGGTAAGCTGGTAACAAAGTCCATAATGATGTTATCCCATTTCCATTATGGAATTTGAATAGGATTTAACAACCCCAAAGAAAATTGATGGTCAACCTTTTTTTATTGACAAGTCAAACATTGGAAACATATTCAGTTGCATCCTTTTTTATCCCTAGCCACCAATAAAATTGATTCAAGTCTTGATACATCTTGTTACCATTGGGATGCATATTGAAAATTGTGTTATGTGTTTCTCGTAATAAAGTTTTCTTCAGCTCTTTATCTTCCAGTACACACAATCTATTATGGTAATACATACACCATTATCTCCTATTATGATAGGCCTCCTTCATTTATTGATTTAGCCATTTGCTATAGTTTTTAATCAAATTTTTGAGCATCTTTTATTGCTTGCCTTATGTTGGATCATGCATTTAGTTAAGCGATTGATGCCCTATTTAGCGTAAATCTCCATCTGCATTGTTGTAACATCAAGGTCGGCACCATTTTCCAACTTAAAGCATCAGCTACCACATTTGCTTTACTTGGGTGGTAATCAACTATGCAATCATAATCTTTGAAGAATTCCAACTACCTGCGCTATCTCAAGTTGAGGTCTTCTGTGTAAGTAGATACTTGAGACTTTTATGATCCATATAGATCCTGCATCTTTCTCTATATAAATAAGGGCACCATATTTTCAAAGAAAATACCACTGCTGCTAACTCCAAATCATGAGTGGGGTAATTATATTTGTAAGGCTTTAACTTCCTTGGTGCATAGACCACTACCTTGCCATCCTGCATCAACATAAAACTTAATCAATTTCTACATGGGTCACTGTACATAGAAACTCCTTACTTCCTGCACATTTTGAGGTGACTTCTCTTTAACAATAGCCTCAACCTTTCTAGGATCCACACTAATACCTTTTAACGATACAATATGCTTAAGGAATGAGAATTCCTTAAGCCAAAAATCACATTTACTCAACTTGGCATATAACTATTTTTCTCATACAGTCTGTAGCACAATTATTAAATTTTCTGCATGTTTAGCTTCATTCTAAGAGTAGAACAATATATTATCAATAAATGCTACTACAAACTAGTCTAAATAGGGTTGATGTAAAGATTGCTCTAACATTTCCAATTTCCTGTTACCATACATACTATATTTCATTCAAAAAATTTATACTATATTTCACTTGCACAAACATCATGCCATTTTAAGTAACTTATAATCATGTCATTACATTAAAAGAAGCTATATAAGAGAAAAATCTTTAATACATCATAGTTATAATAATACTATTCTTTATATTATACTTTACTTCGTACAATATAATATTTAAAATGAAAAAAATAAAACAAATAGACAACATCTTCATACTTTTACTATTCCTATTGGTGGTGTTGGCTTTGTTGCTATTGATGGAATATGATATGGTATGAATGTGATGATAGCACAGCGGAAAAATTTTTTTTTTATCATACATACCATACAATTCCAAAGCAAGAATCGAAACATGCAATTTTAGGGTTGTAGAACTTACAACTTATGATGCCTTTTGAAAATTGAATTTGGTGATGCCCAACAACTAAGATGACTTTATCCGCCTTAGATCTCGATCACCAATGCCAAGGAACAGCCTTTTATGCCACACCCTCTATTCTCACACACACAATTGCACCTACGGCTTAAAATCGAGATTGCTATCTCTCTTTTCGGTATTGTGTAAAGGCAATTGTTTGAAGCTACAAAATTTGATTTTGTACTTCTCTTAGGTTGCTATTACTACCCAAGATCACAAGAGAATGAGGAACTATCCTTTCTCCTTGTGAAAATTGGCTAAAAGAAAATCTTTTGAGAGAGAGTTCACGCAAAAACCATAGAAGAATTAGGGTTTTTGTGTTTTCTCTCTCATTCAATATATATCCTTTTATTTTAAGTGATAAATCTAAAATCAAATACTTAAAGATAATTAATTTCAGCCTTTATCACTTCTTTAAAATAAGAGATATATATTGATTTAAATTCTTTTGAATTAATCCAAGATTAAAACATAAGACATATTAACCAAATAAATCACTTAATAAAGAAATTTCACATGTGCCGAAATTCCTTCAATATTTATCTTTGAATTTCGGCTAAGACATCCTTTAATTAAGTGTTTTAATTTGATTATTATTCTTTTAGGTATTAATACTCAATTAATTAAATTAGTACAAGACATTTAATTAATTAAAATTAAACCTTATGGGCTGAATTTCTATCTCTCATGGACCAAGGTCTAATAGCAATCTAATAACCCATTACACACATTAATTTGACTTTAGTTAAAAGCCCAAATTAATGTCCAATACTTAATTTAAATATTTTAAGCCCAATGCTTTGTGTGCGATCCTATAGGTCCATTTAATGTTGGCAATGAATTAGTAAATTAATTCAAAGGCTATATATATTCTCTAGCAAGATATTATAGCAATCCAAATTAAATGAAAATGCATATGGCATTTAGTGACCTAATGCAATTTTGCATAGTCCCTTACCCATAAATATCAGAATTAATATAAAGCATGGAACTAGTCATCCTTATATATATTAATTCCTTTCTTGATATTCCAGTTACACTAAACTCTCAGATAAATAATGATTACTCATTATTTCATCTCGGTATGGCCATACACTTCTTAGTTCACTGATCAAGTGGCCGATGATATTTTCTCTCTTATTGAGAGAGGTAATCCCTTCACTTCTCTCATGCTCTCTAACATGAATCAATGCATACCCAATCGTACCCGTACTTGTCACTCTGTTACGAGCACGTTAGGTGTATGTTAAAGTACACAGTAATTCATAAAGAGTTTCATAGAGATTTCAGGTCTAAGAACTCTGATACAAAACTTGCATATGAGAAACACTTATGACTTGTACCATGTAGCATTCTCATGAGCAGATCGTATCCAGATACCATGTTCTTTAACATGTATCTATGATCTCTGATTGACACTCTTGTCCTAATGATCCGTAAGACAGAACTCATAATATCAGAGAGAGCATACTAGTCTTAATTCATTGTTATTCCTATAACAATGACTGACTATGGATGTTTAGAATGAAGTCTTATTTGTTTCAAGGTCTTACAACCATGTGCCTCACACATGGTAACTTAAATTGAAACGACATTATTGGATAGTTTTATCAATTGATATGCACAAGAATACAAAAGATAAAACAAATGCCTCATTAATTTCAAGTGTTTTTGTTACAATGCATTGGGGCTAGGGCTTACACTAACAGCTATTGGCTATATGTCGGCTGAAGAGTCCTAACTTGAGTACCTACACGAATGAACACCCGTGTTAAGCTTTACAGCTTAGTAAGGAATAATAAATATGTGAGCAACCACTTACAATGGTCATTCTTAAGCACACAATATGCAATAATAATAAGTTACATTTATATTAATTAGAAACCATATCATAATTAATTTGGGTAAACATTACTATGTATAAAATTTATAGTGTAAATTAATCACATATGGCATATCATCATTTAGCATTAAGAATTTAACATTCATTGAACCATTTACTATTTCCTGTGAATTATGCTTAAGTTCATAGGTGTTGATAATAGATGCTGTGGATACCTGTAGGCATCAATCATGTGAATACCTGAAGGTATTATTCATGTGAATATCCGATGGTATCACACCTGTTCACCTAAATGGAGCCAGGATTGTTGTCCCAAATGAGGATAAATTGTAGACATAATTAGGGTCTAGAATATAATAGCTATATTTATACCCATTAGGCAAGCCTATCAATCCACAACAAAGCTCTAAATGCAGGCATTTGATCATTTCTCATAACATTTCATTCATCATGTCTATTTTATCACATTACCTAATTGTTCATACAAATATTCATGAACAATTATAATAGTACAACTTAAATATCATTGTATAACTTCAATAATATGGACATACATATACATGTGCATTATCTAATTGAAGTACTATAAATCATGCATATCCATATGTGCATTTATGTATGTTCATATACAACTTCAAGCATTCATATATATATATATATATATATATTCATGTCTCCTTTGTATTTTAGTACTTTATATATATTTTATGCCATCTACCTCCTTTAATTTCATGTTTACGATATTCTAAATAGGTTTAAAAAGGTTTATATAGGTTTTGATGGTGTTTCAAAGACTTAAAACGGAATTAGATTACACATGGGAAGTGCCTAGTAGAGGCAAGATTCAACCTTATTGAGGTGATTAGTTATATTTCATTCAGGGGTCCTTCCTCAGTTGGGTAAAAGATTACATTAGTTAAAAAGGCTAGGGACCTTGGTTAAGGTGATAAGGAACCCTACTGAGGTGATTGCTTCTGTCTAAGGAAAAGCTTGATGCCTCGATTAAGGTGGAAAGTACCTCTATCAAGGTGAATGGGGCTGGTATTCTACCTAATTTTACAAAATATTTTAGAAATAGTAAATGAATTTTATTTTCAAAATGGTCTTTTACAAAGTTGTTCATCTATGTTTTTAGTTTCCAAAAAATTTAAAATGATCCCATTTGAGCTTATGAATCTTTAGATATTCATTAAAAATGTATACTCCTCATAATGATAGGCTAGCAAACATAGCCAAGTTTGAAGCTAATTTTTGATCATCTTACAAGGGAAACTAGATTTTGAGCTCTTTATATGAAGTATAGGATATGAGTCTAGTTTCTAAACTAACTAGAATCACTCACTTTGTATCTTTACAACTCAAGTTACAGGCAAATCAATATGAATAGGTCTAGTAAACCCTAGGTTATGTTGTTGCTATCTCAAGGAAACTTTTATAAATTTGGCTCTTATGCACTAGATAACCCTATATCCATTTTTCATCTTATAAACACATCTAACAAAACCTTATGATGCAATATTCAAGAACAACACATGCATAAAATTTAAATTTCTCATACCTCTTTAGAAAATACTGTATTCAAGCCTTTTCCCCTTTTTTCTCTTTGCCTTTAATCCTTTCTCCTTGTACATGATAAAATTGAAAATTACCATGCTTGAAGATTTATATAATCTTTCAATTCATTGTATAATTACAAGAAAAATGTAGAGGAGAAGATAAAGAAGAGCTATTACCTTAGAAAAAGGTTTAACACTAAACTCTCTCTCTTCACTAAGCTATATTTGAAATTTAGGGGTTGTCTATAGATTAATTAGGGAGAAAGTTAGCTGCCCTTTTTGGTTTTTTGAATGGCTGACCATATCCTCCCTTAAAGTCATTGAAATATCTTTAATTCTCAAGAATACTCTAGGAAAGCTAGGTGTTCTTTTCCTATTGGTCCATTTGCCATCTTTAGGGAAATTACAATTACCACCATTTTATCCATTAATTTCTTTTTCTAACCCTAATTATTTCTTTCTTTACAATTAAACCCTTAATTACATTTTCTTACTATTTAGATTTATGTATAACTTAATATATAATGACCAAATTACCTTTTCTTATTTAGAACAATTACCTTTAAGTTCCTACCTACTCTATATTAACCAGTAAGCATGCTTTAATGAGATTATTGATTATATGCACATACATTTTCTTAGGGCATAAATATGGACCTCACAAATCGTATCCCTATTATTATTTGTTTGGTGCATAAAAAGAGCTTGTTGCATATTTAATTAAATAATCTATAGCTAATTGAATTTGTTAAATCTGTAATAATTTAGTGAATTCAATAATGAGTAGCAATTAATATAGCTTCACTCACAAGGGCTCTTATATTATATAAATGCATGATTTGATCTAAATCAATCTCGTTTGTAGTTTGGTTAGCTTAGATCGGGTCTTTCTAAATCGTAATGATGTCAATAGATTAAATTCTTTTGCTTGTTAAAGGGTTGTTTACTTGTTAGGGATTAATTATAGTCTTACTTGGTTGATCCATTAATACAAAAAGATTGGTCAGAAATGCAAAGCCGACAATTATAATCGATCAATTGTATGATTTTAAAATTATTTACTCTTTTATGATCAGTAAATTAAATCCTATGTTATGCATGTCTTTAATTAGAATTGATCATCCATTGAATTTATCTTAATTAATTTTTTTGCATTTTTATTAATTTGATTTAGTTAATTATTTTTAGTTTTAATCTATAAAAATCCCTCTTTATTTTTTTGTTGAAATTCTAATTATTTAGAATTAAATTAGTTCCATACTTTATGGATTCGACCCTTTTTTGCTCTATTGCGCTATTTACAATTTATTTGCTTAGGAAAAGATAGAATTTATTTTTGGTGGCTTTAATACCCATCAAAATCACACCTTTTCATGGAACCCTTCCGTAATCACACCTATTGGCAAGAGGTATGAATTGGGATGTTTGGCAGCCTATAAATACATAAATTTGATTATATTTTTAGGGATGAAAAATAATAACAAACAATAAGATAACTTAGGAAGAGCATGAAGAAAAGACATAACTAAAAGAACAAGAAAGATATCAAGAGGTCAATTGAATATCAAGTAACTTCCTGAACAGCATTAAAGAGTTCATCAACAAATCTTAGTCTCTTCTCTCTAACCATTTATTTGATGTTCTAAAAACTTCTTTGTTATTGTTTACTTATAGTTACCATGTATTTTGGCAATGTCTTTGTTTATTAGATTTACAAAGATGAGTTGATCCTAAAAACTACATTATTATAATGCATGTTTAATTTAAATTAAATTGAGTTTCGAAATGTGTTATGTATGCTTGATACCTTATATATCTTGCTAATAAAATGTTCACAATGAGAGTTAGGGAATTTTGGTGGAAATGCAATTGAATTTACTTAAAGGATATAAAAATACTTAGAGACAAGAATTTTACTTTTAGGGGTTAACTAATTAGCATGGAACTTAATGGTTTTCGTTTATCTCCATAATGACACGTGTGTGCTTGTAGTCTTTAAATGAAAAAAAAACCTTAATTAACAATGAGAGTGGATTTTAAGGATTGTTGGCTATATTCTCCAATAATTGCATGTGTTTATGTATATGCTAATAATTATAGTTTTTGATTAATTCACCTTTGTGATTCTAACAGACATTGCTTGAACTTGTACTCGTACCCTTAGAATAACGTTAGTATTTGTAATTTTAAGTAATCTTAGGAAGGTTAGAACATTTCCCTTCTTTTTATTATATTTGTCTATCCATTTAAGTATCTATCCAGTTAATATAAAATTGCTTCATAATTTCTTAGTGTTTGACACCCTACTTGCTCTATACTTATTCATATAGACTGGGGTAATAAACTTGACCCACATCAGCCATATATTATCCCATATTCTCATCAAATTCAAACTAAATTACCATTTCCAAAGCCTTCAAATTTGTTCCTTATACACGTGTATTTATTATTATTATTATTATTATTATTATTATTATTATTATTATTATTATTATTATTATTATTATGATTATGATTATGATTATGATTATGATTATGATTATGATTATTATCACATCAAAATTTAACAAATCATTACTTAACTCATGTATACCCATATATGCTCACATACTAATACTAACTTTTCTTTCCATTTTTAATATCGGTATAATTAATAATACTTAATTAACCTCAAAATTATATTGTTTTTGCATATAAATTTTATTACTTAAAGTTAGGTAGATTCATTAATTCCTTACCATCATTTTCGGTTCACACTTATCGCACATATATCACATACATTTCTATCATTCAAACACAATTTCATAATTTTTCTATCCTTCACTTCATTAATCTAACATCAATTTAACAAATTATCATATAAGAAATAAATTCCTATTCTAATATATTTTGTGTACTAATGTGAAATAACAATTTAGACAACAATACCTTAAATTAAACTTATCGTATACTTTATTTCATTCCTAATTGAACTCTTATATTATCAATTTCATTTAAATACACTAATTGTATCAAACTTGTATGCTTACATAATCACATACAACATGAAAAATGAAAGTATATGTATCCACAAACCTTGTTGTCCTTTGCTCCTTAGTTAGGCTTCCATTTTCCTTCCCCTTTCCTTTCTTTTTTCTTTCTTCCTCATTAAGTTCTTCACTTGGCAAGAATTTTTTCTTAAAAAATCTTTAAAGTTCATTGTTCTAATCTTCACTAATTACTTGTATATAGTAGAGAGGATGACTATGATTAGATTTAGGTGGAAATTCTAGGTAGAAATTAAGATAATTTTAAGGTTGGATAAAAAAATGGTGGACTTGGTGGGAGAAAATGTTGGCCACTTGAGGAAGAAGATGAAGATGTATGTGCATTCATGAATTTTCTACAACATTCAATCCTCATATATATTCCTAAAAAGATAGCTAAGATTTAATCAAGTACTATTTAATCTAAGGGTTATAATTAAGACATTTGTCATCCTCCATTTAGTTCCATTCCTATTCACTCTCACACACTCACTTCACTGAATCCCACCCTATACATAAAGTCAAATAGGTGGTCATGATTAAACAAAATACTATTTAATTAAATGGTTAATATGAATCCATTTATCATATTTTCATTGGCTCAATTTTTCTTTCATCTAAATTCCAAAAAAATATGGTTGTAAATTTGAAAAAATAGTCTTTTAAGTGTTTGCAATTTTTTTGGATCAAAATTGCATCATTTTAATTTTTTTTTGGTTCGATAATAAATTTACTGGTCCAATAATTCACTTTTTTTATCCAAATTTTATTTCTAATTTTCAACATCAAAATTACCATTATATTATTTTGAGTGGATCCTCATGATTTGATTAACTTTCAAAGGTTTTGAGTTAAAGCATGCACTATTCAAACTAGATCACTATTCACACTAGATCACTATTTATTCTTATTTTTGACTTTTGAGGCCATATTTAACCTTGATTGGACCTTTATACCCTTTACAAATTACACCTTCTAACTTAGAAAAAATGCTTTATAGTACTAGATTGTCCTGTTCATTGCCCATAAGACATAATGCATGGAATCAGGATTTTTTGGGCATTATATTTCCTCTAAAAGTTGTCAAAGACTTTTTAATTAGTACGTCAATTAAAAAATTTATGTTGCACGAATAGTAATCAATAGAGGTGGAAAAATTAATCCAAACCAAAATCCTATTCAAATCCATCTAAAAAAAAGACCCAGATCCAATTCAACCTAAACAAATACTTACTAGGCTAACAAAAAACTGATAATTTTATTCTTCAACCTAACCTAACCTAACCCAACTCAACCCAACCCAAAACTTACCGAGCCAATCCAAAACTGACCCATTTCATTTTTTATCCAATTTGATCGGTACCCAATAGGTTTCTTCCAAAATTTTCGTTAGTCAAAATAGCCAATAGGTTTCACCCCTTACTTTGAAGTTAGTTTTAATAAAGTAACTACTATTAGTTCAACTTTTTCATATGGTTGATTATAAATTCCTTAATTTTTCTAATTAAATTCTCAATTTATAATATAAGAATTAGAAATGTTATGCTATGATTCAATAAAATTTAATAAGAAAAAAAATTAAAAACATAAAAATACTTGTGGAAAGCTAACAAATAAAAATATAAATAAACAAATAATTAGCTAACAACACAGATATATATATATATATATATATTCCATGGCATCAGTGAGCGACAACACAAATATAAATAATAAACTAAAAGAATGTCAGTATAGAGGATTGCGACATGAAGCTTTTTAAGATTGAGTGAGCATCAATGGAATTACATGGTCATTTGCAAAAATAAATGAAATTTCATGTCAATTTGGCTTTGAAGGAATTTGATGTACCCTATAGCTTCTAACAACACAAATGTTGTGTCAGTCTGAAAAAGAGCCACACCATAAACATCCAAAGTCATATTTTCTTATCTTCTTTATAGTTTTAAAATTAATAAAAAGATAAATAAAACCCTAGTTATTTAAAAAAAAGAGACAGGGAGATGAAAAAGAGGATTTTAATTGTAAAAGGTATCCTCATAAAAGGAGTGTCAGTTATTCTTTTTAAATTTTATTACATCCTTAACAACATCTGATTTTACATAATCCTTAATTAGAAATTATTAATTACCTTTCCAAATGGAGAAACTAGCTGGTGAAGGGTAGTGATTCTTTCATCTAATGTATATTATATTTTCAATTGAATATTATTATTATTATTGGATCTATTAATTAATTAATAAAAAAATTTATAATAATTTGCATTAAACCCATGGTCGACCCAAACCTGGCCAACCAATTTGAATATTGATCCATTTATCACCTATATTTTTAACCCATTTATGACCTGCTTATGATCTAGGTAGATACAATACTTTTCTCGATATAAATAACACCTCTAAATTTTGAGTACAAAAACAATGATTGCTGACTCAAAATCATAAAAAAGATAATTTTTCTCATATGTCTTTGGTTGTTTTGAAGTATAGGCAATCATTTTACCTTTTTGTAGCAATACAGTTAGATAGATTCTGATTTAACTTTTATGGTCTAGTTTAATCTATATTTTTGACATAGAAAATGCAACATTTAAGATTAAGGTGTCTACTTAAGAATTATTTTTCTATCTCTTACCTTTCTAAAGTATTAAAAAAATTAATTATGACTTTCACAGTAAGAGTTATACCTATATCATTATAAATTGCTTCCGTGTAAGGGATAAAATCAAGTCATTAAGTTTAAACCTATTTTTAGGTGCTTTAAAAACTAAATTAGGTCATATTCTCTTATAGGAAATGTAGTAATATGTGTTAAGTTTTCAATAAATCACTAATAACGTGATTTGGATTTATAAAATGGGAGATATGGTTAAAATAATATAGTCTGTACCTAGGTACTTGGTACTTAAATAAGAATAAAATTGTCGTTTTATCTTTGATGAATTGTTAAGAATGTTTGGACAAAATTAGGCCATGAGTTCTTTGTAAAAGTTACTATATTATGTATCTAGTTTTTTAAAAAAATTGAATCACTTCAATTGGAGTTTTGGACAGAGTTATACAAAAAATACTATTTACTACTCCTCATCATGCATGCAAACATCATATATTTCTTAGGTTCAGTCCCAGATGCATCTCCAAGCTCCATTAACCCTAAACTTTTTCTTAAGTCATTCATTTGTATATTTAAATGTTCTAAGATATCCTAAAATATTAGTTTGGCAAAACAACTTCTATAACCTCTTATGTGGCATATACATATGGTCGGGAAATTCCTAAACTTTGTTATAATTGCTTTCACACCTTCTCCTTGACTTTTTGTTATTGCTTATTCTTTATTTAAACTATAAAATACAAATAAATCAATCAATCAATACCTAAAATCACATCAAATTCATTGAAAAAAATCAATTAAGCTAGATAGGAGATCATTGATTAAATCAAATAGTAGAACCACCATAATGTGACGCACGCTGAACCCCTAATGGTATTTAGTTTCTCCTTAAAAGCCTATTTTTAGGGCTAGAGATAGAAAAAATGTTCATTTAACTACTGAAGGTTGGTCATTTCACAATAGATAAGGATTTAACCCAATTTTTCCAGCATTGAGGCTAAAAAGTATGAGACAACATCTCAGGATACACCTATTCCATTATTAACGATTAACCTGAAAGGGCTTCTATTGAGCACTATAAGGTAAGTATCATAGAGTCACCACCTAATAAAACATTAGAAAAATGAGTTCCAACGTTATAAGGCCAAAACCAAAGATAATTTAGGACCTCACTCTTATTTATACCTTGGTTAATGTTGTATAAGTGGGTTTTAAGATTAATTGGTTTATCTCTCTTCTCATGCAAGTTATTATGCTAGAAAAGTAAAGATGTACTCAAGCATGCTAGAAAGTTGTAAAAACATGTTATATTGAAAGTGATAAAACATGGCATCGAAAGTAGTAAAATTATTTTATAGAACTACGTTTACTTAAATAAATGAATAAATAATTTTTACATAAAATGAAGAATTTATTGTGATATCATTTAAGTTGTTGGTTCCCACATGAAATTATTATAAAAAGGAAATTATTTATGTGTATTATTTGAAAAAAATGGGGATGATTAATCCCATTTTATTTAGGAAAAATTTGTCAATTTATGTGAAAAAATCCTTTACATTATTAAAAGGGGTTATTGATTGAATGTGATTTTTTAGGTAAGAAATAGAACATTGGTACTATTTTATTAGCAAAATTCCCAATTAATTAATATATATATTTTTATATGTGTCTATTTTAGCAGTTAAAAAAAATTTTATTACATCATTTGCAATAATAAAAATAAATACAGGTCAAATTAATTACACAAAAATAATAGAGTAAAGAAGGAATAAAATAACTAGGAATAAATCCCAAGCTAATCTTCTGTGTTGAGTTCCTTATCCCGACCTGGAATGTGTATTGACATGAATATTAAAATTGTGACCAAAGTATTAATGGTTAATATTGAAACAAAGTAAATGATAAACAATTAATTGAATTAAACAAATTTGATAAGTAATTAATTTACTATAATAGAAAAAAATAGACAAAATAGATAAAATGCATGATGTTTTCGAAATTTACACAGCATGCATAAATAAGCGTATGCTAAAGCCATTAAATTATTTGTGAAATAAATAATATAGAATAAATAAATAAAAATATGTATAAATGTACGCATATATAATAATACATTGAAAGAAAATAAATAAGTGCATAAATATAAATATATGCATATACAATATTAAAAATTAATTATATAAGGAATAATTTGTACAATGTATAATTAGGCATAAGTATAATTATAAATAAATTTAATAGAATATACCAAATGATAAATAAATAAAACATATTAACACAAGTGATAAAAATAAATAAATGAACAAATATAATAGATGAAATTATAAAATATGTTGCGTAAATATAAAGTAAAACAAATTAACATGACATAAAAAACTATACACCAAAACAAGTAAAATAAAAAGGATGCAATGTGTATAAATTATAAAAAATGAAAGGAATAAAAGAAAATAAGAATTGAATAGCATGGAAAGGAAGTCGAAATAGGTGAATTGCATGAAATTCATACAAGGAGATTAGGAAATGAGTCACACACAAAAAGAGAAGGAGGCATCGAGTCATGAGCAAGTCAGAGGTAAGAATGGGTGAGTCTTTAGGCCGTGGCTCAAACTAGAAACGTGTTAAAGTTGTTAGAATTCACCATCTTCATTCTCACATGTTAAATTATCACTTTTAATTCAAGAAAATCACATTTAATGCATGACCTATGCATAAAAACACTTAAAAAATATCTTTAAACAAATAAATCTTGATTTAATGCATGAAGAATAAAAGTTAAGAAAAACCAATTTGGGGAAATTACAACAGAGAGATGAAGGGAATGATGAATAATAAAAACTAATTAACCTTATTTCTACATGGATCAGTATGCTTTTACAGATTAATGAACAAAATTACAATAGAACAAAAAAAAATCAAGTTACATATAAGATCAAATCAAGAATCAACACATAAATAAGAAAACTCAAATTGAAGAAGATGATGAATAATGTTTTTCAAATATGCATGAAATCTTTACTTTTGCATGATTTAACTAGGTTTTTATGGATTGATGACTAAACAAATGTGAAATCATAAGAAATAAAATATAAACAAGATTTAATCAAGTGAGTCAAAAAATAGAAAAAAAATGGAAGAATAAAAGAAATTTAATGGATATTTACTGTAAAAATGAAATAAACATTGGATTAAATGTATTTAAGGGCTCTAAATATTACCTTCAGTATTAGTTTGCTCAACAAAGATCCAATGCTTTTAGCTTCCACCTCCTTCCTTTATTTCTCATTTTGAAATACAAAGAGTTAAAAGGGAGAACCAGTTTTTTGTGTAACAGTTAGAGAGAGAAAGACCCCTCTAAATGATTTTTAGGCTTTAAATGACCCATCATGATAGGGAATTAATGCTCAAACAAGGGTTGAATGAAAATTTGAGTTTTAATACTTTATTAGTAAGAAAAACAAAAAAATAAGTGAGTTACTCCCATGACTCATAGATCAAGGGAGTGAGTCAAGGTGGGTTTTTAAAATAAGTAAAAATAGGTGAAATTTTTGTCACAAATGAAAATTTCATCATGACTTGGTTTGGGTCATTTTATTGACTCATGAGTCAAGTGAGTGACTCAACACTAAATCACTTTTTTTAACCCCTAAAATATGTATTTTACCTTGAGAATAAAAGTGACAAGGGAAAACCCTAAAAAAGATATTTTTGAACAATGGAAATCTCAGAGAAGAGCCAAAAAGGCATTTAAAAAACTTTTTTGGGGGGAGAGCCTAGCATTCAATATCCTTATTAGGTAACCTCAATTAGAAGCCACCTCAAGACTCAGTGTCTATAGAATAGAGCTAGCAAGTGCACTAGATCGGCTAAGTAATATAGAAAAAATATTTAAAAGTCCAAAAATTATTGAACCCAAAGGATTATGATGTAAGGAAAATAAATGATTAAAAGTATGCTAAAGAATTTTAGAGTGATTGATGATGCTGGATATTCTACTAAGATTGAACAAGAAAAATTAAATGGATTAAAACAAAAATATAGCTTAACAAATTTAAAATGGAGAACAAAATTTTAAATTAAACCAATTAACTAAAAGGTTGCAAGGTCTCTAATCCATATGATACCCAATGAAATTGATTTTAAACTTAAGGTAATATGATCTAAATGTGGATAATCCAACTAAACCTAAGTTCCCATTATGGAGCAAACTATTCTAGCTAATCAACTTCCCATTTCGAAGCCAATCAATTAACTAGCTTAAACATTAGTCCAAAAATCCTAGGTTAGATTGAATCTCCCATTTCAGAGCCAATCAACTAAATACCCAACCATTCTTTCTTTATTTCTATTTTTTATAATGCATAAACCATAGATCTAGTGGACTCTATTATGGAATCCCTATCAAACTTACAACATAAATTTTTAAAAATAGAGTATGCAAAACCTAATCCAAATAAGCATAAAGCCCATTCAACCAATGAAATATAATGATAAAATAATTGAATAAAATGGATATTCAAATCAATACAAGGAAGAATGAAACATTAGATAATATTTTAAATAAAAAATAGTTCAAGTCACTACATGGGTATAGGGATTCAAAGATCTTTAAATAATAAAGTAACTACTCACTACAAATAGTTAAAGCTAAAAAGAAAAGAGAAAAGAAAACTAATAAACCTATTTGAATAGATGTTATTGAGATCTTAAATTAGTTTATCCTCTTTTTATCCGAATAGAAACTTCATGATGCATCAATTACAACTTGACTAACTTGATAAAAATAAATGTCCAACCTAAAAAACTTTATTAAAATCAATGTAAAATAATGTTTACAACTGAAGAAAATTAATGGACTCTAAAACTGCAAATACAAATAAGAAAAACTCAAAATCTTCATCAGCCTTTTGTCAAATAGATTTTTGCTTTTAAAATACTGAAAGGGTTATGGTGGTAATAATTTTAGTCTCCACTGTGACCCAGCTATTAGAACTTGAAAACTGAATGAGTCATGGTGGTAATCAATGTTTCCTCACCCTGACCATTACTTCTAGATTGAAACTTACAAAGAATGTCAGGGTCATGGTGGTCACCAATTTTTCTCCATTGTGACCATTATAAAATGTAGAGTTTTGGAAATTCTTTGGGGTCATTATGGTAACCATTTCATTCCATATGTGATGTAAGTCAAAAACTTACAAAATAGAATAAAATTTACTTTTAGGGACAATTTGAATCATGGTTACTAAAAAATATCAATTTTGTCAAAGATTTTAGCAATTAACACATTAAACATTAAAATACTAAAAACACAACTAAAATAAATAGAAACATAAATAAAAACATACATAAAATAAATACTAAATCAAAGTTATCAAATACCACACATTTAGCATTTGCTAACCTTCATGCAAATGAATAGACCTCATTCCAACAATTTTAAACATCAAGAAAGAAGACGCAAACTTAAAAAGATTTAAACAATGCTTAGCAGTAGTCACTCAATGAAATTCTAAACCAAAAAGATCAAAACTTAATCATACTAGCTAGTTTCTTTATGTGTGTACTGTGCCAAAATAAGTTAATAGTGTTCAAAACCAAAATTTCAGCATAATTTAATAATCAAAAATAAGAATTAATGTGCATAAACCTGTACATGCAGTTTTTGACTTAAAACTCAAGAGATGTTATAAACCTCTCCTTTAGCACTTGAACCCTAAGGCTATCTCTATTAAAAAACTAAAAATAGGAAAGGATAATTAAGATTTAAATTGGTTATAATGTTGGCTAAGGTGATGGCTACCAAGAAAAGATACAATTAATGAAATAAAAAATGGCCACACTTTACTCATAAACCAACTTCTATCTAAAAATAAGACATTACCTGCACTTAATTCACCCTTATTGTCAAAATTAAATTTCTAGAATATATAAAAATTATCCCGTAAAAGCACATAAGCGGAAGGCTCTATGAAATATTTATTTTCTTACATAAACTTAGAAATTTTTAAGAGTTTTTAACCCTTTTCCTTTTTATTGCCAGTACTCCACTCTTGAAGTTTGTCAAATAGTTAGCTTATAGATTTTTTTTAATGAATATAGCTCGTTTAAATTTAAGTTTTCACTTTCATTACTACACCCACCTAGATACCTCTAAAAAGATACCCCAACCCATTCTTAATGTGGCCAATTCCTAAAAGGGAGAGTTGACAGCTTTTAAGTTATAAGGTATCATAATGCGTGCAAAAACAAAAATTCTCATGGCATGCTAAAGAGGCTTAAATGGTATTAAGAAAGGATAAAATACAAACAGGGTAGGATAAAAGTCTTTTAAAGTGATTAATAAAGAAAATAGCCTAAATCATGTCCTAAGCTTACTTTAAGTTGTTAAATCACTTCGAAGGGTGATGAGGAATGTAAGGCCCCTAAATGACCCTAATTTAAATTTTTATGATTTTAGTAGGATTTTTATTTGATTAAGATTAAAATTAAATGAGAATTTCGTATAAGTATGAGATAAGGGATAAATTATGTTTTTATTATTTTAATTGCATGAAAATAAAATTTAATAGTGTGGTTTAATATTAATTGAGGGTATAATTGAAGTAAAAAGTATTAATTTGGGATAAATTTGTAATTATGGCATTTTGGGGGCCAATTGTCAATAAAAGCATAAATTGAGAGGTCAATTTAAGAGAAAGAATAAATTGATAGGTCAATGTATGAAAGGAATTAAAAGGAGGGATTAATGTTTAGCATGCAAAGACTAGTTAGGTTAAATTGTGACATGCAAAAGGTTTAAGGACCAGAAGGGATATTTTCTACTATTATTTAAGTTGATTTTAGTGGAAAGAAAGAGAAATGGGAGAGTGAATTGAGAGAGAGGGTCAGCATCTACAGCCTTGAATTATTTTTATCTTCATCTCCTACAATTATATCTTAATCTCTCAATTTACCTATGAATTCATGAAGAAAATTTCATGCATGTGGGTTGTTCAAGAAAATATTGATATAAATTATTGAGGTATGGTTTTAATTTGGTTATCTTCATCATCATCATCATCTTCTTCACTCTCTATTTGGATTTTGGTTGGGAAAAGCTACTGAAAATGATGGATTAGAGAATGATTTATATTGTAGTTAAAGAAGGAGAAGGTAGAAGAGATAAAGGGAAAGGTCTTGTAAAGGATTAATTAGCTAAAGGAAATTAGGCTAAGGTATGGGATTAGGGCTACCTTAATGCATGTGAATTTGGTTGTTTCATGTGAATATGGTTGCTGGAAGTTGTTGTGATTAAATTGAATTTTTAGTAATTAAAAGAGAGTACAATGTAAGAATTGTGCATGAAGGGATGAGATGAATATTCTGACCTAGTGACTGAAAATTTAGTGTAAGTTGTAATAGAGACCTCTAATTGTAACAAATCAAATTTATATAGTATATAAGACATTTGGCTACAAAATTGAAGAAGGAACCTACCTTCAATTCTGCCTCTAGATATTTTTTATGATTTATTGAGTTTAGGAGAACTTCTAATTTTTGATTTTGAACCAAGTTGGGGAAAAATTGAGATATCTGTATGTACAATGATTAGAATGACATGGGGTTAATTCCTATGCAAAATAGACTCATAAATACACATTTTATATGAAGTAAGTAATGCCTAAATTTATTTCTATGTATGTCAAATAATTAGCATGAAATTCATTGAATCTGTTTGTACTGTTAACGTACAGATTTTCGTACTTTTGGCGTAAGTATTAGTAGAAAAGTCAAAATCTTATGCTGTAAAATTTTGGGTAAACTAGATACCAAGTATCACGTTTTTGATGAAGAAATGTTGGTCTAAATCCCTCTTAATTTTATACTATGAATTTTTATAAGTGACAACAAATACTGTTTTGGTTTTATAAATAGCCTATAGTATTTCTCACGTATCTTGAGCTATAGGTAAGATATTAAGGTGAATTTTGATGCTCTGGAAACTAGATACATAGGGAAATTTGATTTTAGAAGATAATTTAGCCTAAAAATTACGTTTTTAAATTCATTTGTGGCTCACAAGTTGAGTCCAAAATGCTGGCCCATGCAGATTTTTATTGTACTTTATCTTATGGTTTTCAATTATTTGAGCTAAATATGTGTTTATGTGATTACAAAATGAATTGGATAGAGCATGTAATATATCTATTAATACAAGATTATATGTATACATATACATTCACAAGTGTACATGGATAAGGACTTGTGATGAATATATCTAACATATATTTGTGATGAAATTTGTGCATGATTGTTATATATAAGATTAATGTTTGTATGTACTTTTATGGTGAGCAAGTCTATATTATGACATGTACCTATGTCATGAAATAAGTAATATAATAATATGACCATGTCACATGTAATGTCTTATGGATAACATGTTAAAGTATTTATAAGATAATATATGCTCAATTGCCAAAACATTGACTTGTTAAATGGCAAAATTGTTACATATACTTGTATAAACTCGAGATTTTGGATTTTTTTGTTTTACATGATCATACACCTAGTTGTTCTATATTGGAAAATTCTATGAATAAGGCATGACTTAAGTTGAGCACTTATACAAGTATCAAATATTAACTGATTGATATGTTATGATCAAGCTAAATATGATGACTAATGTTAACATGATCAGAAACTATGTGTATCAATATACATGAACTTTGCATACATTGTTTTACAGTAGTAGTAATATATCTGTACCATAGTTATATGTATGCAAATTGACTTTTAATCAAGTGTAAAAATGGTATATGAAAACAGAATGTAACAAAGAATTGCTTGCAATTAGAGTTTAATTATGGATAGATAGGAGCCTATAGGGATATTGCAGCTACCACAGTCGACCTTTTTACATCCATAGTATAGTTGATCCTATTGGATCTTACACAGCCCATCAGGGTTGTTACTTGACCTCGTTTAGGTCCTTGACCGGTCCACCGTACAGTTGGCCTAATTGGGTCCATAGTTTTGATATCTTCGAATATTCACCGTTTTGATACCCTCAAGTATCCACCATTCCCGTTATCCACCTTTAGAACTCAAGCAGGCTAAACTGTTGTGTTATTATGTTATAGTTAATTTTTAGATGAATAAAGTATGATACATGAGATAATATGTTTAACTGTATTTCCCATTGCATATGTGATAGTTGGATACTTTTGATACTGATCCTCCTATTTTATGCTTTAATTTCAAGTATGTTAATATAAATATGAGAAATGATTGTTAATGTTGATATTCTATTCTTTCATTTATTTATTTTAAATATGTTATTCTTGTTATTATCAACTTTTGTATGTTATATGTTTCTGACAATCGTTGTGAGTGGTTTTCTTTCATAATTAGCATCCCCACTAAGGAAAAGGAGAAGGAAAAGCAATGCTTTTCTTAATCATCCAAAGGAAAGGGTGGAGGAAAACTAACCATATAGCCCTTTTGAGCAATAGAGGTGTCAACTTTGTACTCCATCCTCTTTTTTCTCCTTTTAAGATTTCTAATCATAGTCTCCATTGTGATTAATTTACATTGCATAGCTTGTTGTTTGTCTAGTACTTGCTCCTATATCCTTAAAGACCTACTTGATACACCATGAGTTTACCTATAAGAAGGACCATATGTTAGCCTACTTGACCTACCATAAGATAGAGTTGGAATGATGGTCAAGGCTATATGAGTGTCCACATCTTGAGGCACATCAAAATCACATCCTTCCTCCTCTTCACTTTTTTCCTCTACTTCCCTACTCTCTTGAGGTGGTAGGGGTGCTAATCCTCACCAATGTGACTGAGAACAAGCAGAAATGAACCTCACAGAGGCATCAAATAATTCACCTCTAATCAAAGTCTACTTTTTAAAAAAGGTACACTCAAGCATATAGGTGAATTCATTGAAATCAATATTCAAAGCTTTAGCAATAATGGTCACCACATGAACATTAGTAATAGAGCAATCCTCCATAGATGTACATCAAAGAAATTGGTTAAAAATCCAGTAAGTCCAACCAACTTGTTTATTATTATGAATGCACCATATAAGGAATAATTATTGATAAGTAACCCGATAAAATTAAGACTTGTGAAAAATACACAAGCAATAACCTTATGCAAAAGCTAAAATTTCAAGTCTTTGATAATCATTACTTTACCCTTCTTAGGTTAGAATAGGGCTTTCAAATCTACTAAAAATGTCCAAATGCATTAACATCAAAGTTCTTACGATAGTCACACATACCATATCTTCTAAAACTAAAAACTCAATGCATAAATGAATATGTAAAAGTGTGTTTTTCTCCTAGCAAATGAAATTCCAACAACCTAGATTCATTCTCATTCACTTTTAAAGTAGTGTAAAATTCCAAGACCAAATGAATATAAGTGGGTTCGTACATGGAAAGAAATCTAGGAAGACTATAAGAACTTAAAAGAGGATTAAGAGTATGAAACATACCAATATCTCTTAAGAGGCTAGTAGAAAGACACTTATAAGATACAATTCCTCTTGGCTTAAGATAAATAAATCTAACATCTTCCTCACGAGAAGAAATTGAAAATGGGATCTTGTAATTGGAAGTAAAAATCCTTTTCTTGAGGAGCTTCCTCTTGAGACCTTAATGAAGTTGATCCTCATATTCTTTGCATCTTGATGTTAAGATAAAGAATTGCTCAAAAGAAAATGAAGAAGAGATTGGCAATGAACACATGAAAGAGAAAGAAAAAAAAATAACTAACAACTTGATAATCGTGGTGTTGAGAGAAATAAGTTAGAGAAAACTAAGAAAGAGTAGGGAAGAAGAAGGAAAAAGAGTTATATTTATAGAGAAATAACCCTATTGGGAAATGGAAAAGGCTACAACAATAAACAAAAAAGAAGACTTGTATTTATAGGGAAAGAAATTTCTGAAAAGGGATAAGAAAAAGTAGGAAAGGTTATAACTTCTTATGGGAAAAGACACAACCCTTTAGGGCTTCTCACACATTTTCAAAATAATTTGAAAAAAAACTTAAAAAATTACAAGAATTAAAGACCAAAAAAAAAACTAAAATAGGGCATTTAAGATACATAAATAAGAGAAAAAATTGCCTAGAGTGGATTTTGTCATAAGTTGGCACAGAGGTGAGGACTCGATATGAATGCTCTCTATAACAAGTCAACACATTGATGATGACTCAACACAGATATGTCTCTTTTTAAATTAGCATAACAATTAATGAATCAATATGTAATGCTTTTGGAATGACTTAACACACAAATCAATATGGACCTCAAGTTGGCATACTGACTCTTTATAATGAGTCAGCACGGACATTACGACTCGTCACACCCAGTCCAAAAACTCAAAAACACAAACTACCAAAAAATCAAAGGAAAAATAATACGCCATAAAATGTGTAAATATGAAATAGAAAAACAAAAACAAAAAAAAAAACAAATAACAAATAACAAATATAGTTAAAAACATATAATAACTATATATATAAAAACTTGTGTCAAGAAAATACTAAAGCAACCTTGTGTAAAAGATTAAAAGCATTTAAAAAATTGAGAAATGACCTCTTTAGGTGTAGAGAAAGTAAACAAATTCACCTCACCCATAGGCTTACCAATAAAATATGGCTTGAGATGATGACTATTGACCTTGAAAACTTCTCCCTTTTCATTCTCAATATCAATTTCTCCAAACTCAAATACCTTAACCACTTTAAAAGGACCATACCATCGAGACTTCAGCTTCTTAGCTAATGACCTTAATCTTGAGTTATAAAAAAGCACGAAATTAGCTTTACAAAATTCCTTTTTAAGAATACGCTTGTCATGCCACATCTTGGTACGATCCTTATACAACTTAGCATTCTCATAGGCATTCATCCTTAATTCCTCTAACTCATTTAGCTAAAGTAACCTCTTCCTACCAGCTTACTTCATATTAAAATTCAAAGCCCTTGTTGCCCAATAGGCTTTATGTTTTAGCTTAACCATAGATAAGTTGATAAGGGGTAAGATCTATGGGTGTTTTAAAGGCTATCCTATATGCCTGAAGAGCACCATCTAGCTTCATTGCCTAATCTTTTATAGATGAAGAAACTAATTTTCCCAAGATCCACTTTAATTCTCTATTACTCACTTTTACTTGTCCACTAGTTTAAGGATGATATGGAGTAGCAACCTTGTGTGTTACTCTATACTTTTTCAAAAGTACATCAATAACATAATTGCAAAAATGTGAACCATTACTCATCCTCTAGGAGTTCTAAACCTAGGAAATACACCCTTCTTAAGCATCTTGCTAACTACTTTTCCATTATTAGTGAGAATAAGCATTGCCTCAACCCATTTAGAAACATAGTCTTCTATAACCAAAATATACTTACGATCTAAAGAACTAGGGACAAACCTATGAAATCCATCCCCCAAACATCAAATATCTTTACCTCTAACACTCCTTTCAAGGTTATCTCATTCTTTCTTGTTATGCTAACCATTCTTTGGCATCTATCACATCTAAGCACATAGGTTCGAACATCTTTAAAAAGAGTAGGCCACCAAAAACTAGATTGAAGTACCTTAGAAGCTTCTTTGATATATGAAAATGACCACCAACCTAAATGGAATGGTAATGCTTCAAAATGTCTTTAACCTCATCTTGGGGAATACAATATCTTATCAATCCATTTGCACATCTTTTATAAAGCAAGGGCTTTTTCCAATAATAGAACCTACAATCATATAAAAAGTTTTTCCTTTGACTATAATCTAAACAATATGGAAGGATACCACTTACTAAGTAATTGGTAATATCAGTAAACCAAGGGATCTCTTTAGACACCACACTCAAAAGGTGTTCAACATGAAAACTTTCATCAATAGGCATACCATCATCATGCATTTTCAAGCCATCTTGATCCAACCTTTATAAGTGATTTGCAATAAGATTCTTACTTCTTTTCTTATCTCTTATTTCCCTATCAAATTCTTGAAGCATCAAAATTCACCTTAAAAGATTTGGCTTTGCATCCTTATTTTTTAAAAATACTTGAGGGCAACATGATTCGAATACATGATAACTTTTTACCCTACTAAATAAGCTCTTAACTTATCAAATGCACAAACAAGAGCCAATAACTCATTTTCTATCATGGTATAGTTGATTTGAGCTCTATCTAATATCTTAGTTGCATAATAGATCACATAGGGTTTACCTTCCTTTCTTTGCCCCAAAACTACCTCCATAGCAATGATGCTTGCATCACATATAATCCTGAATGGTTCATCCCAATTAGGTGGCTGCAAAATTAAGTCTTTATTCAATGTCTCAAATTCATTAAGGCAAGTTTCATCAAATACAAATTCAACATCTTTTGCTAAAAGATTGCATAGTGGCTTAGATATCTTTAAGAAATCCTTGATAAAACTCCTATAGAAACTTGTATGGTAAAGAAAATTTTTAATATCTCTTACACACTTTAGAGGTGGCAAATTGATTTATCTACTCCAATTCCATTACTTGAGATAGAATGACCAAGAATAATACCCTCTTTCCCAATTAAGCACCAATCCATGCTCCATACACCTGTTAAGAACTTTAGAAAGATTCAATAAATAATGGTCAAAGTTAGCTCCATAGACACTAAAATCATCCATAAAGACTTCAACTCATTCATCTATCAAATAGCTAAAAAAGGAAAACATGCATATTTGAAAAGTAATAGGGGCATTATATAAACAAAAAAGGCATATGCCTAAATGCAAAAGTTCTATAAGGACATATGAATGTAGTTTTTGCTTAATCCTTGGGGTGAATAGGTATTTGGTAAAAACCACATAAAACCATCTAGGTAGCAATAATGAAAAAATTTAGCTAGCCTTTTTAAGACTTGATCTAAAAAGGGTAAATAAAAGTGATCATTTTTAGTAGCCTTATTTAACTTTCTATAATCAATACACATAGACCATTTTGTGATAGTTCTAGTAGGAATTAAATCATTAGATTTATTCTTAACAATCATCATTCCTCTCTTTTTCGGAATTATTTGAATAGGGCATACCCATTTACTATCACCAATGGAGTATATAGTACCATTATCTAAAAGGTTACTCACTTCCTTCCTAACTATCTCTTTAAGAGTAGGATTCAAATGCCTTTGATCGTCAATAGAAGGCTTAGCATTATCTTGGGGCTAATACCTTTTAAATCATTTATAGAATAGCTAATAACATTATCAGACTTAAGCAAAACATCACTTAATGCATCAACTTGATATTCATTAAGCAAAGATGAATTTACTATAAAAGGGAATTGAAAGTTTTAGTCAAGAAAATTGTATCTCAAATTTTATGGTAGAGGCTTAGAGTCTAACTTTACTTCTTTTTTTTATAGGCACCTCTTTGGTCATCATCTTTGCTCAAGGGTTCAAACTTTGGGTATGGAAAGGAGATGTTTGAGCCTCCAATTGATGCACTCTAGCATCCTCTCTAACAAAAGGCTCAATAGGCTCTTACCTCAAATAATCATGCAAAACATGCTTAACACATTCATCAATAATTTCAAGAGTATCAATTCTACTAACACTTTCAATCGGTGAAGATCTCAACATCTTAAAGACATCGAATTCTACACTTTTACTATTCACCTTTAAAGTGATCATACCTTTTTTTTCATATCAATGATAGTACCGACTGTAACTAGGAAAGGTCTCCCAAATAATATGGGAATTTTTAAGTCCTCTTCCATATCTAACACAATAAAATCTATTGGTATGACAAACTTATATACCTTTGTAGGTATATTTTCAAGAATTCCTAGGGGGTGAGTAATGGTTTTATTAGCTATAGATAAACACATGCTAGTAAGCTTAAGTTTACCTAAATCCAATCACTTATAGATAGAATAGGGTATAAGACTAACACTAACACCTACATCATAAATAGCTTTTTCAAAAGGAACACCTTTAATAATGCGAGGAGTTATGAAACCACCTGGATGCTTTTGCTTAGATGGAGACTTAGAATACATATATTTAGCTTTTTCCACTAATAAAACTAAATCATACTTTTCCAACTTACTCTTATGTGTTGTAATATCTTTTTAAAACTTACTCCATGAAGGGATATCTCTTATAGCATCCATAAAATGTAATAGTGATAGTTATATCCTTAAGATAATTTAGAAATTTGCCAAATTGCTTATCTAAATTATGCATTAATAACCTTTGAGGAAAAAGCAAAGCTTTACCATCTACTCTAGGTTCATTCTTCTTATTAGGTTGGTTATTTTTTTTTATCTTCTTTAAGTTTCACAACATCATTACTACTATCAATAATATCATACTCATTAGACTCATTAGACTTGCCATTAGACTCATCATCTTGAGTAGTCACTTTTTTACCTCTTACCTTATTATTGTCAACCTCCTTACCATTTCTTAATGTAATTGCTTGACAAGTCTCATTATGTGGGAACTTTGGTTGGTTAGGCAGCTTTCCAAAAGGTTAAGAACTTAAAGAGGCTTATTGAGCAATTTATGTCTTTAAGATCCTATTATGGGTAGGAAGTTGTTCAAGCTTTGCGTTAAATCACTTAAACTCCTTATCATTATTTTTATTGATGGCAATTTATTTGCTAATAAATTGTTTAATAAGATATTCGAAAAGGATTTGGTTTATGGGGGATTAAATGGTTGATTCATAGTAAAACTAGGTAGGTTTTATGGTCTAATAATGGGGTTACTTAGAGGATTGAGTTATGATAAAATGTTAAACAAAAAACATTCAGGGTGGTTCCTCCATTGGGGATTATAGGAATTAGAATTTAATCCGTTCCTTTAATTAAACCGCCTTGAACATAATTGCCCTCTTTACTCTTACTCATTATGCATTATGTGTAGGGGTGAGATCCTCTACACAACTCACAAAAATAATACTTAAATTATCAACGAAATTAACTTGAGATTTATTTACCAATTTAGTGAGTGCATTTACCTTTGTAGTTAACAAGTTAATGGTATCAAGCTATAAAATAACTCTTGCTTTAGCTATGGTTGGTTCATCACCCATACATATTTGTGAGTCAAGTTCTTCAAGCCATGTGAGGCTTTTTTTGCTATCTTGTCTATCTATTTGCCACTTGAGGTTGCATTGACTATATTTTGATTTTTATCTATCAAACCATTGTAAAAGATTTAAGGAATCATCCAATCAAGCAAGCCATGATGAGGAAATTGCCTTCCAAGTTCCTTAAATCTCTTCCATACTCAAAAAATAGTCTCATTCACATTTTTCCCAAAGGTCGTAATCTCATTTATAAATTCGGTTGTTTTGTGGCCATCTATTGTTATTTTTCATTCCAAAATTTTTTTGCCATCTATTGGTGCTAAATTTTGGCGCTCAAAATTTTTTCACCAACAGTATAATATTTCTATTGCTAAATTTTGGCGCTACAAATTCCCTCCACTTTTAGCAACAGAAGATAACCAAATATATTTTCATTGCTAAATCTAGAATATTTAACCAATTTTAGAAATGGAAATATATTCCATTGCTGAATTGGATTTTCATTGCTAAGTAGCAATGGAATTGAACTTTTGTTGCTAAATTAGCAACGAAATCATTTTCATTGATGTTTTTAGATTTTTTTTTGTAGTGTGGGGTGGAAAATACATATAAAGAAATGCTTTCTTTAATTGATCCCATATGGTAATTGATTCATAAGGAAAACTACCCAGCCGTAATTGTGCCTTATCCTTAATAGAAAAAGGGAATAACTAAAGTTTGATTGCATCATCCATGATTGTGCCTTATTCCTTTATTGAAATGTTTTTGGTATTTGTCCCTACGTGCAGTTACATAATCCATGCATTATGTAATATTATTACCTAGTGATGAATGTATCTATGTAAATTTCATTTAATAATATTATTTAATTAAATTCCTATTTTAACTTTGTATACTAGTTTGCAATAAATTAATCCAATCTTGCATTCTTATTGCTTTAATTTACAATTTAATTTCCATTTATACTTGTTTCTTTTTACCAAATCCCACATGTTCTTGCTTGAATGAAAATTTCTATTTAATCCTTAAATTTTTCCTTTTGTTATACATTTTATTATTTTTACATAAAATTTATCCTTTTTCTTCACTTTAGTTGTTACTTCTCTTTAAATACCAAGTTTAGACCTTAGACCTTTTATTTTTCGATGTGATGGTGAATTACTAATTGGTTCACCAAACTATTTCTTAATTACAATTTTACCATTTTTAAATTACTTTTGCTAAATTGTATCAATTAACTTTTCTCATTCTTTACTTTGCTATTTAATTTCTTTATATACCATTTTCTTTCTAAATTACATATAATTTCGTACTTGAATGAAAAATTTCAATAAAGTTCTCATATAATGATGCACTTTTATAAAATAGAATGGTTATGGACAAAGTTTGAAGGCATATTGTTAAATGAAGACTTAGTGGAGTTAAAAGGGCATAAAAGAGTTAATAATGGATGGAAAATAATGGTCTAAGCTTATAAACCTAGTGTGACCTAAAGCTTATTATGTGGAAATTTGATAATTAGTGTAATGCTTAACATAAAATAATGAATATAAAGAAGAATGAGTGTGGATACAATTATTAGAGCTTAAAATAACAAATGGGCATAGTAGTTAGTATGTGAACATAAAGGTAATATATAGGCAACAATGAACAATCAAGGTAAAATGGATATATGACAACATATAAATACATAAGATGAATGTCAGGATCCTAAATTGGCCCTAGTAGAATTCAAGGGTAATTATATATTATTAAAGTCTAATTAAGCATTATTGGACAAATTATTAGTATTTATGATCTAATGAATTCATGGTCTTATGTGATAGACTATATAATTGTCAATTGATATTATAGTGTATAGTATGCATAATTGGAGCAAAAATATAGTTAAGATATTATTTAGGGCATAAATATTATTAAGTTATCATTAATTATGTGATAAATGTGTGAATTATATGGTATGAATTTTATAAGGGCATAATTAAATTATTATTGTTGGTTTAATAATATTCTAGGGCATAATTGAAGTATAAAGTATTAGTTTAGCGGTCAATTGTAAATTCGGCATCTTAAGGGTCAAATGTGAAAAAAAAGAGATTTGAGAGGTTGATTTAAGAGAAAGAATAATTGGATAGGTAAATTTATAACATGCAAGAAGATGAGAGGCAAATACATTGTTAATCACTTAAGGACTCAATTAACAAGTTCTCAATCAACAACCTTACTAGGATGAGCATGTTAATGGATAATTATAATTTCTATAAAGTGGGAACTAAAGGTTTTTAGATTAATTTAAATTAATAATTTAATCTATAGGATGGCATAGATATGTATATAAAAGAAAGTATATAATTGAGCTTAATGATTATTAATAGCTTCTCATTATATGAGAGTAATTACATGCTGATGTCTTTATGTATCAAATTAGAGTCTAATGTCATAGCATTAAGTATATACAGATAAGTGCCATTAAATGATTTAGAGTTTAAATTGCTTGACAACGTATAGAAAATATAGATAGCATAAATAATATACAGTGTTTAGGAGTGCAATATAGTAAAATTGATTTCATAATAAAGAGAGATGATGAGGTATATATAAGATAAGTTAACATTAATAATAGATTATGTTTTTCATTTGCTTAGAGTTATGTGAAAAAGTAGAAACAATATAATTGCCTTCATAAAAAGAAAAGATAATAGCCATAGTCATAGTGTATCAACATTGATAATATTGAAAGCAATTTATTTTGTAATTGTATTTTATCGATATTGAAGCCTCTATAGCTACCTCACTTGAATATTGTTGCCATACTATGATTGGGGTTGGAATAAATGTAATTGTGTGTTTAACTCCTATTATGCCATGATTTTATCTACAACTTAAATTTAATGTAATTGCAAGTGCCTATTAAAGAAACATCCATACAAGCTAATTATGGAATAGTTTGTGGTAAAAATGAGATATCTTTATGTACAATGGTTAGAATGCTATGAGATTAATTTCTATGCATAATAGACTCCTAAATGCCCATTTTGTATGTAGGAAGTATGAACTAAAATCGTATGCAAGCATGTCAAATGTTGACTTGAAATTCGTAGGGACTGGATGTAGTGTTAGGGAACAAACCTTAGTAAATGGGGTATAACTTTTTGTAGATTTATTAAAATGATAGAAATTAAAATTCTGGTAAAATGAGAGACATGGAAGTATAGCTTTGATGAGGAAATGTTGGTCTAATTCCTTCATAATTTTATTCTATGTATTTTTATAAGTGGTAACAAACATTATTTTGGTTCTATGAATAGCCTATAGTTTTTTCTCATATATCTCGAGCTATAGATAAGATATTAAGGTGAATTTGATAATTTGGAAACTAGACACAAAGGGGAATAATATTGTAGAGGTCATTTGGCCTAAAAATGACATTTTCAAAATCATAAGTGGCTCACAAGTTGTGCCTAGAATTCTATCCCTATGAAGATTTATGTAGGCATAATTTTAATTTTTTTTATATTTGCTTTAAATATAGTTATGTTAAATATGTGTTTATATGATAACACATTGGATTGGATATAGCATGTGATATGATTATTGGTAAAAGTCCCTAAATATATATACATATATACATGTTCACATATGTATTTAAGTAAAGATTGCTGACAATTATATCAAATATGCATATGTGATTGAAATTAAATACTTGCTTGTTATATACAAAATTATTTATATGTATGTACTCCTATGAAGAGTAAGTGTGTATTTCAACATGGACATATACTATGAAATAAAGAAATACAATGGTATGATCACGTTCACATATAGTGCCTTATTGATAACATGTTAAAGTATATAATGTGATGACGTATGCTTAATAGTAAGTACTTGTCTTCTTATATGCCTATATGAATGCATGTGTGTATATAAATATATATATATATATATACTTGTGATTATGAATCTTTTTACATGGTCACATCTGTATGATGTGCTATAGTGCAAAGTTCTTATAACAAGGCATGTTTTGTGATGAGCACTTGAATAGGTTTGACACATTACATGATTGTCATAGTATGATCATGTTAATATGTGAAATTTTATGATAGCATGATTAATAAAGTATGTGAAGCATTATAGGAACCATGCATACATAATTATGCCATGGCAATAATATTTCTATTTTATGGTTATACATGTGCAAATTGACTAGTTGAGTGTAAGGATGATATATGAAAAGAAAATTAAATAGAGTATTGCCTGTAATTAGAGTTCAATTGTGCATAGATAGGCACCTGTAGGGATGTTACAGCTGCCACCATTGACCTTTTTAGGTTTAAAGTACAGTTGATCCTATTAGATCATGCACAACCCTATTTGGGTTGTTAGTTGACCCCGTTTAGGTCCATTTGATCGGTCCACCATATAGTCAACCCCGTTTGGGTCTATAGTTTTGATATCTTCGGATATCCACCGTTTTGATATCCTCGAGTATCCATCGATCCCGTTATCCACCTTTCAAACTTAGGCAGGCTAAACTAAAAGTATAGTACAGACATTAAAGTATAAAGTACAAAGCAAGCATCATATAACAATTAAGGATATTACTTGATTACATGTCTGACATGATTAGCTTGTATTGTTTCATAAGTTTAAATAAATAGAGGTTACCAAGTAATATATGATATGTATGCTATTTATAGTTGGTTCCAAATGTTTGAAATTTCTTAAATGAGTTTAATGCATGAAGAATTCTCAGTCAGTATACAATACAAGCATGCTAAGTGAACTATTAAGCTTTTCAAATGCTTTTATTGTTACTACATGAAGTTGTTAGATTTGTCAAGATTTTTGAATCCATTGATTACATGTTAAATAAATGTATATATATAAAGTGTGCTGAGTGTGATTACTGATGAAGCAATGGTAATATCGAAATGCTTTAAAATTTGAAAAATATACAAGGTAAAGATATAATAGTTTAATAAAAATAGTAAGTATTCAAACGAATGAGAATGCATGTTATACATGGAATATATTATATATATGTATAAGGAATATAATTTATCTGAAAACAGTCCCATGTTTCTAAGATAGTTAAGTATATCAAAGTGATCACTAAAATTAAAATGTGGGAACTCATAAAGTATAGATGAAGTATATATAAATATCTGTAAATAAGAAATAGAAATATGGCATAGTTATTAAAATGTTTGGCAATTGATATTAATACATGAATAATATAGTCATCAATGTTTGATAACTAATCATTCAAAGTAATTGATCAAGTGTAACATATAGAAATCCAGAAAGTAAGCTTGATGTATATGATTCAAAGTAATGAATGAATAATGATAAAGGTAATAAATTGATAAGAAAAGGAAATATCAATAGGTATTGATATTGGTTATAAGTATAGCAAAAGAGAATATAATTATGGGAGATTATTATGAATATTGTTTATAATGATTGGTTTCTTTGCTTTAAGATGTGTATACATAGGTTTTCATCTTGATGACCTTTAAAAGGGGTCGTCCACATGTTTTTATTCCCTAATAAGCTTCATAGCTTAGCACGGGTGTTTCATCCGTGTAGCATGCAAGTAAGGATTTTTTTTGGGATGATATCTGCAGCGGGATGGCCAACACAAGAGAGAGATTGAAAGTATAGTCTACTGTTGATACATTTTGATTACAAGATTCTTATTTACTTTGACAAGGATGTGATGTACAAATGATTAATAGATGTAAATATTGTATTGTTTGAAAATACTCTTAAGTATGTAGTAAAGTGTGTTAATGGTATTGTTTATATATCGGATTTATGTTTAAAGTTTGACAAAAAAAATGTTTCGAGCATTAAACTTGGCAAGCATGCTTAATGATACAGTATATAGTGTTTACAACTATGTAGGGGATAAGGGTGTTACAATTAGTGGTATCAGAGCTTTGGTTTAGCCGTTTTTGAGCTATAGGTGTTTAGAGTTGTTATCATAAGAAGCTTTGGGAGTGTTGGCCAATGCAGATATCCTGGTCTTGATATGATTAGATTGAAGTGTGGTGATTTGATAGAATTTGATAAACAGGATATAAGGATAGTTATATGTTGGAAAAGGTATATGATTAAAATTTTAAAATGGACTATGTGTATAATAGTACTTTCTTAGGATCTTAATTCCGAATTGAATAGTACATAATATGTGCATATGAAAATATACAGGATTATGAAATAGGTGTGTTATTAAAATAAGTAGTGATTATTTAATTATGATACATGAGATGGAGTTTTGTTTAGTTGATAAAAATATCTATAGTTGAAGGTTTTGAGATATCAAGTTGAGGAGTAATGATAATGCTCTATATGCTTGTTAATTTTTCCATATCGAGTACAGGCAATTGATGAAACATTATACATGGGATGGGGCAAAAACATATACAGCACCTGAGAAAATGAATTTGCATCTTACTGCATATATAAAAGCATCATTCACACATTGCATAACATCAAGCATCATATTACATGTACAGGCCCCAACTGATAAAGAAAACTGACAGGATATATGTTGAGTATAGTAATGATGTAATTGTATGATAATATTGCTCTTTATGGAGATTAAGTTATAAGAGATGCGAATTAAGTCAAAGTAAGCATTAAGGAAAAAGTTATCAAGATAGTATGGAATGAAAGTTTATAGTGTTAGACGTAGAAGTTTAAGAATTGATTGTGATACTTTTGAGCAACGGATATAAGTGTGAATTTCGAGGACAAAATTCCTTACGAGAGGAGAGATTTGTAAGGACCCTAAATAGGTCCTAGTAGAATTCAAGGGCAATTATATATTTAAAGTCTAATTAAGAATTATTGGATGAATTATTAGTAGTTATGATCTAAAGAATTCATGGTCTTATGTGATAGAGTATATAATAGTCAATTGATATTATAGTGTATAATGTGTATAATTGGAGAAAAAATATAGTTAAGATATTATTTAGGGCATAAATATTATTAATTTATCATTAATTATGTGATAAATGTGTGAATTATATGGTATGAATTTTATAAGGGCATAATTAAATTATTATTATTGGTTTAATAATATTCAAGCGTGTAATTAAAGTATAAAATATTAGTTTAGGGATCAATTGGTAAATTCGGCATCTTAAGGATCAAATGTGAAAAAAAGAGAGATTTGATAGGTTGATTTAAGAGAAAGAATAATTGGATAGGCCAATTTATAACATGCAAGAAGATGAGAGGCAAAGGTGTAACATGCAAGAAATTGAGAGAAGTTAGTGGAACATGCAAAATTTTGAGGGGCCAAGAAAGAAATTTACCTTGCCACTATATATATATTATAATTCACAAGAAAGAGAGAGAAGTAGAGGGGGATGACATTCTAAAAAGAGAGTTATAGAAATTTATTCTTCTTCTCATCTCTTATATTCTATAGTTAATCTTTCTCTAAGAAAAATCTTTGAAGAGAAATTCATGCGTGTTTAGTTAATCAAGAGAAGTTAGTACGTATCATTAAGGTAAGCTTATTAATTAGTAATTATTCTTCTTCAATCTTCGTGTTTTGGTTGATAGTAGATTGAGTTAAATGTTGGAAGTTTGTGTTAATGGATGAAAGGTTGTGAAAGGAAAAGAATAAGAAAATTAGGATCTTGAAAAGAGAAGATAGTGAGAGAAAAAGGAGAATTTTGAAGAAGATTTGAGTTTCATGTCCAGTTTTGGGAACTATTATTTCTTGCATGCATTAATACTTGTGTTGATGATGTATTTTATAAGTATATTGACTTGAATTAACATATCAGGCATTAATGTGAAAGTGTTGTCCAGAAATTTGGATTGACCTCTAATGACTATTTTGATTATAATTTGAGTTTTTAAACTCCGAATTTGATGATTCTAGTTGGGATAGAACAAGAACTTTTGTGCCTACAAATGTTATAGAAATAACAATAATGAAAATTTGCCTCTAAGGTCCTCTAAAATGCCCAAAATGGTAGCCATTTTGCATTTGGCAGGTCATTGGAACAGTAGGTGTTTTTTATGTTATAACCCCTATGATATACATCAAAATGACATGAAATATTTATAGTATATAGTTAAGATCTTACATATCAATTGTTAAGAATAAAAGTTTCCTAAAAAATGTCGTTTTCCTTGTGAAAAATGTTATGCTAAAATGGGACAGTAAGCAGTAGAAAGTGAGTATGTTTAGCATGAAGGAACAATTGCAAATACATTGTTAATCAGTTAAGGACTCAATTAACAAGTTCTCAATCAACAACCTTACTAGGATGAGCATGTTAATGGATAATTATAATATTTATAAAGTAGGAACTAAGGGTTTTTAGATTAATTTAACTTAATAATTTAATCTATAGTATGGCATATATATGTATATAAATGAAAGTATATAAATGAGCTTAATGATTATTAATAGCTTCTCATTATATGAGAGTAATTATATGCTGATGTCTTTATGTATCAAATTAGAGTCTAATGTCATAGCATTAAGTTTATACAGATAAGTGCCATTAAATGATTTAGAGTTTAAATTGCTTGACAACGTATAGAAAATATAGATAGTATAAATAATATACAATGTTTAGGAGTGCAATATAGTAAAATTGATTTCGTAATAAAGAGAGATGATAAGGTATATATAAGATAAGTTGACATTAATAATAGATTATGTTTTTCATTGGCCTAGAGTTATGTGAAAAAGTAGAAACAATATAATTGCCTTTATAAAAAGAAAAGATAATAGCCATAGTCATAGTGTATCAAGATTGATAATATTGAAAGCAATTTATTTTGTAATTGTATTTTATCGATATTGAAGCCTCTATAGCTACCTCACCTGAATATTGTTGCCATACTATAACTAAGGTTGGAATAAACATAATTGTGTGTTTAACTCCTTTTATACCATGAGTTTATCTACAACTTAAATTTAATGTAATTGCAAGTGTCTATTAATGAAACATACATACAAGCTAATTATGGAATAGTTTGTGATAAAAATGAGATATCTTTGTGTACAATGGTCAGAATGCTATGATATTAATTCCTATGATAATAGAATCCTAAATGCACATTTTGTATGTAGGAAGTATGAATTAAAATCGTATACAAGCATGTCAAATGTGGACTTGAAATTCGTAGGGACTGGATGTATTGTTAGGGAACAAACCTTAGTAAATTGGGCTTAACTTTTGGTAAAGTTGTTAAAATGCTACAAAGTAAAATTCTGGTAAAACTAAAGACATGGAAGTATAACTTTGATGCAGAAATGTTGGCCTAATTCCTTTATAATTTTATTTTACAAATTTTTATAAGTGGTAACAAACACTATTTTGGTTCTATGAACAACCTATAGTTTTTCTGATATATCTCGAGCTATATATTAAGGTGAATTTTGATTTTTCGGAAACTAGACACAAAGGGGAATAAGATTGTGGAGGTCATTTAGCCTAAAAATGACGTTTACAAAATCATAAGTGGCACACAATTTAAGCCTATAATGCTGCCCCTATGCAGATTTGTGTAGGCAGAATTTGAATTTATTTTTTATATTTGCTTTAAATACAGTTATGTTAAATATGTGTTTATATGATAACAAATTGGATTGGATATAGCATGTGATATGATTATTTAAAAATGTCCCTAAATATATATACATATATACATGTTCACATATGTATTTAAGTAAAGATTGTTGACAATTATATCAAATATGCATATGTGATTGAAATTAATTACTTGGTTGTTATATGCAAAATTATTTATATGTACGTACTCCTATGAAGAGTAAGTGTGTATTTCAACATATACTTATATTATGAAATAGAGAAATACATTAGTATGATCATGTTCACATATAGTGCCCTATTGATAACATGTTAAAGTTTATAATGTGATGACATATGCTTAATAGTAAGCACTTGTCTTGTTATATGCCTATATGAATACATGTGTGTATATATATATATATATATATATATATATACTTGTGATTATGAATCTTTTTACATGATCACATCCATATGATGTGCTATAGTGCAAAGTTCTTATAACAAGGCATGCTTTATGATGAGCACTTGAATAGGTACGACACATTACGTGATTGTCATAATATGATCATGTTAATATGTGAAATCTGATGATAGCATGATTAATAAAGTATATGAAGCATTATAGCAACCTTGCATTCATAATTATGCCATGGAAATAATATGTCTATTTTATAGTTATACATGTGCAAATTGACTAGTTTCGTGAAAGCATGATATATGAAAAGAAAATTAAATAGAGTATTACCTGCAATTAGAGTTCAATTGTGGATAGATAGGCGTCTATAGAGATGTTGCAGTTGCCACCGTTGACCGTTTTAGGTTTAAAGTGTAGTTGATCCTATTGGATCATGCACAACCCTATTTGGGTTGTTAGTTGAACCGGTTTAGGTCCATATGAAACAATACAAGTAAATCATGTCAGATATGTAATAAGGCAATATTCTTAACTCTTGGTAGCATCCTATAAGAGGTTACCAAGTAAACATGATATGTATGCTATTTATAGTTTGTTCCAAATGTTTGAAATTGCTTAAATGAGTTAAATGTATGAAGAATTCTTAGTCAGTATACAATACAAGCATGCTAAGTTAACTGTTAAGCTTTTCAAATGATTTTATTGTTTGCTACATGAAGTTGTTATATTTGTCAAGATTTTCTAATCCATTGATTACATTTTAAATAAATGTATATAAAGTGTGCTGAGTGTGATTACTGATGAAGCAATGGTAATATCGAAATGCTTTAAAAGTTGAAAAATATACAAGGTAAAGATATAGTAGTTTAATAAAAATAGTAAGTATTCAAACGAATGAGAATGCATCTTATACATAGAATATATTATACATATGTATAAGGAATATAATTTATTTGAATACAGTACTATGTTTCTAAGATAGTTAAGTATATCAAAGTGATCACTAAAAGTAAAATGTGGGAACTCATAAAGTATAGATGAAGTATATATAAATATTTGTAAGTAAGTGGTAGAAATATGGCATAGTTATTAAAATGTTTTGTAATTGATATTAATACATGAATAATATAGTCATCAATGTTTGACAACTAATAATTCAATGTAATTGGTCAAGAGTAACATATAGAAATTCGAAAAGTAAGCTTGATGTATAGGATTCAAAGTAATGAATGAATAATGATAAAGGTAATAAATTAATAAGCAAAGGAAATATCAATAGGTATTGATATTGGTTATAAGTATAGCAAAAGAGAATATAATTATGGGATATTATTGTAAATATTGTTTATAATGATTGGTTTATTTGCTTTAAGATGTGTATATATAGGTTTTCATCTTGATGACCTTTAAAAGGGGTCGTCCATATGTTTTTGTTCCCCACTAAGCTTTATAGCTTAGCACGGGTGTTTCATCCGTGTAGGTTGCAAGTAAGCATTTTTCCCTGGGATGATATCTGCAGTGAGATGGCCAACATAAGAGAGAGATTGAAAGTATAGTCTACTGTTGAATGCATTTTGATTACAAGATTCTTATTTACTTTGACAAGGATGTGATGTACAAATGATTAATAGATGTAAATATTGTATTGTTTAAAAATACTCTTAAGTATGCAGTAAAGTGTTAATAGTATTGTTTATATGTTGGATTTGTGATTTATGTTTGGCAAAATACATATTTCGAGCATTAAACCCGGTAAGCATGTTTAATGATACAAGATATATTGTTTATAACTATGTAGGGGATAAGGGTGTTACAATGAAGAACTAACATGATGTAAGCATGAATTAGTAAAGAAAACAAAGTGGAAAATGAAAATCCTATATGGCCAAATTCTACATTATATTGTGTAATATAATTAATTGGTGTTAATTAGCATTTTAAAGACATAATATGCAAAATTAGGTTAATTAATTATGATTTGAGCTTAATTAAATAAATAGTTATATTGTTTACTATGTGTACATAATGATGTTCGTGAAAGAAAAAATGGTATACCCTTTAGAAATGTTGTATTTTTCATTAAGTGTAGAAGTTATTTATTATGTACTTTATGATTTTGTATGTAATATTGATGAAGACATGATAAACAAGAATCTAAGAAATATGACAAAATTGGCAATACAATAAAAAGTTATGGAAAAATACAAAATAATATGAAATAATAAAAAGGAATGTGACTAATAATTTTAGTAGGGGTAAGACGATAAATATGCAAAAAAATAAGGACCAAAAGGTAAATTATGCATAAAGAGGTTATAAATATGATTAAATGAGAAGTAAAATGAAAAACATGATTAATAAATTTTAAAAGAGAAAAAAAGGTAATTACACGATAAACTTGGGGCAAACTGTAATTAGACATCAGTAAGGTAATTGGATAGTTAAAATGATCAAATAAGTGAAAAAAGGACAAAATCATAATTAATGTAAAATTTAGGGACCAAAATGTAATTTAGTACTTCATGAAGAAGCATAAGGACCAAAATACAAATTTTATAGTAAAAATGGAAAAAAATCAAAAGGAGTAGAAGGGGTCGAAATGGAAGTCAAACAAAATCAAATATAATAAAAAAATGTATAACGACCTAATTGAAAATTTTCATTCAAGTGGGAAAATATATGTAATTTAGCAAGAAAATGGTATATAAAGAATTTAAGTAGCAATGTAAAGAATAAGAAAATTTAATTGATGCAATTTAGCAAAAATAATTTTAGAAGGGTAAAATCGTAATTAAGAAATAGTTTGGTGGACCAAACAGTAATTCACCATCACATTCGACAAAAAAAGGTCTAAGGTGTAAATTTTGTATTTAAAGTGAAGTAACAACTAAAGGGAAGAAAAAAATATAAATTTTATGTAAAAATAATACAATGTATAACAAAAGGAAAAATTTTAGGAATAAATGGAAATTTTCGTTCAAGCAAGAATTATGTGGGATTTGGTAAAAAGAAATAAGTATAAAAAGAAACCAAATTATAAATTAAGGCAATAAGAGGGTGAGATTGGATTAATTTATCGCAAGCCAATAGACAAGGGTAAAATAGTTGATAACTCCAATTTTAGTGTTTGTTTTTAGTACAATTATCTATTTTAGTGTCTCGTTTTGCATGCTTTTAGTATTTTACTATTAAAATTTTATTTTTAGATTAATTATGTTTGTTTTGGTAAATTTGAGATTTTGGGATTATTAATGGTGTTATTTTTAATTTTGTGCCAGCTATAGAAATGGCACATGGTAGAGACAGATTTATCCCAACCATGCCTAAAAGAAATGGGATTTTTGAATTTTAAGGGTGCACGGTTGAAACCAGTTGGTCTGAGCCATGGGTGTATGTTAGAGAGTATGCCCTAGAGCCTACATAAAAGGGATGTATTTCATATATATATAAATTCTTGTTGTTAATGAAAGGCATAATTCATTTGATAATGATATGTTTAAATACATGTGCTTGTATATCTTAAATTAATAAATTATGTCCTAGATATTATAAAAATAGTGCAAAGGCAATCATGAAAGTGTTCATGATATAAGATGTCTATTGCATGCAAATGTGATAGTATCTAAATATCCATAGTCATAGAATTAACATGATAGGACATTGTTATCCAGATAGACTAGCACATAATATACATCTTAAATAGTTCAAGTAGTAGTTCTCATAATTGTGATTATGGGAGATGATCAAAGCTAACATGTGGATGCTTGTTAGAAGAACAAGTTCATTGAAGACCTGCAAAGACAATCATCACATGAATATTAAATCTATGTCGGTGAGGAATCTCTTCATAGTGGTTGTGCAAGTATCCTTAGACTTGAGATCACCAAGGTTATCTTAAGTAGCAAGTGATATACTTTGACTCCATAATTGATTACTTCCAATTGGTGGTGAACATAGTTAGGAGGTTGAGTATATCATGACTTACTTAAAGATAGTTGACTAATAGATAAAGGATTCACAATCCCAGATTTATTAAGGAAAGTTATATCGCATGTTTCTATAATTGCCTTGTTCAGAGAATCTTTGGCCAGAGTAATATGCCAAGATGGATAGGGATCCATAAAAGGAATTTTGGGAACAATGATTAAATTAATAGAACATACATAATTAGATTTATATAAGTTGACATAAATCCATACTCAAAATCTAATTGAGATAAGAGTGGTGAAATGAGTAATTGCACGGTAACTATTTCTATGGAAGGATATACTCATAGCCACTTGAATTTTCTGAAATTTGGATAGTCATGATGCTTAGCTAGAGGCCACTCATGACATGTATAATAGTGTATCATAATTATCAATAAGGAAATGATATAATGATTTAAAGAATTTTAAATCATATGAGTTTTTGAATAGAACTTTTAATTACATATTATACTACAAATATGGATAGAAACCCAATAGGTCACAGACATACAGAGTAAAGGATAAAGTGATAAAATGACAAATATAATAATATTTGATATTAATATAGAAGAAGAGAAATAAATAAGAAAATAATTAATTAAGCAAAAGTAGAAATGTTCACATAACTTTTTAGAAATATTATCCAAAATGGATGTAATTGAAATATTGTATTTCATAATTAATTATTATTGGAGTATAAATTTTACAGGGCTGATATAATAATTAATAGGTCCACTGGAGAAATAATTAGAGGCCCAGGGATTTGGTTTTTGCATATAAGCCCACCAAAAGATGGATTCCATCCAAATTCAATATAAAAGGCCTTCAAGTCCTAATTCTTGGACTAAAATAAATTAAATATATTTCATAAGTATTATAGAGCCTATATATTTAATTTGGATGGATTTATAATTAATTTGGGTGATTAAATCCAAGTATATGCATAAAGGGCCTAGTTTATAGGTTATATGCAGGATCCTTTATAAAAGGACTTAAATTGGATTTAATTGAGTCCAAATGAATTAATAATATTTCCAAAAGCCCAATTAATATTTCTCTAGCAATTTTAAAGAGTCCAATCCCATTATGAAGTTGGATTTTTGACCTATTTATAAAAATTAAAGATAAAGGGTTTTTAAGGTTAAGTGAGTTTCATAAGAAAAGAAATTATCTCTTCTTCAAAAGCTCTAGCTGCCACTCTCTCCTTACTAGCATCAAGGAGAATTTAGCCACCTTGTAATTCCAATAGTTTTTGGTTTATTTGATCCTTCTGTAGTGTCGATTACGATTATAGGTGTTCAATTTTGGACATTATGGTTTGGGAACCTAGTGAGAAGGAAAAACAACTGTTCAACAAAAATTAAAGGTAATTTTTATTATTCTCATTAATATCTATATTGAATATTTATGGCACATCATATATATTAGTCAAAAATTTTAATTTTCGCTTATAAATGTGATGTATGTAACCGATTAATTCATTATATGGTAGAGCCACGATTTTGCCATGAATCTACAATTCTATATTATTTGCGAAATAGTTTTTCTTTTTTATTTTAGAGTTATTCATTTCATGAACTTTAAAATATCATATTTCTTTGTTCATGAATAAGAAATATTGATTTTTGGATGTATGTAATCAAATAAATAAAATGATTCTTTTATGTAAAGAATCATTCTTTAGGCGTGGAGAATTTTTATTTTTCAAAAAAGTTAAGGGGCTGTTCTAAATAAAATTTTAATTGATCGACTCTAAAATTATTTTGATGATAATTTATGTATTTAATATGTGATGGAATATGACATGGTATGATAATCATGATAGCACAGCGGAAAAACAAAAATTTTATCATGCATACCTTACATATCCAAAACTAGGAACGAAAACATGCAATTTTAGGGTTTTGAAACTTACAATAGATGATGCCTTTTATTCTTTGATTTTGTGATGTCCAGCAACCAAGATGCCTTTATCCACCTTAGTTCTCGATCACCAATGCCAAGGAACAGCCTTTTGCGCCACTCCCTCTATTCTCACACACACACTTGCACCGACGGCTTAAAATCGAGATTGCTAGCTCTCTTTTTCGGTATTGTGTAATGGTTATAGTTTGAAGCTACAAAACTTGATTTTGTACTTCTTTAGATTGCTATTACTGCTCAATAACACAAGAGAATGAGGAACAATCCTTTCTCCTTGTGAAAAATTGAACAAAAGAATTAAGAGAGAGAGAGTCACTATTCACGAGTTACTATTCACGAGTTACTATTCATGCCACCAAAAAAAATTAGCTTTAGGGTTTTATTTCTTTTAATATATATGCTTATCCTTTGGCAAGTCATTAATCTGAATTCAACTATCCTAAGATAATTAATTCAAACTCTATCACTTCTTAAAGATAAGTAATATATTTTGAATTAAACTCCTTTGAATTTAAATTCAAATTTGAAATAAAACATAAGACATTTAAATAAATGAAATCACTTAATTAAATATATAAGTGATTTAATTTAATTTAAATTCCTTTAGGCTTTAATATTCAATTAACTTAATTAACACCAGATAATTAATTAATTGAAATTAAACCTTATGGGCTGAATTTCTCTCTCTCATGGACCAAAGCCCAATAGCAATATTATAACCCATTACATACATTAATTTGACTTTAATTAAAAGCCCAAATTAATGTCCAATACTTAATTTAAATATTTTAAGCCCAATGCTTTGTGTACGATCCTATAGGTCCATTTAATGTTGGCAATGAATTAATAAATTAATTCAAAGGCTATATATATTCTCTAGCAAGATATTATAGCATTCCAAATTAAATGAAAATGCATATGGCATTTGATGACCTAATGCAATTTCGCATAGTCCCTTACCCATAAATATCAGAATTAATATAAGGCATGGAACTAGTCATCCTTATATACATTAATTCATTTCTTGATATTCCAGTGACACTGAACTCTCAGATAAATAATGATTACTCATTATTTCATCTCGGTATGGCCATACACTTCTCAGTTCACTGATCAAGTGGCCGGTGATATTTTTCTCTCTTATCGAGAGGGGTAATCCCTTCACTTCTCTCATGCTCTCTAACATGAATCAGTGCATACCCAATCATACCCGTACTTGTCACTCTGTTACGAGCACGTTAGGTGTATGTCAAAGTACACAGTAATTCATAAAGAGTTTCATAGAGATTTCAGGTCTAAGAACTCCGATACAAAACTTGCATATGAGAAACACTTATGACTTGTACCATGTAGTGTTCTCATGAGCGGATCGAATCCAGATACCATGTTCTTTAACATGTATCTATGATCTCTGATTGACACTCTTGTCCTAATGATCCGTAAGACAGAACTCATAAGATCAGAGAGAGCATACTAGTCTTAATTCATTTGTTATTCCCATAACAATGACTGACTAGGGATATTTAGAATGATGTCTCATTTGTTTCAAGGTCTTACAATCCATGTGCCTCACACATGATAACTTAAACCGAAACGACATTCTTGGATATTTTATCAATTGATATGCACAGGAATACAAAAGATAAAACTAATGCCTCATTTTATTAATTTCAAGTGTTTCGTTACAATGCATTGGGACTAGGGCTTACACTAACAATATGTGATATTAAGCCATAGGATCAAACAAAATTAAAATCGAACAAGTTTTGTATGAAAACTAGTTTAATAAAAAAGTTTAATAAATTTTTGTTCTTTGTGTGTTCTTAGTAAGTTCATTTTTAGAACAATTTTTAATCTTCTAAATTTAATATATCTGATATATTAATATGTTTTTAATTAAAATGGGCATTGAATTAATTGGATTTAATTTAATTCATTACAACCACTTAATGGGCTTAATTATGTTTTTTCGGGTTTGATTTAAATTAGTAAATGACTTGGTAGGCCCAAAGAGCTGATTTAAATTAAATATTAAAAACATTAATTGAGTTCATTAATAGGTTTTAAGTGTTCGAGTGGGCTTGGCTCTTTCCAAAAGGCACATATGGTCCAAAAGATACAAAACTAGTTTGTATGTGAACACATTTTTGGGTTTAAATTGTAGGTTTCGGCCTACCCATTATTTTGAGCCTAAAATTGATTCTTTAATTATTTAATATGTTTAGTTAATTAAATAATTAATTAATAATCAATTGGATTGATAATTAAGGTAAGAACACATGCATGCAAAAAGATTTCCTAAAATGGAAAGTATCCAAAATGCAAAAAGTTTCCTAATTTGATCACATTATTAAAATAACTCAAAAGCAAGTTTCAAGAGCTGAAACATTGTTTGTATTCAATTATATGGTTTTACTTTATGCATTAGAAATGCATATAAGGGTGTATGATTGCCATGATGGATAGTTGTGGATAAGGTCCAATGTGATTGAGCATAATGCATGTTTCGGCCCAATGAGAACTTTCATGTTCCAACCACTTTTTTTGGTTTGTATTTCTTTATCAAATTATAATATGTGATTAGATTACTTAGATTAGAATTAGAGATAGATATGGAGACCACTATCAAGGCGCAAGATGGGTCGGATGGAGATCCAACAAGATTAAAGATAATGTCATTATTTATAATTGTTTGAATCATGCATATTACCAAGCTTTGAGCTTTTGATTTCCCCCTTGGCTCGGGAAGGTCAATATAGTAAAGTCCATAACTATGCCATATTTGTATGCTTATATTTATACGATAGATATTGGATGCATACCAATGTATGCCAACCATGTATGATGAGACTTAATTAATTAAATTATTTTAATTGATCCACTCTAAAATTATTTTTAGAATTTTAATTGATCCACTCTAAAATTATTTTTATGATAATTTATGTGTTTAACATGTGATATTAAGCCATAGGATCAAACAAAATTAAAGTCGAATAAGTTTTGCTTGAAAACTAGTTTAATTAAAAAGTTCGATAAATTGGTGTTTTTCGTTCGTTCTTAATATGTTCTTGACAAGTTCATAATTAGAATGATTTTTAATCTTCTAAATTTGTGTTCTTCATGTGTTCTTAGTAATTTCTTGTTTAGAACAATTTTTAATCTTCTAAATTTGATATATCTGATATATTAATGTGTTTTTAATTAATTAGATTAATTAAAATTAGCCTTGAATTAATTGGATTAAATTTAATTCTTTAAAACCATTTAATAGACTTAATTATATCTACTGGTTTGATTTAAATTAGTAAATAACTTGGTGGACCTAAAGAGCTAATTTAAATTAAATATTATAGACTTTAATTAAGTTTATTAATAGGTTTTAAGTGTTGGAGTGGGCTTGGTTCATTCAAAAAGGCACATATTGTCCAAAAGACACAAAACTAGTGTGTGTGTGAACACACTTTTGGGTTTTAATTGTAGGTTTTGGCCTACCCATTATTTTAAGCCCAAAATTAATTATTTAATTACTTAATATGATAAATTAATTAAATAATCAATTGGATTGATAATTAAGGCAAAAACACATGCATGCAAAAAGGTTGCCTAAAATTGAAAGTTACCAAAATGGAAAAAGTTTCCTAATTTGATAACATTATTAAAATAACTCGAAAGTGAGTTTCAAGAGTTAAACAATAGTTTGTATTCCATTATAAGGTTTTACTTTATGTATTAGAAATGCATATAAGGGTGTATGATTGGCATGATGGATAGTTATGGACAAGGCCCAATGTGATTGAGCATAATGTATGTTTCGGCCTAATGAGGACTTTCATATCCCGGTAACTTATTTTTGGTTTATATTTTATTTTCAAATTGTAATATGTAATTAGATTACTTAGATTATAGTTAGAAATATATATGGAGACCATTATCAAGGAGCAAGATGGGCCAGGTTGAGATTCAACAAGATTGAAGATAATGTAATTATTTATATTTGTTTGAATCATGCATATTACCCAGGTTTAACCTTTTGATTTCCCTTTTGGCCCGGGAAGGTCAATGTAGTAAAGTCCATAACGATGCCATTTTTGTATGCTCACATTTATGCTATAGATATAGGATGCATACCAATGTATGCCAACCATGTATGATGAGACTTAATTACTAAATTCCCTCAAACTAATACTAAGGTATATAAGCCTTTCATTAATTCTTTATAGTATGGATTGTTGACCACAATCAAGATGACAGCATATTGAATATGTTGAATCTAATTAATTGTTTAGGGAATTTAGAAGAAAACAAGAAGATGAACTTAGGTTGCGATTAAAAGAAGAACAAAGGGGTAATTTGGAGGAAAGTCGCAATATTCGAAATATGGCAGATCAAGAAAAGAGAACCCTTGGATATTTTGCCATGCCTAATATTTCTAAAATTTTTGGAGGAAAAGTGGCACCGGCCATTACCAACAACAACTTTGAGATCAAACTGGCAGTCATACAAATGGTGCAAAATAAACTAGTTTGGAGCTTTGCAAGGGGAAGACCCTTATGCTTATATAAATTTTTTTCTTAATATTTGTGCTACATTTAAAATTAATGATGCTATAGGACTTAGGTTATTTTCATTTTCTTTAAAAGAAAAAGCACAAATTTGGCTTGTTAGTATACTTAGTGAGACAATCACTACCTGGGATCAACTTAAACAAGCTTTTCTTCATAAATATTTCCCACCCCATAAAACAAAAAATTTTAAAATTCAAATAACTACTTTTAAATAATTGCCTAATAAAACTATTTATTCATCTTAGGAAAGATTTAAGGAACTCCAATGGCAATGTCCTCACCATGGCTTGTCGGATTGGATGATTCCTCAAATCATTTACAATGGACTAATGGAAGAAAATATAAATATTGTAAATGCTACTTCATGTGGAAAATGGATGGAGAAAATAGCCAAGGAAGCAGAAACTTTGTTGGAAGATTTGGCCTCACATGGCTATATGGGAGAGGAACCTACGATGGCTAAGGCTAAGGGATTTTTGGAATTAGATTCAATTAATCTATTGATGGCCAAAGTTGAAGCTTTGACTAAGTTGGTAAGTAATTCTCAATCTAATATTGAAAATGTTAGTCAAGTATGTGAAAAATGTGGTGGACCTCATATGTATGCTAATTATAATAAGGGGTCTAGTGAGTATCTAAGTTTTGTCCAAGGTAGTTATAATCAAAGTATGTTAAAATTCTAATTATTATAATCCTTAATGGAGGAACCATCATGGTTTTTCTTGGTCTAAACCAAATGCCTAATTGAACCCTCCAAATAGTAACCCTATGACCAAAATACCTAATCCATCAGCTTTTCCAATTAAACCACTTTTTAACCCTCAACAACCCAAATCCCATCATAAAAATTTAATGGAGCAATTCGTTAACCATCAAATGACTACTAACAACAAAATGAGGAGCAATTTAACCAAATAATTACGATGATTGACCAACTTGTTACCCACAATAAGATTCTTGAAACCCAATTGGTTCAACAAGCCACTTCTAGTACTAAACCATTTGGCAAACTCCTAAGCCAGCCAGAATTTTTTCCTTATGAATCGGTTCAATCTATTGTGTTAAGGAGTGGGAAAGAGATTGAGAGTGATATTAGCGGTAAAGATGATTTTATTATGGATGCTGAGCATGCTATTGATACTAGTAAAAATGATGATGCAAAAAACAAGTCTAATGAATATAAGGAAAAGATGACTTTATTTAGGGATGATGACCCTAAAGTTAATTGAATGTTTTACCTTTTCCTCAAAGATTTATTAGAAGGAATCTTGATCAGTATTTTGTCAAATTTTTGAATTATTTGAAAGAACTTACTATAACTATACCCTTTGTGTATGCAATTAAGGATATGCCTTCATGGGTAAAATTTTTAAAAGAAATTGTAAGTCATAAAGGTAAACTTGAAGAACATGGTTATATTTCCTTGATAGAAGAGTCTAAGGCAATGTGTTCTAAGTATCAACCTAAGCTAAAGGATCTAGGTTGCTTTACGGTTCCTTGTATAATAGGTGGAACTCATTTTGATAAGGCATTATGTGATATGGGTGCTAGTGTTAGTCTTATGCTCTGTTCTATTTATAAAAAACTTGATTTAGGTGAATTAAAGCCTACTAACATGTGTTTATCCATGGAAAATAAATTTATTTTGCACCCTATAGGTATATTTGAAAATGTTCCTACCAAAGTGGGTAAATTTATGATACTTACTGATTTTTTTGTGCTTGAAATGGATGAGGATTACTATCCATCATTGGGCCAAAACATGCATAATGCTCAATCACATTGGGCTTTGTCCATAACTATCCATCATGACAATCATAAACCCTTATATGCCTTTCAAATGCATAAAAAAATGGATTACTAACTTTGTTTTAACTCTTGAAACAAGCTTTTTGAGTTATTTTAACAACGTGATCAAATTAGGAAACTTTTTCCATTTTGGAAACTTTCATTTTAGGAAACTTTTTTGTATGCATGTGTTCTTGCCTTAATAATCAATCCAATTGATTATTAATTAATTATTAATTGATTATTTAATTAATTAATCATATTAAATAATTAAAAGAATCAATTTTGGGCTTAAGATCAAGGGTAGGCCGAAACCCACCAAAATAAACCCTAAATGTGTTCACACACAAACTAGTTTTGTGTCTATTGGACCATTTGGGCCTTTGGGAATGAGGCAAGCCCACTCCAGCCCTTAAAACCCATTAATAAACTTAATTAATGTTTATAATATTTAATTTAAATCAGCTCCTTGGGCCCACCAAGTCATTCACTAATTTAAACCGAGTCCGTAAACATAATTAAGCCCATTAAGTGGTTTTAATGAATTAAAATTAATCAAATTAATTTAAGGCCCATTTTAATTAATCCAATTAATTAAAAAAACTTTAATATATCATATATATCAGATTTAGAAGATTAAAATTCGTTCTAACCAAGAACACACCAAAAACATCACAAAAACACACGAAGAACACCAATTTATCGAACTTTTCGACTAAACTAGTTTGCATGCAAAATTTGTTCGTTTTTAATTTCGTTTGATCCTACAGCTTAATATCACATATTAAACATATAAAATATCATCTAAATGATGTTTTAATGGATCCATAAGAAATTAAATTAGAACATCCCCTAATGATGTAAGGGTTTCACGCAAAACCCTAGGTCTAATTCTTCAAAAGAATCATTTTTGTTTCGGTTAAATTTATTTGATCACACATATATCAAGAAATCAATATTTATCATTCATGAACAATTAAATCTGATATTTTAAAGTTCATGAAATAAATAACTCAAAATAAAATAAAACTTATTGCGCACAAAAATATAGAATTGTATATTCATGGCAAAACCTGACTCTGATACCATGTTAGAGTTAAACGGTTACATGCATCGCATACATAAGCAGAATTTTAAAATTTTTAACCATTATATCTGATCTTTCCATGAATACACAAGATATATATATGATGAGAATAAGAAAAATCACCTTTGACTTTTGTTGAACAATTGATTTTACTTCGCACCGGATTGTCGCAAACCATAGTGTCCAAAATTGAACACCTCTAATGAGTAATCCACACATGAGAATGATAAATTAAAGAAAAAAATTGGTGTAGAACAAGGAGTGGCCAAAAAACCCTAGAGCTAGCAAGGGAGTGGCACAAAAGGAAGAGATAGAATAGAAGAATAAGACTTTTTTATGTGTTTAATCACTTAACCCTAATTCCTCATTAGTTGGACTTTTATAGTCAGGTTAAAATTCCAAATTCTAATGAGATTGGGGTCTTTAAAATTGGTGGAGAATTATTAATTGGACCTTTGGAGTTAATTATAATAATTTGGGCTTAATTAAATCCTAATTAAACCTTTTCATAAAAGACTATGCACAAAACCCACAAACTAGGCCCTTTGTGCAATTAATCGGATTTAACTACCAAAATGGATTCCAAATCCAACCAAATTAATATGTAGGTTCCATAACACTTATGTGACATATATAAATTAATTTGGTCCAAGAAATAGGCAGTTAAGGCCTTCTGTATGGAGTTGGCATGTGGCCCTCTTCTAGAGGGCTTCTGCGCCAACTTCATTCCTCTGGCCCCCTTTATAAGTCCTCTAATGAACCTATTAATTATTATATCAGTCCTATAACACTTATAGTACTCCTATAACACTTATAGGATAATAATAATTAATCATAAAATACATTATTTCAATTAGGTCCAATTTTACAGAATATTTCTCAAAAGTTTCGCGAATAATTTTACTTGATCATAATTAATTAAACTCTTTAATTAATTATTATATTATTCACTTCTCTACCCTTATAATAATATAAAATATTATTATCCTTTTCATTTTACCATTTTATCCTTTTTCTCTATATGTGTGTGACCTATTGGGTTCCTGTCCATGTTGGCAGTATAATATGTAATTGTGAGTTCTATTCAAAACTCATAGGATTTAAACTCCTTTAAATCATTTTATCAATCCCTATTGATATTTTGATACATCATTATACAAGTCATGATTGGCCTCTAGCTAGGCATCATGACTACTCAAATGTCAGGAAAGTCATGTGGTTTGACTATACCCTTCCATAGAAACAGTTACCGTGCAATTACTCCTTTCACCACTCTTATATAAATTAGATTATAAGTATATATTTATATCAACTCATATAAATCTAATTATGCATATTCTATTAATTTTACCATTGTTCACAAAATGCCTTCCATGGATCTCTATCCATCTTGGCATATTACTCTGGCCAGAGATTCTCTGAACAAGGCAATCATAGAAACATGCGAGATAACTTCCCTTTTTAAATCTGGGATGGTGAATCCTTTGTTAATCACTCAACTATCTTCAATTAGGTCATGATATACCCAATCTCCTAACTATGTTCACTCCCAGTTGGAAGTAATCAGTTATGGAGTCAAAGTATACCACTTGCTACTTAAGATAACTTTGGTGATCTCAAGTCTAAGGATACTTGCACTCCCGCTATAAAGAGATTCCTCACTGACATATATTGAATATACATGTGAGGATTCTCTATGCAGGTCTCTAATGAACTTGTTTTTCTAACAAGCATCCACATGTTAGCTTTAATTGTCTTCCATAATCACAGTTATGAGAACCACTGCTTGAACCATTCAAGAAGCATAACATGTGCTAGTATGTCCGAATTAACAATGTCCTATCTTGTTAATTCTACGACTAGGGATATTTAGATATTAACACATTTGCATGCAATAGACATCTCACATCATGAACACTTTCATGATTGCCTTTGCATTGTGTTTATAATATCTAGGACTTCATTTAATAATTTAGTCGTGATAAGTGTTAATGAATGGGGAATTTATCTAAGAGGAATGAGATGCCCTGAAATGGTATTTTAGAAGTTGAATTATCTGATTTTTGGGGTATGCATTTTATGGGACCATTTCCAAGTTCTTTAGGTAATAGATATATTTTGGTTATGGTAGACTATGTATCAAAATGGGTGGAAGCAATTCCAACCATTACTAATGATGCTAAGGTGGTCAAGAAAATGCTTAAGAAAATTATATTTCCAAGATTTGGAACACCTAGGGCAATTATGAGTGATGGTGGATCTCATTTTTGTAACAAGATCATAGAGAAATTATTAAAGAAGTATAGTGTAATCCATAAAATTGCTACACCTTATCACCCTCAAACTAATGGGCAAGTTGAAATTAGCAATAGAGAGCTTAAGTGGATATTGGAGAAAATGGTCTCTAGATCAAGAAAAATTTGGGCACTTAAGCTAGATGATGCTCTTTGGGCGTATAGAACAACTTTTAAAACTCCCATAGGCCTTACTCCTTATCAATTGGTTTACGGTAAATCTTGTTATTTACCTATTGAAATAGAACATAAGGCTTATTGGGAAACTAGGGTATTGAATTTTGATATGCAACAAGTGAGTAGGAAGAGATTGCTTCAATTATAAGAACTTGAGGAGCTTCGTATGAATGCTTATGAAAATGCTAAGTTATATAAATAGAGAACTAAATTATGGACTGATAAGCATGTATTAAAGAAAGAATTTAAGGTTGCAGATTTAGTTTTGTTGTATAATTCATGATTGAAGGTATTTCATGGTAAATTAAAATCTAGGTGGTCGGGTCCTTTCAAGGTGGTCCAAATTTACTCTTATTGAGCTGTAGATATTGCTAATGATAAAGGGAGATTTTTAAGGTTAATGGACATAGATTGAAACCTTATTTCATTGGTAATGTATTAGTTCCTACCCATATGGTTTCATTATTGAATTCTTCTCCTGCATAAAAATATTTTTATGTTTAGGATTAGGTTTCTTAGTTTAGATTTTATTTGTTTTATGTTTATTTTTTACTATGTTTTATGTTTTTTGTAGTTTTAGTTTTTATTGTCTAATAACTATCTTGTCTTCTTGAATTTCGGATCGAGTTAAGTAATTTTTGCAGAAAAGTTGTAGTATAGGGACATGTTCACGAGTGCGGTTTGACTCGTGAGTAGCTTCACGAGTGAAATAGAGAGTCCTCTTTCACAAGTCCTGGTCGACTCGTGAAACCCTTCGCGTGTGCCACAAACAGAAATCTTCACGAGTTATGATCAATTGTTCGACTCATGATTCACTCCTCCAAATCTTCATGAGTCATGATTCCCAGTTGGTATTATTTATTGATTTGTTTGTTTTCTTTTCTTCATTTATTTTAATTATTATTCATCTTAATTAGTCTCATATTATGTTTTCATTTTATTTAACTAAAATTAATTAATTTAAAATAAAAGAGGGAGTTAGAACTACCATTAGGGTTTGTGAAACAACGTGACTTTTCACTGTCATTTCACTATTCCCTCTTCATATTTTAAAAATATTATAGTTACCTCTTTTATTGCCCATATTTTCTTTCATTCTTCACTCGTGCTTTTATTTTCCCTCTTCTTTGTCTTTCATTCTTCTCTTTTCTTCCTTTCTCTTACTTTATCTTCTTCTTTGTCATTCATCTGTGTGTGTTTATTTTTCTTATTCTTATTCTTCTTCTTTTACTTCTACATTTCTATATTTCTTCTTTCTTTGTCATTTTCTTTTTCCACCATGGTAAGAACAAAGAACCCCTAATCTTTAAGAGGACAACAAGCGGAAGACGAGGCACAACTTGAAACTTTTTCATCCCAATTTGGTGCTAGGTTTACCATTTCCTTTGTGCATTAAGGTAATAGATTTCTTGCCCTCAAGGATAGGGTTATCTCACAATGTAAGTATTTTCCAAACTCTCTCCTTGAACAAGTAGGTATGCTTGATATTGTGAATTAAATGTTGTCTCAATGTGGGTTGCTACAATTTGTCAATTTACATGAACTTTTTTATATTGATTTGGTTTTAGAATTTTATACCAATTTAAAAGTAAATAAGGAAAATTCTAGGCTGTTGGACTACCGTTTAGATGGTAAGAATCATACTCTTAACTATTTTATGATGCATAGAATTTTTGGTTTTAAACAAACTGGATTATATGCAGCTCCTAAGAATTATAGACCTAATGAATTATGGAATTTTCTGACTAGTTTGACCGCACAATTTAGGGCTAAGGAGGCTAAGTCAATATTTATCACAAATTTGAAATATTGGATCTTGCATAAGATCCTTGCTTCTGTTGTTTATAACAAGCCTGAATTTAATAAAGTCTCCCATAATGAGTTGTTTTTGATGTGGTGCGTGCACAATCGCAAATCTGCTTGTTGGTCTTATTGGATTTTTAATCAGTTAATGCAATGTGTTAGTCATTCAGAGTCTCCTCTTACTCATGGCAATGTCATATCTGATATTGCTAGGTGTAATGATATTGATTTACGTAGCTATATTCATGTCCTTCCATGTTTATATTTTTATAAACATCTTTTTCTTCATGGTGAAATAATTAATAATTCATTTCAAATCTTTTCACCACTTTTATGATAGTGAAGAGGCTGTTGTTTCTCCTGTTGTTGGATCTTCTTCAAATAATATTCATTCCATGTTCACGCAATTGTTCCAGAATCAGTCCACCATTCAAATCCAACTTTCATCATTGGAGCAAGTTACTCATTAGTTGGTTAGACGTCAAAGGCAAATTGAGCATAAGGTGGATACCTTTATTGCACAAGCGGGCTACGTGGTGTCCTCTCTTCCACCTTCACCTTGATTTTTAAGGGAGTTTTCTTTCCTAATGTTTTTAGTTTGTTTCTTTTTCTTTTTCTTTTTGTTTTGTTTCTTCACATTGAGGATAATGTTTGTTCTAAGTGTGGGGGAGTATGTTTGTGTGTTGCATGTTTTGTTTGTGTTTTACATTATAGTTGCATGTGTGTTTGTGTGTGTATTTTTATCTTCAACTAGACTAGACTTTTCACTAGATTTTATTATAAGCATTATTCACTTTTTATATACTATAGGTTGTTATGTTAAATCATTTTCCTTTTATGCTTATTTTATTAGTTTTTCAAAACTTTTGGCATGTGTTTTGTGTTTTCAAGTTATCTCTTTTTACTTCTTTCAACATTTTAGGTTATTTAGTCTCTTTACTAACTATGCTTTAAGGTTAGGACTTGATCATTTAGTTTAAGATTTTAGGATTCTAGTTGTCTCATGGAAACTATAGCCATAATAATTATCCTTAGGCCTTTCAATAATGGATGAGGACTAGTAAAAAGAAAGAACAACAATGTTCAAAGAAAAGAAATAAAAGCAAGATGCATACCAAAAAAAATTCAATAAAATATGGGATGTTGTATAAAATGCACCCAATACTACATTCTCTTGCTATTTTAAATTCATGGGAGAAAGTCTAAAAGGGTACTCATGTTCAAAAAAGAAAAAAAAAGACAAGTCTAAAAATGCCATGAGATTGGATTAAGGGTATGTGTGCTTACAATTATCCTAAAAAGGCAACTGACAATCTTAGAACCTTAATGTTTATGATCAATATTCTTCTTTCAAGCATGGTTAATTTTGAAACTTTATACTGTTGATATTGGAATTAGTAAACTTAGGTGACTTGTTAAATTTAGAATACATGATTTAGGAATTAATTTACTGATATTTTGAGTGTTTAAGGTCTTTGATTTTATTTCAATCTATTCAAAATGCATATTGAACAATGCTCTCTCATATAACTTAGTTTAATTTGGAATTAGATTATCTCATTCTTTTCTCTTGCTTAAGGACAAGCAAGGTTTAAGTGTGGGAAAATTTGATACCATGTAAAATAGTATATTATTTAGTGTGTATTTTCTTTCATTTAAGTAGCTAAGTATGTAATATTATGTGTTTTTGTTTAATTTATGTGTTTATATGTATTATAGGATAAGTTGGGTGCAAATATGAAGAAATCTTGAGGAAATGTAAAGGAAAAGGTGGAGGCTCATGAGTCATGAAGAGATTCATGACCGGATAGAAGGGAATGAGACGTGAAGAGGTTCACGAGTGAAGTAGAAGCATCAGTCTCATGAGTTGTGAAAGGCTTCACGATTCGGTAGGGTGAGCAGCACACAATTCATAAGTCAAACAGGCATCTACGAGAGAGGCAATTGTTCACGAGTGGAACAATATGTGAAGGATCACGGAATTCACAAGTCGGTATTGGCAACTATTTTTTAAGCAACATAATTTTTCAGCATACGTTTTCTTAACCAACCATCAAGACCTTTCATGGAAACTTTTCACATTGACAGCCATTCCAAAAAGACATGTTTATAGAGTTATTCCCTCTATAAATATGGATGGCATTCACTAAAAAGGGGATCGATCGGTTTTAAATTTGAGTTTAGTATAGTTATTTGGACAAACACTTTTACGTAGTTTTTAGATGATGACAAAAGAGCAAAGCCAAAGGAATAAAAGATATATCAGATGGTCTATTTAAAAAGTAAAACTTTAGGGAGTGATGATGTTTTTTATTTCTTTTATTCATTTTTATTTCAAATGTCTAATTGGCTAAGTTTCTTTTGTACATTATAAGTATATAGTTGAATTTGTTTAAGACATGTTTATTATCTCTATGAATGAAGTTGAATTAAATCCATTTGTGTGCATTTAATTGCTTTTTATGTTTGATCACCACAATTAGCATGTTAGTCAATTTATTCATAATGAGAGTTGGAATTCTTTGATGGAAAAACAAATGAATTAACTTGAAGCATTGAATTCATTTAGAGATAAAGAATTCACCTTAAGGTGTTAAAGAATTGGCATAGAACTTAATAATTTTTGTTTATCTCTATAATGACATAAGAATGCTTATAGGCTCTAAATGAAAACATCTTTAATGACAATGAGAGTTGCTTTAAAGAACCTTGGCTAAATTCTCCAATCATTTTATTCATACCATTGTCTTTACTTATTCTTAAATGAAATGACTTCTCTTAGTTCTAATGTGTGTTCATACCATCATGTAAGTCATCTTTTATCCAAAATCGATTTAATATATATATATATAGTAGTTTAGTAATTAAAATAAATACATAATCTCTATTTTATTTGATACCTATCCATCTGCTCTTTGTTATTTCAATACAAAATTAATCCTTTCCCTTTGGAACGATACTCTATTCATCCTATACACAGTCTAGTTAGACTAAGGGTTAAATAAATTCCCATCAGGAATCCATCCTCTGGTGGTTTTATGTTAGAGAGTATGCCCTAAAGCTCATGTAAAAGGGATGTACTTCATATGTATGAATTCATATTCTTAATAAAAGGCATTATTCATTTATTAATGCTATGTTTAAATACATGAGTTTGTAAATCTTAAATTAATAAATGAAGTCCTAGATATTATAAACATAGTGCAAAGGCAGTCATGATAGTGTTCATGATATGAGATGTCTATTGCATGCAAATATGTTAATATCTAAACATCCCTAGTCATAGAATTAACAAGATAGGATATTGTTAATTCGGATAGACTAACACATGTTATGCCTCTTTAATGGTTCAAGCAGTGGTTCTCATAACTGTGATTATGGAAGATAATCAAAGCTAAGGTGTGGATGCTTGTTAGAAGAACAAGTTCATTAGAGACCTACAAAGAAAATCCTCACATAGATATTAAATCTATGTCAGTGAGGAATCTCTACATAGTTGTTGTGCAAGTATTCTTATACTTGAGATCATCAAGGATATCTTAAGTAGCAAGTGATATACTTTGATTCCATAATTGATTACTTCCAACTGGGAGTGAACATGGTTAGGAGGTTGGTTATATCGTGACCTACTTAAAGATAGTTGAGTAATTGATAAAGGATTCACCATCCCGGATTTATTAAGGGAAGTTATATTCCATGATTCTATAATTGCCTTATTTAGAGAATCTCTGGATAGAGTAATATGCCAAGATGGATAGGGATCCATATTGGGCATTTTGGAAACAATGGTTAAATTAATAGAACATACATAATTAGATTTATATGAGTTGACAGAAATCCATACTCAGATTTTAATTGAGATAAGAGTGGCAAAAGGAGTAATTACACGATAACTATTTCTATAGAAGGGTATAATCAAACCACTTGACTTTCATGACATTTGGGTAGTCACGATGCCTAGCTAGAGGCAGCTCATGATTTGTATAATAGTGTATCATAAATATCAATAAGGGATTGATAAAATATTTTAAAGAAGTTTAAATTATATGAGTTTTGAATAAAACTCATAATTACATATTTTACTACCGATATGGACAGGAACCCGATAGGTCACACACATATAGAGTAAAGAATAAAATAGTAAAATGACAAGGATAATAATATTTGATATTATTATAGGAGAAGAGAAATGAATAAGAGAATAATTAATTAAAGAGTTTAATTAATTATGATCAAGTAGAATTGTTCGCAGAACTTATTAGAAATATTCTGCAAAATGGAATTAATTGAAATATTGTATTTCATAATTAATTATTATTGGACTATAAGTATTATAGGGCTGATATAATAATTAATAGATCTATTGGAGAAATTAAAGAGGCCCAGAGAATTGGTTTTGGAGCAAAAACCCTCCAGAGGAAGGGTTACTCGGCAAAACCATATAAAAGGCTTTAAAGGCTTAGTTCTTGGACCAAGACAAATTAAATATATTTCATAAGTGTTATGGAGCCTACATATTAATTTGGATGGATTTGGAATTCATTTGGATGGTTAAATTAAAGTGTATGCATAAATGGCCTAGTTTATGGGTTTTGTGCGTAGTCCTTTAAAAAAGGTTTTAAATTGGTTTTAATTGAGCCCAAATAAATTATTAATAATTTTAAAAGCCCATTTAATATTTATCCAGAAATTTTAAAGAGCCCAATCCTATTATGAAGTTGGATTTTTAACCTAGCTATAAAAATCCAAGTTAAAGGGATTTAGGGTTAAGTGAACATTAAGAGAAAAGAAAATTCTCTCCCATTTCTCTAACCCTAGCCGCCACCCTCATTCCTTGCTAGCATCAAGGAATTTTAGCCAGCCTTGTAACTCCATCAATCTTTGTTCATTTGATCCTTATGTTGTGTGGATTACTAATTGGAGGTGTTCTATTTTGGACACTGTGGTTTGTGACAACCTGATGAGAAGGAAAATCATATGTTCAACAAAAATCAAAGGTGATTTTTCTTATTCTCATTAATAATTATATTGTAAATTCATGGTAAGATCGAATCTATTAGTTAAAAATTTTAATTTTTGCTTATACATGTAATGTATGTAACCGATAATTCCCAATATGGTATTAGAGACACGGTTTTCCTATGAATCTACAATTCTATATTATTCGCAGAATAATTTTTATTTTTGAGTTATTTATTTTATGAACTTTAAAACATCAGATTTGATTGTTCATGAATGAGAAATATTAATTTATGGATGTATGAGATCAAATATATAAAATAAAAAATAAAACTATTCTTTTGAGAAAAGAATCATTGTGTTTGGCCTGAATGAGTTTTATTTTTCAATAAAGTTTAGGGGATGTTCTAAATTAAATTTTTATTGATCCACTCTAAAATTATTTTGATGATAATTTATGTGTTTAATATGTAATATTAAGCCATATAATCAAACAAAATTAAAATTGAACAAGTTTTGCATGAAAACTAGTTTAATCGAAAGGTTTGATAAATAGGTGTTCTTCGTGTGTTCTTGGTAAGTTCATGTTTAGAAAAATGTTTGATCTTCTAAAATTGGTATATCTGATATTTTAATGTGTTTTTAGTTAATTGTATTAATTAAAATGGGCCTTGAATTAATTGGATTAATTGTCATTCATTAAAACGACTTAATGGGCTTAATTATGTTTACGAACTTGATTTAAATTAGTGAATGACTTGGTGGGCCCAAGAAGTTGATTTAAATTAAATATTATAGACTTTAATTAAGTTTATTAATGGGTTTTAAGGGCTGGAGTGGGCTTGGCTCATTTCAAAATGCCTAAATGGTCCAATAGACACAAAACTAATTTATGTGTGAACACATTTTAGGGTTTAAATTTGTGGGTTTCGGCCTACCCTTTGTTTTAAGCCCCAAAATTGATTTTTTAATTATTTTATATGACTAATTAATTAAATAACAAATTAATAATCAATTGTATTGATAATTAAGGCAAGAACACATGCATGCAAAAAGGCTACCTAAAATGAAAGTTTTCAAAAAGGAAAAAGTTTCCTAATTTGATCACATTATTAAAATAACTCAACAGTAAGTTTCAAGAGTTAAAACATAGTTTGTATTCCATTATATGATTTTACTTTATGCATTAGAAATGCATATAAGGGTGTATTATTGGCTTGATGGATAGTTATGGATAAAGGCCTAATGTGATTGAGCATAATGCATGTTTCGGCCCAATAAGGACTTTCATGTCCCGGCCACTTGTTTTTGGTTTGTATTTATTTTTCAAATTGTAATATTTAATTAGAATACTTAAATTAGAATTAGAGATAGAAATGGAAACCACTATCTAAGAGCAAGATGGGCCGGATGGAGATCCAACAAGCTTGAAGATAATGTAATTATTTTTTCTTGTTTGAATCATGCATATTACCTAGGTTTAACCTTTTGATTTCCCTTTTGGCTCGGGGAGATCAATGTAGTAAAGTCCATAACTATGCCATATTTGTATGCTTATATTTATGTGTTAAATTTAGGATGCATACCAATGTATGCCAACCATGTATGATGAGACTTAATTAACTAAAATTCCTCAAACTAATACTAAGGTATATAAGCCTTCCATTAATTAGAGGAGAACTAGAGTTATTTATAGTGTGGGTTGTTAACCATAGTCAAGCTCACATTATATCGAATATGTTTGAATCTAATTAAATGGGTCATCTTAGCTAGCCCATTAGCTTGTTGACCACAGTCAATGCTAATGGTTATAAAGGCAAGAAGCAGAAGAAGAAGAAGAAGAAGAAGAAGAAGATAACCAAGGCGCAGCAAAAGAATGGTGGGATCTCCAAGAAACAGGTTGCCATGAAATAGATTCCCAAAGGAACTTACTTCCATTATGGAAAATATGGACATTGGAAGTGTAACTGCAAGGCCTATCTAGATTCTCTCAAGGAGAAGAAGCAAGTTGATGCTTCTACTTCAGGTATTCATATGATTGAAATAAATACTTATTCTATTGCTTCGAAACAATTTGGGTATTAGATATCGGATGTGGATCTCATTTGTGTAATGATGTACAGAGGCTTAAAAGCAGTAGAAGAGTTAGAAAGGTATAAATATGTCTATAGCTAGCTACTAGATAGAACATCTTTACAAAAGTTATGGGGACTTATCATTTGCCTCTTCCAAGTGGATTTCTACTAGAGTTAAATAATTATTATTATGTTCTAGCATTGTCCAAAAGTATTATTTCTTTTCGTTGTTTAATGAACGATTATGATATTTTTTAAAGGACAAATATTGTTAAATTTTTAAGAACAATATATTTTATGCTAAAGATATCATTGAGAATGGTATATTTATTTTTGATTTAATTAAAGAAGTGCATAATGTGGATACCAAGGGAATGACATAAGATAATCTAAATACCACATATTTATGGCATTATCATTTAGGCCATATAAATGAGAAACGCATGACCAAATTATACAAGTAAGGTGATTTGGGGTCATTTGATTACGAATCATTTCATACATGTGAATCTTGTTTATTAGGAAAAATGACAATAACTCCCTTCATTGTTAAAGGAGAAAGAGCTAGAATGGTATTGGATTTAATACATTTAGATGTATGTGGTCCAATGACTACACATGCTAGAGGAGGTTACTCCTACTTCATTACTTTCATAGATGATTACTCCAGATTTGAATATATCTATCTAATGAAATATAAATCAGAAGCATTTGAAAAGTTTAAAGAATTCAAAAATGAAGTAGAGAAGCAACTTGGCAAGTGTAATAAAACACATATATTAGATCAAGGTGGAGAATACATAAGTCAAAAATTTCAAGATTATCTTAGAGATAATGAAATTTTATCTCAATAGACTCCAGCATATACACCACAACATAATGGGGTATCTGAGAGGAGAAATCGAACACTATTAGATATGGTTCGATCCATGATTAGCTGAGCAGACTTGCTTAAGTCCTTTTGGGGGTATGCACTAGAAATTGTTTTTTATATGTTAAATATAGTTCCTAGTAAATTGGTTGATGTTACTCGATATTAGATATGAAATAACAAGAAACCCACACTTTCTCATATGAAGGTCTGGGGTTGTCCTGCTTATGTAAAGAGGACAATGTCAGACAAACTAGATGTTAAGTCTGACAAATGTTTATTTGTGGGATATGATGGGATATCACATGGCAAATACATGAAGATCGTGCAGCGAAAAATAAAAAATATAGATCATTCATGCAACGCAATATACGACATTGAATCGAAACATGTAATTTTAGGGTTTTTAAAACTTACAAGTTTGGATGCTCTTCAAAACTTGAATTTTACAATTGTAAATATATAAGATGAACAAGGAGCTGCCTATATGCCACTCCTCTCTATTCTCACACATACATTTGAAAAAATGGATTAAAACCGAGAGTGCTAGCTTTATGTTTGAATATTTTGCAATGGGAATGGATTGAAGCCATAAGTTCTGATCTTGTTCTTCTTTTAGGTTGCTATTTCTACCCAATAACACAAGAGAACAAGAAATAATTCTTTTCCCTTGTGTATTTTGGCCAAGAGAGAGAGAGAGAGAGTAAAAAACGGCTAGGGTTTTTCCTCTTTTTAATTCATAATTATATATCACTTGTTTAAGTCAAGTGTGAATGCCGAAATTTACTATCTTTAGGTAGTAATTTCAGCTTCCATCACTTTCTAATTAAGTGATATATCTTAATTCAAATGCCTTTAATTTTTTAATTCAAATTAATTTAAAACAAACATAAGACATTCAATCAAAACAAATCACTTTATTAGGGATTTATTGTTGCTGAAATTCCTTAGGATTCTACCTTGAATTTTCAGTCACATTATCTCCCATTTAATTAATTTATTTTGATTCAAAGAAAATTTAGGAATTAATACTCAATTCATTAATTAGTCCAAGATAATTAATTAATTAAAATTAAATCTACATGGACCGAAATTCCCTCTCTCATGGACCAAGGTCCATTTAGCAATTTTAATACTCATTAATTTGACTTTAAATAAAAGCCCAAATTAATGCCCAATATTCTATTTAAATATTTTAAGCCCAATGCTTTATGTGTGATCCTATAAGCCCATTTAATTTTAAGCCCAAAGGAACTCCCAAAGCCAAAGGTATGTACCCTTTCTTTGAGTCTCCTATGCTAAAACGCTTTAATACTTTGTCTATGTACTTTTCTTGACCTAGTAAGAAAATCGATTTGATCTATCACTATAGATCCAAATACCAAGTATTGTCTTAGCTTCACCTAAATCTTTCATTGAGAAACACTTCCCCAACCATTGCTTAACCTTTTGCAATGTTGGAATGTCATTCCCAATAAGAAGGGTGTTGTCCATATATAGGACCAAAAATACTATTATGCTCCCACTAACCTTCTTGTACACACAAGGCTCATCTTCGTTCTTGACAAAGTCAAAATTCTTAACCGCTTTATAAAAATGAAGATTTCAACTTTAGGATGCATACTTTAATCCATAAATAGATTTTTAAAGCTTGCAAACCTTTATAGGATGCTTGGAATTGACAAAACTCTCAGGCTATACACATCCTCAAGCAAATTTCCATTGAGGAAAGCAATTTTGACATCCATTTACCATATCTCATAATCATGATATGCAACTATGGCAAGCAAGATCCTAATGGACTTGAGCATGACTACAAGCAAAAAGGTCTCATCATAGTCTACACCATAAGTTTGTTGAAAACCTTTTGCTACTAGTCTACCTTTGTAGGTTTTGTCAGCTTTGAGTTTAAATAGCTACTTGCATTCAATTACCTTAGCACCTTCTGGTGGATCAACCAAGGTCCAAACCTGGTTATCATATATTGATTGCATCTCGAATTTCATTGCTTCAAGCTAATTTTTCGAGTCAGGGCTCTCAATAGCTTCTTTATAGGTAGTTGGATCCTCATGATCAACCAACTCAATAGTATCAATGTCGGTGATTAGAAATCCGTATCTCTCAATCTCCTAACGTACCTTATCGGATCTTCTAGGGTCTTGTGCAATGGGTTCTTGTTCCACAACTGTTTGTGAACTTGATCCCATTTTCAACTCATCCTCTACAAGAGTTTGTGGCATTTGAATTTCTCCAAGTTATACTTTACTCCAACTGTCTTTCTTGAGAAGGAATTTCTTTTCCAAGAAAACAACCTTGCGAGCAATAAATACTTTGTTCTCGTCTTGTGAGTAAAAGTAGCATCCCTTTGTTTCTTTGGGATAACCCATAAATAAGTAGACAAAGGATATGGACTCTAGTTTTTCAGATGTTAATTTCTTAACATGTCCTTCACAGCCCCAAATCATAAGAAATGACATATTAGTGTTCGAAATTATCGGTTACATACATCTCATACATAAGCAAAATTTAAAATTTTTAACCAATAAATCTGCTCTTGCCATGAATTTATAATATACATATTATGAGAATAAGAAAAATCACCTTTAATTTTTGTGGTACAGTTGATTTTCCTCCCCACCGGGTTGTCACAAACCACGGTGTCCAAAATCGAACACCTCCAACGAGTAATCTACACTAGAGAATGATTGAATGAACCAACAAAGGAAGAGAACAAAGGTTGGATAAAATTCCCTAGATGCTAGCAAGGGGAGTGGCGGCTAGGGTTGAGAGAAAAGAGAGAAAATGTTTTCTCTTAATTGTTCACACTTAAACCCTAAAAACCTATCACTTGGATTTTTATAGTTAGGTTAAAAATCCAACTTTATAATAGGATTGGGCTCCTTAAAATTACTGGAGAAATATTAATTGGGCTTTTGGAATTATTAATAATTTATTTGGCTTAATTAAATCCAATTTAAGCCCTTTTACAAAAGACTATGCACAAAACCCACAAACTAGGCCCTTTGTGTATATACTTGGATTTAATTACCTAAATGAATTCCAAATCCAACCAAATTAAATACGTAGGCTCCATAATACTTATAAAATATATTTAATTTATTTTTGTCCAAGAATTAACCCTCTAATGCCTTCTGTTTGAAGTTGGCGTGTAACCCTTTATCTAGAGGGTTTATGCGCAAACTTCACTTCTTTAGGCCTCTTTAATTCCTCCATTGGATCTATTAATTATTATATCAGCCTTAAAATACTTATAGTCCAATAATAATTAATTATGAAATACATTATTTCAATTAGGTCCATTTTACAGAATATTTCTAAAAAGTTCTACGAACAATTTTACTTGATCATAATTAATTAAACTCTTTAATTAATTTTTCTCTTATTCACTTCTCTATCCACATAATAATATCAAAAATTATTATCCTTGTCATTTTATCATTTTATCATTTTCTCTATATGTGTGTGACCTATTGGGTTCCTGTCCATATTAGTAGTATAATATGTAATTGTGAGTTCTATTCAAAACTCAATTGATTTAAATATCTTTAAATCATTTTATCAATCCCTATTGATATTTATGATACACTATTATCCAAATCATGAGTGGCCTTTAGCTAGACATCATGACTACCCAAATGTCAGGAAAGTTAAGTGGTTTGACTATACCCTTCCATAAAAATAGTTACCGTGCAATTACTCCTTTCACCACTCTTATCTCAATTAGATTCTAAGTATAGATTTCTATCAACTCATATAAATCTAATTATGTATGTTCTATTAATTTAACCATTGTTCCCAAAATGCCCTTCATGGATATCTATCCATCTTGGCATATTACTCTGGCCAGAGATTCTCTGAGCAAGGCAATTATGGAATCATGCGAGATAACTTCTGCTAATAAATATGGGATGGTAGGTCATGATATACCCAACCTCCTAGCTACGTTCACCCCCAGTTGGAAGTAATTAGTTATGGAGTCAATTTATACCACTTGCTACTTAAGATAACTTGGTGATCTCAAGTCTAAGGATACTTACACAACCGCTATGAAGAGATTCCACACTCACATAGATTTAATATCCATGTGAGGATTCTCATTACAAGTCTCCAATGAACTTGTTCTTCTAAAAAGCATCCATATGTTAGCTTTGATTATCTTCCATAATCAAAGTTATGAGATGCACTGCTTGAACCATTCAAGAAGCATAACATGTGCTAGTCTTTTCGAATTAACAATGTCCTATCTTGTTAATTCTATGACTAGGGATATTTAGATATTAACACATTTGTATATAATAGACACCTCATATCATGAACACTTTCATGATTGCCTTTGCACTGTGTTTTTAATATCAAGGACTTTATTTACTAATTTAAGATTTACAAACTCATGTATTTAAACATAGCATTAATAAATGAATAATGCCTTTTATTAAGAATATAAATTCATACATATGAAATACATCCCTTTTACATGGGCTCTAGGGCATACTCTCTAACAATCTCTCACTTGCACTAGAGCCAATCACTCATATGTCTTAGACCCATGCTATTTATGTGGTGATCGTACTTTATATGGGAAAGTGCTTTAGTGAGGGGATCCGCCACATTATCATCTGTGGGGACCCTTTTTATTTTCACATCATTTCTAGCTACTATTTCCCTTATGAGATGGTAGCGTCTGAGGACATGCTTGGATCGCTGATGAGACCGTGGTTCCTTTGCTTGCGTAATGGCTTCATAGTTGTCACAATATAAAGGAATCAGATCAACAAGGCTAGGCACCACTCCTAGTTCAGATATTAACTTTTTTGATCCAGTCTGCTGCTTATGAAGCAGCAATGTACTCAGCTTCTTTCATGGAATCAGCAGTGGTTTCTTGTTTGGAACTCTTCCAACTAACTGTCTCTTCTCCTATTATGAACACATAACTAGACTGTGATTTACAACCATCTTTGTCAGATTGAAAGCTAGCATCTGTATACCCATTTACTTCCAAATAGCCCTCTCTATATACTAAGAATATATCTTTAGTCCTTCTCAAGTACTTAAGGATATTATTGACAGCTACCCAATGTTCCTCTAAAAAATTGGATCGGAATCTGCTTGTGACACTCAAAGCAAATGCTACATCTAGACGTGTACATAACTTAGCATACATGATAGAACCAATTGCAGATGCATATGGTATTCTATTCATGCTCTCTCTATCCTCCAGTGTCTGCAGACACATAGACTTAGAAAGGTGTTTCCCATGCACCATGGGTATAAACCCTTTTTTAGAGAGATCCATATTGAACCTTTTCATTACTTTATCTATATATGTATTTTGAGAAATACCTAGCAACCTATTGGATCTATCTCTATAGATCCTTATTCCCAGAATATATAATGCTTCTCCAAGGTCTTTAATGGAGAATTGCTTGGATAACCATATTTTAATAGAGTGGAGAAGAGAAATATGTCATCCACATTTTGAACTAGGAAGACAATTGCACTCCCTCTAACCCTTTTATATACACAAGGTTCATTTTCATTATGTGAGAAACTAAACTCTTGGATTGTCTCATTGAATCTTATGTTCCAGCTCCTAGAGGCTTGTAGGCTCATTGTCCTCTACTATAGTTATGCCTCTATCCGTATCAATGTGAAATCCATATCTCACAGGGATAGAATGCATCCTAGTAGATCTTCTAGGATTTTGTGTATAATCAGGTTCAACTATAATCTCATCACTATGAAATTCAATCTCGGGTACAATCGATTGATCAACTTCTATTTGTGGGTCTTGAACTTCACCATGTTCAATTTTACTCCCACTGTCCTCTCGTAGGAGAAATTATCTTTCCAAGAAGACAACATGCCTTGAAACAAATACCTTTTGTTCTAAGGGATGATAGAAATAATATCCAAACATTTATTTTGGATATCCCACAAATAAACATTTTTCAGACTTAACATCCAGTTTGTCTGACACTGTTCTCTTCACATAAGCAGGACAACCCCATACTTTCATATGAGAAAGTGTGGATTTCTTATTATTCCACATCTCATATGGAGTAACATCAACCGATTTACTAGGAACATTGTTTAAACATAAACAATAGTTTCTAGTTCATATTTCCGAAAGAACTTAGGCAAGTCTGCTCAGCTCATCATGGATCAAACCATATCTAATAGTATTCGATTTCTCCACTCAAATACACCATTGTGTTGTGGTATATATGGTAGAGTCCATTGAGATAAAATCCAATTATCTTTAAGATAATCTTGAAATTCTTGGCTTAAGTATTCTCCACCTCGACCTGATCTAAAAGTTTTAATACTCTTACCAAGTTGTTTCTCTACTTCATTTTTTTAATTCTTTGAGCTTTTCAAATGCTTCTGATTTATATTTCATTAGATAGATGTATCCAAACCTGGAATAATCATCTATGAAAGTAATGAAGTAAGAGTAACTTTCTTTGGCATGTGTAGTCATTAGACCACATACATCTGAATGTATTAAGTCCAAAACCATTTTAATTAATTCTCCCTTACCAATAAAGGGAGCTTTTGTCATTTTTCCCAATAAACAAGATTCACATGTATCAAATGATTCATAATCAAATGATCCCAAATCACCTAACTTGTGTAATTTGGTCATGCGTTTCTCATTTATATGTCCTTAAAGACAATGCCATAAGAATAAGGTATTCAGATTATCTTGTTTCATTCTCTTGGTATCCACATTATGCACTTCTTTAATTAAATCAATAAAAAATATACCATTCTCAATGATAGCTTTTGCATAAAACATATTGTTCTTAAAAATCTAACAACACTTGTCCTGTAAAGAAAGGTCATAATCATTCAATAAACAACTGAAAGAAATAATACTTTTGGATAAAGCTGGAACATAATAACAATTATTTAATTCTAATATTAATCCACTTGGAAGAGGCAAATGGTAAGTCCCCATAATTGTTGTAGAGATGTTTTGTCCAGTAGCCAACTGCAAATATATTTATGCCTTTCCAACTCTTCTAAAGCTTCTAAACCCCTATAGATCATTACACAAATGAGATCCATATCCAGTATCTAATACCAAAGATTGTTTTGAAGAATAAGTATTAATTTCAATCATATGAATACCTGAAGTAGAAGCATCAGCTTGCTTCTTCTTCTTGAGAGAATATAGATAGGCCACCATATTTTTTATAATAGAAGTAAGTTCCTTTGGGAATCTATTTCATGGCAACTTTTTTCTTGGAGATCCCACCATTCTTTTGCTGCGCCTTGGTTATCTTCTTCTTCTTCTTCTTCTTCTTCTTCTTCTTCTGCTTCTTACCTTTAGCAGAAGTGACAACCATGACACCTTTTGGATCCGTCTTGAAGGATCCATCAACTGTTTTAAGCATATTGATTAACTCAGGAATGGATACTTGGATCTTATTCATGTTGAAGTTAAGCACGAAAGGTGCATAACTTGGAGCCAACGAGTACAAGATTAAATCTATGTATAGATCATTATCCATTATATAGCCAAGTCTACTCAAATGCTCAATATACCCATACATCTTTAATGCATGACTAGCAGTCTACTCAAATGCTCAATATACCCATACATTTTGCAACTAAATAGAGCTCGAGCAATCTGATATTGCTCAGTTCTAGCCTATGAAGAATAAAAGCTCCTCTAGATGCAAAATGATGGTTCTAGCATCCATCATCTCATGTTGCTTCTAAAGCTCCAAGGACATAGCACCCAACATCAAACATGCTATTGCTTCACTATCCTCCATGTATTTTCGATAAGTGCCTATGATCTCATCAATGACATTATCTGATGAAAGTGGTGGTGGATCTTTATCCAAGATATAATGGATCTTTTCAACTCTAAGAACAATTCTCACTTGCCTGATCCAATCAGAATAGTTGCTGCCAACCAGCTTTATTTCCAAGATTGATCGTATATTAATGTTTGATGTGCTCATGATGATGACCTAGATGTGAAAAAACAATATATAAGAGTATGTTCATATATATGTATGCATTAATTAGGTATTTAATCAATCCATTTACTCTTACTATTTTGCGAATTAATAGCCATCACTATATAATCTGAGAAATCTCGATGGTTTTCTTAGTGGGCCAAAATCTAACCCTTGATATGTAATTTGACCTTGACTGTCGTCAACAAGCCAAACTCCATACCCTTGAAAGGTAGGTATCTCTATAACAATTGTGTCTCTAAACAACTATTGGATCATTAGGTTATCAACTCTTGATACATACATATCATATATGCATTCCTTAATCTTGCCTCTAGAACCATTAGCCTTGACTGTGGTTAACAAGCTAATGGGCTAGCTAAGATGACCCATTTAATTAGATTCGAACATATTCGATATAATGTGAGCTTGACTGTGGTTAACAACCCACACTATAAAGAACTTTGGTTCTCCTCTAATTAATGGAAGGCTTATATACCTTAGTATTTGTTTAAGGGTTTTAGTTAATTAAGTCTCATCATACATGGTTGGCATACATTGGTATGCATCCTATATCTATCACATAAATATAAGCATACAAATATGGTATAGTTATGGACTTCACTACATTGATTTTCCTAACCCAAAAGGGAAATTAAAAGGTCACACCTAGGTAGTATGTAAGATTCAAACAAGTAAAAATAATTACATTATCTTCAAACTTGTTGGATCTCTATCTGGCCCATATTGCTCCTTGATAGTGGTCTCCATCTCTATCTCTAATTCTAATTTAAGTAATCTAATTACATATTACAATTTGAAAAGAAATACATACCAAAAATAAGTGGCCGGGACATAAAAGTCCTTATTTGGCCAAAATATCCATTATGCTCAATCACATTGGGCCTTTACCATAACTATCCATCATGCCAATCATACACCCTTATATGCATCTCTAATGCATAAAGTAAAACATATAATGGATTACTAACTTTGATTCAACTCTTGAAACTTACTTTTGAGTTATTTTAATAATGTGATTAAATTCGAAAACTTTTTCCATTTTGGAAACTTTCATTTTAGGAAACCTTTTTGCATGCATGTGTTTATGCCTTAATAATCAATCCAATTGATTGTTAATTGATTATTTAATTAATTAATCATATTAAATAATTAAAATAATCAATTTTGGGCTTTAGATAAATGGTAGGCCAAAACCCACCAAACTAAACCATAAATGTGTTCACACACAAACTAGTTTTGTGTCTATTGGACCATTTAGGCCTTTTGGAATAAGCCAAGTCCACTATAGCCCATTAATAAACTTAATTATAGTTTATAATATTTAATTTAAATAAGCTCTTTAGGCCCACCAAGTCATTCACTAATTTAAACCAAGTCTGTAAACACAATTAAGCACAATAAGTGGTTTTAATGAATTAAAATTAATCCAATTAATTTAAGGCCCATTTTAATTAATCCAATTAATTAAAAACACATTAATATATCAGATATATCAGATTTATAAGATTAAAAATTGTTCTAAACATGAACACACCAAGAACATACCAAGAACACACGAAGAACACCAATTTATCGAACTTTTCGACTAAACTAGTTTTCATGCAAAACTTGTTCGATTTTAATTTTATTTAATCCTATGGCTTAATATCACATATTAAACACATAAATTATCATCAAAATAATCTTAGAGTGGATCAATAAAAAAATTAATTTAGAATAGCCCTTAAACGTTTATTGAAAACTAGAACCCTACACGCCATTCATATTGGTTATTTTCTCAAAAGAATCATTTTTATTCTTCATTTTATATATTTGATAAGATACATCCAGAGATAAATATTTATCATTCATGAACAATCAAATATGATATTTTAAATTTCATGAAATAAATAACTCAAAAATAAAACTTATTCTACAGAAAAATATAAAATTGTAGATTCATGGCAAAACCGAGGCTCTAATACCTTGTTGGGCATTATCGGTTACATGCATCTCATACATAAGCGGAATTTAAATCTTTTAACCAATAGATCTGATCTTGCCATAAATTTACAATATATATATTAATGAGAATAAGAAAAATTACCTTTGATTTTTGTTGTACAGTTGATTTTCCTTCTCACCGGGTTGTCATAAACCACAGTGTCCAAAATCAAATACCTACAATGAGTAATCCACACTAGAGAAAGATTGAATAAACCAAAAAACGAAGAGAACAAAGGCTTGCCAAAATTCCCTAGATGCTAGCAAGGTGAGTGGCAGCTAGGGTTGAGAGAACAAAGAGAAAATGTTTTCTCTTAATTATTCACACTTAAACCCTAAAAACCTATCACTTGGATTTTTATAGTTAGGTTAAAAATCCAACTTCATAATAGGATTGGGCTCTTTAAAATTTCTAGAGAAATATTAATTGGGCTTCTTAAATTATTAATAATTTATTTGGGTTTAATTAAATCAAATTTAAGCCCATTCACAAAAAACTATGCACAAAACCCACAAACTAGGCTATTTGTGCATATACTTGGATTTAATTACCCAAATGAATTAAAAATCCAACCAAATTAAATAAGTAGGCTCCATAAGACTTATGAAATATATTTAATTTATTTTGGTCAAAGAATTATGCCTCTAAGGTCTTCTGTTTGTAGTTGGCATGTAACCCTTCCTTTGGAGGGTTTATACGCCAACTTCACTTCCTTGGGCCTCTTTAATTCCTCTAATAGATCCATTAATTATTATATCAGCCCTATAACACTTATAGTCCAATAATAATTAATTATGAAATACATTATTTTAATTAGGTCCATTTTACAAAACATTTCTAAAAAGTTTTGCGAACAATTTTACTTGATCATAATTAATTAAACTCTTTAATTAATTATTCTCTTATTCACTTCTCTATCCCCATAATAATATCAAATATTATTATCCTTGTCATTTTACCATTTTATCCTTTTCTCTATATGTGTGTCACCTATTGGGTTCCTATCCATATTGGCAGTATAATATGTAATTGTGAGTTCTATTCGAAACTCACTTGATTTAAACTTCTTTAAATCAATTTATCAATCCCTATTGATATTTATGATACACTATTATACAAATCATGAGTGGCCTCTAGCTAGACATCAAGACTACCCAAATGTCAGGAAAGTCAAGTGGTTTGACTATACCCTTCCATAGAAATAGTTACCGTGCAATTACTCCTTTCACCACTCTTATCTCAATTAGATTCTGAGTATGGATTTATGCCAACTCATATAAATCTAATTATGTATATTCTATTAATTTAACCATTGTTCCCAAAATGCCCTTCATGGATCTCTATCCATATTGGCATATTACTCTGGCTAGAGATTCTCTGAACAAGGCAATTATAGAATCATACGAGATAACTTTCCTTAATAAATCTAGGATGGTGAATCCTTTGTCAATCACTGAACTATCTTCAAGAAGATCATGATACACCCAACCTCCTAACTATGTTCACCCTTAGTTGGAAGTAATCAGTTATGGAGTCAAAGTATAACACTTGCTACTTAAGATAACTTTGGTTATCTCAAGTCTAAGGATACTTACACAACCGCTATTAAGAGATTCCCCACTGACATATATTTAATATCCATATGAGGATTCTCTTTGCAGGTCTCCAATGAATTTGTTCTTCTAACAGGCATCCATATGTTATCTTTGATTATCTTTTATAATCACAGTTATGAGAACCACTACTAAAAATATTCAAGAAGTATAACATGTGCTAGTCTGTCCGAATTAACAATGTCCTATCTTGTTAAATCTATGACTAGGGATATTTAGATATTAACACATTTTCATACAATAGACACCTCATATTATGAACACTTTCATGATTGCCTTTACACTATATTTATAATATCAAGGACTTCATTTATTAATTTAAGATTTACAAACTCGTGTATTTAAATATAGCATTAATAAATGAATAATGTCTTTTATTAAGAATATAAATTCATACATATGAAATACATTGCTTTTACATGGGCTCTAGGGCATACTCTCTAACAATTAGGTTCTTTTCCAGTCCATACCTCGTATGGTGTCTTCTCAACTACTTTAATTGTATTACAATTTAGTAGAAAGGCATTAGTTTCTAATGCATAACCCCAAAAGGAGACATAAAGATTAACTTGGCTTATCATCGATCGAACCATGTCCAACAGTGTTCAATTTCTCCTTTCAAACACACCATGCCATTGTGGTGTTCCAGGAGGAGTGAGTTATGAAATAATTCCACACTCCTTCAAATGACTGTCAAACTCTTAGCTTAAGTATTTGCCACCTCAATCTGATCGAATGGCTTTTATACTTTGCCAAGTTGGTTTTCTACTTCGTTCTTAAACTCTTTAAATTTTTCAAAAGTTTTAGATTTGTGCTTTATTAGATAGACGTAGCCATATCTACTGAAGTCATCTGTGAATGTCATGAAGTAGCTAAAACCACCTCTAGCTTGTGTACTTAATGATCCATATACATCGGTATGTATTAGTTCCAATAAGCCACTAGTCCTTTCACCTTTCTTGTTAAAAGGACTCTTTGTCATCTTTCTTTGCAAACATGGCTTGCATGTGTCATAAGATTCTAATTTGAATGACCCAAACACTCTAGATTTATGGAGTCTTGAAATGCGTTTTCCATTTGCATGTCTTAAACGTCAATGCCATAAGTAAGTAGGGTTCAATTCCTTTGATTTAACCTTCTTTGTATTAAAGGCCATTTTGTAACATGGCATTGCCATGTGAAATGCCTTGGCGACGAATATGAATATTGCAATTATTAATAACAAAATCAAATCCTTTTATATCCAAACAAGAAATTGAAATAATGTTTCTACTTATAGTAGGTACATAATAACAATTTTTTATTTCTAAACAAAGTTCGAAAGGTAAAGTGAGTTGATAGTCGCCTATCTCCATGGCAGTAACTTGTGCTCCATTCCCCACATAGAGGTCCACGTTATTCTTCCCAAGCAAGCACCTATTTCTTAACCCCTGTGCATTTGAACAAATGTGAAAACCACAATTGGTATCTAATACCCAAGTGGTAGAAATAGAAAGGTTAATTTCAACAATAAAAATACCAGAACTCGATGCCTTGGCTCCATTCTTCTTTCATTCTTCCTTGAAGAGAGCTTAATTCTTCCTTCAATGTCCTAATTTGTTGCAATAGAAGCATGTGCTCTCGTTCTCCTTAAGGTTTTATGCCTTGGGCTTGGGTTGGGCCTGAGGTGCACTTCCATTTGACTTGAGTTGAGCCAGGTCATACTTGGGTTTTGCCTTTCCCTTTCCCTTAGTGGGTCCCTTCTTAATGCCCCCTCGAACTATAAGTATGGGATTGGTCTTTTGAATGTTCTCTTCAGCATTCTTAAGCATCCCATGAAGCTCGATGATTGTCTTGTTCATTGCATGCATGTTATAATTCATAACAAATTGATCATAATCATTAGTCAATGAACCTAAGATCAAGTTAGTGGCTAATTCCTTCAGGACTTATACCTCAAGCTTCTCAAGAGTATCAAGATACCCTTTCATCTTGAGTACATGGGTACTAACAGGAGTACCCGCAATCATCTTACAAGAAATTAAGGCCTTTGTTGTCATGAATCTCTCTTGATGAGCTTGCTCTTGGAACATCTCCTTGAGGTGCACCATGATCGTATAAGCCGCTTGGTCCATGAATTATTTTTGCAAGTTAGGCACCATAGTGGCCAGCATCAAATAGGTCACATCATTAGAGTCGCTCTTCTTGGTCTTAAAAGTTTCCTTTTGAACCGTAAAGGCATTCCTAGCAGGTTCTTCGGGCAAGGGTGCATCCAAAACATACAATGTCTTCTCTTGCTTAAGAATAATTCTCAAGTTTTGAGACCAGTCTATGAAATTGGTGCCATTCAGTTTGTCCTTTTCCAGGACTAATCGCAATGAAAAGTTGTTGTTTGAGGAAGCTATTTTCAATCTACAATAAAAACTTAGCAAGATTAAATGAGGTCTTATTTATAATCCCACAAACCGAATTAATATCCCTTTAAATAATTCATGTTAGTGATTTAATGTGGGCAAAGATCCACTTAACTTATTAGTTAAGCTGAGCTTGTACACCTAACAAGTTAAGTTACTTAGGTAGGAAAACTCTAATCATGTCTCGTATATGACTCTTGGATCAAATGGGCTAACATTTTAAGATGTTATAACACAAATCCATTTATTTATTGCCTAGGTCCGGGCATCCCTTTCCATGTTAAGTCCAACTTACATTCACAACCCATGCCTCACAAAGATAATCGAGCGCATCTAGAACTCCTAGTCTACATGACCGATCATCAATGCCTTGACATGTTTCGAATTAGGAAGGCAACTTTGTGACTTACTATTTTAGGGATTCATTTTATTACGGCTTACATGGCATACACTTTGTCATCCTTTCATAGCATGCATATATATATATAATTGCATAATGTTAAGTGTGACAAGTATGGGCCCAAAAACCTATAACTAAGATTCTATACTGTTATATAAGAATCTTCGAGTTGGGCTTCTCCACTCCGGTGGGCTTCGTCTTGATTTACAAAGTCTTCAAATAAATTGAATACTAAGAAATAAATGAAACTTTTGCAATAATACATAATGGCACGTAGGCCATATTTAATTACAAAAACGCAAGGCCCATGAATGCACCATGTATATCCATTTATCACACAAAACAAGCAAATAAATATACATAACATTCATGGATAAAACAAAGTCCAATTTTAATTAATTTAGCAAAGCCTATTAATGGAAATTGTGTACTTGAACTTTTAAGAGAAGACCCCATGATGGGCCTGGGCTAAAGCCCAATGGACTAAATCCTCTTCTTGAATAAGTTCTCTTAAAAGCCTAAAACACAAACTAGTTAGATTTATGCCATAAATCAACTCTATTATAATTTCCAATTTTGCCATTTTTAATTTTATGTCATACAACCCATAAACATTAAAAATACATATAATATGTTCCAACATGAATTAAAATATAAAATCATGAAGAACATATATCATACACGGCATTCATACAAAAACAAACAAACAACAATGAAACTAGTTGTTTAATGCTCATATAATGCCACAAAAATGCACAAACACTTAAACCAATTTTATGAGCCATTTAATAATTTAAATAAGGTAATAAACATTAAGTTAAGGTTCTGTTCAGGTTTGATTTAAATTTGTTTTATCCATGTTAATCAAAATAAAATAAACAATGTTGATTAAATATACAACAAACACAAACTAGTCATAGTTTTAAGTGATTTTAAAATTAATCAATTAAATTATCATGGAACATAATTAAAACAAAATTTAAAATATGTCTAGACCTGTTATTTATCTTTAAAAATCACTTACAAACATGCCAAACACATTTATACATTTAATTTCGAAAACTAGTTGTTAAACAAACACATATCATGCAAACTAGCACCTAGTTTCATGATTAACATGTACCATCAGGTATCTATAATTAAATCCAGCCATGAAAAACTATAAGAAAATCTTAGGGCAATATATAAACATGTCATAATAATTATAATACCTAATAAAATATTAAAATCGTTTCTACACTAAAACAATGCAAAAAACTCAAAACAGAAAATTTCAGCATTGCATGTTTTTAAATGAATGATTTTTAATCAAGATATCATACATCCAAAGCACTAAAATAAGCATGTTTAGGCTCTAATACCACTGATGGGATATCACATGGTAAATACATGAAGATCATGTAGCAAAAAAAATAAAAAATATAGATTATTCATGCCACGCAATATACGATATAGAATCGAAACTTGCAATTTTATGGTTTTTAAAACTTACAAGTTTGGATGCTCTTCAAAACTTGAATTTTTCAATGGAAAATATATAAGATGAACTTATATACTTCAGATCTGGAACACCAATGCCAAGGAGCTGCCTTTACGCCACTCCTCTTTATTCTCACGCACACACACTTGCAAATATGGCTTAAAACCGAGAGTGCTAGCTCTATGTTTGAATATTTGGCAATGGGAATGGATTAAAGCCATAAGATCTTATCTTGTTCTTCTTTTAGGTTGCTATTGTTGCCCAAGAACACAAGAGAACAAGAAAGAATTCTTTTCCCTTGTGTATTTCCGCCAAGAGAGAGAGCAAAAAACAACTAGGGTTTTTCTTCCTTTTAATTCATAAATATATATCACTTGTTTAGGTCAAGTGTGAATGCCAGAATTTACTATCTTTAGATAGTAATTTCAGCCTCCATCACTTCCTAATTAAGTGATATATCTTAATTCAAATGCCTTTATTTTTTTTAATTCAAATTAATTTAAAATAAACATAAGACATTTAATCAAAACAAATCACTTTATTAGGGATTTATTGTTGCCGAAATTCCATATGATTCTACCTTGAATTTTCGATCATATTATCTCCCATTTAATTAATTTATTCTAATTCAAATAAAATTTAAGATTTAATACTCAATTACATTAATTAATCCAAGATAATTAATTAATTAAAATTAAATATACATGGGTCAAAATTCCCTCTCTCATGCACCATGGTCCATTTAGCAATTTTAATACCCATTAATTTGACTTTAAATAAAAGCCCAAATTAATGCCCAATATTCTATTTAAATATTTTAAGCCTAATGCTTTGTGTGCGATCTTATAGGTCCATTTAATATTGGCAATTAATTAATGAATTAATTCAAAGGCTATATATATTCTCTAGCAAGATATTATAGCATTCCAAATTAAATGAAAATGCAAATGGCATTTAGTGACCTAATGCAATTTTGCATAGTCCCTTACCCTTAAATATCAGAATTAATATAAGGCATGGAACTAGTCATCCTTACATATACTAATTCCTTTCTTGATATTTCAGTGATACTAAACTCTCAAATAAATAATGATTACTCATTATTTTATCTCGGTATGGCCATACACTTCTCAGTTCACTGATAAAGTGGCCGATGATATTTTCTCTCTTATTAAAAGGGCTAATCCTTTAACTTCTCTCATGGTCTCTAACATGAATTAGTGCATACCCAAGCATATCCATACTTGTCACCCTGTTACGAGTACATTAGGTGTATGTCAAAGTACACAGTAATTTATAAAGAGTTTCATAGATATTTTAGGTCTGTGAGCTCCGATGCAATACTTGCAAATGAGAAACACTTATGACTAGTACCATGCAGTGTTCTCATGAACGGATCGAGTCCAGATACCATGTTCTAAACATGTATCTATGATCTCTAATTGACATTCTTGTCCTTAATATCCGTAAGATAAAACTCATCTTTTCAGATAGAGCATACTAGTCTTAATTCATTAGTTATTCCCATAACAATGACTAACTAGGGATATTTAGAATGAAGTCTCTATTGTTTCAAGATCTTACAACCATGTGCCTCACACATGATAACTTAAACTGGAACAATATTCTTGGATAGTTCTATCAATTGATATGCACAGAAATACAATAGATAAAACAAATGCCTAATTTATTAATTTAATTATTTTATAATAATGCATTGGGGCTAGGGCTTACACTAACAGGATATCCAAAAGAAATATTTGGATATTATTTCCACCATCCCTTAGAACAAAATGTGTTTGTTTCACGGCATGTCGTCTTCTTAGAAAGATAATTTCTCCTACGAGAGGACAATAGGAGTAAAATTGAACTTGGTGAAGTTCAAAATCCACATATAGAAGTAGATCAACCGATTGAAACCGAGATTGAGTTTCATAATGATAAGATTATAGCCAAACATAATTCCACACAAAATCCTAAAAGATCTACCAGAATGCATTCTATCCTTGTGAGATATGGATTTGACATTGATTCAGATATAGGTATAACTGTAGTATAGGATAATGAGCATAGAAGCTATCAAAAAAGTTTTGAATAGTTTTGAACGTGATTTATGGCTTAAGGCTATGCAGTCTGAAATGGACTCCATGTATGAGAACAAAGTATGGACTTTGGCTTAACAACTTGAAGGGATAAAACCCATTGGGTGTAAATGGGTCTTCAAAAAGAATACTGATATGAAAGGTATTATAGTTGCCTATAAAGCTCGCTCAGTAACAAAAGGTTATCGTCAAACATAAGGAATTTACTATGATGAAACCTTTTCTCCTGTAGTGATGCTTAAGCCTATAAGAATACTTTTAGCCATTGCAGCTCATAATGATTATGAGATTTGGCAAATAGATGTGAAGATAGCTTTCATAAATAGAAATTTGACTGAAGATGTGTATATGGTACAACCAGAAGGGTTCACATCAGGAGATGGTGAAAAAGTATGCAAGCTGTAAAGATCCATTTATCGATTAAAGCAAGTTTCTAGGAGTTGAAATATGATTTAACGAGACAATAAAAAAGTTTGGTTTCTCACAGAATGAAGATGAACCTTGTGTGTATAAAACGGTCGGTGGGAGTGCAATTTTTCTTTCTAGTTCTATATGTGGATGACATATTGATCATGGGAAATGCAATTTCTCTTCTCCAATCCGTTAAAATATGGTTAACCAAGAAATTCTCCATGAAAGACCTAGGAGAAGCATCCTATATTCTGGGAATAAGGATCTATAGAGATAGATCCAATACGTTGCTAGGTCTTTCTCAAAGTACATATAAAGATAATGTATTAAAGAGGTTTAATATGGATCTCTCTAAGAAATGGTTTATACCTATAATGCATGGGAAACAACTTTCTAAGTCTATATGTTCGCAGACACTAGAGGATAGAGAGAGCATGAATAGAATGCCATATGCATCTGAAATTGGTTCTATCATGTATGCTACGTTATGTACACATCCAGATGTAGCATTTGCTTTGAGTGTCATAAGCAAATTCCAATAAAATTTTAGAGAGGAATACTGGGCAGCTATCAAGAATATTCTTAAGTACTTGAGAAGTACTAAGAATATATTCTTGGTATATGGGGAGGGCAGTTTGAAAGTAAATGGGTATACTGATGCCAGCTTCCAATCTGACAAAGATGATTGTAAATCACAGTCTGGTTTTGTGTTCATAATAGAAGGACGAGCAGTTAGTTGGATGAGTTCCAAATACAAAACAACTGTTGATTTCACAAAAGAAGTCGAGTACATTGCTGCTTTAAAAGCAGCCAAAGAAGTAATGTGGATCAAAAAGTTCATATTTGAACTAGGAATGGTGCCTAGCATTGTTGATCCAATTCCTCTATATTTTAACAACAATGGAGCCATTGCACAAGCAATGGAATCATGGTCTCATCAATGATCCAAGCATGTTCTCAGATGCTACAATTTCATAAGGGAAATAGTAGCTAAAAATGATGTGAAAATAGAAAGAGTGCCCATAAATGGTAATGTGGTGGATCCCCTCACTAAAGCAATCTTCCAGATAAAACACGATCACCATATAAATAACATAGGTTAGAAGAACATGTTCATTACGGACCTGTAAAGAGAATCCTCACATGGATGTTAAATTTATGTCAGTGAGGAATCTCTATATAGTGGTTGTGTAAGTATCCTTAGACTTGAGATCACCAAGGTTATCTTAAGTAGCAAGTAATATACTTTGACTGCATAACTGATTACTTCTAACTGGGAGTGCACATAGTTAGGGGGTTAGGTATGTTATGATCTACTTTAAGATAGTTGAGTAATCGATAAAGGATTCACCATCCCAGATTTATTAAGGGAACTTATCTTTCATGATTCTATAAATGCCTTGTTCAGAGAATTCCTGGCAAAAGTAATATGCCAAGATGGATAGGGATCAATGAAAGGCATTTTGGGAACAATGATTAAATTAATAGAACATACATAATTTGATTTATATGAGTTGACAAAAATCTATACTCAAAATCTAATTGAGATAAGATTGGTGAAAGGAGTAATTGCACGGTAACTGTTTCTATGGAAGGGTACAGTTAAACCTCTTGACTTTCTTGAGATTTGGGTAGTTATGATGCCTAGTGAGAGGCCGCTCATTATTTGTATAATAGTGTATCATAAATATTAATAAGTGATTGATAAAATGATTTAAAGAAGTTTAAATCATACAAGTTTTGAATAGAACTCATAATTATATATTACAATGCCAATATGGACAAGAACCCAATAGGTCACACTCATATAGAGTAAAGGATAAAATGTTAAAATAACAAGATAATAATATTTGATATTATTATGGGAGAAGAGAAATGAATAAGAAAATAATTAATTATGATCGAGTAAAATTATTCACAGAACTTTTTAGAAATGTTCTGCAAAATGGACTTAATTGACATATTGTATTTTATAATTAATTATTATATAGATCCATTGGAGAAATTAAAAGGGGCCCAGAGAATTGGTTTTGGTACAGAAACCCTTTAGAGGAAGGGTTACACGCCAAAACCATATAGAAGGCATTAAAGGCCTAATTCTTGGACCAAGATAAATTAAATATATTACATAAGTGTTATAGAGCCTACATATTTAATTTGGATGGATTTAGAATTCATTTGGGTGATTAAATTCAAGTGTATGCATAAAGGGCCTAGCTTATGGGTTTTATGCATAGTCCTTTATAAAAGGATTTAAATTGGATTTAACTGAGCCCAAATAAATTATTAATAATTCTAGAAGCCCATTTGATTTTCCTCCAGTAATTTTAAAGAGTCCAATCCCATTATGAAGTTGGATTTTTAACCTAGCTAAAAAAAATCAAAGTTAATGGGATTTAGGGTTAAGTGAACATTAAGAGAAAAGAAAGTTCTCTCTCATTTCTCGAAACCTAGCTGCCACCCTCATTCCTTGCTAGCATCAAGGAATTACGACCATCCTTGTAACTCCATCAATCTTGGTTCATTTGATCCTTCTCTAGTGTGGATTACTAATTGAAGGTGTTCTATTTTGGACACTATGGTTTGCAATAACCCGTGAGAAGGAAAATCAACTGTTTAACAAAAATCAAAGGTGATTTTTCTTATTCTCATTAATATTTATATTGTAAATTCATGGCAAAATTAGATCTATTGGTTAAAAATTTTAATTTTTGCTTATACATGTGATGTATGTAACCGATAATTCCCAATAGTTTCTATGCAAAAACAAAATCTTTGGAACTCTTATATTTCTCCAATGGATTTATTAATTATTATATCATCCTTATAATACTTATATTCTAATAATAATTAATTATGAAATACATTATTTCAATTAGATCCATTTTGCATAACATTTCTATAAAATTATGCGAACATTTCTACTTTAGCATAATTAATTAAATATCAAATGTTATTATCCCTGTCATTTTACAATTTTATCATTTACTCTTTATGTGTATGACCTATTGAGTTCCTGTCTATATTGGCAGTATAATATGTATTTATGAGTTATATTCAAAACTCATATAATTTAAACTTCTTTAAATCATCTTATCAATCTCTTATTGATATTTATGATACACAATTATACAAGTCATGAGCGGCCTCTAGCTAAGCATCATTACAAATTTTAGGAAAGTCAAATGGTTCTGACTATACCCTTTCATAGAAATAGTTACCATGCATTACTCTTTTAACCACTCTTATCTCAATTAGATTATGAGTATGGATTTGTGTCATCTCATATAAATCAATTATGTATGTTCTATTTATTTAACCATTGTTCTCAAAATTACCTATATAGATCCCTATCCATCTTGGCATATTGCTCTGGCCAGAGATTCTCTGAATAAGGCAATTATAGAATCATACAAGATAACTTCTCTTAATAAATCTGGCATAGTGAATCCTTTATCAATTTCTCAACTATCTTTAAGTTGGTCATGATATACCCAACCTCCTAACTATGCTCACCCCCAGTTGAAAGTAATCAGTTATAGAGGCAAAGTATATCTCTTGCTACTTAAGATAACCTTGGTGATCTCAAGTCTAAGGATACTTGTACAACCGCTATGAAGAGATTCCTCACTGACATAGATTTAATATCTATTTGAGGATTCTCTTTGTAGGTCTCCAATGAACTTGTTCTTCTAACAAGCATGCACATGTTAGCTTTGATCATCTCTCATAATCAAAGTTATGAGAACCACTTCTTGAACTATTTAAGAAGCATAACATGGGCTAGTCTATCCGGATTAATAATGTCCTATCTTGTTAATTATATGACTAGGGACATGTAGATATTAACACATTTATATACAATAGAAATCTCATATCATGAGTGTTATGGAGCCTACATATTTAATTTTGATGGATTTGGAATTCATTTGGGTGATTAAATTCAAGTGTATGCATAAATGGCCTAGTTTATGGGTTTTGTGCATTGCCTTTAATGAAAAGGATTTAAATTGGATTTAATTGAGACCCAATAGATTACTAATAATTTAAGAAGCCCATTTAATATTTCTCCAGTAAATTTAAAGAGCCTAATCCCATTATAAAGTTTGATTTTTAACCTAACTATAAAAATCCAAGTTAAAGGGACTTAGGGATAAGTGAACATTAAGATAAAAGAAAATTCTCTCTCATCTCTCTAACCCTAGCTGCCACCCTCATTCCTTGCTAGCATCGAGGAATTTTGGTTAGCCTTGTAACTCTATCAATCTTGGTTCATTTTATCCTTCTTTAGTGTGGATTACTAATTGGAGGTGTTCTATTTTGGACACTATGGTTTGCGACAACCCGATGAGAAGGAAAATTATCTGTTCAACAAAAATCAAAGGTGATTTTTCTTATTCCCATTAATATTTATATTATAAATTAATGGCAAGATCAGATCTATTGGTTAAAAATTTTAATTTTCGCTTATACATGCAATGTATGTAACCGATAATTTCCTACATGGTATTAGAGACACGGTTTTCCTATGAATCTACAATTCTATATTATTCGAGAAATAATTTTTATTTTTGAGTTATTTATTTCATGAACTTTGAAACAACAGATTTAATTGTTCATGAATGATAAATATTGATTTCTGGATGTACGTTATCAAATATATAAAATAAAAAATAAACCGATTCTTTTGAGAAAAGAATCATTGTTTTGGCATGAATGAGTTTTATTTTTGAATAAAGTTTAAGGGATGTTCTAAATTAAATTTTTATTGATCCACTCTAAAATTATTTTGATGATAATTTATGTGTTCAATATGTGATATTAAGCCATAGTATCAAACAAAATTAAAATCGAATAAGTTTTGCATGAAAACTAGTTTAGTCGAAAAGTTCGATAAATTGGTGTTCTTTGTGTGTTCTTAGCATGTTCTTGGTATGTTCACATTTAGAACGATTTTTAATCTTCTAAATATGATATATCTGATATATTAATGTGTTTTTAATTAATTGGATTAATTAAAATGGGCCTTGAATTAATTGGATTAATTTTAATTCATTAAAACAACTTAATGGGCTTAATTATGTTTACAGACTTGATTTAAATTAGTGAATGACTTGGTGGGCCCAAGAAGATTATTTAAATTAAATATTATAGAATTTAATTAAGTTTATTAATGGGTTTTAAGGGCTGGAGTGGGCTTGGCTCATTCCAAAAGGCCTTAAATGATCTAATAGACACAAAACTAATTTGTGTGTGAGTACATTTTAGGGTTTAAATTTGTGGATTTTGTCCTACCCTTTGTTTTAAGCCTAAAATTAATTTTTAATTATTTTATATGACTAATTAATTAAATAACCAATTAATAATCAATTGGATTGATAATTAAGGCAATAACATATGCATGTAAAAAGGTTTCCTAAAATGAAAGTTTCCAAAAAGGAAAAAGTTTCCTAATTTGATCACATTATTAAAATAACTCAAAAGTAAGTTTCAAGAGTTGAAATATAGCTTGTATTCAATTATATGATTTTACTTTATATGTTAGAAATACATATAAGGGTATATTATTGGCATGATGGATAATTATGGACAAAGGACCAATGTGATTGAGCATAATGCATGTTTCGGCCCAATAAGGATTTTCATGTCCCGGCCACTTATTTTTGGTTTGTATTTATTTTTCAAATTGTAATATGTAATTAGATTACTTAAATTAGAATTAGAGATAGAAATGGTAACCATTATCAAGGAGTAAGATGGGCCGGATGGAGATCCAATAAGATTGAAGATAATGTAATATTTTTTTTGTTTGAATCATGCATATTACCTAGATTTAACCTTTTGATTTCCTTTTTGGCTTAGGGAGATCAATGTAGTAAAGTCCATAACTATGCCATATTTGTATGCTTATGTTTATGTGATAGATATAAGATGCATACCAATGTATGCCAACCTTGTATGATAAGACTTAATTAACTAAAATCCCTCAAACTATTACTAAGGTATATAAGCCTTCCATTAATTATAGGAGAACCAAAGTTCTTTATAGTGTAGGTTGTTTACCACAGTCAAACTCACATTATATCGAATATGTTTGAATCTAACTAAATGGGTCATCTTAGCTAGCCCATTAGGTTGTTGACCACAGTCAAGGCTAATGGTTCTAGAGGCAAGATTAGGGAATGCAGATATGGTATGCATGTATCAAGAGTTGATAACCTAATGATCCAATAGTTATGTAGAGACACAATTGGTATAGAGATACCTACCTTTCAAGGGTATGGAGTTTGGCTTGTTGACCACAGTTGATGTCAAATTACATATCAAAGATTGAATATTGGCCCACTAAGAAAACCATCGAATTTTCTTGGATTTTATAATGAGGGCTATTAATTTGCAATAAAATAGTGGGAGTAAATGGATGAATTAAAGACCTAATTAATGCATACATATATATGAACATACTCTCATATGTTTTCTTTTTCACATCTAGGTCATCATCATGAGCACATCAAACATTAACGTACGATCAATCTTGGATAACAAGTTGGTTGGCAGTAATTATTTTGACTAGATCAGACAAGTGAGAATTATTCTCAGAGCTGAAAAGATCTATTATGTCTTGTATAAAGATCTACCACCACTTCCATCAGATGATGCCATTGATGAGATCAAGGGCACTTATCAAAAATACATAGAGGACAGTGAAGCAGTGGCTTGTTTGATGCTAGGTACTATGTCCTCAGAGCTTTAGAAGCAACATGAGATGATGGATGCTAGAACCATCATTTTGCATCTAGAGGAGCTTTATTCTTCTCAAGCTAGAACTGAGCAATATGAGATTGCTCGAGCTATATTTAGCTACAAAATGGTGGAAGGCACTTTGGCTGCTGCTCATGCATTAAAGATGTATGGATGTATTAAGCATTTGAGTTGACTTGGCAATGTAATGGATAATGATCTATACATAGATTTAATCTTGTACTCGCTGGCTCCAAGTTTTGCACCTTTCGAGCTTAACTTTAACATGAACAAGATCCAAGTAACCATTCTTGAGTTAATCAATATGCTTAAAACAGCTGATGGATCCTTCAAGAAGGATGAAAAAAGTGTCATGGTTGTCACTTTTGCTAAATAAAAGAAGCAAAAGAAGAAGAAGATGACTAAGGCCCAGCCAAAGCATGGTGGGGTTTCCAAGAAGAAGGCTACCAAGAAAGAGAATCCAAAGGAACTTGCTTCCATTGTGGAAAAAATGGTAATTAGAAGTGTAACTGCAAGGCCTATCTAGATTCTCTCAAAGAGAAAAAGCATGCCAATGCTTATTCTTTAGGTATTCATATAATTGAAATAAATACTTATTTTATTGCTTTAAAACAATCTTAGGTATTAGATACCGGATGTGGACCTCATTTGTGTAATGATCTACAGGGGCTTAAAAGCAGTTGAAGAGTTGGAAAGGCAGAAATATGTCTGTAGTTAGCTATTGGATAGAACATCTCTATAAAAGTTGTGGGGACTTATCATTTGCCTCTTCCAAGTGGATTAAAACTAGATTTAAATAATTGTTATTATGTTCCAGCATTGTCCAAAAGTATTATTTTTTATAGTTATTTAATGAACGATTGTGACATTTTTTAAAGGACAAATGTTGTTAAATTTTTAAGAACAATATATTTTATGCTAAAGCTATCATTGAGAATGGTATATTTGTTCTTGATTTAATTAAAGAAGTGCATCATATGGATACCAAGAGAATGAAACAAGATAATCTAAATACCATATATTTATGGCATTGTCATTTAGGCTATATAAATGAGAAACACATGACCAAATTACACAAGTCAGATGATTTGGGGTCATTTGATTATGAATCATTTGATACATATGAATCTTGTTTATTAGGAAAAAAGACAAAAAATCCCTTCATTGGTAGAGGAGAAAGAACTAGAATGATATTGGACTTAATACATTTAGATGTATGTGGTCCAAATGATGGAATATAACATGGTATATACATGATGATCACGCAGCGAAAAAATAATAAAATTGATCATACATACCACACAATCCATAACAAGAATCGAAAACATGCAATTTTAGGGTTTTGAAACTTACAATCTTAGATGCACTTTAAATCTTGATTTTGATGATGACCAGCAAATAAGATGAACTTATATGCTTCAGATCTTGATCACCAATTCCAAAGAAATAGCCTTTACGCCACTCCTCTCTATGTTCACATACACAATTGCAAGGAAGGCTTAAAACTTAGAGTACTAGCTCTAATCTTTGTGTATATGTCAATGGGTATTAAACTAAAGACACAAGACCTAATCTTGTTCTTCCTAAGGTTTTTCAAATGCTGCCCAAAATCCAAGAGAAGAAGGAAGAGTCCTTTCCCTTTGAGAGTGGTGGCTTAGAGAGAGAAAAACTTAACTAGGTCAAATAGAATTAACTTATTTATATCACTAGATTAGGAAAGCTTTATGGTTGCCGAAATCCCTTAGAATTAGGTCTTATATTCAGCCTCCATCACTTCCTAATCAATTTATTTAAATTAGTTCAAATTTTATTAAATTTTAAATTCAAATTAATTTAAAATGGCATAAGACATTTAATAAAAAAACTACCACTTAATTAGGATATACACATGTGCCCGAATTCACAATTATTTTATCTTTGAATTTTAGCTAATCTCTCTCCTATTTAAGTGTTTTATTTTGATTTAAATGCTATTAGACTTTAATACTAAATTAAATTAATTAATCAAAGATAATTAATTAATTGAAATTAATCCTTGTGGGCTGAATTTATCTCTCTCATGGATCAAGGTCCATTTAGCAATTTTAATACCCATTACATACATTAATTTGACTTTAAATAAAAGCCCAAATTAATGCCCAATATTCTATTTAAATATTTTAAGCCATTTGCTATGTGTGTAATCCTATAGGTCCATTTAATATTGGCAATCAGTTAATGAATTAACTCAAAGGCTATATATATTCTCTAACAAGATATTATAGCATTCCAAATTAAATGAAAATTCAAATGGCATTTAGTGACCTAATGCAATTTTGCATAGTCCATTACCCTTAAATATCAGAATTAATATAAGGCATAGAATTAGTCATCCTTATATATATATTAATTCCTTTCTTGATATTCCAGTGACACTGAACTCTCAGATAAATAATGATTACTCATTATTTCATCTCGGTATGGCCATATACTTCTTAGTTTACTGATCAAGTGGCCGGTGATATTTTCTCTCTTATCGAAAGGGGTAATCCCTTCATTTTTCTTATGCTCTCTAACATGAATCAGTGCATACCCAAGCATACCTATACTTGTCACCCTGTTACGAGCACGTTAGGTGTATGTCAAAGTACACAATAATTCATAAAGAGTTTCATAGAGATTTTAGATTTAAGAACTTCGATGCAAAACTTGCACATGAGAAACACTTATGACTTGTACCATATAGTGTTCTCATGAATGGATCAAATCCAGATACCATGTTCTAAGCATGTATCTATGATCCCTAATTGACACTTTTGTCCTTGTGATCCATAAGACATAACTCAACTTATCAGAGAGAGCATACTAGCCTTAATTCATTTGTTATTCCCATAACAATGCCTGACTAGGGATATTCAGAATGAAGTCTCTATTATTTCAAGGTCTTACAACCATGTGCCTCACACATGATAACTTAAATTGAAATAACATTCTTGAATAGTTCTATCAATTGATATGTATAGGAATACAATAGATAAAACAAATGTCTCATATATTAAATTAAATGCTTTATAACAATGTATTAGGGCTAAGGCTTACACTAGCAATCTCCCACTAGCACTTGTCCTACTTGGGCATAGCCCTAAGACCGAATGCTCTCAAATGCAATTTCTAAGTTAACTGATCATGGGAAATGCAATTTCTCTTCTCCAATCCATTAAAATATGGTTATCCAAGCAATTCTCCATGAAAGACCCAGGAGAAGCATCCTATATTCTGGGAATAAGGATCTATATAGATAGATCCAATAGGTTGCTAGGTCTTTCTCAAAGTACATATATAGATAAGGTATTGAAGAGGTTTAATATGGACCTCTCTAAGAAAGGGTTTATACCTATAGTGCATGGAAAACACCTTTTAAAGTCTATGTGTCCGCAGACACTAGAGGATAGGGAGAGCATGAATAGAATGCCATAGGCATCTGCAATTGGTTCTATCATGCATGCTATGCTATGTATGTTTTATCATGCATGCTATGTTATGTACGCATCCAGGTGTAGCATCTTCTTTGAGTGTCACAAGCAAATTACAATTTAATTTTGGAGTGAAACACTGGGCAGCCGTCAAGAATATTCTTAAGTACTTGAGAAGGACTAAAGATATATTCTTGGTATATGGGAAGGGCAGTTTGGAAGTAAATGGGTATACTGATGCTAGCTTCGTATTTGATAAAGATGATTGTAAATCACAGTCTGGTTTTGTGTCCATAATAGGAGGAGGAGCAGTTATTTGGAAAAGTTCCAAACAAGAAACAACTTCTGATTTCATAATAGAAGCTGAGTACGTTGCTGCTTTGGAAGCAGCCAAAGAGCAGTATGGATCAAAAAGTTAATATCTGAACGAGGAGTGGTGCCTAGCATTGTTGATCCGATTTGTTTATATTGTGACAAAAATAGGGCAATTGCAAAAGCAATGGAATCGTGGTCTCATCCGCGATCCAAGCATATTCTCAAACGCTACCATTTCATAAGGGAAATAGTAGCTAAAAACGATGTGAAAATAGAAAGAGTGCCCACAGATGATAATGTAGTGAATCCCTTCACTAAAACACTTTCCCAGATAAAGCACAATCACCATATAAATAACATGGGATTACGAAATATGAGTGATTGGCTCTAGTGCAAGTTGGAGATTGTTAGAGAGTATGCCCTAGAGCTCATGTAAAAGGGATGTATTTCATATGTATGAATTCATATTCTTAATAAAAGGCATCATGCATTTATTTATGCTATATCTAAATACATGAGTATATAAATCTTAAATTAATAAATGAAGTCCTATATATTATAAACACAGTGTAAAGGTAATCAAGAAAGTGTTTATGATATGAGATGTCTATTGCATGCAAATGTTTTAATATCTAAATATCCCTAGTCATTGAATAACAAGATAGGACATTGTTAATTTGGATAGACTAGCACATGTTATGCTTCTTGAATGGTTCAAGCAGTGGTTCTCATAATTGTGATTATGGAAGATAATCAAAGCTAACATATGGATGTTTGTTAGAAGAACAAGTTCATTGGAGACTTGCAAAGAGAATCCTCATATGGATATTAAATCTACGTCAGTGAGGAATCTTAACAGAGCGTTTGTGCAAGTATCCTTAGACTTGAGATCACCAAGGTTATCTTAAGTAGCAAGTAATATATTATGACTCCATAAGTGATTACTTCCAACTAGGAGTGAACATTGTTAGGGGTTTTGGTATGTCATGATCTACTTAAAGATAGTTGAGTAATCGATAAAGGATTCACCATCCCAGATTTATTAAGGGAAGTTATCTTTCATGATACTATAATTGGCAGTATAATATGTATTATAAGTTTTATTCAAAACTTCAAAACTCATATGATTTAAACATCTTTAAATCATCTTATCAGTCCTTTATTGATATTTATGATACACAATTATACAAGTCATGAGTGGCCTCTAGCTAAGCATCATGACTATCCAAATATCAGGAAAGTCAAGTGGTTCTGACTATACCCTTCCATAGAAATAGTTACCAAGCAATTACTCTTTTCACCACTCTTATCTCAATTAGATTCTGAGTATGGATTTATGTCATCTTATATAAATCTAATTACATATGTTATATTAATTTAACCATTGTGCTCAAAATGACCTTTATGGATCCCTATCCATCTTGGCATATTACTCTGAATAGAGATTCTCTGAACAAGGCAATTATAGAATCATGCAAGATAACTTTCCCTAATAAATCTGGCATAGTGAATCCTTTAGTGATTACTCAATTATCTTTAAGTAGGTCATGATATATCCAACCTCCTAACTATACTCAGCCCCAGTTGGAAAAAATCAGTTGTGGAGTCAAAGTATATCTCTTGCTACTTAAGATAACCTTGGTGATCTCAAGTCTAAGGATACTTGCACAACCACTATGAAGAGATTCCTCATTGACATAGATTTATTATCCACATAAGAATTCTCTTTGTAGGTCTCCAATGAACTTGTTCGTCTAACAAGCATGCACATGTTAGCTTTGATCATCTCCCATAATCACATTTATGAGAACCACTACTTGAACTATTCAAAAAGCATAACATGTGCTAGTCTATCCGGATTAACAATGTCCTATCTTGTTAATTCTATGACTAGGGATATTTAAATATTAACATATTTATATACAATAGACATCTTATAACATGAACACTTTTATGATTGCCTTTGCATAATGTTTATAACATGAATTTATATATATGGAATACGTCCCTTTTACATGGGCTATAGGGCATACTCTCTAACATATTGAATATGTTTGAATCTCAATAAATGGTTCATCTTAGCTAGCCCATTAGCCTGTTGACCACAGTCAAGGCTAATGGTTCTGGAGGCAAGATTAGGGAATGCATATATGATATGCATGTATTAAGAGTTGATAACCTAATGATCTAATAGTTGTGTAAAGACAAATTTGGTAAAGAGATACCTACCTTTCAAGGGTATGGAGTTTGACTTGTTGACCATAGTCAAGGTCAAATTCCATATCAAGAATTTGATATTGGCCCACTAAGAAAAACATTGGGTTTTCTCATATTATATAGTGAGGACTACTAATTTGTAATAAAATAGTGGGAGTAAATGGATTAATTAAAGACCTAATTAATGCATACATATATATATATATATATATATTAATATACTCTCATATATTTTTCTTTTTCACATTTAGATCATCATCATGAGCACATCAAACATCAACCTACGATCAATCTTGGATAACAAGCTGGTTGGCAGCAATTATTCTGACTAGATCAGACAAGTGAAAATTGTTCTCAGCACTAAAATGATCCATTATGTCTTGAATAAAGATCCATCACCAATTCCATCACATGATGCCATTGATGAGATCAAAGGCATTTATCGTAAATACATGGGGGATAGTGAAGTAGCGGCATGTTTGATGCTAGGTGCTATATCCTCAGAGCTTTAAAAGCAACATGAAATGATGGATGTTAGAACCATCATTTTGCATCTAGAAGAGCTTTATTCTTCTCAAGCTAGAAATGAGCAATATGAGATTGCACAAGCTCTATTTAGCTATAAAATGGTGGAAGACACTTCGACTGCTACTCATACTTTAAAGATGTATGGATATATTAAGCATTTAAGTAGAATTGGCTATGTAATGGATAATAATCTATACATAGATTAAATCTAGCACTTGTTGGCTCTGAGATTTGCACCTTTCTTGCTTAACATCAACATGAACAAGATCCAAGTAATTATTTCTAAGTTAATCAATATGCTTAAAATAGCTGATGGATTCTTCAAGAAGGATTCAAAGAGTGTCATGGTTGTCACTTCTGCTGAAGGCAAGAAGGAGAAGAAGAAAAAGATGACCAAGGAATAGTCAAAGCATGGTGGGATTTCAAAGAAGAAGGTTGCCAAAAAGGAGAATCCCAAAGGAACTTTGTTCCACTATAGGAAAGATGGTCATTGGAAGCGTAATTGCAAGGCCTATCTAGATTCTCTCAAGGAGAAGAAGCAAGCTAGTGCTTCTACTTCGGGTATTCATATGATTGAAATAAATATTTATTCTATCACTTCAAAACAATCTTGGGTATTAGATACTTGATGTGGATCTCACTTGTGTAATGATCTACAGGGGCCTAAAAGCAATAGAAGAGTTACAAAGGCAAAAATATGTCTACAGTCAGCTACTGGACAAAATATCTCTACAACAGTTGTGGGGACTTATCATTTACCTCTTTCAAGTAGATTAATACTGGAGTTAAATAATTGTTATTATGTTCCAGCATTATCTACAAGTATTATTTCTTTTAGTTGTTTATTAAATGATTATGATATTTCTTTGAAGGATAAATGTTGTTATATTTTTAAGAATAATAAATTTTATGCTAAAACTATCATTGAAAATGGTATATTTGTTCTTGATTTAATTAAAGAAGTGTATAATGTGGATATCAAGAGAATAAAACAAGATAATTTAAACACCCCATATTTATGGCATTATCATTTAGGCCATATAAATGATAAATGCATGATAAAACTACATAAGTCAAGTGATTTTGGATCATTTGATTATGAATCATTTGATACATGTGAATCTTGTTTATTAGGAAAAATGACAAAGCTCCCTTTATTGGTAAAGGAGAACGAGCTAGAATGATTTTGGACTTAATACATTCAGATGTATGTGGTCCAATGACTACACAAGCTAGAGAAGGTTACTCCTACTTCATTATTTTCCTAAATGATTACTCCAGATTTGGATATATCTATATAATGAAATATAAATAAGAAGCATTAGAAAAGTTCAAAGAATTTAGAAATGAAGTAGAGAAGCAACTTGGCAAGAGTATTAAGACACTTACATCAGATCAAGGTGGAGAATACCTAAGCCAAGAATTTCAAGATTATCTTAGAGAAAATGGGATTTTATCTCACTGGACAACACCATATACACTATAACATAATGGTGTATATGAGAGGAGAAATCAACCATTATTAGATATGGTTCGATCAATGATGAGCCAAGTATACTTGCCTAAGTCCATTTGGGGACATGCATTAGAAACTGCTGTTTATGTATTAAATAGAGTTCCTACTAAATTGGTTGAAGTTACTCTATATGAGATATGGAATAACAAGAAACCCACACTTTCTCATATGAAGGTATGGGGTTGTCCTGCTTATGCAAAGAGGACAATGTCAGACAAACTAAATATTAGGTCTGACAAATGTTTATTTGTAGGATATCCAAAAGAAACATTTGGATATTATTTCTACCATCCCTTAGAACAAAAAGTGTTTGTTTCAAGGCATGGTGTCTTTTTAGAATGAGAGGTTCTCTTTCAAGAGGTCAATGGGAGTAAAATTGAATTTGGTGAAGTTTAAGACCCACAAATAGAAGTAGATTAACCGATTGAACCAAAAACTGAATCTCATAATGATGAGATTATAGTTGAACATGATTATACACAAAATTCTAGAAGATCTATTAGGATGCATTCAATCCCTATGAGATATAGATTTCACATTGATTCAAATAGAGGCATAATTGTAGTAGAGGATAATAAGCCTACAAGCTATCAAGAGGTTTTGAACAGTTCATAATGTGACTTGTGACTTAAGACTATGTAGTCTGAAATAGGCTCCATGTATGAGGATAAAGTATGGACTTTAGCTCAACCACCTAAAGGGATAAAACCCATAAGGTGCAAATGGGTCTTCCAAAAGAAGATCGATATGGAAGGTAATATAGTTGCCTATAAAACTTGCTTAGTAGCAAAAGGCTATCATTAAAGAAAAGGAATTGACTATGATGAAACCTTTTCTCCTATAGCGATACTTATGTCTATAAGAATACTTTTAGCCATTGCAACACATTATGATCATGAGATTTGCAAATGCATATGAAGACAACTTTTCTAAATGGAAATATGATTGTGGATGTGTACATGACACAACCAAAAGGGTTCACATCAGGAGATGGCAAAAAGATATGCAAGCTTCAAAGATCCATTTATGGATTAAAGCAAGCTTCTAGAGGCTGGAACATACTCTTGAATGAGACAATCAAAGAGTTTGGTTTCTCACAGAATGAAGTTGAACATTGTGTGTATAATAGGGTCAGTAGAAGTGCAATTGTCTTTATAGTTCTATATGTGGACGACATATTTATCATGGGAAACAACATTTCTCTTCTCTAATCGGTTAAAATATGGTTCTAAAAGAAATTCTTTATGAAAGACCTTAGAGAGGCATCTTATATTCTGGGAATAAGGATCTATACAGGTAGATCTAATAGGCTGCTAGGTCTTTATGAAAGTACATATATAGATAAAGAATTAAAGAGGTTTAACATGGATCTTTCTAACAAAGGTTTTATACCAGTGGTGCATGGGAAACATCTTTCTAAGTTTATGTGTCCGTAGACACTAGAGGATTGAGCGATCATGAGCAGAACACCATATGAATCAATAATTAGTTATATCATATATGCTATGTTATGCACGTGTCCAGATGTAGCATTTGTTTTGAGTCTCACAAGCAGATTCCAATCCAATTTTGGAGAAGAGAACTGGGCAGCTATCAAGAATATCCTTAAATACTTGATGGGTAGCATGTTAATTGATTAGTGATGAATTATTATAGTTCTAAAGTCTTCTTAATGCTAAAATATGAAAGATACAGTTTAGAGAGGTGTGGCAATAAGAAGAGTTATTATCTGAATTTGAGTGATATGAACGTATTTATACAATGGAATAGATTGATTTATATTGCAAGTCATATAGGCCATCGATATACTGTATATAACTTGGTCACTAGATTAGGGAATTCCAATGTATGCATGGGTGTATATACATAAAGAGTGAAAAGTTTAGAGTAACAAATCCACTAAGATAAGGTATGGGGTTTACTTGAAAGCCAAGGTTAGAGGACTTGTATAAGGTAATGCATATATGAATTATATTACTAGAATGGGTTTTGGTGCATAATAAGCATGCGATTAAGGAGCGTAAGAAGTAACCTAATGACTCTAAAATTTATATGCTATTAATGTGTCCTATGAAGTTGTTATAATGTGCAAACTCTATCAAAGTAACTGGCTTTCCCCAATTACCATACATTAATGTTAGTTTATAATGGAATGGCAAGAGAATACCATGTTATGACCTAGTTATAATAAGAAAATAGTTACAAGATTGCATGTCTAAGTTAAAAGAAATAGGACATCATAATTTATGTTTAATTATAAAACCATGAAAGCCTGAATGCCCTCAAGGTCATAAGAAGAATTATTGATTAACATTGATGTATAAGAATCTGCCCGCCTATTTCCTCATGCCTATACTATATTATGATTAACTCATGCCTATCAGCAGTGTGCTAATGACTAAGATGAAATAATAACACATAACTTACCTTAGTATAAAGTGGTACAAGATGAAAAATACAAGTAAGATGATCGAAATATATATATATATATGATTATATTAAGATGTATAACTTGTTGTCTATAGTCTGATAGACCATGAAATTGAATCAATTGATTAAATATGAGCAAGTGTTGACCTTAAGCTCTAAGAGAACCCACTTATTTTATTATATGGATCATAAATGATTGAGGGTTGCTATATATATGATTATGTCACAATGTGATTATTAGGAGAATAAGAGAATTATTCACAACAAGTAATAACAAGGTACGTCATTAAGAACTATCCATAAGTTATGAAAGTTTTATATTATATAGTTGATGAAGCATGATTTAAGCTGCATATATATATATATATATTTGTGTGTATATGGATACGTGAAATGCTTATCATGAAAGATGGCATGATGTTATTGTTTCCATAAACATGTAACTATGTGATCACATGATAGCATTACCATGCACTGGAGCCTAGAGCTCACTATTGAAGAATGATAAGAATAATGTGCATTCTTATATGGATGATGGCGTCAACCAATGATGCTATAATAAGTAAAGAATAATATGTTGAATTTAATATGCTTAAGAACGATAAAGCCTGCAGGTCCTAGTTCAGTTGTGGATTAGATAGGCATGACTAGAGGGATACAGTCAAAACTGCCATAGTTGACCCTGTTTGGGTCTTGTTCCTTGATGGAACCATTGTTCGGCCCTATTTGGGTCTATAGTTTGTTCCTTACTGGAACCATTGTTTGACTCCATTTGGGTTAATTGTTTGATATCTTTGGATATCTATAGTTTGATACCTTTGGGTATCCATTGCTCCCATTATTCACCCTTTGATTTAGTACTTAGGCAGGCTATTTCTTTACTTATGTAAGGTAGGCACGATGAATGACCTACTATGGTGTTGTATCCTAATTTTTTGTTGGCTATAAACTATTTTTATGAAATGAAATGCCATATTATATGTTACATGAGTGTGATATCCCACATCATTTCTGAAAAAGGTTCCCGTGTCAGTGCCAGTACGAGTTAGTTCCACCAATGGGTTTTATGATGAATAGTTGGGCCATTTGGGCCATAATCTTACAATATTATATCAAAGGTTATACGAATAGTAGTATACATAATGATATTCATGTATATGGGAGTTATGACATGTTTCCATATGGTATGAAGACTTTATCTGTTAATCATGATATGTAATACCTATTCGTTGAAATTGTTCGAAATTATTGGTTACATGCATCTCATACATAAGCGAAATTTAAAAATATTAACCAATATATCTGATCTTGCCATGAATTTACAATATACATATTAAGGAGAATAAGAAAAATCACCTTTGATTATTGTTGTATAGTTGATTTCCTTTGCACCGGGTTGTCGCAAACCACAATGTCCAAAATTGAACACCTCTAATAAGTAATTCACACTAGAGAATGATAAAATGAACCAACAATTGGAAGAAAACAAGGGCTGGCCAAAAACCCTAGAAGCTAGCTTTGGGAGTGGCCGCTACGTTAAATAGAAAAAGAGAAGAAACTTTTCTTAAGTGTTCACACACTCTTAACCCTAATTCCCCATCACTTGGATTTTTATAGTTAGGTTAAAAATCCAACTTCATAATGGGATTGGGATCTTTAAAATTGCTGGAGAATTATTAATTGGGCTTTTAGAATTATTTATAATTATTTGGGCTCAATTAAATCCAGTTTAAGCCCTATCACAAAAGACTATGCACAAAACCCAAAAACTAGGCCCTTTGTACATACACTTGGATTTAATTACCCAAATGAATTCCAAATCAAACCAAATTAAATATGTAGGCTCCATAACACTTATGTAACATATTTAGTTTATTTTGGTCCAAGAAATAGGCCTCTAAGGCCTTCTATTTCGGATTTAGCGTGTGACCCTTCTTTTGAAGTGTTTTTGCACCAACTTTACTTCTCTGGGCCTCTGTAATTCCTCCAATGGATCTATTAATTATTATATCAGCCCTATAACAGTTATAGTCCAATAATAATTAATTATGAGATACATTATTTCAATTAGATCAAATTTTATTGAACGTTTCTCAATAGTTCCGGGAACAATTTTACTTGATCATAATTAATTAAACTCTTTAATTAATTATTCTCTTATTCACTTCTCTATTCCCATAATAATATCAAATATTATTATCCTTGTCATTTTACCATTTTATCCTTTTCCTCTATATGTATGTGACCTATTGGGTTCCTTTTCATATTAGCAGTATAATATATAATTGTGAGTTCTATTCAAAACTCACATGATTTAAACTCCTTTAAATCATTTTATCTATCCCATTGATATTCTTGATACATAATTATACAATTCATGATTGGCCTCTAGCTAGGCATCATGACTAAGTAAATGTCAGGAAAGTTAAGTGGTTTGACTATACCCTTTCATAGAAACAGTTACCGTACAATTACTCCTTTCACCACTCTTATCTCAATTAGATTATGAGTATGGATTTGATGGAATATGACATGGTATGATAATCATGATAGCACAGCGGAAAAATAAAAATTTGATCATACATACCATACATATCCAAAGATAGGAATGAAAACATGCAATTTTAGGGTTTTGAAACTTACAATAGATGATGCCTTTTATTCTTTGATTTTGTGATGTCCAGCAACCAAGATGCCTTTATCCACCTTAGATCTCGATCACCAATGCCAAGGAATAGCCTTTTGCGCCACTCCCTCTATTCTCACACACACAATTACACAGTCGGCTTAAAAACGAGATTGCTAGATCTCTTTTTCGGTATTGTGTAAGGGTTATAGTTTGAAGCTACAAAACTTGATTTTGTACTTCTTTAGATTGCTATTACTGCTTAATAACACAAGAGAATGAGGAACAATCCTTTCTCCTTGTGAAAAATTGAACAAAAGAATTAAGAGAGAGAGAGTCACTATTCACGAGTTACTATTCACGAGTTACTATTCATGCCACAAAAAAATTAGGTTTAGGGTTTTATTTCTTTTAATATATATGCTTATCCTTTGGCAAGTCATTAATCTGAATTCAACTATCCTAAGATAATTAATTCAAACTCTATCACTTCCTAAAGATAAGTAATATATTTTGAATTAAACTCCTTTGAATTTAAATTCAAATTTGAAATAAAACATAAGACATTTAAATAAATGAAATCACTTAATTAAATATATAAGTGATTTAATTTAATTTAAATTCCTTTAGGCTTTAATATTCAATTAACTTAATTAACACAAGATAATTAATTAATTGAAATTAAACCTTATGGGCTGAATTTCTCTATCTCATGGACCAAAGCCCAATAGCAATATTATAACCCATTACATACATTAATTTGACTTTAATTAAAAGCCCAAATTAATGTCCAATACTTAATTTAAATATTTTAAGCCCAATGCTTTGTGTGCGATCCTATAGGTCCATTTAATGTTGGCAATGAATTAATAAATTAATTCAAAGGCTATATATATTCTCTAGCAAGATATTATAGCATTCCAAATTAAATGAAAATGCATATGGCATTTGGTGACCTAATGCAATTTTGCATAGTCCCTTACCCATAAATATCAGAATTAATATAAGGCATGGAACTAGTCATCCTTATATACATTAATTCATTTCTTGATATTCCAGTGACACTGAACTCTCAGATAAATAATGATTACTCATTATTTCATCTCGGTATGGCCATACACTTCTCAGTTCACTGATCAAGTGGCCGGTGATATTTTTCTCTCTTATCGAGAGGGATAATCCCTTCACTTCTCTCATGCTCTCTAACATGAATCAGTGCATACCCAATCATACCCGTACTTGTCACTCTGTTACGAGCACGTTAGGTGTATGTCAAAGTACACAGTAATTCATAAAGAGTTTCATAGAGATTTCAGGTCTAAGAACTTCGATACAAAACTTGCATATGAGAAACACTTATGACTTGTACCATGTAGTGTTCTCATGAGCGGATCGAATCCAGATACCATGTTATTTAACATGTATCTATGATCTTTGATTGACACTCTTGTCCTAATGATCCGTAAGACAGAACTCATAAGATCAGAGAGAGCATACTAGTCTTAATTCATTTGTTATTCCCATAACAATGACTGACTAGGGATATTTAGAATGATGTCTCATTTGTTTCAAGGTCTTACAATCCATGTGCCTCACACATGATAACTTAAACCGAAACAACACTCTTGGATAGTTTTATCAATTGATATGCATAGGAATACAAAGGATAAAATAAATGCCTCATTTTATTAATTTCAAGTGTTTCGTTACAATGTATTGGGGCTAGGGCTTACACTAACAATCTCCCACTAGCACTAGTCCCAATTGGGCATAGCCCTAAGACCGAACGCTCTCAAATGAGCTTCGTGCAGATTTGGACGTAACTATTTCGTCAAAGGATCTGCTACATTGTCTTCACTTGATATCTTGCTAACCTTGACGTCCCCACGATCAGTGATTTCTCTGATCAGGTGGTACCTTCTGAGTATGTGTTTGGATTTCTGGTGTGACCGGGGCTCCTTGGCCTGTGCGTTGGCCCCGTTATTGTCACAGAAAATTTCTAATGGATCTAGGATTCTTGGGACCACTCCTAATCCATTAATGAAATTTTTAATCCAAACAGCCTCTTTTACAGCCTCACTTGCTGCAATATACTCAGATTCTGTAGTTGAGTCAGCAACGGTTTCTTGCTTTGAGCTTCTCCAGCTGACAGCACCACCGTTCAAAACAAAAACAAACCCAGATTGCGATCTAGAATCCTGAGTGCTAGTCTGAAAAGCAGCTTCGGCATAACCTTGTATGACGAGCTCTTCTTGACCACCATACACCAAGAAGTGATCCTTAGTCCTTCGCAGGTACTTAAGGATCCCTTTTACAGCAGACCAGTGCTTCTCACCAGGGTCTTGCTGAAACCTACTGGTTATACTCAGTGCATGAGCAACATCCAATCTAGTACATAACATAGCATACATGATAGATCCAATAGCAGATGCATATGGGATTCTACTCATGTTGTCCCTTTCCTCTTTTGTTTTAGGGCACTGTTCTTTAGTCAAAGGAACTCCCAAAGCCAAAGGTATGTACCCTTTCTTTGAGTCTCCCATACTAAAACGCTTTAGTACTTTGTCTATGTACTTTTCTTGACTTAGTCCCAAAAGCCGATTCGATCTATCTCTATAGATTCGAATACCAAGTATTGTCTCGGCTTCACCTAAGTCTTTCATTGAGAAACATTTTCCCAACCATTGCTTAACCTTTTGCAATGTTGGAATATCATTCCCAATGAGAAGGATGTCGTCCACATATAGGACCAGAAACACTACTATGCTCCCACTAACCTTCTTGTACACACAAGGCTCATCTTCGTTCTTGATGAAGTCAAATTCTTTGACTGCCTCATCAAAGCGAAGATTCCAACTTCAGGATGCTTGCTTTAATCCATAAATGGATTTTTGAAGCTTGCATACCTTCTTAGGATGCTTGGGATTGACAAAACCTTCAGGCTGTGTCATAGACAAATCCTCAAGTAAATTTTCGTTAAGGAAAGCAGTTTTGACATCCATTTACCATATCTCATAATCATGATATGCAGCTATGGCAAGCAAGATCCTAATGGACTTGAGCATGACTACAGGCGAAAAGGTCTCGTCATAGTCTATACCATGAGTTTGTCGAAAACCTTTTGCTACTAGTCTACCTTTGTAGGTCTTATCAGCTTTTAGTTTGAATAACCACTTGCATTCAATTACCTTAGCACCTTCTGGTGGATCAACCAAGGTCCAAACCTGGTTATTGTACATTGATTGCATCTCGGATTTCATGGCTTCAAGCCAATTATCCGAGTCTGGGCTTTCAATAGCTTCTCGGTAGGTAGTAGGATCCTCACGATCTACTAACTCAATAGTGTCACTGTCAGTGATTAGAAATCCATATCTCTCAATCTCCTGACGTACCCTACCAGACCTTTTAGGTACTTGTGTAATGGGTTCTTGTTCCACAACTGGTTGTGAACTTGATCCCATTTCCAAACCATCCTCTATAGGAGCTTGTGGCACTTGAATTTCTCCAAGTTCTACTTTACTCCCACTGTCTTTCTTGAGAAGGAATTCCTTTTCCAAGAAAACAGCCTTGCGAGCAACAAATACATTGTTCTCGGCTTGTGAGTAAAAGTAGTATCCCTTTGTTTCTTTGGGATAGCCCACAAACAAGCAGACAGTCGATTTGGACTCTAGTTTGTCAGATGTTAATTTCTTAACATGTGCTTCACAGCCCCAAATCTTGAGAAAAGACATATTAGGTTCTTTCCCAGTCCATACCTCGTATGGTGTCTTCTCAACTGCTTTAGTTGGAGTACGGTTCAATAGAAACGCAGCAGTTTCTAATGCATAACCCTAAAAAGAGATAGAAAGATTAGCTTGACTCATCATAGATCGAACCATGTCCAACAAAGTTCAATTTCTCCTTTCGGACACACCATTCCATTGCGGTGTTCCAGGAGGAGTGAGCTGTGAAATAATACCACACTCTTTTAGATGATCATCAAACTCTTGGCTTAAGTATTCGCCACCTCGATCTGATCGAATGGCTTTTATACTTTTGCCAAGTTGGTTTTCTACTTCGTTCTTAAACTCCTTGAATTTCTCAAAAGTTTCAGACTTGTACTTCATTAGATAGACAAAGCCATATCTACTGAAGTCATCTATGAAAGTCACGAAGTAGCTAAAACCACTTCTAGCTTGTGTACTTAATGGTCCACATACATCGGTATGTATTAGTTCCAATAAGCTATTAGTCCTTTCACCTTTCTTGTTAAAAGGACTCTTTGTCATTTTTCCATGCAAACATGGCTCGCATGTGTCATAAGACTCTAAGTCAAATGACCCAAGCACTCCAGTTTTGTGGAGTCTTGAAATGCGTTTTTCGTTTGCATGTCCTAAACGACAATGCCAAAAGTAAGTAGGGTTCAATTCGTTTGATTTAACCCTCTTTGTATTAATGTTGTATATCGACTCTTTGTTTTGTAAATCAAGGATATAAAGGCCATTTTGCAACATGGCATTGCCATAAGAAATGCCTTGGCGACGAATATGAGCATTGCCATTTTTAATAACAAAATCAAATTCATCATTATCCAAACATGAAACTGAAATAATGTTTCTGCTCATAGCAGGCACATAATAACAATTATTCAAAACAATACAAAGTCCGGAAGGTAAAGTGAGGTGATAGTCGCCTATCTCCATGGCAGCAACTCGTGCTCCATTCCCCACACGGAGGTCCACTTCATTCTTCCCAAGTAACCGCCTATTTCTTAGCCCCTGCACATTTGAACAAATGTGAGAACCACAACCGGTATCCAATACCCAAGTGGTAGAAATAGAAAGGTTAATTTCAACAACAAAAATACCAGAACTGGACGCCTTGGCTCCATTCTTCTTTTGTTCTTCCTTGAAGAGAGCGCAATTCTTCCTCCAATGCCCTATCTTGTTGCAATGGAAGCAAGTGCTCTCACTCTCTTTGAGTTTTGGCGCCTTGGGCTTGGATTGGGCCTGAGGTGCACTCCCACTTGACTTGGGTTTTGCCTTTCCCTTTCCCTTTCCCTTAGCGGGTCCCTTCTTAATTCCCTTTTGAACCATTAGAACGGGATTGGTCTTTCGAATGTTTTCTTCAGCATTCTTAAGCATCCCATGAAGCTCAGTGACTGACTTGTTCATTGCATGCATGTTATAATTCATCACAAATGGATCATAAGCAGCAGGCAATGATCCTAAGATCAAGTCAGTGGCCAATTCCCTTGGCACTAGTACCTCAAGCTTCTCAAGAGTATCAAGATACCCTTTCATCTTGAGTACATGGGTACTAACAGGTGTACCCTCAGCCATCTTGCAAGAAATTAATGCCTTTGTTGTCACGAACCTCTCGTGACGAGCTTGCTCTTGGAACATCTCCTTGAGGTGCACCATGATCGCATAAGCCTCTTGGTCCATAAATTGCTTTTGCAATTCAGGCACCATAGTGGCCAGCATCAGACAGGTCACATCGTTGGAGTCGCTCTTCTTGGTCTCAAAAGTTTCCTTTTGAACCGTAGAGGCATTCCTTCCTGGTTCTTCAGGCAAAGGTGCATCCAAAACATACGACTTTTTCCCTTGCTTAAGAACTATTCTTAAGTTTCGAGACCAGTCTATGAAATTGGTGCCATTTAATTTGTCCTTTTCAAGGACCGATCGCAATGAGAAATTGTTATTTGAAGATGCCATTTTCAATCTACAATAAAATTTAGCAAGATTAAATGAGGTCTTATTTATGATCCCACAAACCGAATTAATATCCCTTTAAATAATTCGCGTTAGTGATTTAATGTGGGCCAAGATCCACTTTTCACAACAACTTATTAGTCAAGCTGAGCTTGTACACCTAACAAGTTAAGTTACTTAGGTAGGAAAACTCCAATCATGTCTCGTACATGACTCTTGGATCAAATGGGCTAACATCTTAAGATGTTATAGCACAACCCATTTATTAGTTGCCTAGGTCCGGGCATCCCTTTCCATGATAAGTCCAACCTACATTCACAACCCATGCCTCACAAAGATAATCGGGCGCATCTAGGACTCCTAGTCTACGTGACCGATGATCGATGCCTTGACATGTTTCGAATTAGGAAGGCAACTTTGTGACTTACTATTTTAGGGATTCATTTTATTACGGCTTATATGGCATATGCTTTGTCATCCATACATAGCATGCATATATATATAATTGCATAAAGTAAAGCGTGACAAACATGGGCCCAAAAACTTACAACTAAGATTTTATACTATTACATAAGAATCTTCGAGTTGGGCTTCTCCACTCCGGTGGGCTTCGTCTTGATTTACAAAGTCTTCAAATAAATTCTATTCTAAGAAATAAATGAAAATTTTACAATAAAATATAATGGCACGCAGGCCATATTTAATTACAAAAACCCAGGGCCCATGAATGCACCATGCATATCCATTCATCACACCAAACAAGCAAATAAATATACATAGCATTCATGGATCAGACAAAGTCCAATTTTAATCAATTTAGCCAAGCCCATTAATGGAAATTGTGTACTTGAACCTTTAAGAGAAGACCCCGTGATGGGCCTGGGCCGAAGCCCAATGGACTAAATCCTCTTATTGTATAAGTTCTCTTAAAAGCCCAAAACACAAACTAGTTAGATTTGTGCCATAAATCAACTCTAGTATAATTTCCAATTTTGCCATTTTTAATTTTATGTCATACAGCCCATAAACATTAAAAATACATATAATATGTGCTAACATGAATTAAAAATAAAATCATGAAGAACACATATAATAGAACACGGCATTCATGCAAAAACAAACAAACAACAAAACTAGTTGTTTAATGCTTATGTAATGCCATGAAATACACAAACATTTAAATCAATTTTATGAGTCATTTAATAATCTAAATAAGTTCATAAATATTGATTTAATATTCTGTACCATTTTAATCTAAATGTGTTTTTACCATTTTAATCAAAACAAAGCAAACAATGTTGATTAAACATGTAACAAACACAAACTAGTCATTGTTTTAAGTGATTTTAAAATTAATCAATTAAATTATCATGGACCAGAAATAAAACCAAATTTAAAAAATGTCCAGACCTGATAATTAATCTTTAAATATCACTTACAAACATGCCAAAAACGTTTTTACATATAAATTTGAAAACTAGTTGTTAAACTAGCAATTTACATGCCAACTAGCACCTAGTTTCAAAATTAACATGTACCATCAGGTATAAATAATTAAATTCGACCATTACCAGCCCTAATAACATATTAGGACAGTATATTAACATGTCATATTAATTATAATACCTATCTAATCAATTAAAATCGTTTTTACACCAAAACAATGCAAAAAACTCAAAACAGAAAATTTCAGATTTGCATGTTTTCAAAATAACGATTTTTAATTAATTTTTTCATGCATCTAAAGCACTAAAATAAACATGTCTAGGCTCTGATACCACTGATGGAATATGACATGGTATGATAATCATGATAGCACAGCGGAAAAATAAAAATTTGATCATACATACCATACATATCCAAAGATAGGAACGAAAACATGCAATTTTAGGGTTTTGAAACTTACAATAGATGATGCCTTTTATTCTTTGATTTTGTGATGTCCAGCAACCAAGATGCCTTTATCCACCTTATATCTCGATCACCAATGCCAAGGAATAGCCTTTTGCGCCACTCCCTCTATTCTCACACACACAATTATACCGTCGGCTTAAAAACGAGATTGCTAGATCTCTTTTTCGGTATTGTGTAAGGGTTATAGTTTGAAGCTACAAAACTTGATTTTGTACTTCTTTAGATTGCTATTACTGCTCAATAACACAAGAGAATGAGGAACAATCCTTTCTCCTTGTGAAAAATTGAACAAAAGAATTAAGAGAGAGAGAGTCACTATTCACGAGTTACTATTCACGAGTTACTATTCATGCCACAAAAAAATTAGGTTTAGGGTTTTATTTCTTTTAATATATATGCTTATCCTTTGGCAAGTCATTAATCTGAATTCAACTATCCTAAGATAATTAATTCAAACTCTATCACTTCCTAAAGATAAGTAATATATTTTGAATTAAACTCCTTTGAATTTAAATTCAAATTTGAAATAAAACATAAGACATTTAAATAAATGAAATCACTTAATTAAATATATAAGTGATTTAATTTAATTTAAATTCCTTTAGGCTTTAATATTCAATTAACTTAATTAACACAAGATAATTAATTAATTGAAATTAAACCTTATGGGCTGAATTTCTCTCTCTCATGGACCAAAGCCCAATAGCAATATTATAACCCATTACATACATTAATTTGACTTTAATTAAAAGCCTAAATTAATGTCCAATACTTAATTTAAATATTTTAAACCCAATGCTTTGTGTGCGATCCTATAGGTCCATTTAATGTTGGCAATGAATTAATAAATTAATTCAAAGGCTATATATATTCTCTAGCAAGATATTATAGCATTCCAAATTAAATGAAAATGCATATGGCATTTGGTGACCTAATGCAATTTCGCATAGTCCCTTACCCATAAATATCAGAATTAATATAAGGCATAGAACTAGTCATCCTTATATACATTAATTCATTTCTTGATATTCCAGTGACACTGAACTCTCAGATAAATAATGATTACTCATTATTTCATCTCGGTATGGCCATACACTTCTCAGTTCACTGATCAAGTGGCCGGTGATATTTTTCTCTCTTATCGAGAGGGGTAATCCCTTCACTTCTCTCATGCTCTCTAACATGAATCAGTGCATACCCAATCATACCCGTACTTGTCACTCTGTTACGAGCACGTTAGGTGTATGTCAAAGTACACAGTAATTCATAAAGAGTTTCATAGAGATTTCAGGTCTAAGAACTCCGATACAAAACTTGCATATGAGAAACACTTATGACTTGTACCATGTAGTGTTCTCATGAGCGGATCGAATCCAGATACCATGTTCTTTAACATGTATCTATGATCTCCGATTGACACTCTTGTCCTAATGATCCGTAAGACAGAACTCATAAGATCAAAGAGAGCATACTAGTCTTAATTCATTTGTTATTCCCATAACAATGACTGACTAGGGATATTTAGAATGATGTCTCATTTGTTTCAAGGTCTTACAATCCATGTGCCTCACACACGATAACTTAAACCGAAACAACACTCTTGGATAGTTTTATCAATTGATATGCACAGGAATACAAAGGATAAAACAAATGCCTCATTTTATTAATTTCAAGTGTTTCGTTACAATGTATTGGGGCTAGGGCTTACACTAACAGGATTTCTGTTAACTCATATAAATCTAATTATGTATGTTCTATTAATTTAACCATTGTTCCCAAAATGCCCTCCATAGGTCTCTATCCATCTTGGCATATTACTCTGGCTAAAGATTCTTTGAACAAGACAATTATAGAATCATGCAAGATAAATTCCCTTATTAAATCTGGGATGGTGAATCCTTTTTCAATCACTCAACTATCTTTAAGTAGGTCATAATATGCCCAATCTCCTAACTATGTTCACTCACAATTGGAAGTAATTAGTTATGGAGTCAAAATATACGACTTGCTACTTAAGATAACTTTGGTGATATCAAGTCTAAGGATACTTGCACAACCGCTATGAAGAGATTCCTCACTGACATAGATTTAATATCCATGTGAGGATTCTTTTTGTAGGTCTCCAATGAACTTGTTCTTCTAATAAGCATCTACATGTTAGCTTTGATTATCTTTCATAATCACAGTTATGAGAACCACTGCTTGAACCATTCAAGAAGCATAATATGTGCTAGTCTGTCTGAATTAACAATGTCCTATCTTGTTAATTCTATGAATAGGGATATTTAGATATTAACACATTTGCATGCAATAGACACCTCATATCATGAACACTTTCATGATTGTCTTTATACTGTGTTTATAACATCAAGGACTTCATTTATTAATTTAAGATTTACAAACTCATGTATTTAAACATAGCATTAATAAATGAATAATGCCTTTTATTAAGAATATAAATTCATACATATGAAATTCATGCCTTTTACATAGGTTCTAGGGTATACTCTCCAACAATCTCCCACTTATACTGGAGCCAATTACTTATATGTCTCAGACCCATGCTATTTATATGATGATCATGCTTTATCTGAAAAAGTGCTTTAGTGAGGGGATCCACAACATTATCATCTGTAGGGACCCTTTCTATTTTCACAACATTTCTAGCTACTATTTCCCTTATGAGATGGTAGCGTCTGAGAACATGCTTGGATATCTGATGAGACCGTGGTTCCTTTACTTGCGCAATGGCTCCATTGTTGTCATAATATAAAGGAATCAGATTAATAATGTTAGGCACCACTCCTAGTTCAGATATGAACTTTTTGATCCAGACTACTTCTTTGGCTGCTTTTGAAGCAATACTATACTTAGCTTCTATCGTCAAATCAGCAGTTGTTTCTTTTTTGGAACTCTTCCAACTAACTGCTCCTCCTCCCATTATGAACATATAACCAAACTGTGATTTACAATCAACTTTGTCAGACTGGAAGCTGGCATCTGTATACCCATTTACTTCCAAACTACCCTTTCCATATACCAAGAATATATCCTTAGTCCTTCTCAAGTACTTAAGGATATTCTTGACAACTGCCTAATGTTCCTCTCCAAAATTGGATTGGAATCTGCTTGTGACACTCAAAGCAAATGCTACATCTGGATGTGCACATAACATAGCATACATGATAGAACCAATTGTAGATGCATATGGTATTCTATTCATGCTCTCTTTGTTAGAGAGTATGCCCTAGAGCCCATGTAATAGGGATGTTTTTCATATATATAAATTTATATTTTCAATAAAAGGCATCATTCATTTATTTATGCTATGTTTAAATACATGAGTTTTTAAATCTTAAATTAATAAATGAAGTCCTCAATATTATAAACATAGTGCGAAGGCAATCATGAAAGTGTTCATGATGTGAGATGTTTATTGCATGCAAATATGTTAATATCTAAATATCCCTAGTCATAGAATTAACAAGATAGGGCATTGTTAATTCGAACAGACTAGCACGTGTTATGCTTCTTGAATGGTTCAAGCAATGGTTCTCATAACTGTGATAGTGAAAGATAATCAAAGCTAACATGTGGATGCTTGTTAGAAGAACAAGTTCATTAGAGACCTGCAAAGAGAATCCTCACATGGATATTAAATCTATGTCAGTGAGGAATCTCTTCATAGCATTGTGCAAGATCCTTAGACTTGAGATCACCAAAGTTATCTTAAGTAGCAAGTGGTATATTTTGACTCCATAACTGATTACTTCCAACAAAGAGTGAACATAGTTAGGAGATTGGGTATAGTATGACCTACTTGAAGATAGTTGAGTGATTGACAAAGGATTAACCATCCCAAATTTAATAAGGGAAGTTATCTCGCATGATTCTATAATTACCTTGTTCAGAGAATCTATGGCCAGTGTAATATGCCAAGATGGATAGAGATCCATGGAGGGCATTTTGGGAAACATGGTTAAATTAATGGAACATACATAATTAGATTTATATGATTTGATAGAAATCCATCCTCAGAATCTAATTGAGATAAGAGTGATGAAAGGAGTAATTGCACGATAACTGTTTCTCTAGAAGGGTATAGTCAAACCACCTGACTTTCCTGACATTTGGGTAGTCATGATACCTATCCAGAGGCCAATCATGACTTGTATAATGATGTATCAATAATATCAATAGGGATTGATAAAATGATTTAAAGGAGTTTAAATCATGTGAGTTTTGAATAGAACTCACAATTACACATTATACTTCCAACATAGACAGGAACCCAATAGATCACACACATATATAGAAAAAGGATAAAATGGTAAAATGACAAGGATAATTATGTTTGATATTATTATGGGGATAGAAAAGTGAATAATATAATAAATTAATTAAAGAGTTTAATTAATTATGATCAAGTAAAATTGTTCGCGAAACTTTTAATAAATGTTTTGTAAAATTCGACCTAATTGAAATAACATATTTTATAATTGATTATTATTGAACTATAAGTGTTATAGGGTTGATATAATAATTAATAGGTCCATTGGAGGAATTATAAAGGGCTAGAGAAATGAAGTTGGCATAGAAGCCCTCCAGAAAAAGGGCCACACGGCAACTATAAACAGAAGACCTTGGAGGGCTATTTCTTGGACCAAATTAAATTGTGGAGCCTACATATTTAATTTTGTTTGATTTGGAATTCATTTGGGTAATTAAATCCAAGTATATGTACAAAGGGCCTAGTTTGTGAGTTTTATGCATAGTCATTTGTGAAAGGGCTTAAATTGGTTTTAATTGAGCCCAAATAATTATAAATAATTCTAGAAGCCCAATTAATAATTGTCTAGCAATTTTAAAGAGCCCAATCCCATTATGAAGTTAGATTCTTAACCTAACCATAAAAATCTAAGTGATGTGGAAATTAGGGGGAAGTGAACAATTAAGAGAAATAGTTTTTCTCTCTTCCAAAAACCCTAGCCGCCACTTTCCTTTGCTAGATCAAGGGATTTTCGTCCAGTCCCTTGTTATCTCCCAATTTTTGGTTCATTCTATCATTCTCTAGTGTGGATTAATCACTGGAGGTGTTCGATTTTGGACATTGTGGTTTGCGACAACCCGGTGCGAAGGAAAATCAACTGTACAACAAAAATCAAAGGTGATTTTTCTTATTCTCATTAATATACATATGGTAAATTCATGGCAAAATCAGATATATTGATTAAAAATTTTAAATTCCGCTTATGTATGAGATGCATGTAACCGATAAAATTCCAACATGGTATCAGAGACAGGTTTTGCCATGAATATACAATTCTATATTTTTCTGCGGAATAAGTTTTATTTTTGAGTAATTTATTTCATGAAATTTAAAATATCATATTTGATTGTCCATAAATGAGAAATATTGATTTCTGGGTATAAGTGTGATCAAATATATATAACGAAAACAAAAACAATTCTTTTGAAAAAAGGATTTTATGTTTTGCGTGAAGAGGTTTTAATTTTAGGGGCTGTTCTAAATTAATTTTTTTATAGATCCATTATAAGATCATTTAGATGATAATTTATGTGTTTAATATGTGATATTAAGCCATAGGATCAAACAAAATTAAAATTGAACAAGTTTTGCATGAAAACTAGTTTAGTCGAAAAGTTTGATAAATTGGTGTTCTTCGTGTGTTCTTGGTGTTTTCTTGTATAGAACAATTTTTAATCTTCTAAATCTGATATATCTGATATATTAAAGTTTTTTTTAATTAATTTTATTAATTAAAATGAGCATTAAATTAATTTGATTAATTTTAATTAATTAAAACCACTTAATGGGCTTAATAATGTTTACGGACTTGGTTTAAATTTGTGAATGACTTGGTGGGCCCAAGGAGCTGATTTAAATTAAATATTATAAACAATAATTAAGTTTATTAATGGTTTTTAAAGGCTGGAGTAGGCTTGGCTCATTCCAAAAGGCCCAAATGGTCCAATAGACATAAAACTAGTTTGTGTATGAACACATTTAGGGTTTTATTTGGTGGGTTTCGGCCTACCCTTTATCCTAAGCCCAAAATTAATTCTTTTAATTATTTAATATGATTAATTAATTAAATAATCAATTAATAATTAATTAATAATCAATTGGATTGATTATTAAGGCAAGAACACATGCATGCAAAAAGGTTTCCTAAAATGAAAGTTTCCAAAATGGAAAAAGTTTCCTAATTTAATCACATTATTAAAATAACTCAAAAGTATGTTTCAAGAGTTGAAGCAAAGTTAGTAATCCATTACTTTATGTATTAGAAATGCATATAAGGGTGTATGATTGGCATGATGGATAGTTATGGACAAGGCCCAATATAATTGAGCATTATGGATGTTTTGGCCTAATGAGGACTTTTATGTCTCGGCCACTTGGTTTTGGTTTGTATTTCTTTTTAATTGTAATATGTAATTAGATTAATTAGATTATAATTATAAATATAGATGGAGACCACTATCAAGGAGTAAGATAGGCCCGATGGAGATCCAACAAGCTTGAAGATAATGTAATTATTTTTCTTGTTTGAATCATGCATACTACCTAGGTGTGACCTTTTGATTTCCCTCTTGGCTCGGGGAAATCAATGTAGTAAATTCCATAACTATACCATATTTGTATCCTTATATTTATGTGATAGATATAGGATGCATACCAATGTATGCCAACCATGTATGATGAGACTTAATTAAATAAAACCCTCAAACAAATACTAAGGTATATAAGCCTTCCATTAATTTGAGGAGAACCAAAGTTCTTTATAGTGTGGGTTTTTGACCACAGTCAAGTTCACATTATATAGAATATGTTCAAATCTAATTAAATGGGTCATCTTAGCTAGCCCATTAGCTTGTTGACCAAAGTCAAGGCTAATGGTTCTAGAGGTAAGATTAGAGAATGCATATACGATATACATGAATCAAGAGTTGATAACCTAATGATCCAATAGTTATGTAGAGACACAATTGGTATAGAGATACTTACCTTTCAAGGGTATGGAGTTTGGCTTGTTGACCATAGTCAAGGTCAAATTACATATCAAGGATTGGATATTGGACCACTAGGAAAACCATCGGCTTTTCTTGGATTATATAGTGAGGGCTATTAATTCGCAATAAAATAGTGGGAGTAAATGGATTAATTAAAGACCTTATTAATGCATACATATATATGAACATACTCTCATAAGTTTTATTTTTCACATCTTGGTCATCATCATGAGCACATCAAACATTAATATACAATCAATCTTGGATAACAAGCTGGTTGGCAACGACTATTCTGACTGGATCAGGCAAGTGAGAATTGTTCTCAGAGCTGAAAAGATCCATTATGTCTTGGATAAAGATCCACCACCACTTCCATCAGAAGATGCCATTGATGAGATCAAAGGCACTTATCGAAAATACATGGAGTATAGTGAAGCAGCAGCATGTCTGATGTTGGGTGCTATGTCCTTGGAACTTCAGAAGCAACATAAGATGATGGAAGCTAGAACCATCATTTTGCATCTTGAGGAGTTTTATTCTTCTCAAGCTAGAACTGAGCAATATGAGATTGCTCGAGCTCTATTTAGCGATAAAATGGTGGAAGGAACTTCAGTTGCTACTTTATGCATTGAGGATGTATGGGTATATTGAGCATTTGAGTAGACTTGGATATATTATGGATAATGATCTATACATAGATTTAATCTTGTACTCATTGGCTCCAAGTTATACACCTTTTGTGTTTAACTTCAACATGAACAAGATCCAAGTAACCATTCCTAAGTTAATTAACATGCTCAAGACTGTTGATGGATGCATTAAGAAGGATCCAAAAGGTGTCATGGTTGTCACTTCATCTAAAGGCAAGAAGCAGAAGAAAAAGAAGACAACCGAGGCGCAGCCAAAGAATGGTGGGATCTCTAAGAAGAAGGTTGCCAAGAAAGAGAATCCCAAAGGAACTTGCTTCCATTGTGGAAAGGATGGTCAATGAAAGCATAACTGCAAGGCCTATCTAGATTTTCTCAAGGAGAATAAGCAAGCTGATGCTTCAACTTTAGGTATTCATATGATTGAAATTAATACTTATTCTATTGCTTCAAAACAATCTTGGGTATTAGATACCGGATGTGGATCTCACTTGTGTAATGATCTACAGGGGCTTAGAAGATTTTGAAGAGTTGGAAAGGCAGAGATATGTTTGCAGTTAGCTACTGGACAAAACATCTCTACAACAGTTGTGGGAACTTACTATTTACCTCTTCTTAGTGGATTAGTACTGGAATTAAATAATTGTTATTATGTTCCAGCTTTATCCAAGAGTATTATTTCTTTTAGTTGTTTATTGAATGAATATGACATTTTTTTAAAGGACAAGTGTTGTTACATTTTTAAGAACAATATGTTTTATGCAAAAGCTATCATTGAGAATGATATATTTGTTCTTAATATAATTAAAGAAGTGCATAATGTGGATGCCAAGAGAATGAAACATGATAATCTAAATACCTCATATTTATGGCATTGTTATTTAGGCCATATAAATGAGAAACATATGACAAAATTACACAAGTCAGGTGATTTGGGATCATTTGATTATGAATCATTTGATACATGCAAATCTTGTTTATTGGGAAAAATGACAAAAGATCCCTTTATTGGTAAAGGAGAACAAGCTAAAATGGTTTTGGACTTAATACATTCAGATGTATATGGTCCAATGACTACATATACCAGAGGAGGTTACACCTACTTGATTACTTTCATAGATGATTATTCCAGGTTTGGATACATCTATCTAATAAAATATAAATCAGAAGCATTTGAAAAGTTCAAAAGAATTAAGAAATGAAGTAGAGAAACAACTTGGCAAGAGTATTAAAACACTTAGATTAGATCGAGGTGGAGAATACTTAAGCCAAGAGTTTGAGGATTATCTTAGAGATAATGGGATTTTATCTCAGTGGACTCCACCATATACACCACAACACAATGGTGTATCTGAAAGGAGAAATCAAACACTATTAGATATGGTTCAATCAATGATGATGCGAGCATACTTGCCTAAGTCCTTATGGTTCGATCAATGGTTAGAGATAAGCACTAGAAACTGCTATTTATGTATTAAAACGAGTTCCTGGTAAATCAGTTGATGTTACTCCATATGAGATATGGAATAACAAGAAACCATTTCTCATATGAAAGTATGGGGTTGTCCTGCTTATGTGAAGAGGACAATGTCAAACAAACTAGATGTTAAGTCTGAAAAATGTTTACTTGTGCGATATCCAAAAGAAATATTTGGATATTATTTCTATCATCCCTTAGAACAAAAGGTATTTGTTTCAAGGTATGTTGTCTTTTTAGAAAGAGAATTTCTCCTACGAGAGGACAGTGAGAGTAAATTTGAACTTGGTGAAGTTCAAGACCCACAAATAGAAGCAGATCAACCGATTGAACTCGAAACTGAATTTCATAATGATGAGATTATAGTTGAACCTGATTATACACAAAATCCTAGAAGATCTACTAGGATGCGTTCTATCCCTGTGAGATATGGATTTCACATTGATTCGGATAGAGGCATAACTGTAGTAGAGGACAATGAGCCTACAAGCTATCAAAAATTTTTGAACAGTTCAGAATGTGATTTATGGCTTAAGGCTATGCAGTCTGAAATGGACTCCATGTATGAGAACAAAGTATAGACTTTGACTCAACCACCTGAAGGGATAAAACCCATAGGGTGCAAATGGGTCTTCAAAAAGAAGACCGACATGGAAGGTAATATAGTTACCTATAAAGCTCGCTTAGTAGCAAAGGGCTATCATAAAAAAGATGGTATTGACTATGACGAAACCTTTTCTCCTATAGCGATGCTTAAGTCTATAAGAATACTTTTAGCCATTTTAGCTCATTATGATTATGAAATTTGGCAAATGGATGTGAAGACAACTATCCTAAATGGAAATCTAATTGAGGATGTGTATATGATACAACAAGAAGGGTTCATATTAGGAAATGGCAAAAAGGTATGCAAGCTTCAAAGATCCACTTATGGATTGAAGCAAGCCTCTAGGAGTTGGAACATATGATTCAATGCGACAATCAAAGAGTTTGATTTATCACATAATGAAGATGAAGCTTGTGTGTATAAAAGGGTCAGTGGGAGTGCAATTGTTTTCCTAGTTCTATATGTGGATGACATATTGATCATAGGAAATGACATTTCTCTTCTCCAATCTGTTAAAATATTGTTATCCAAGCAATTCTCCATGAAAGACCTTGGAGAAGCATCCTATATTCTGGGAATAAGGATCTATAGAGATAGATCCAATAGGTTGCAAGGTCTTTCTCAAAGTACATATATAGATAAATTATTGAAGTGGTTCAATATGGATCTCTCTAAGAAAGGGTTTATACCCATGGTGCATGGAAAACACCTTTCTAAGTCTATGTGTCCGCAGATACTAGAGGATAGAGAGAGCATGAATATAATACCATATGCATATACAATTGGTTCTATCATGTATGCTATGTTATGTACACGTCTAGATTCCAATCCAATTCTTGAGAGGAACACTGGGCAGCTGTCAAGAATATCCTTAAGTACTTGAGAAGGACTAAGGATATATTCTTGGTATATGGAGAGGGTAGTTTTGAAGTAAATGGGTATACAGATGCCAGCTTCCAATCTAACAAAGATGATTGTAAATCACATTCTGGTTATGTGTTCATAATGGGAGGAGGAGTAGTTAGTTGGAAGAGTTCCAAACAAGAAACAACTGTTGATTCCACGACAGAAGCTGAGTACATTGCTGCTTCGAAAGCAGCAAAAGAAGCAGTTTGGATCAAAAAGTTCATAACTGAACTAGGAGTGGTGCCTAGCATTGTCGATCCAATTCCTTTATATTGTGACAACAATGGAGCCATTGCACAACCAAAGGAACCACGGTCTCATCAGCGATCCAAGCATGTTCTTAGACGCTACAATCTCATAAGGGAAATAGTAGCTAGAAATGTTGTGAAAATAGAAAGGGTTCCCACAGTTGATAATGTGGCGGATCCCCTCACTAAAGCACTTTCCCAGATTAAGCATGATCACGATATACATAGCATGGGTCTAAGACATATGAGTGATTGGCTCTAGTGCAAGTAAGAGATTGTTAGAGACTATGCCCTAAACCTCGTGTAATAGGAATGGTTTTCATATGTATGAATTTATTGATGTAATATGACATGGTATGATGGTGATGATAACACAGCGGAAAAACAAAAATTTTATCATACATACCATACAATTCCAAAGCAAGAAACGAAACATGCAATTTTAGGGTTGTAAAACATACAACTTTAGATGCACTTCAATATTTGGTTTTGGTGATGACCAGCAATACAGAGTGATTTATCAACCTTTGATCTTCTTTGCCAATTCCAAAAGAATAGACTTTACGCCACACTTCTCTATGTTCACACACACAATTGCAAAGACGGCTTAAAATCGAGATTGCTAGCTCTCTATTTAAGTATCGTGTAATGGCAATTGATTGAAGCTACAAAATTTGATTTTTCAATTCTCTAAGGTTGCTATTACTACTCAAGATCACAAGAGAATGAGGAACAATCCTTTCTCCTTGTGAAAAATTGGCCAAAATAAAATTGTGAGAGAGAGTTACTATTCACGAGTTACTATTCATGCCACACAAAAAATTAGGTTTTCTTTTTCTCTCTCATCCAATATATATATTATCTTATTTGTTAAGTGATAAATCTCAAATATACTACCTTAGGATAATTAATATTAGCTAAAGATAATTAATATTTGCCTTTATCACTCAATTAAAATAAGTAATATTTATTGATAAAAAACTCCTCTAATTTATCCAAGATAAAAACAAAAGACATATTAATCAAATTAACCACTTAATTAAATACGAATATACAAGACATATTAATCAAATAAACTACTTGATTAATATAAAGGATATGCCGAAATTCCTTAATTTCTCTCTAGGAATTTCGGCCAATAGTATTCCTATTCAAGTGATTTATTTGATCATAATTCTTTTAGGCTTTAAAACTCAATTAATTAAATTAATACAAGACATTTAATTAATTGAAATTAAACCTTGTGGGCTGAATTTCTCTCTCTCATGGGCCAAGATCCAATAGCAATCTAATAATCCATTACACAATTAATTTGACTTTAATTAAGATCCCAAATTAATGCCCAATACTTAATTTAAATATTTTAAGGCAAATGCTTTATGTGCGATCCTATAGGTCCATTTAATGTTGGCAATGAATTAATAAATTAATTCAAAGGCTATAAATATTCTCTAGCAAGATATTATAGCATTCAAAATTAAATGAAAATGCATATGGCATTTTGTGACCTAATGCAATTTTGCATAGTCCCTTAACTAAAAATATCAGTATTAATATAAGGCATTGAACTAGTCACCCTTATATAAATTAATTCCTTTCTTGATATTCCAGTGACACTGAACTCTCAGATAAATAATGATTACTCATTATTTCATCTCGGCATGGCCATACACTTCTTAGTTCACTGATCAAGTGGCCGATGATATTTTCTCTCTTATTGAGAGGGGTAATCCCTTCACTTCTCCTATGCTCTCTAACATGAATCAATGTATACCCAAGCATACCCATACTTGTCATTCTGTTACGAGCACATTAGGTGTATGTCAAAGTATACAGTAATACATAAAGAGTTTCATAGACATTTTAGGTCTAAGAATTCCAATTCAAAACTTGCATATGAGAAACACTTATGACTTATACCATGTAGTGTTCTCATAAATGGATCGAATCCAGATACCATGTTCTAAACATGTATCTATGATCTCTGATTGACACTCTTATCCTCATGATCTGTAAAACAGAACTCAACTTATCAGAGAGAGCATACTAGTCTTAATTCATTGTTATTCCCATAACAATGACTGACTAGGGATATTTAGAATGATGTCTTTTTTGTTTCAAGGTCTTACAACCATATGCCTCACACATGATAACTTGAACTGAAATAACATTCTTTTATAATTCTATCAATTGATATGCATAGGAATACAAAAGATAAAACAAATGACTCATTTATTGACTCAAATGTTTTATTACAATCTATTGGGGCTAAGGCTTATACTAACATTCTCCCACTAACACTAGTCCCAATCGGGCATTGCCCTAATACCGAACGCTCTCAAATGGACTTCATGCGGATTTGGACGCAACTGTTTCATCAAAGAATCTGCTAGATTGTCTTCACTTGCTATCTTGCTAACCTTGACGTCCCCACGATCAATGATTTCTCTAATCAGGTGGTACCTCCTGAGTGTGTGTTTGGATTTCTGGTGTGACCGGGGCTCCTTAGCCTGTGCTATGGCCCTGTTATTGTTACAGAAAATTTCTAATGGATCTAGGATGCTTGGGACCACTCCTAATCCAAAAATGAAATTTTTAATCCAAACAATCTCTTTTGTAGCCTCACTTGCTGCAATATACTCAGATTCTGTAGTTGAATCAGCAACGGTCTATTGCTTTGAGCTATTCCAGCTGACAGCACCACCATTCAACATAAAAACAAATCCAGATTGCGATCTAGAATCCTGAATGCTGGCCTAAAAAGCAGCATCGGCATAACCTTGTATGACGAGCTCTTCTTGATAACCATACACCAAGAAGTGATCCTTAGTCCTTCGTAGGTACTTTAGGATCCCTTTTACAGTAGACCAGTGCTTCTCACCAGGGTCTTGCTGAAACCTACTGGTTATACTCAGTGCATGAGCAATATCCAATCTAGTACATAACATAGCGTACATGATAGATCTAATAGCAGATGCATATGGGATTCTACTCATGTTGTCCCTTTCCTCTTTGGTTTTAGGGCACTGTTTCTTTAGTTAAAGGAACTCCCAAAGCCAAAGGTATATACCCTTTCATTGAGTCTTCCATACTAAAATGCTTTAGTACTTTGTCTATGTACTTTTCTTGACTTAGTCCCAAAATCCGATTCCATCTATCTCTATAGATTCGAATACCAAGTATTGTCTCGGCTTCACCTAAGTCTTTCATTGAGAAACATTTTTCCAACCATTGCTTAACCTTTTGCAATGTTGGAATGCCATTCCCAATGAGAAGGATGTCGTCCACATACAAGACTAGAAATACTACTATGCTCCCACTAACCTTCTTGTACACATAAGGCTCATCTTCGTTCTTAATGAAGTCAAATTCTTTGACTACCTCATCAAAACGAAGATTCCAACTTCAGGATGCTTGCTTTAATCCGTAGATGGATTTTTGAAGCTTGCAAACCTTCTTAGGATGCTTGGGATTGACAAAACCCTCAGGCTGTGTCATATACACATCCTCAAGTAAATATCCATTGAGGAAAGCGGTTTTGACATCCATTTGCCATATCTCATAATCTTGATATGCGGCTATGGCAAGCAAGATCCTAATGGACTTGAGCATGACTACTGGCGAAAAGGTCTCATCATAGTCTATACCATGAATTTGTCGAAAACCTTTTGCTACTAGTCTACCTTTGTAGGTCTTATCAACTTTAATTTTGAATAGCCATTTGCATTCAATTACCTTAGCACCTTCTGGTGGATTAACCAAGGTCCAAACCTGGTTATCGTATATTGATTGCATCTCGGATTTCAGGCTTCAAGCCAATTTTTTGAGTCTGGGCTTTCAATAACTTCTCGGTAGGTAGTAGGATCCTCACGATCTACTAACTCAATGGTGTCATTATCAATGATTAGAAATCCATAACTCTCAATCACCTGACGTACCCTACCAGACCTTCTAGGTTCTTGTGCAATGGGTTCTTGTTCCACAACTGGTTGTGAACTTGATTTCATTTCCAACTCATCTTATATATGAGTTTGTGGTACTTGAATTTCTTCAAGTTCTACTTCACTCCCACTGTCTTTCTTAAGAAGGAACTCCTTTTCCAAGAAAATAACTTTGCGAGCAACAAATACTTTGTTCTCGTCTTGTGAGTAAAAGTAGTATCCCTTTGTTTCTTTGGGATAACCCACAAAAAAGCAGATAGTTGATTTGGACTCTAGTTTATCAAATGTTAATTTCTTAACATGTGCTTCACAGCCCCAAATCCTGAGAAAAGACATATTGGGTTCTTTCCCAGTCCATACCTCGTATGGTGTCTTCTCAACTGCTTTAGTTAGAGTACGATTTAATAGAAACACAACAGTTTCTAATGCATAACCCCAAAAAGAGATAGGAAGATTAGCTTGACTCATCATAGATCGAACCATGTCCAACAGAGTTCGATTTCTCCTTTCGGACACACCATTCCATTGTGGTGTTCTAGGAGGAGTGAGCTGTGATATAATACCACACTCCCTTAGATGACTATCAAACTCATGGCTTAAGTATTCGGCACCTCGATTTGATCGAATGGTTTTTATACTTCTGCCCAGTTGGTTTTCTACTTCATTCTTAAACTCTTTGAATTTCTCAAAAGTTTCAGACTTGTACTTCATTAGATAGACATAGCCATATCTACTGAAGTCATCTGTGAACGTCACGAAGTAGCTAAAACCACCTCTAGCTTGTATGCTTAATGGACCACATACATCGGTATGTAATAGTTCCAATAAGTTATTAGTCCTCTCACCTTTCTTGTTAAAAGGACTTTTTGTCATTTTTCCATGCAAACATGGCTCGCTTGTATCATAAGACTCTAAGTCAAATGACCTAAGCACTCCAGTTTTGTGGAGTCTTGAAATGACTTTTTCGTTTGCATGTCCTAAATGACAATGCCAGAAGTAAGTAAGGTTCAATTCATTTGATTTAACCCTCTTCGTATTAATGTTGTATACAGACTCTTTGTTTTGCAAATCAAGGATATAAAGGCCATTTTACACTATGGCATTGCCATAAGAAATGCCTTGGCGATGAATATGAGCATTGCCATTTTTAATAACAAAATCAAATTCATCATTATCCAAACATGAAACTGAAATAATGTTTCTACTCATAGCACGTACATAATAACAATTATCCAAAATAATACAAAGTCTGGAAGGTAAAGTGAGGTGATAGTCACCTATCTCCGTGGCAGCAACTCGTGCTCCATTACCCACACGGAGGTCCACTTCATTCTTCCCAAGTAACTGCCTATTTCTTAGCCCCTGCACATTTGAACAAATGTGAGAACCACAAGCGGTATCCAATACCCAAGTGGTAGAAATATAAAGGTTAATTTCAACAACAAAAATACCAGAACTGGACGCCTTGGCTCCATTCTTCTTTTGTTCTTCCTTGAAGAGAGCGCAATTCTTCCTCCAATGCCCTATCTTATTGCAATGAAAGCAAGTACTCTCACTCTCTTTGAGCTTTTGCGCCTTGAGCTTAGATTGTGCCTGAGGTGCACACCCAACAAACTTGGATTTTCCCTTTCCCTTTCCCTTTCCTTTAGCGGGTCCCTTCTTAATTTCCTTTTAAACCATCAGTACGGGATTGGTCTTTCGAATGTTCTCCTCAGCATTCTTAAGCATCCCATGAAGCTCAGTAACTGACTTGTTCATTGCATGCATGCTATAATTCATCACAAATGGATTATAAGCAGCAGACAATGATCCTAAGATCAAGTTAGTGGCTAATTCCTTTGGCACTTGTACCTCAAGCTTCTCAAGAGTATCAAGATACCCTTTCATCTTGAGTACATGGGTACTAACAGGAGAACCCTCAGCCATCTTACAAGAAATTAAAGCCTTTGTTGTCACGAACCTTTCGTGATGAGCTTGCTCTTAGAACATCTCCTTGAGGTGCACCATGATCGTATAGGCCTCTTGGTCCATAAATTGCTTTTGCAATTCAGGCACCATAGTGGCTAGCATCAAACAGGTCACATTGTTGGAATCGCTTTTCTTGGTCTCAAAAGTTTCCTTTTCAACCACAGAAGCGTTCCTAGCAGGTTCTTCAACTAAGGGTGCATCCAAAACATACAACTTATTTTCTTACTTAAGAACTATTCTTAAGTTTCGAGACCAATCTATGAAATTGGTGCCATTCAATTTGTCCTTTTCAAGGACCGATCACAATGAGAAATTGTTATTTGAAGATGCCATTTTCAATCTACAATAATAAAATTTAGCAAGATTAAATGAGGTCTTATTATAATCCCACAAACCGAATTAATATCCCCTTAAATAATTCGCGTTAGTGATTTAATATGGGCCAACATCCACTTTTCATAACAACTTATTAGTTAAACTGAGCTTGTACACCTAACAAGTTAAATTACTTAGGTAGGAAGACTCCAATCATGTCTCGTACATGACTCTTGGATCAAATGGGCTAACATCTTAAGATGTTAAAGCACAATTCCATTAATAAGTTGCCTAGGTCCGGGCATCCCATTCCATGTTAAGTCCAACCTACATCCACAACCCATGCCTCACAAAGATAATCAGGCGCATCTAGGACTCCTAGTCTACATGACCGATGATCGATGCCTTGACATGTTTTGAATTCGGAAGGCAACTTTATGACTTACTATTTTGGGGATTCATTTTATTATGGCTTACATGGCAGACGCTTTGTCATCCATCCATAACATGCATATATATATATATAATTTCATAAAGTAAAGCGTGACAAACATGGGCCCTAAAACCTACAACTAAGATTCTATACTATTACATAAGAATCTTCAAGTTGGGCTTCTCCACTCCGATGGGCTTCGTCTTGATTTACAAAATCTTAAAGTATTTTCTATTCTAAGAAATAAATGAAAACTTTTACAATAAAAATAAAGGCTCACAGGCCATATTTAATTACAAAACCCAGGGCCCATGAATGCACCATGCATATCCATTCATCACACCAAACAAGCAAATAAATATACATAACATTCATGGATCAAACAAAGTCCAATTTTAATTAATTTAGCCAAGCCCATTAATGGAAATTGTGTACTTGAACCTTTAAGAGAAGACCCCATGATGGGCCTAGGCCAAAGCCCAATGGACTAAATCCTCTTATTGACTAAGTTATCTTAAAAGCCCAAAACACGAACTAGTTAGATTTGTGCCATAAATCCACTCTAGTATAATTTCCAATTTTGCCATTTTTAATTTTATGTCATTTAGCCCATAAACATTAAAAATGTATGTAATATGTACCAACATGAATTAAAACAAATAATCATGAAGAACATATAAATATACATGGCATTCATGAAAAACAAACAAACAACAATGAATTAGTTGTTTAATGCTTATATGATGCCACAAAAATGCACAAACACTTAAATCAATTTTATAAGTCATTTAATCATTTAAATAAGGTCATAAACATTGAGTTAATATTCTATACCTTTTTGATCTAAATGTTTTTATACCATTTTAATCAAACCAAAACAAAAATTGTTGATTAAATATGTAACAAACACAAACTAGTCATAGTTTTAAGCGATTTTAAAATCAATTAATTAAATTGTCATGGACCAGAATTAAAACCAAATTTAAAATATGTCTAGACCTGATAATTAATCTTTAAAAATCACTTACAAACATGACAAAATCATTTTACATTTAATTTTGAAAACTAGTTGTTAAACTAGCAATTTTCATGCCAATTAGCATCTAGTTTCGTTATTAACATGTACCATCAGGTATAAATAATTAAATCCGACCATTACAAGCCCTAATAACATCTTAGGATAGTATATTAACATGTCATATTAATTATAATACCTAACTAATCAATTAAAATCGTTTTTACACCAAAACAATGCAAAAAACTCAAAACAGAAAATTTCAGCATTGCATGTATTTATAAAAACGATTTTTGATTAAATAATTCATGCATATAAAGCACTAAAATAAGCATGTTTAGGCTATGATACCACTGATGAAATATTACATGGTATGATGGTGATGATAACAGAGCAGAAAAACAAAAATTTTATCATACATACCATACAATTCCAAAGCAAGAAACGAAACATGCAATTTTAGGGTTGTAAAACTTACAACTTTAGATGCACTTCAATATTTGGTTTTGGTGATGACCAGCAATCAAGAGTGATTTATCAACCTTTGATCTTCTTTACCAATGCCAAAAGAATAGCCTTTATGCCACTCTTCTCTATGTTCATACACACAATTGCAAAGACAACTTAAAATCGAGATTGCTAGCGCTCTGTTTAAGTATCGTGTAATGGCAATTGATTGAAGCTACAAAATTTGATTTTGCACTTCTCTAAGGTTGCTATTACTACCCAAGATCACAAAAGAATGAGGAACAATCCTTTCTCCCTGTGAAAAATTGGCCAAAATAAAATTGTGAGAGAGAGTTACTACTCACGAGTTACTATTCATGCCACACACAAAATTAGGTTTTTTTTGCTCTCTCATCCAATATATATATTATCTTATTTATTAAGTGATAAATCTAAAATATACTATCTTAGGATAAATAATATTAGCTAAAGATAATTAATATTTGCCTTTATCACTTAATTAAAATAAGTAATATTTATTGATAAAAAACTCTTTTAATTTATCCAAGATAAAAACAAAAGACATATTAATCATATTAACCACTTAATTAAATAGGAATATACAAGACATATTAATCAAATAAACTACTTAATTAATATAAAGGATATGCCGAAATTCCTTGATTTCTCTCTAGCAATTTCGGCCAATAGTATTCCTATTTAAGTGATTTATTTGATCATAATTCTTTTAGGCTTTAAAACTCAATTAATTAAATTAATACAAGACATTTAATTAATTGAAATTAAACCTTGTGGGCTAAATTTCTCTCTCTCATGAGCCAAGGTCCAATAGCAATCTAATAATCCATTACACACATTAATTTGACTTTCATTAAAAGCCCAAACTAATGCCCAATACTTAATTTAAATATTTTAAGCCCAATGCTTTATGTGCTATCCTATAGGTCCATTTAATGTTGGCAATGAATTAATAAATTAATTCAAAGGCTATAAATATTCTCTAGTAAGATATTATAGCATTCCAAATTAAATGAAAATGCATATGGCATTTTGTTACCTAATGCAATTTTGCATAGTCTCTTACCCAAAAATATTAGTATTAATATAAGGCATGGAACTAGTCACCCTTATATAAATTAATTCCTTTCTTGATATTCCAGCGACACTGAACTCTCAGATAAATAATGATTACTCATTATTTCATCTCGGTATGGCCATACACTTCTCAGTTCACTGATCAAGTGGCCGATGATATTTTCTCTCTTATTGGGAGGGGTAATCCCTTCACTTCTCTCATGCTCTCTAACATGAATCAATGTATACCAAAGCATATCCATACTTGTCACTCTGTTACGAGCACGTTAGGTGTATGTCAAAGTATACAGTAATATATAAAGAGGTTCATAGAGATTTTAGGTCTAAGAATTCCAATGCAAAACTTGCATATGAGAAACACTTATGACTTATACGATGTAGTGTTCTAATAAATGGATCGAATCCAGATACCATGTTCTAAACATGTATCTATGATCTCTGACTGACACTCTTGTCCTTATGATCCGTAAGATAGAACTCAACTTATCAGAGAGAGCATACTAGTCTTAATTCATTGTTATTCCTATAATAATGACTGACTAGGGATATTTAGAATGATGTCTCTTTTGTTTCAAGGTCTTACAACCATGTGCCTCACACATGATAACTTAAACTGAAACAACATTCTTGGATAGTTCTATCAATTGATATGCACAGGAATACAAAAGATAAAACAAATGCCTCATTTATTAACTCAAATGTTTTATTACAATCTATTAGGGGTAGGGCTTACACTAACATTTATATTCTCAATAAAAGTCATATTTCATTTATTAATGCTATGTTTAAATACATGAGTTTGTAAATCTTAAATTAATAAATAAAGTCCCAGATATTATAAACACATTGCGAAGGCAATCATGAAAGTGTTTATGATGTGAGATGTCTATTACATGCAAATGTGTTAATATTTAAATATCCCTAGTCATAGAATTAACAAGATAGGGCATTGTTAATTCGGAAAGACTAGCACATGTTATGCTTCTTGAATGGTTCAAGTGGTGGTTCTCATAACTGTGATTATAGAAGATAATCAATCCTAACATGTGGATGCTTGTTAGAAGAACAAGTTCATTAGAGACTTGCAAAGAGAATCCTCATATGGATATTAAATCTATGTCAGTGAGGAATCTTTTCATAGCAGTTGTGTACATATCCTTAGACTAGAGATCACCAAAGTTATCTTAAGTAGTAAGTGGTATATTTTGACTCCATAACTGATTACTTCCAACTGGGAGTGAACATACTTAGGAGATTGGGTATATCATGACCTACTTGAAGATAGTTGAGTGATTGACAAAGGATTCACCATCCCAGATTTAATAAGGGAAGTTATCTTGCATGATTCTATAATTACCTTGTTTAGAGAATCTCTGGCCATAGTAATATGCCAATATGGATAGAGATCCATGGAGGGCATTTTGGGAACAATGGTTAAATTAATAAAACATACATAATTAGAGTTATATGAGTTGATAGAAATCCATACTCAAAATCTAATTGAGATAAGAGTGGTGAAAGGAGTGATTGCACGGTAATTGTTTCTATGGAAGGGTATAGTCAAACCACTTGACTTTCCTGACATTTGGGTAGCCATAATGCCTTGATAGAGGCCAATCAGGACTTGTATACTGATGTATCAAGAATATCAATAGGTATTGATAAAATTATTTAAAGGAGTTTAAATCATGTGAGTTTTGAATATAACTCACAATTACACATTATATTGCTAACATGGACAGGAACCCAATAGGTCACACACATATAGAGAAAAAGGATAAAATGGTAAAATGACAAGGATAATAATATTTGATATTATTATGGGGATATTGAAATTAATAAGATAATAATTAATTAAAGAGTGTAATTAATTATGATCAAGTAAAATTATTTGCAGAACTTTTAAGAAATGTTCTGTAAAATTGGACCATGTTGAAATAACGTATTTCATAATTGATTATTATTGAACTATAAGTGTTATAGGATTGATATAATAATTAATAGGTCCATTGGAGGAATTATAAAGGGCCAGAGAAATGAAGTTGGCACAAAAGCCCTCTAGAAGAAGGGCCACACGTCAACTCCAAACAAAAGGCCTAAAAGGCCTATTTCTTAGGAAAAATTAAATTAAATATGTTACATAAGTTTTGTTGAGCCTACATATTTAATTTGGTTGGATTTGGAATTTATTTGGGCAATTAAATCCAAGTATATGTACAGAGGGCCTAATTTGTGGGTTTTGTACATAGTCTTTTGTGAAAGGGCTTAAATTGGATTTAATTGAGCCCAAATAATTATAAATAATTCTAAAAGCTCAATTAATAATTCTCCAGAAATTTTAAAGATCCTAATCCCATTATGAAGTTGGATTTTTAACCTAACTATAAAAATCCAAGTGATGTGGAAATTAGTGGGAAGTGAACAATTAAGAAATGTGTAGCTATAGGGAATGCATTTTATCCAAAACAAATATTGCAAGACTTCATAACGCATAAATACAACTACATATATCTTATATTCCTAGGTATAGGAAACACTTTGCAATTAAATCAATGATTTCTTACATACAATAATAAAAGACTTTTTCACTTTATGTAATGTTTTTCCATATACTATATGTATTGATGCAAAATAAGGTAATATAAATCATATCAAGCAAGAAGTATATGATCATAAATAACATATAACAACCAATATAATTATTGATAAAGCATCAGTATTATGCAAGATCATATGCATAACTTTTACGCCTAGGATGTACATGTGATATTAACATGTCACATATATACAAATGAATCTTAAAAGTACATCCTCATTCTATATCATAGTTCTCCTATAATGCACAAGTTCTTTATGCATATAGCTTATAATTCTAATATGTACATAGGATACACATTTATAAAATGTAATCTTCTATAATATCATATCTTCCATAAACAACATAGAGTTTCATATAAAGATAATATGAAGGATTGTCATATGCCAATATCTTTAGCTTTATGTTATACCATTCAATACTTTATATAAAGCCTGCACTTTTCAAAAGAAGTGGATAATAGATGGTACATATGGTACCTAAAGGTATGAGTCATATGGATACCTGAAGGTAACAATCATATAGATTTAAATGGGGCCAAACTATACTATTGTCTGGTTGAGCAGACCAAAATGGGGTTGTTTGTGATCCAAATGAGACCATCTTTATACTTTTGACCCAAACGAGGTTGAAACTATACTATTACAACTGCAAAGTACCCTTATAAGCATGCTTATATATCCACAACCTAGATATAGACGTAGGTAACATAACCTTTTTCATTAACTTTCTATATTATACTTTTCCAATTATATAAATATACCAATATATTACTATCAATAGAGTATTATGTAATACTAGTTCATGTAAGAATTTTCTATAAGCATGATATCTTATTTCTATATAAAATATATATATGTGCTTAAGTGTAAACAATATGTACTTGTATCCTATATATAAGCATATATCTTATAATATACATGTAGAATTATACTTATCTATATGTTATCTTGAATTCCTTTATTTAGAAGATATATCAATAACAATCTACATTCACATTACTTCGACGCATGCAACTTGATTTCAGAATCTTTTATTAAACATGCTTATACTATTCATGCTTGCTCAAGTGCTATATTATTGTACATATGATATGAAATTATATGAACTATGAGTTCATGGAACATCACTTAAACATGTTATCATTTCATAAGAACATATCTTTATGATTCTCTATGTCCATCTCCCATGCATCTTTATAATTAATTATATTATCATACATTTATATTCGATTAACATATTAGATACATATGACCAACATTTTACAATCAATAAAGTTATTTCCAATATGAGATTAACACTCATTCATACCATCCTATATTGTTTTTATATCTATACATCCATATATATTCAATACCTTAATTACATATATAAATACACAATCTTAAATACACACATACATACGCAAATACATAACACTATAGCTATAGCTTCTCTCATAATAACATAAGATTATAAACATATATTCCTAACTTTATTATTTCCAATAAGTAATATTCATCAAGATTGTTCAAGTACTAAATATGTATCTACAAGTTCCATTAAATTCCTAATTAGTTTAACATTAAGGAGTTTCCATTTCTCTATACACTTATACCATATTGTAAACAAATCCTTCATTGTTAAATTAGTCTACAAATCTTTAATTTATCTATTAAGGCCTATTACAATTATAAAGATATCTAATTATATCCCTTTTAATAAACATTTTAATTTAGTTCTCAAATAATTTAGCAAAGTGATTTAAATACTCTTTCACATAATAATATGAGATAGCATTTCAAAATTTCATTGACAAATTTTAGTGACTAGCTTGTACACTAATTAAAATGTATTAAATGACATGTTTAGGAAAAAAATATTGTACAAACTTATTACTCTAAGACTCTAGTTTCTGTAATATTAAAAATCAACTCATTATCACCTATGAAACACAAGACAATCAAGAAGAACTATATGATATTCTCACTAATAAGGTAGCATGTATATTCGATTTCAAGTCGACATGTGAACTTAGGGTCCTAAATTTTAGGAATGAATTTTTTTTGATAAATACTTATTATTATGAGATATTATCAAGTAGAGTTTGAGTTAAAAATAATAGCTTGACAATATCTTTAAAGGGCTGGCTAAAATCCACTTTTATCCAAGTTTGAGTCTACATTCATTTGTTTTTTTCTTAGGATAATTATGCATATTTTCACTAACTTTTAGGATTATTTTCATATTGTATTTTTCTTTATTTCTTCATGTATTTAGTCCATATTGTGGCCTAATACATGTAGATAAAGGTTATGAATTATCTTTGTTATTTATTTCAATATTTATCTCATAGAGTTAGTGTTTGATTGTAACTCCTATAAGGAGGGGCAGCTACCTTTCCTGTATAAAGGGCGTAATTCTTCATTTGTTACACACTTGATTTTTTCTTAATGAGAATTTTCTTTGGCTTGAAATTTTGAGAGTTGATTTTATTAATTCTTACTATTACATGAATAATTAGACTTAGGCTATTTGCATGATTAATGTATGATTGATTCTTCTTCTTCTTCTTCTTCTTCTTTTTCTTCTTCTTCTCTAAACAAATCTATTATAAATGTTTCCATTCAATCTTTTTTGGGCATTCTTTAGATTTAGGGTTTAATATCTTGTTTATGTTCAATATTCATTATATATTGGTATTCTAGTTTGGAATATAAACTAGGGTTTTGCATCAAAATCAAACACAGGTTTCTTTTTCAAAATTATGGGTCCATATCTTAGGTGTAATTACCAACTAAAAACAACTATATTTAGAGTTTTATATCTCGACATACACTTAAAATACAAAAACTACTTCCTAGTGAACCAAGATAGATTTTTACTTTTTTAATCATCATCAATAAAGCATATGAAAGGCATAAATCTTATAGATATCATTTTATAACCATATTACTAACTCAATATAAATTCATTACGAATTTTAATCAATAAAAATCACATACAAAGTTAATAAAATTCCCTAACTTTTATTGTAATACCAAATCTTCATCAAACCCTCTTTTCCTTCTATTTCTTCTTCTTCCCTTGCTTAGCTTGCTTATCTCCTTGAATACACCTTTAATCAAACCTTCTTATAAGCTAAAAAGTAAAGAAATGATATTTGGTTAAAGGAGCTTAATTCTTAAAGGGGTGAGAAGAGAGAAATTACAAGATCTTTAAGAGAGAGGTAAGAAAGAGTATTAAAGGATGAATATCCTTTAGAAAGAAATGATTTTCTTTTTCTTTTTCCATCCTTTGTTGCCCCCCTCACCTCAAAGCAAAGAAATGGGTCTTCTATTTCCTTAATGCAAATTCTTTAAAATAAAATAAGATGGTCAGAATTCATTACAGTCGCACTTCTTTTTTATTGTTAAAAAACTATCACTTTTTGTTTGTTTCTTTCAATTTTTACTCCATTCTTACTTTCTTTCCTTTAATTACACCCCAATATCCTTTATTTTATTATAATTAATCCATAAAATCACTTTTATGTCTCAATTGACCCTTTAACTATATTTTTGTTCAAATAGTACACATGATAAAATAACTATTTTACCCTCTTTGATTCAAAATAAAAATTAACAATGTCTTAACTTACAATTCTTCAATTAATTAAGATTAATTAGACTTTAATATCATGCTAATTTTGATAAATCTTTCTAGGGCCAATGTTGGGTCGTTACAATATCGTGCTTGCAATGCTTGTTGCATTCGCAATAGAGCCCGCTTGTTCTTTTCATTGTTTTACTCTTCCATTTCTTCATTTCCCTAAAAGCCTCCACTGTTGCATCCATAACCCCTGTCATGCTCATGACCAATCTTGCAATTCTTACTCATATTCTTGTTTCTCCTTTACCCAATCACTCATTACTCTTATATAGCCATGTAAGAGGATATAAACCATTGAATCTTATAGCAAACATAGTATACATAATCCTTTTTTATAATGCTTTATAAGTATAACCAAAAGAATTTATAATGGTTTAGAAAAAAAGATTTGGCATATAATATAGTACAAACATATGGAATTGCAATAACACCTAAATGTAAATTTATATATATGAATTTGAAATAAGTGTTTTATAAAAAGCACATGAACATACATGATACACATGACTTACTTAATAGAACATAAATATGCTTATATGTTTATATTTGTATGTTATCATATGAAAGTATATTACTATAGTGTAATATTTTTTATATACTTGTATAAATAACTAAGGTTGAGTTTCCTTACATATAATTGTATGTGTGTAAGACTATACAATATGGGCATAAGCATGATAATTAAAATATATGAACACCGTTAATGCTAGCAAGAATAGTTCAGTTGTGGGTAGATGAGCATACCTATAGGGTTAGAGTTGTAGTTGTTATAATATGACCCTATTTAGGTCTACAATCATCCCCATTTGAGACTAGAGTTTGACCTATTTTTATCTATTGATTCAATATCTTCGGATATCCATAGAATTTAATACCTATGGGTATTTATATGATTGATACCTATGGGTATCAACCATTCCTATTATCCACTCTCAGAGCATAGGCAGGCTAACAATAGTAAATGTGTCGAAAACATTAAAGCACAAATTCTATAAGTGAACCTATGATTACTTCATGTTGATATAATTATTGAACTTGGTTTTATTTTCTTAATTATATCCTTTGCTATATTAGTATCATCATTGAGATCTTATATTATCATTTGATTCATCTTATGATTATTGATGATTGTTGTGAGTGGTTGTCCATAATGATTTGTTCCCCACTAACCTTTATAGCTTAGTATTGGTTATTTATCCATGTAGGTTTTGCAGTTAAGACTTTTTTATGAGGGATGAGATTCTGCATCAAGAGGGCCAACTTAAGTCTTTTATAGAATTTTAATATAGGATATCCTTGGTTAGTCTTTTATGTAATTTTTGTATCAAGGCTAGTATATATGTATGGTGTAGATGATAAGACAATTCTAAGTTGTAATAAGCTCACTTTCGTACTTATAACTATATATTCATGCACTTACAAATTGATGTAACTTTTACAATAAATGATATATATGATAGTACAAATGAGATACGTATGTGATTAGTAATAGTAATATGATAATATTTGATAACTGGTATAATAACAAGATAATTGATTAAAGCTTGATTAATGCATTCTAATTAATGATAGGAATAGATTATGAGTATAAAGGTGTTGCAATATATGTCTTAAGATTCAAATGGCTTTGGAATAATTTAATTATGAGGTATGTAGGCTAAGACAAAGCTTTAAAAATCAAGAATGCTTAAAGTATTCAAAATTGATTTCCTTATTTTTCTTTCTTGAAAGAGATAAATGGGCAGAGCTTGAAAAATTATTATTTTGAGAATATTAAAAATCCTAGGGAAAGCCTAACACTTTTTTTCCTTATCTATTTATAAGAAACCACTTGCTCATTATGTAACTCTTATAAGAAGCCACCTCAAGACGTAGTGTATATACTAGTATGTTCAATGCTATAATAAAGATGGGACAACAGAGGCTGAATTTGTAGTGCTTTAGATTTTGGCTAACTTTTCCCTATTTTTAGGATGACTATGGTTTTATAATCTAGAAGGGCCCCCTTCTATTTTGTATAAGATGTTCTAAATTCCACATAATGTGAAAGTAGTTACTATCAAAGTAGCTAAGGAGAATTTAATTTCTATAATGGACATAGCCAATCAACCATTTAATGGGTTTCGTATAGCCATGATTGGTAGCAAGGAAGAAGGAATGGAGTTTAAAAGTACTCAAGTTATCAGCCTGATGAAAAAGATGAGTTATCTACTAGGCTTATGATTAGGAAAGAATCCTCAAGGGCTCTGTAAGCCTCTTACCCTTATGGGTCCAAATAATAGGAAGGTTTTGGGCCATGATAACAATAGTGTTGAAAAGAATGTTTAGCTATGAATATGAGGGATCCCCCATATTATTAAAAGTTTCTTGCAAGAATCAGAGCAATAAAAATACTTTAGAGATGCTAAGCCTATAGTAATAAAAGATAGGGTCATTCTATGGTTTGAGATTTTTGAAGATATATTTAATTAGTTAGTTGGGATTATCAAACCTATGAAAAGATTATAGGATAAAGAAATCATGGCCAAGCTTATATAATTGAACTTAGTTATCTAGAGGAGGTGTTGATGCCTGAGCTGCTAGTCATTAGGGCTAAGAAAAAGGATAAGATTGAGCCAAATGAGGCACCTCTCAAATATGAACTCGTATAGCTACTACTAAAGAAGAAGAAGGCCAAGCATCCACTACTTTACTAGTTAGCCATAACTTAGATAATGACCCCTATGCTAATGTAGTTTACATTCCTAAATTGTTTTATAATGAGACATTATCTTGCTTAAGTTAATAATATGAACAACTTTGCTTATTTATGTGATGTCTCATCCGATTCCACCATGCATAATCATAATAAAGAATCATTAATATTTGAAATTAATTTAACGAGCACTACTCCATTTAATATTGGAACTTACCATAACCCTAAATAGATCTTGATTGAATTTGATGTGACTTTTAAGTAAAGGATAAAATTCAAGAGAATTTTGAGAAAATATGAAAAAGTCTTTGCCTGAACTTACAAGGACATACTGGCGATTGATAGGGCTATTAACATGCCATTCCAATATATCTTTATTGTAAGCCAATCAACTAGAAGATCTAAAGACTAGAACTAAAATTCATAAAAAAAGGTAAAAGAAGAGGTAAAGAAGCAATTCGAGGCCAATTTCTTGGTCAAAATTCAATACCCCACATGGTTAGCTAACGTAGTCCTTGTCGCCAAAATGGATGGGCAAGTATGATTATGTGTGGATTATCGAGACTTAAACAATGTCTTCATAAAGGATGATTTCCCACTTCCTAACATAGATTTCTAGTTGATAGTGTAGCAATGTGTGCGATGTATAGCTTCATGGATGGATACATAGGGTGTAATTAGATTATGAAAAATATATTCAATCATGGTATTGCATAAATGGTATTGTTGTTCAACTTAAATAATGCTAGCTACTTATCAAATAATGGATACTAAAATCCTCAATGACTTGATTCAAATAAAGGTTGAGGTATATATAGATGAAATGATGATCAAGTCGATAACTAGTGAAGGACATTTTGAGGCTCGAGAAAAGTCTTATTATATAATCAAGAGGTATAACATTTTCTTCAACCCTAATAAGTGTATATGTAAAGTAACCTCAGGTAAGCTCCCTAGACAATAAATTTTAGGACACTAGAACCTTCCTCATCACCCTTCAAAGCATAGAAATAACTCGAACAATATAAAAAGTCATATAGGCACATTTTTCTTGTTAGAGTATAATTAAGCTTATTTACCTACCTTATATTTACTTTTGTCCTTTGTTAGCCATGTTGAGCCTAATGAGGTGTGCTTAATGTATGCCAAGTTTAGTTTTCTTGTTACCCTCATTGGTTTACCATATAACCTAAAAAACTTTTATCTTCCCTTTTTAAAAATTTTCCACTCTAATATTAGGATAGATAAATTTTTTTTTCAGTTAGCTTCAAAGAGTGTAATTAGAAAGGATTATTTATATCATAGGCAAGGATTGCTAATAAGTTAGGAAATTATTGGAACTTACTTGTAACTTCCCTTACTATATTGTGTTGCCAGCAATGAAGCTAGCTGGTGAAAAAAAGGAAAAAAAAAAGAAAAAAGGAAATGTTAAAATAAAGTTAGTAGTCGATGGCCATGTTTTAAACGTGGGGTATTTACAAGAGAAACAGAATTTTGATGTCTTAAAAGTTGTTGAATTTTAAAATTAAGAGGAATCTTAGTGATGTTCCCTTTTGGAGAGTACATTGTGTATAGAGGTTTCAGAAAGCAAGTATGGTGAATGGTTATGTTTTTATTCATTTGGAAATTTAGAAATGTTCATCTATTCCATCAAAGAGTGGCTATTCATTTTGTTTATTTTTATCCATTCTTTAGTAACCATTGTAGTAACCCCATTACAACCTATTAAGACCTAGTGATTCTATGTATATTTTTGGGTTGTCTAGCAGAGATGACCTTTGGGTTCTAGTGCGGAAAGAGAGGCTTATGGTGTATATTTATTCTAAGTTTGACTTTGAAATTGCCTTGGTGTTTTGACTCTGAAAATTGCTTAAAATGTTTTAGTCTTGCACACACACATGGAACTAACTTATATTTTCTTCATTAAGCTCAATCTAGTAAGAATTTTATTGAATGCTCCTATTAATTGCTAAGTATAAATTTGAGTTTAATAATTTTTGGTTGAAGTTTGATTATTTTGATAAATGGGTTTTTTTTAATTTTGCTCGATAGCGAGCAAAGACTAAGTATGGGGTATTTGATAATTGTGAATTACAACTACATTATTAGTATGTTTTAGTGTGTTTAATAGGTTATTTTAGTGTTAATTTGTTTAATTATGCTGAATATCTTAATTTTTGTGTTTTTTGACTTAATTGTAATTTTTGGTGATTTTAAGAACTTATATGAAAAAAATGAAAAATTTTATGCAAAAGCAATAATTTTTTTACCTAAGTGTTTTTAAAGAACAAAAATTCATAAAGTCTAGAAATGTTCTCCTCTATAGAGGGAAATTTTGCCTCTATAAAGGATAATTTGTTGATTTAGAGCAAATTACCCATCTTAGTAGAGGGAATTTTCCCTTTACCAAAGCAAGCATGGTAACATAAAGATACATGGATTTCTTCTCGGTGGAAGGACTTTTCCCTCTATTAATGCACCTCAGAAGACATAGGTAAAAATAAATCTCTTTGGTGGATCGATTTTTCCCTTTACCAAGGCAAGGTATTTGAAATATGATTAAATTTTGATTTTTCTAGAACAAAAAGTTAAATTAAAATAGGATTTCTTCCTTTTCGAGGTTTTAAGTAGATAAAAAGACCAATATAAAGGGTGAGCACAAATTCTGAAGGAGTGAGTTAGTTTTTCTAGTTTCAGACCTAATTTTGAAGAAACAAGAACTTAGTCTTTGAATGTTTCTATTTAGATGTTCTAATAAGATTTCAAAAGAAGCTAACAACCTTATGTGTATTGTAATCTTTTCTTTTAGTTTTTATGTTGTTTTTAATATGACTAGTGCGTAGTTTTCTTTACTTTTGTTGAGGGTAACATTTCTAGACTTTATGAATTTTGGTTCTTTATGAATTAGTTTTCACTTAATTTTCAATGCAAGTGTGTTATTTATTAGTTCTAGAGTTGATTATTACCTTAAGTTAAGTTTATTTAATGATTAATATTTTGAATAAATGGTTTAATATCAATTCAATGTATGACTTATAATTTGTATGTTCTTAGTTTAATTTGCTTATGTTAATGGATGTTTGTAATTTCAAAATCTATACTATATTGTATTAATCAAATGGTAGAATTAATACTTAAAAAAGTTGAATTAAGAATATGCTTGAGTTAGATCTATTGAAAAAGGGTTTAATAAAGGTTTAGGAGTTCATAAAATGAACCAATATGCTATTGGTTAGATTTTTCTTAATACAAGCATTTAATGCTTAGAATGATATTCTAAATAAGATATCAAGCTTTAAATTGGTTTTTTATAATTTCTTTTGTTAATTTTTAATCAAGTCATTGCAATAGAAGTTAAAGTGGATAGTTCCTTTAGCAGAAGTGTTTTTATCATTGAATTTTACTACCTTTTGCAATCCTATTTTGTTCTTAGTTTTATTATTTATAATTTATTGTCATTGTTCAATTACTATTAATTTATGTTTAATGAATTCGTTGTCACTATTACCTTAGGAATTCTTTCACACATCACTCACATATAAAATTGAAATACACAATTTAATCAATCACTAGGGTATGATATTTCAAGATCTTAATCTTATTTTTCTATATTGCTAGTTGATCTAGTATACTTGCTAGACACCAATCAGAGAGTGATCTTCCAAACCATTTATAAAACAACTAACTAAGGTGTAAGTAAGAGTGATTTTCCAAACCATTTATAAAACAACTAACCAAGGAATAAGTAAGAGTGATGTTCTGAACCATTTATAAAATCACAAACAAAGGCATAAATATTTTGAATCACCTTTGGTTTGGGTATCATAATATTAGACTTTCTTTCCCTACCTCATGACCCCATTAACACCCTTATAAGTTGATCATCAATAATAAGATAGGGGTACCCTAAAAAGCTATGTCTTGCCTTTTTGAGGCTTGAGACTTGGTGAATTAGGTTCAATCATATTTTATATTAAAGTGGCCAATCATCATTAGTTTTATAAACCATTGTTTGATCATAGATCTTGAAAGTTGGTCTTCATGAACAAGTTGGATACCATCGAAAGGGGGTTCATTACATGTCTTACCTTGGCTAAGCATAATCCACATAGGTATGTTCCGTCTGCATCATCCCTACTAGGGAAAATGGAGACGTGGTTACTCTTGGTGTAGAAATTCAAAGTGGAATATATTCCCAGGAAAATGATTAAAAAGATTGTAATTATTGAATTTATAGCTGATCATCCATTAGAAGATGATCAGATCAAGTATAAGTTCCTAAACAAAGGTTTCATTGCCATAATGGTTCAGGGATGGCAAATGTACTTCAATGATGTCACAAACAAAGGTTAGCGAGTGTGTGTAACATCCTTATACAATAATTATCATATTGTGGTTTAATTGCAATTTTATGGCAATACACATATGGAATCCAAACTCATGCACATGCCACATATAAAAATACAAAATTTATCTCCTTTATTATACGACTTTGTCTATCTCCAATACCAATCCCCTCGACTCCTATCTACATCTCTCAAGTATCTACACGCAATAAACAACTACATGCTAAGCATAAAATGCCTAGTGGTTGATATCAAACTAATAAATTTAATAAAAACTTACAAAAATTTTAATCGTCATATTTCTATAACTTATTCCATATACTTTAGTCTCTATCAGTTCTTTATTTTAAATTTCTCAACCTTTCTTAGGCCATTACAATTTTAACCCACTAATGAAAATTTCTTCATCAAAATTCCTCTACACTATATAATAAAAAATACTACTACTTCCTCACACCTCTTTTTCCAAAGGTAACTTTATTTATTTCTCAACTCTACAATAGAAAGGGTAGGTCACCTTACTTTTCTAAAACATCTCAAATAAAACTATCCTTATGGCATGTATACTTAATCTCCAATCTTAGAAATGCTTGAACTATACTCTTGTTGGTTTAAAATCGCATTACATCACATCTAAAGGGCATAATGAAATATATTTGTAAACAAAAATTCTTGATATAGTCAAAAGAATTGAATTTCCCAACTAAAGTTTAGAACATTACCGTAGGTGATTGTTGAACAGTTGTTAAACATCATATCGGGTTATCGTAAACCACCAATGTCCTTACTTTAAGGCACCTCCAAGGTATCCACACAAGAAGAAAAGACTAAAAACCTTATCAAGTGTCATACTAGCCAATATTGGGTTAGGGACTAGTAAAGCCAATTCGGCTGGAAGAGAAAAGGAGAGAAAATTAGGGTTTTGTAGCTATAAATGTTCTAACTTATTTTATTTTCCTGCCCTTACCTCAATTATGACCTTGAGATGCATTTATACATCTCATATGATAGATTAGTGTTATGTTAAAATGATTTTTCCTCTTAATTGAGCTTAAATCAATTGGATGGGCTTGAGTGACACTTACAGGCCCAATAGTCTAATTTTAAGTATAGAGCCTTTGCATTTGAATAGGCTTAAAACCCATGTAAACTTTATGTATAGCCTTACAATACAATAATGATGCCCCATATTAATTATTAGCTTATCGATTGTAAAATTGGCTATAAAGAATAAAATCTTGATCTCATTAAATCTTTATGCATAAATTAGGCCTTATAGGCATTTTTTGCAAAAAAGATTTTTTCTCTTTTTTTTGAACCCTAGATGTTCTCATGTTAACCGATCAAATAAGTTCCCATGAAATCTTATATCATATTTATACATTATTTTTTACCTCATACCTTAATTCTTATATGTGTGTGATCCTTTGGATTTCCTATGCATGCTGGTAGTACAATATATAACTAAAAGTTCTAATCGAACTAGGATTTTATGAGTTCTAATTAAACTGGGACTTTATAAGTTCTAATTAAACTGGGACTCTAAGATTTCTAATCAAACCGGGGACTCTAAGAATTCTAATCAAATTAGGACTTTAAGAATCCTAGCTAAACTATGATTCTAAGAGTTCTAATTGATTTATAACTTTAAAAATCATAGTCAAGCTGTGAATCTAAGAGTCCTAGTTGAAATGTGACACTTATGATTTAAACTCTTTTAAACCATAATATCATTTTTCTATTGATATTTTCCATACATTATTGTGCAAGTTTTGAGAGACTTTTAGTCAACCATCATCACTACCCAAATGATAGGAATTCAATGGTTTCCACTTTTACCCTTTCACATAAAGTTTCTAAGTAATCACTCCTTTCACCATTCTTCCATTCTCATTCATGAAATTAATATGTAAATGTATCTATTCATTAATGGAATTATTGTATTTTCATACTTATATATGTATTCTTAAAATGCCCGTGTGAATCTCATTCACCTTGCATTCCACCTTGGCCAAGGTTTCCAAAAAAATATGTTTAGAAATACTTGAGATAGAACATGATTAGATTTAGGTGGAAATTATGGGTAGTAATTAAGCTAATTTTAAGGTTGAATAAAAAAAATGGTGTACTTGGTGGGCAAAATCTTGGCCACTTGATGAAGAAGATGAAGATGTATGTGTGTTCAAGATTTTTTTACAACATTCCATCCTCATATATATTCCTAAAAAGATAGCTAAATTGAATCAAGTACTATTTAATTTAAGGGTTATAATTAAGCCATTTGTCATCCTCCAATTAGTTCCATTACCACTCACACACTTACTTCACTCAATCCCACCCTATACATGAACTTAAATGGGTGGTCATGATTAAATCAAATACTATTTAATTAAATGGTCTAAATGAATCCATTTATCATCTTTTCAGTACCTCAGTTTTTCTTTCATCTAACTTCCATAAAAATATGGCTATAAATTTGAAAAAAAGTACTCCTTTAAGTGTTTACAAATTTTTTGGATTAAAATTGCATCGTTTCAAATTTTTTTTTGTCCGATAATAAATTTACTAATCCAAAAATTCACTTTTTTTATCTAAATTTTATTTCCATTATTTGGCTTCAAAATTACCATTATATTATTTTAAGTGGATCCTTTCGATTAGAATAACTTTTAATGGTTTTGAGTTAATTTTTAACCTTGGTCAAATCTCGAGTCAAAGAATATACTATTCACGCTAGATCATTATTTATTCTTACTTTTGGCTTTTGAGTCCCTATTTAACCTCAATTGGACCCTTACACCTTTCACAAATTACACCTTCTAACTTTGAAAATTTGCTTTATGGTCTTAGGTGGTACTATTCATTACCCAAAAGGCATAATGCATGGAATTAGAATTTTTTGGGCATTACATTTTCTCTAAAAGCTATCAAAGAATTTTTAATTAGTACGACAATTACCACATTTGTGTTGCTTGAATAGTAATCAATAGAGGTGAAATAAATTAACCCAAACCAAAATCCGTCTAAATTCACTAGTTACTTGTATATAGTAGAGAGGATGACCATGATTAGATTTAGGTGGAAATTATGGGTAGTAATTAAGCTAATTTTAAGATTGAATAAAAAATGGTGGACTTGGTGGGGCAAAGTCTTGGCCACTTGAGGAGGAAGATGAAGATGTTTGTTCGTTCATGAATTTTTTATAACATTCCATCCTCATATATATTCCTAAAAATATAGCTAAATTGAATCAAGTACTATTTAATTTCAGGGTTATAATTAAACCATTTGTCATCCTCTAATTAGTTCCATTCCCACTCACACTCACAAACTCACTTCACTCAATCCCACCCTGTACATGAACTCAAATGGTTGGTCATGATTAAATCAAATACTATTTAATTAAATGGTCTAAATGAATCCATTTATCATCTTTTCAGTAGCTCAATTTTTCTTTCATCTAACTTCCACAAAAATATGGCTATAAATTTGAAAAAATACTCCTTTAAGTGTTTACAAATTTTTTGGATTAAAATTACATCGTTTCAAAATTTTTTTGGTCCTATAATAAATTTACCAGTCTAATACTTCACTTTTTTATATAAATTTTATTTCCATTATTTGGCATCAAAATTACCATTATATTATTTTAAGTTGTTCCTTATGATTAGATTAACTTTTAACTATTTTGAGTTAATTTTTAACCTTGGTCAAATCTCGAGTTAAAGAATATACTATTCACATTAGATCACTATTTATTCTTACTTTTGGCTTTTGAGTCCCTATTTAACCTCGGTTGGACCCTTATACCTTTCACAAATTACACCTTCTAACTTTAAAAATTTGCTTTATGGTCCTAGGTGGCCTTATTCATTACCCAAAAGGCATAATGCATGGAATCAGAATTTTTTGGGCATTACATGTCCTCTAAAAGCTATCAAAGAATTTATAATTAGTACGATAATTACCACATTTGTGTTGCTTGAATAGTAATCAATAGAGGTGAAAAAAATTGACCTAAACCAAAATCCAACCCAAACCCGTCTAAAAATAGACCCAGATCCAATCCAACCTGAATAAATACTTACTAGGTTAACCCAAAACTGATCTATTTTATTCTTCAACCTAACCTAACCCAACCCTATACTCATCGGGCCAACCCAAAAATGGCCTATTTCATTTTTTATCCAATTGGATTTGTATCCAACAAGTTTCTTCCGAAATTTCCATTAGTCAAAATAGACAATAGGTTTCACCCTTTATTCTGAAGTTAGTTTTAATGAAGTAACTGCTATTAGTTCCACTTTTGGATATTATTGATTACAATTTTCTTAATTTATCTAGTTAAATTCTCAATTTATAATATAAGAATTTAAAATGTTATGCTATGATCCAATAAAATTTAACAAGAGAAAAAACTTAAAAACATAAAAATACTTGTGGAAAGCTGACAAAGAAAAATATAAATAAACAAATAATTAGCTGACTATATACATATATATATTTTCTTAACTTCTTTATATTTTTAAAATTAATAAAAACATAAATAAAAACCTTAGTTATTTAAAAATAAAAAGAGAAATAAAGAGATGAAAAATAGGATTTTAATTGCAAAAGGCATCCTCACAAAGGAGTGTTAGTTTTTTTTTTCAATTTTATTACATCCTCAACAAAATCATATTCTACTTAACCCTTAATTAGAAACTGTTAATTACCTTTCCAAACGGAGAAACTAGCTGGTAAAGGGCATTGATTCTATCATCTAATGTATATTATGTTTTCAAATGATTATTATTATTATTGGATCTGTTATTTAATTAATAAATAATTTGCATTAAACCTATGGGTTGATCCAAACATGTCCAATCCATTTGGACATTTATTCATTTATGACCTATATTTTTGATCCATTTATGACCTGCTCAATATGACCCAACCCAAAACCATTCAATCTGCCTATTTGCCCCCTTTTAATGATACAATCATAATCTTTAATCAACCAATACCTCTCATTTGTCTCGAATTTGGTTCCTTTTTATTTGGTAGGTAATTAAGACTTTTATGATCTAGGTAGATACAATATTTTTCTCCATATAAATAATGCCTCTAAATGTTGAGTGCAAAAACAATGACTGCTAACTCAAAATCATAAATAAGATAATTTTTCTCATATGTCATAGGTTTCCTTGAAGCATAGGCAATCATTTACCCTTCTTCTAGCAATACAGTTAAATAGATTTTGAGTTAACTTTCATTGTTTAATTTAATCTATATTTTTGACATAGCAAATGCAACTTTTAAGACTAAGGTGTCTAATTAAGAATTATTTTTCTACCTCTTACCTTTCTAAAGTATTAAAAAATCAATTATGACATTCACAGTAAGAGTTATACCTAAATCATTACAAATTGCTTCGGCATAAGGGATAAAATAAAGTCACTAACTTTAAACCTATTTTTAGGTGCCTTAAAAACTAAATTGGGCCCTAGTCTCTTATAGGAATTGTAGTAATACATGTTAAGGTTTCAATAAATTACTAATAACATGATTTAGATTTATAAAATAGGAGATATGGTTAAAATAATATAGTTTGTCCCAAGGTACCTAGTACTTAAATAGGAATAAAATTGTTATTTTATCTTTGGTGAATTTTTAAGAACATTTGGACAAAAGTAGGCCATGAGTTTTTTTATAAAAGTTACAATATTATATATCTAGTTTAAAAAAAATTTGGATCACCTTAATTGGAGTTTTGGACAGAGTTATATAGAAAATACCGTTTACTACTCCTAATCATGCACGCAAACATCATTAACTCTTAGATTCAACCCCAAATGTATCTCCAAGATACATTTACTCTAAAATTTTTCTTAAGTCATTCGCTTGTATATTTAAATGTTTTATGATATCCCAAAATGTTAGTTTGGCAAAACAACTCCTATAACCTCTTACGTGGCACATACATATGGTTGGGAAATTCCTAAACTCTGTTAATAATTGCTTTTCACACCTTCTTTTTACCTTTTTGTTATTGTTTATTCCTTATTTAAACCACAAAATACAAATAAATCAACCAAACAATACCTAAAATCACATCAAATTCATTGAAAAACATCAATCAAGCTAGCTAAGAGATCATTGATGAAATAAAACAGTAGGATCACCATAGTGTCACACATGCTGAACCCCCAATGATATCTAGCTTCTCCTTAAAAGCCTATTTTTAGGGCTAGAGATAGAAAAAAGGTTCATTTAACTACTGAAGGTTGGTCATTTAACAATGGATAGGGATTCAACCTAATTTGCCCAGCCTTGAGGACAAAAAGTATGAGACAGCATCTCGAGGTACCCTTATTCCATTGTTAGCGCTTAACCTGAAAGGGCTTCTATTGGGCATTATAAGGTAAGTATCACAGAGTCACCACCTAATAAAAAATTTGAAAAATAAATTCCGGCATCATAAGGCCAAAACCAAAGATAATTTAGGACCTCACTCTTATTTATACCTTTATTAAAATTATATAAGTGGGTTTTAAGATTAATTGGTTTATCTCTCTTCACATGCGAGTTATCATGCTAGAAAAGTAAATATGCACACAAGCACGTTAGAAAGCTGTAAAAACATTTTATATTGAAAGAATAAAACATGGCATCGAAAATAGTAAAATAATTTTATAGAACTACATTTACTTAAATAAATGAATAAATTATTTGTATATAAAATGAATAATTTATTGTGATATCATTTAGTTTGTTGGTTCCCACATGAAATTATTACAAAAAATAAATTTTTTATAGCTATTATTTGAAAAAATGGGGATGATTAAGCCCATTTTATTTAGTAAAAATTTGTCAATTTGTGTAAAAAAATCCTTTACATTATTAAAAGGGGGTTATTGATTGAATATGATTTTTTTGGTAAGAAATATGACACTAGTAGTGTTTTATTAGCAAAATTCCTAATTAATTAATATAAATATTTTATATGTGTCTATTTTAGCAGTTAAAAAATAAATTTTTATTACATCATTTGCAATAATAAAAATAAATACACGTCAAATTAATTACACAACAATAATAAAATAAAAGAAGCAATAAAATAACTAGGAATAAATCCTAAGCTAATCTTCTACATTGAGTTCTCCATCTCGACCTAGATTGTGTATGTCAATGCATATTAAAATTGTGGCCAAAGTATTAGTGATTAATATTGAAAAAAATTAAATGATAAACAATTAATTGAATAAAAAAATTTGACAAATAATTAATTTGATATAATAGAAAAAATAGACAAAATCGATAAAATGCATGATGCATCCAAAATTCACACAGCATGCATAAATAAGCGTATGTTAAAGCCATTAAATTATTTATGAAATAAATAATATAGAATAAATAAATAAAAATATGTATATATGTATATATATAATAATAAATTAAAAGAAAATGCATAAATATAAATATATGCATATACAATATTATAAATTAATTATATAATGAATAATTAGTACACTGTATAATTAGGCATAAGTATAGTTATAAATAAAATTAATATAATATACCAAATGATAAATAACTAAAACATATAAACACAAGTGATAAGAATAAATAAATGAACAAATATAATGGATAAAATTATAAAATATGTTGCATAAATATAAAGTGAAATAAATTAACATGACATAAAAAATTATACACCAAAACAAGTAAATTAAAAAGAATACAGTATGTATAAATTAAAAAAAATGGAAGAATAAAAGAAAATAAGAATTGAATGGCATGGAAAGGAAGCCAGAGTAAGTGCATTGCATGCAATTCATACAAGGAGATTAGGAAACAAGTCACACACAAAAAAGGAAGGAGACATCGAGTCACGAGCAGGTCATAGGTAAGAATGGGTGAGTCTTTAGGCCGTTGCTCAAACTAGAAACATGTTAAAGCTGTAGAACTTACCATTTTCATTCTCACATGTAAAATTTTCACTTTAAATGCATGAAAGTCAAATTTAATGAAAGATCCATGCATAAAAACACTTAAAAAACATCTTTAAATAAAAAAATCATGATTTAATGCATGAAGAATAAGAGTCAAGAAAAACCAATTTGTGGAAATAACAATAGAGAGATGAAGGGAATGATGAATGACAAAAACTAATTAACCCTATTTCTACATAGATCAATATGCTTTTATAGATTAATTAACAAAATTACAATAGAACATAAAAAATAAAGTTACATATAAGATCAAATCAAGAATCAACACATAAATAACAAAAATCAAATTGAAAAAGATGATGAATAATGTTTTTCAAATATGCATGAAATCTTTAATTTTGCATGATTTAAATAGGTTTTATAGATTGATGACTAAACAAATGTGAAATCATAAGAAATAAAATATAAACAAGATTTAATCAAATGAATAAAAAAAATCAAAGAATAAAAGAAATTTAATTGATATTTATTGTAAAAATGAAATAAACATTAGATTAAAGGTATTTAGGGACTCCAAATATTACCTTCAGTATTAGTTTGCTCAACAAAGATCCCAGTGCTTTTAGCTTCCAGCTCTTTCCTCTGTTTCTCATTTTGAAATACAAGAGTGGAAAAAGAAATAGAGTTTTTTGTGTAACACTTAGAGAGAGAAAGACCCCCTAAATGATTTTTAGGCTTTAAATAACTCATAATGATAGGAAATCAATACTCAGACAAGAGTTGAATGAAAATTTGAGTTTTAATATTCTATTATTGAGAAAAAATAAGAAAATAAGTGAGTCACTCCCTTGACTCATGGGTCAAGGTGGGTTTTTAAAAATAGTCAAAATAGGTGAAATTTTTGTCAGAAAAGAAAATTTCGTCATGAATTGGTTTGAGTTACGTTATTGACTCATGAGTCAAGTGAGTGACTCAATGCTAAATCACTTTTTTAACCCCTAAAATTATTCATTTTTTCCTTGGCAAAAAAGTTACAAAGGAAACCCCAAAAAGATATTTTTGAACAATAAAAACCTAATAGGAGAGCTAAAATGGCATTCAAAAAACATTTGTAGGGGGAGAGCCTAGAATTCAATATCCTTATCAGGTAACCTCAATTAAAAGTTGCCTCATAACCCAATATCTATAGAACAGAGCTAGCAAGTGCACTAGATCGGCTAAGTAATATAGAGAAAATATATTTAAAACCATAAAAATTAACCAACCCAAGTGATTGTGATGCAAGAAAAATGAACGATTAAAAGTATGCTAAAGAATTTTGGAATGATTGATGATGTTGGATATCCTACTAAGATCGAACAAGAAAAATTAAATGGATTAAAACTAAAATACAGCTTAACAAATTTAAAACAGAGAACAAAATTTTATATTAAACCAATTAATTAAAAGGTTGCCAATGTCTCTAATCCTCATAATACCAAATGCAATTGATTTTAACCCAAGGATAATATGATCCAAATGTGGATAATCCAACTAAACCAAAGTTCCCATTTTGGAGCAAACTATTCTAGCTAATCAACTTCCCATTTCGATGCCAATCAATTAACTAGCTTAAACACGGGTCCAAAAATAATAGGTAAGAATCGATCTCCCATTTTGGAGCCAATCAACTCAATACCCAACCATTATTTCTTTATTTATGTAATCTATAATGCATAAACCATAGATCTAGTGGAATCTATTATGGAATCAACATCAAATTTATAACATAAACATGTAAAAATAGAGTATGCAACACCCACCCCAAACAAGCATAAAGCCCATTCAACAAATACAATATAATGATAAAATAACTGAATAAAATGGATATTCAAATACAAGAAAGAATGAAACATTAGATCATATTTTAAATAAAAATATAGTTGAAGTCATTATATACTTGTAGGGATTTATAGATCTTTATGCAATAAAGTAACTACGCACTATAAATAGTTCAAACTACAGAGAAAAAAGAAAAGGAAACTATTAAACACATTTGAATAGATGATACTGAGATATGAAATTATCTCATCCTCTTTCAATTCTAATAGAAACTTCATAATGCATCAATTAGAACTTCACTAACTTGATAAAAATAAATGTCCAATATAAAAACCCTATTAAAATCAATGTGAAAATAATGTTTACATCTAAAGAAAATTAATGAACTCTAAAACTGCAAATACAATTGAGAAAAACTCTAAAAATCTTCATCTTCCTCTTGTCAAATAGATTTTTGCTTTTTAAATACTGAAAGGGTTATGGTGGTAATAACTTTGTCTCTACTATGACCTAGCTGTTAGAACCTTAAAACTAAATAAGTCATGGTGGTAATCAATTCTTCCTCACCATGACCATTACTTCTGGATTGTAACTTACAAAGAATGTTAGGGTCATGGTAGTCCCTATTTTGTCTCCATCATTACCATTATAAAATGTAGAGTTTTGGAAATTCTTTGGGGTCATTGTGGTAACAATTTCATTCTAGCTGTTATGTAAGTTAAAAACTTACAAAATAGAATAGAATTCACTTTTAGGGACAATTTGAATGATAGTTACCCAAAAATATCAAATTTAGAAAAGATTATAGTAATTAACACATGAAACACTGAAACCACAACTAAAATAAATAGAAACACAAATAAAAACATGTATAAAGCAAACACTAAATCAAAGTTATCAAATACCACACACTTAGCATTTGCTCACCCTCAAGCAAATGAATATACCTCATTCCAACAATTTTAAACATCAAGATAGAAGACACAAACTCAAAAAGATTTAAACAATGCTTAGTAGTAGTCATGCAATGAAATTCTAAGCCAAAAAGACCAAAACTTAATCATACTAGCTAGTTTGCTTATGTGTGTACTATGCCAAAATAGTTTAATAGTGTTTAAAACAAAAATTCCAGCATAATTTAGTAATAAAAAAAATTAATGTGCATAAAATTACACATGCAATTTTGCACTTAAAACTTAAGAGATACCATAAGCCTCTCCTTTATTACTCGAACCCTAAGGTTATCTCTATTTAACAACTAAAAATAGGAAAACATCCTTACGACTTAAAACTGGTTGTAATGTTGGATAAGGTGATGGCTACTAAGAAAAGATATCGTTAATGAAACCAAAAAGGGCCACACTCTACTCTTAAACCAACTTCTATCTAAAAATAAAACATTACCCACACTTAGTTCACCCTTATTGCTAAAATTTAATTTCCATAATGTAGAACAATTATACCATGAAAGCATATAAGCGGAAGGCTTTATGAAATATTTCTTTTCTTACAAAAACTTAGACATTTTTTAGAGTTTTTAGCCCTTTTCCTCTTTATTGCTAGTACTCTAGTGTTGAAGTTTGTCAAATAGCTAGCTTATAGATTTTTTAAATGAATATAGCTAGCTTAAATTTAAACTTTCACATTCATTACTACACCCACCTAGATACCTTTCAAAAGACACCCCAACCCATTCTTAATGTGGCCAATTCCTATAAGGGAGAGATGACAGCTTTTAAGTTATAAGGTATCACAATGTGTGCAACAACAAAAATTCTCATGGCATGATAAATAGGCTTAAATGGTATTAACAAAGGATAAAATACATACAGGGTAGGATAAAAAGTCTTTTAAAGTGATTGATCAAGAGAAAATAGCCTAAGTCATGTCCTAAGCTTAGTTTAAGTTGTTAAATTGCTTTGAATGGTGATGAGGAATGTTCTAGCGCTCTATATTTCCTAACTTAACTACCTTTATGCATTAGTTTTTCTTAATATTTTCAAGATGGCCTATTATGTACATTAACTAGGAAACTAACAAGTATTAATCTAATTGAAAATGAAAATTCACTAAACAAATAACTACTTTATAGTTATTCAAACTTATCTGTAGAAGCAATCCTAACTTAAAGTTCAAAATTATTCATAGTGGCAATAACTTCAAAGGCAAACTTAATCTAACATGCAAAAAGTACTTGATAAGACCAATAAGGAAAAACTAAAGCAAATAACAAACATAACATAAATAAAAAAAATTAACTGAAGAGTATCAACAATGATTAAAACTATTTAAAATCACTACAAACTATGGTAATGTTTCAACAACATTCAACAAAAAACATCATCTCAAAAACCCCATACAAAATCATCTCGTATCGCACACTTTAAAAATTTTGCTGTCCTCAACAAAATGATAATTAAATAACACAAAAATAGGGGTTAATGACTCCTTTGACTTATGGCTGCAGTGAAAGTGGTGGTGGCGGGATATAAGCATCAAATATTGCCATCAAGTAAGTCATGCATGCCACCATTTGATCTATTTGTGATAAAATCTCAGCTTGGCTAGTGTGTAAATTCCTTATTTTTGTGAGCATATTGGCATAGTGTTGAGACAATAAAGTTATGATGTTAGTATCCAGAGCATCGGTAAGATTATTGCAGCCTTTAGGAGCCAAAATAAGGTATTCTTCCCTATCTATCAAATGCATTCCATAAAACAAACTTGGTTCATCAACCATTATGATCAATCACTGGTAGTGGTCTTAAGTCTTTGCCTAAAATGGTAACAATTCATCCAAGAGATATCTACTTCACCTTTTTGGGGTAGTTATTTAGTTATTTAATCTATTTCCATATATAAAAAACACCATTTAACTAAATCCCTTACATCATGGCATGAAGGCAAATGGCTTCAGATGTGTTGACTTACCCCAATCATCCTAAGTGAGTAAAGATTGATATAGCCAAAAATTTGTGCGAGATATAAAGCACATGATTGTTGAGGCATTAGGCCTTTGTTAACCCAATGACATATTCTATTAAGGTTACTCATCACAAATTGGATCCCAAGTAGTCTACTTGTTGTGATCATCTAGAAACCAAACCCCATGCAGTTGAAAGCCTACATGCTCAGTGAACTCACTAAAGGTCATTCGATATGGTTTTTTGTTCAACCAAAATGAAACCATGTCAAAATCATCATACCTATTCTTCCTAACTCTAACTCTTAAAGTAGCCAAAAAATCTCTTGTTAAGGAAGGGTGTACTCTCTCATTCTTGGCAAAGAAGTTGGTCCAACCAATATTAGCAATCAAATGCTATACTTCATCAAGTAACCCCAATTGACTCAAAAGATTAGGCATTTGTAGGTACTCAAGGTTTATAAAGGTGATATAGTCAATGTGTATATCTTCATGTATCGAGACTGGTACTTTTGTGATTGACACTATTTACTATGATTAAAATGATGGTTCAGCATTTGGTCTCGATTTCTTTAGAGCCACTAAAAATTAAGGATTTTTATATTGTAATGTAAACATTCACAAAGAACAACCATAAAACATCTTAAATAATTAATTAATGTGTAGGGTAAGTTAAGCAAGAAAAATGATAAGCCAAAACAGCACATCACAGGCACTCAAAAAATCATACTTAGATGCAAAAGTAACACATCATTAATCTATATTGGCATCATAAGAAAACAATATAAAAATGGCCAAACCATATAATTAAATCTCTTTCAAGCATTTTAGCAAGCACATTGTGTGCAATAGATATAAATATAGTAAATGGGATTTCTTGAAACATGCTAAACCTCAGCAATCATGTGTTTCATAAATCAACTTAAGAGATATACTGAGAAAGTGCGCACAAACCACAACCATCATAAAAATCATATGTAAATGTAAAAGATGAACATCAATTATCTAAAATTGCATTAAGAATAACAAAAATTAAAGAAGCCACCATATTGAATAAACCACCAGAAATAATTTCTTAAGCAACCAAAAAAATCAATGAAAGATGAAAAATAAATTTCATGAAACAAGAACAAAAAAATATGTACTTGTTGGAGTACTGGGGATAATTGAAATACAAGTTAGCAAGAGAGCAAATGTAGGACCAAGAATATAGAAAGGAAAATGAGAGAAGAAGTGTGAAGGTGATTAAAATTGAAGAGAGAAATTTATATATGTTCAAATGGAACCCTTAGTATCATGGTGGGTATGTTTGTGTTCCAGTAGTGACACAGAGCTTTGTTTAAAATGCTCATTTTGGCTTTTGATTTGCCACGATGGGAAAGAAATTATGCCTGCCATGACACATGCTTTAGTACTAAAATTGCCAAAATTTTAATTGGTCACGGCTGGAAAATTTTAATTTGTTACAGCTGGAATGAAATAGTCCCCACCGTGACATATGGTCATATACTAAATGCAATAAAATTTGAAAATGGCCATGGCTTGTATGAAACTTTAACATTGTGACATATGCTTATGTTTTAAAATGCATCAAAGTAATATAATGGTTATGGCTGGAACAATATTATCCCAACCATGGCATATGTTACTAGTGTTGTAGTGTATATCTTAATACCTTAGTCTCGAGGACTTATATCAGGTGAGCAAAGTGTCAAACTCTGGGAATCAATTTAGGTTTAAACATTGTTTATTATTAACCGATTAGATACTAGGATGGATAGGTAATTATAATTTTAATGGGTACTAAATTCTTACTTATCTAATTGAATTTATAACTTACAATTAATCAATAATGGCATTAAAATTACTATACATCAATAGAACATATAAAGATTCAAATAAACACATAAGCACACAATGATTGGAGAATAAGGCTATTTATCTCTAGATGTAACTCTCATTCTTAAACAAGGGCATCCCGATCTAAAGTCCATAAGCACTATCATTTAATTATAGAGATAGATGAGAACCATGAAGTTTCATGCCTGTTCATAAGCCCATTAAAGTGAAATCCTTATCTCCTAAGTGATTTCTAACTTTAAGTAAGTTTAATTACTTTTCCATGAAAACATCCTAATTCTAATTGTGAACAACTTGATTGATATATTATATATGGTGATTAAGCATACATAATAAATTAAACACCTAATCATACTTAAATTGTTCATACTTAAAACAAGATAATTATATTAATGAAAATCAATTCATACTATCAATTCTAACAAAATAAAGTTAGTCTAGATACTGTTGGTAAAACAAATATACAAGGAAGAAAAACTAATATCAAGCAAAATCTGAAGAGAAAAGAGAAGAAAGAATTGTAGGAGACTCCTCAATGCTCCTTCAGAAAAATACTTGAGTGTTGATTGACCTCTTTTGATCTCTCCTCTTCCTTGGAGTATTCTTTTTCCTCATAATCCTTTCTAATTGATTTATAATTTATATGGTAGTTTTTCTCTATCTAAAATATGGTTATCTTTATGTATTTATAGACCCAAATGTGTCCTAACTGGTGCCTTTTCGAATAGGGTTACAAATTTGAAGAGGTACATAAAAGGTTGCAATTGTTAGTCTGGGTGATGAGTCGGTATACTGGTGTTGAGTTGGACAACTCAGCACAACTAGGCTCTATAACGAGTCACCACAAATGTAACAAGTTGGTATGCCTTTAACTACTTCATGACTTGGTTAAACATGGCACGAGTTGGCATGCTGAGTCATTATGATGAGTTGCCATAGACTGTAACTAGTTGGCATAGGCTTTTAAACTTCTTTTAGACCTTTTTCTTCAATAGTTCAACAAAATTCCCCTCATTTATTCCTCATTTCATCCAATTAGGCACATTTAATCTACAAAACAAATAAGACAAAAAAAGCAACCTAAAATATAACAAAATACATACATTAAACTAAAAAAATAATGCAGTAACATACAAAATGGCTATGCTAAATTGCATGACCCCACACTTAAACCTTGCTTACCCTCAAGGAAGAATACAAAAATCCATGTGAGATAACTAACAAAGGCATTTATCTTCTAAGTTGGAAAATAGATTTCATAAGAATCATTTTTAACATGGGAAAAAGCTTAAAATAAGAGAGCCAAATAACAAGTTTCCAATGCTCAACAATGATATAGTAGACAAGGTGTATAGCATAGGCAATAAATTTAACCTACTCTTTCAAGTTATTTAAATCAAAATCAAGAACATAGAGTCAATAATCTAACAAAACTATTCAACTATGATGGACAACCTTCAAACTTACACTACAAAAAAACTATAAATTAGCGACTAAAAATAATGACGACATTATTTTCATCATAAATTTGTGACGGTTTCGTGACTATTTTTCAATTCCATTATGGGAAGGTTATCTTTCATTTTTTTGCAATGAAATAGTGACGAAATGAAAAATAGTCAATAATTATTGGCGGAAAATATACGCATCATGTTTTACAATGGAATTAGCGACAATAGTTCCGTTGCTAATTTTTTTATTTTTTGGTAAAATTAGTTTCAGAAAATTTAGCAACGAGAGTTTTAGTTGCTAATTTTAGAGGGAAATTATAGCTCCATTTTTACTATGGTTTAGCGATGTAAATTGTTCTATCACTAATAGTATTTTCTTTCTATAAAAAGATAAGCAATGAAAATATTTAGGCGCTAATCCGTCGCAAATAAAAAAAATATATTTTTTTTAATTTTAGTGACGTTATTTATGTATAGTTTCAAGTAATTTTAATATAGACCATATGAAATAGATATTTTATTTTGTAACATAAATTTATAAATTATATTATAATTTGATAATAATTTTTTTCAGTTATACCAAAATCAAAAGTTATTTATTTAAAAAATTTACATTTTTAATAATAATAAAAAAATATTTGTTTCAATTAATATATAATTGCATTATGAAGATTAATAAAAATAAATATTTATAAAATAGCAATATAAAAATTTGTGATTTATTTTTATTTTGCAAAATTTTGATAAAATATTAAATTATTAGAAATTTTAATTATATATATTTATCAAAACATCTTTAAATATAAAGATAAAATAATGAAAATTGTAAGGGACATTATAATTTTTTACTTTTATTTTTTTTCTTGCAATCCTATTATATTATAATTGTATTTTATATGTGTAATCTTATTATACCATATATTTAACTAAATATAGTTTACTTATAAAACTAGTGAAATTGACCTTTTTTAACATATTTTATTAAATTATATATTAATTATGTGTGATAACATAATTATCTATAATCAAAAGAAAATTAGCATCCAAAAAAATAAATTAGTTGTTCATTAAATTTTAACTTATTTTAAAAAAATAAATAAATATGAACTTATCATAATAAATATAAATTTATATCCAGTTATATGTGGTAATTATGTAACACCTTAAAATCCGAGAGGTATTATTTTTAGACTTTTGGTGGTTTAATGCTCCTTTCCAAATCCATTGATCATCTCCAATCGCCGGTAAGAGATAGATCAAAAAATAATTGCTAACAAAACTAAAATGTTAATTATCTTAATGAAAATAAGAAATAAGATATGAAATTGGGGAGTTTGATTGGTAACGCTAAAAAATTTGAGTTGCCTTACAATATTTTGTAATATGTGAACAGTACTTTTGATATCGAAGCATGATGGTCAATTTATTGAGGATACTATATGAGTGAGCATAATTTAAAGGTTGATATATATATATATATATATATATATATATATATACAAAAAATAAAATACCTATTTTAAATCCTTTCAAGATTATAACATCCAATTTATAATAAATTCAAACAATAAATATACTTCTAAATATTTTATTCTTAATGAAAAATTACAACTAATAGTTAAAATATCTCAAATATGAGTCAACATTCTCTCTTTCCATACACACACACACACACACACAAAACTTCTAAACAATATATATCGACAAATTAACTTTTAAAACATTAGATTAATTATAATAAAGATTTTAAATTAGTAATTTGAACTTAAAGAAAAATTTAAAAACTAATAACAATGAATTAAAATGAATAAATGCATAATAATCATTAAAATAACTAAAATAATAATAACAAGATTAAATTTTCTTATTGGCTAATAATAATTATAATAATTTAAATTAGTCTCTGCAATATTTTAGAGGACATTTTTGGACTATAAATTTTAAACAAGGTAATAGTAAATAAAATGGGCAAATAAATAAAAAGAAAGAAACAAAAAGAAATAATAAGAAAAGAATAAAGAATAGAAAAGAAAGGAGGAAGAGACATAAGAGAGAGTGGATCGGGACCAAAGGGAAGGGCGACGATATGGTTTAATAATAATTCTCTCTATACTTAAGACCACAACTATTTGTTCCAACATTGATTATTTTTCTGTTATGAACTTCTATTTGTTCAATATTCGCATATGCATTTTTTTGCTGCTTCAAGCAATTTCAATTGTATTTTAAAGCATGTGCATTCTCATCGAGTTCTTGAATAATGAATCTAAAATGTTTATATTTTATAGTGAACTGTGTGCATATTGTTAAATAGCTAATACCCTAGCAATACTATGAAGGTTAGTACTATGGTGGGAGCTTCAAAAAGTTCTTCAGGTCTTTTTCATGCTTACTCTTTCTTTTTCATACTTATATCTTTGTGGGATCTCATTTGGTCCTAAATATGAAATTTTACTATTAAAAGATGCTAGTTGATTAGATCGAACAATATTTAGCTTTTAAGTACGACTTTGGGCATTCATTTTAGATTATTCGATTCCTCGTGAAGTACAATTCAAGTGAAAATCTTAAAATGAGACAAGTGGCTTCCATGTTTATTTCCTTATCAATTTAACCTACATGAGAATCAACCTAGCTTTGATTACAATGTGATAATGTATATTTTATATTAAATTCAAATTCATTACCTTTTATGCTATTATTGTGTTTAATGTGCAACTACAAGCAGACAAACTTTAAGGAGTGGCCTGCAACTACAAGTAGACGGACTATTAATTTAGAAATGTGTATTTATATATAGTATAAAAAGGTAGATGGATCAAAAGGTAATTTATTTGAATCATTATCTGATTCCTATATGTGTTAAAAAGGTAGATTCTGGAAGAGTTTATTCTTACAAGTGGCGTTTATATATAATTGAGATATAGGTTTAGATAAGGACACAAGGGTTGTCAGTGTAGTTATATCAAAGATTTGACTGATTTTGGATTTCTATTCCTGAAAATCGAGGTGCTTTGTTTTGTTTTGTTTATTGGTTTCACAAGTATCAAGAAACAAAAGAAAGACAAGGTGGTGTGGGGTGAACTGTAAGACCCCTAACATGACCCAATTTTAATTCGTATATTTTTATTGAGGATTTTGTATAAGTAAGGGTCAATGGAGTGTGTTATTATGTTAATTGCATGGAAATAAAATTTAAAGGTAAGGTTTAATTTTTATTGAGGGTATAATCGAAGAATAAGTATTGTTTTAGGGTAAATTGGTAATGATGAAATTTTTATAGGTCAATTGGGAATTAGAGAACAATGGAGAGGTTAATGTATGAATAAAGTAAATGTGGGGTATGATTTGTGACATGCAAATAATAGGATGATAATTGGGTAACATGCAAAATCTTGAGGGATTAAAGAGGATATTGGCCAAAGTATTATATATATGAGTTTTTGTAGTGGAAAGAAAGAGAAAGTGGCAATTGTGAGGGAGAGTGGGTCGTCATTCCTTGAGAGAAATCCAGAAAATTCCCATCTCTTCTTCTTCCCTTATTTTCTTCTAAATCCTCTCAAGAAATTAGTTGATAAGTTTTGTTGGTTCAACAAGTGTTTAAAACATTAAACTCTAAGGTAAATGATCTCTACTGAATTTCATCATTATTATCTTCATCTTCTTCTCATCTTGCTTGTGGTAATGAAGATCAAGTGCTGGAAATGATGAATGAATTTTGGTTGTAGTCAAAGAAGGAGGAGATAGGAAGGATAAAGGGAAAGACATAGCAAGAGATTGAAAGCTTGAGTGTGATAAGTTTCAGAAAAAGGTATGGGAATTTAGGATTATTCATGTTGCACGTGAGTGTATCTACTTGAATATGATGAGTTTTGCTTGAATCTTGACATGCATGTGAGTTTTCTTGACATGCATGTGAGTTTTAAAGAATTCTGGGTTTGAGTTCATTGGACCTAGATGCATTGTTTTGGCAATATCTAGAGTTTAAAAATAGATATTGAGATGATTCAAAATGGGTATTAAACTAGACGTATAGACAAAGATTTCATAAGGAGAAATCACATTCAAATTCTGTCTCTAGATATTTTTTATGATTTAGTGAATTTAGGAAAACTTCTAAATTCGGATTCTGGACCAGGTTGGGAAAAATTGAGATATCTGTATGTACAATGATCATAATGACATGAAATTAATTTCTATGAAAACTAGACTCATAAATACACATTTTATATGAATGAAGTAATGCCTAATTTTATTTCTAAGTTTGTCAAATAATTAGCATGAAATTCGTTGAATCTGTTGGGACTGTTAGGGTACAGATGTTGGTATTTTGGGCATAAGTAATAGTAGAGAACTCAAAATATTATTCTGTAAAATTCTGAGTAAACTAGATACCTAGGAGTACGTTTTTGATGAATAAATGTTGGTCTAAATCTCTCTTGATTTTATGCTATGAATTTTTATAAGTGACAGCCCCCACTGTTTTGGTTTTATAAACAGCCTATAGTGTTTTTCAAATAAATCGAGTTATAGACCAGATATTAAGATTAATCTTGATGCTCTGGAAACTAGACACATAGGGGAATAAGATTGTAGAAGTCCATTTTGCCTAAAAATGACATCTTCAATTTCAAATTTGATTCACAAGTCGAGTCCAGAATGCTGCCCTGTGCAGATTTTTGTGATATTTTATTCTATGACTTTTAATTAATTGAAATAAAAAGTTGTTTATGTGATTGTAAAATAAATTGGATAGAGCATGTAATATGACTATAAATGAAGGATTTATAGGCATATATATACATTCGTATGTGTACATAAATAAATATTAGTGATGAAAATATCTAACTTATACATATAATTAGATTTGTACATGATTGTTATATGCCAAATTGATGTACACATATGTAATCCTATGATATGAAAGTGCACATGAGTTGAATGATGATAAAGGCATATATATAGATAAACATGCTTATAAGAATAAGCCTACTATATGCGAATGTACCTACAGGTATGTATATTTATAATTATGTTTATGAGTGTATGAGCATGTATTTACCCTATGAGATAGATGATGTTTTAGCATGACTATGAATATGTGAGATGCTGAATGAGAATATGATCAAGTTTATGATATGATTATGTATATAAGTGTATGAGCATGAATAAAGTATTGCCTGCAATAGAGTTCAGATATGGATAGATAGGCACCTATAGGGAATTGCAGCTGCCAAAGTCGATCCTGCTGGATCTTACACAGCCCATTAGGGTTTTTTATTTTTGCCCTCGTGTGGGTGCTCACGTGCGAGCATTTGACCGGTCCAAAGTATAGTTGGCCCTACTTGGGTCCATAGTTATGATATCTTCGGATATCTATCATTTGATACCCTCGGGTATCCACCGATCCCGTTATGCACTCTTAGAACTTAGGCAGGCTAAAGTAAAGCAATAATGTTTTACAGTTAATTACAGTATGAACTTTGCATCCGATATATGACTAAACATGTTTAACAATGGTTAATTAAGCATGATTTGGTATCTGTTTACATTATATGCAAATCTTATTATGAATAGTATGAATTCAAGTATGCTGAATTATGTGTGAAGGGTTATCTTGATAGGCTAGCTATTATTATTTTCAATTATTTTGTTTATTCTATATCTTTGACAACCGCGGTGAGTGGTTGTCTTTCATGTTTAGAATCCCCACTAAGCTTTATAGCTTAGCACGGGTTATTTTGATCCGTGTAGGTTTTGGTAGGCAAGGCTTTTGCACAGGAACTATTTCTGCATCAGGACAGGCCAACACCAGTCTATAGAAGTGGATGTAGGAAACTTTTGATAAATCTTGTTTAGTTCCTTACATGTTTAATATGTATAAGGGTTGTAATATATGTATATGTAAATTATATGGAAGTGAAGACTGTAATAAGCTCATAGTGAAAATACTAGTATATGCATGCATGATGAAATTAGCATTACTTTATATAAATGTATTGATATGATGAATGCTAAGCATGAAAGTACAATAGCTACAGTATGATGATATAGTCATATGACTTGATGAATTAAAATGGCATAGTTTGCATTGGATATAGTAAACATGGGATATAGGGTGTTACATGAACAAACTGGCACTTGCAAATGACGTTATGGGTATGATCCTATTAATGACGATGAGGACATTCCCATTATTGAAGCCAAGATGACATATGGTAATTTATCCTTAAACTTTCATATAAGACAAACTCAAAGTAAACTTTTGTATAAGAGAAACTGAAACTAAACTTTTGTGCAAGAGAAACTCAAACTGTGAATGTTACTTTTAAAGATTGTACGAAATTATTACTATTTTGTTATTTTATGAGAGATTGTTTGATGATAATATTATGTAAGGTTTCAAATAATTTTTTATATATATGTGTATTTTGGAACATATTCTGATTTTGAATAAATATTTGTCTGTATATGTGAGATCATTGTTATGTACAGGATGAAAATAAATAAATAGCGATCATTATGTACAGGATGAAAATTTAAAAATACAACAAAAGGAAAAATTAAATTATGCAATAATTTAGCGATGGATTCATGATAACATACTGTTGCTACTATGTAAAAGTTAGAATTTAAGAAATAATCAGCGATAATACTAGTACTAATATTTCGTCGCTAACTTTTACAGTAGATTAATAATTAGCGATGAAATTCGCGATGAAAAATGTGCTAGTCTGTCCGAATTAACAATGTCCTATCTTGTTAATTTTATGACTAGGGATATTTAGATATTAACATATTTGCATGCGATAGACATCTCACATCATGAACACCTTCATGATTGCCTTTGCACTGTGTTTATAATATCTAGGACTTCATTTATTAATTTAAGATTTACAAACTCATGTATTCAAATACAGCATTAATAAATGAATGATGCCTTTTATTAAGAATATAAATTTCATACATATGAAAAACATCCCTATTACATGGGCTCTAGGGCATATTCTCTAACACTTTCTTCCTCCTCTTCCCCACTCTTTTGAGATGGTAAAGGTGCCTATCCTCTCCAACATGAGTGAGAACAGGCAGGAATGAACCTCAAGGAGGCACCAATTACTTTACCTATAATCAAAGTCTACTTTTTGAAAAAGTTACACTCAAGACCATTAGTAATAATGGTCATCACATTCAATATTCAAAGATTTAGCAATAATGGTCACCACATGACCCTTAGTAATAGAGCTATTTTTCCTAGATGTGCGTACAAGCAATTGGTTAAATATCCAATAAGTCTAACAAACTTGTTTATTATTATGAATGCACCACATAAGGAATAATTCTTGATAAGTAACTCAATTAAATTCAAACTTGTGAAAAATCACACAAGCAATAACCTTATACAAAAGCTAAAATTTCAAGTCTTTGATAATCATTGCTTTACACTTCTTAGGTTAGAATAGAGTTTTCAAATCAGCCAAAAATATCCAAAATGCATTATCATCAAAGTTGTTAGGATGGTCACACATACCATATCTTCTAAAACCAAAAACTCAATGCATAAATGAATATGTAAAAGTGTGCGTTTTCTCCTTGAAAATGAAATTCCAACACCCTATAGTTATTCTCATTCACTTTTAAAGTAGTGTAAAATTATATGACCAAATGAATATAAGTGGGTTTATATATGGAAAGAAATATATCAAGATTACAAGAACTTAAAAAAGCATCAAGAGTATGAAGCGTACCAATATCTCTTAAGAGGATAGTAGAAAGATACTTATAAGGCACAATCCTCTTGGCTTAAGAGAAATAAATCTAACATATTCCTAATGAGAAGAAATTGCAAATGGGATCTTATATATGGAAGTGAAATCCTTTTCTTGAGAAGCTTCCTCTTGAGTCCTTAATGAATTTGATCCTCATGTCCTTTGCATATTGGATGTTAAGATAAATAATTACTCAAGGGAAAATGAAGAAAACCTTGGGAATGAAGACATGAAAGAGAAAGAAGAGAAATAACTACCTTTGTGGTGTTTGTCTTGCTATCTTATCTATCCATTTGCCACTTGAGGCTGCATTGACTATATTTTGATTTTTATCCTTCAAACCATTGTAAAAGAATTGGAGAATCATCTAATCAAGCAAGCCATGATGAGGACATTGCCTTTAGAGTTCCTTAAATCTTTCCCATAGTCTAAAAATAGTCTCATTCACATGTTGCCTAAAGGTTGTAATCTCATTTCTAAATTTTGGTGTCTTGTGGGGTGGAAAATACTTATAAAGAAATGCTTACTTTAATTGATCCCGTATGGTAATGGACTCGCAAGACAAACTAGCTAGCCATAATTATGCCTTGTCCTTAATAGAAAAATGGAATAACTAAAGTCTAATTGCATCATCCGTGACTCCATTTATTTTGAATGTTGTACACACATTGAAAAAGGCTAATATATAGGCATAAAGATCTTTGTAACACCCTATATTTATTCACAAATCTATACATTATGGGTTGTCATTGATGACATTTCAGAGTTACTTAAATTAAATTATTCTTCAATTTTGCTGATTAATGACTAGTTCATTAAAATTTAATTCTTAAATTCAAATTTTGAGTACCAGTTATCAATAACATTTCAAATCATCCTTTATTGTTCAATTTAGTTTGTGTTGCAACTTTAATATTTCATTAATTAGTTGTTATTCCCTTTGTATAAATTATACATAACATAGCTAATTACAACCATCATTGTGACACATTTATAAGAAAAAATTCATCATTTACATGTATGTCATATAATATGTTTGTGATTATTAGTCATACATTTTCAACTTATTATTTTTACAAGCCAAATTTCAGAAACCTATTACATAATGTGTCTAAATTCTATATGTATAAAGCATCACATATACATGCCATTTTATTCCTTCATTGAAATGTCTTCAGTAGATATCCCTACTTGCAGTTACATAATCCATGCAATATGTAATATTATTACCTAGTGACAAATGTATCTACGTAAATTTCATTTAATAATATTTTTAATTAAATTACTATTTTACCTTTGTATACTGTCTTGTGATAAATTAATCCAATCTTACCCTCTTATTACCTGAATTTATAATTTAATTTCCATTTATACTTGTTTTTTTTACCAAATCCCACATAATTCTTGTTTGAATGAAAATTTCCATTTAATCCTTAAATCTTTCCTTTTCTGATCCATTTTATTATTCTTACATAAAATTTATCTTTTTTCCCTTTAGTTGTTACTTCTTTTTAAATACCAAATTTACACCTTAGACCTTCTATTTTTTGATGTGGTAATGAATTACTATTTGGTCCACCAAACTATTTCTTAATTACAATTTTACCCTTTTTTAAATTACTTTTACTAAATTGCATCAATTAACTTTTCTCATTATTTACTTTGCTATTTAATTTCTTTATATACCATTTTCTTGCTAAATTACATATAATTTTGTACTTGAATGAAATATTTCAATTAAGTCCTTACATAATGATGTACCTTTTATGAAATAGAATGGTTATAGCTATAGTTTGAAAGCATATTGTTAAATGAATACTTAATGGAGTTAAAAAGGCATAAAAGAATTAATAATGCATGGAAAATCATGGTCTAAACTTAAAAACCTAGTGTGACCAAATTAAGACCTAAAGCTTATCATGTGGAAATTGGATAATTAGCGAAATGCTTAACATGAAATAATGAATATAAAGAAGAATGAGTGTTGATACAATGATTAGAGCTTAAAATAACATATGGAGATGGTAGTTAGTATGTGAACATAAAGGTAATATATAGGCAACGAAGAACAATTAAGGTAAAATGGATATATGAAAACATATAAATACATGAGATGATAAACTAACATGATGTGAGCATAAATTAGTTAAGAAAACAAAGTGAAGAAGTGAAAGTCTTATATGGCCAAATTCAACATTATATTGTATAATATAATTAATTGGTGTTAATTAGCATTTTAAGCACACAATATGCAAAATTAGGTTAATATTGTATCTTTCATTAAGTGTAGATGTTATTTATTATGTACTTTATGATTTTGTATGTAATATTGATGAAGACATGATAAATAAGAATCTATGAAATATGACATAATTGGGAATACCATAAAAAGTTATGGAAAAATAAAAAATAAAATGAAATAAAAAAAGGAATGTGACTAATAATTTTAATAGGGGTAAGATGATAAATATGGAAAAAATAGGGACCAAAAGGTAAATTATGCATAAAAATGTCATAAATATGATTAAATGAGAAGTAAAATGAAAAAATGATTAATAAATTTTAAAAGAGCAAAAAGGTAATTAAAAGATAAACCCGTGGTAAACTATAATTAGACTTCAATATGGTAAATGGGAAAGTTAAAATGATCAAATAAGTGGCAAAGGACAAAATAATAATTAATGTAAAATTTAGGGACCAAAATGTAATTTTACTACTTCATAAAGAAACATAAGGACCAAAATACAAATTTTACACTATAAATGGAATAAAAGTCAAAAGGAGAAAAAGGGGTCGAAATGGAAGTCAAACAATATCAAATATAATAAAAAAAGCTTAGGGACCTAATTGAAACTTTTCATTCAAGTGGGAAATTATATGTAATTTAGCAAGAAAATGGTATATAAAGAAATTAAGTAGCAAAGTAAATAACGAGAAAAGTTAATTGATACTATTTAGGAAAAGTAATTTAAGAAGGGTAAAATCATAATTAAGAAATAGTTTTGTGGACCAAATAGTAATTCACCATCATGTTCGAGAATAGAAGGACGAAAGTGGAAATTTGTATTTAAAGAGAAGTAACAACTAAAGGGAAGAAAAAAGATAAATTTTATGTAAAAATAAAACAATGTATAACAAAAGGCAAAATTTAAGGGTTAAATGGAAATTTTCATTCAATCAAAAATCATATGGGATTTTGTAAAAAGAAACAAGTATAAAAGGAAACTAAAATGAAAATTAAGGCAATAAGAGGGTGAGATTGGATTAATTTATCGCAAGCTAGTATAATTAGTTGATAACTCCGATTGTAGTGTTTGCTTTTAGTATAATTATATGTGTTAGTGTCTTGTTTTGCACGCTTTTTGTGTTTTTAGTATTAAAATGTTCTTTTTACATTAATTAAGTCTATTTTTGTAAATTTTAGGTTTTAGGGTGATTAGTGGTGTTAATTTTAATTTTGTACAGAAAAGTAGGCCAAAGCACAGCCGAGACAAAGTGTCCTGGTTGTGCTCCGTGCAAAATCCCAAAATGCATCATTTCACCAAGGGATGTGGCTGAGACCAAAGTATCTAGCCATGGGCAATGCAGCCTGCAAAGAAAGAGTTAATCCAGAAGAGGTGCACGACAAATACAAAAGTGTCCTAGCTGTGACCAAAGCAAAGTACTGTTTTATCTCTATATAGTGCGGCTAGGACAAAAGTGTCCCAGTTGTGGCCTTCTGGCCACCTGGATAAAAGCTACATTATTTTCTTTTTAAAAGTGGTCTTTTTAGGGTTTAGTTCTATAGGTTTTCTTTCCAGTAGTTTAGCACGTAGTTCTTTATATTTTAAAGGTTTCATACCTAGTTTTTATAGATTTTCTTGTAAAAATCATTCTTTTAGTGTAGTTTTACTTCAAAAACACACAAATACTTAGTTTTTAGCTTAGCTTATACTTCAAGTTACAATTTTGAATAAAGTTCCAGGTTGGAGAAGGAGAGAGGAGCTTCATTAACTTCAAATCTGTAACTCCAAATGGGTTTCATAGTTTCTTCTTTTATTTTGCTTGTTATTTACATTTTGAGTAGTGAGTAGTTATTTTGTTTTTTGGGGATCCTTGAATCCCCCAACCATGTAAGGATTATGAACTTATTTTTCTTAATATATGCATTGATGTTTCTTTTCCTTTGTGCTTTTCTTTGTTTGAATGTCTTGCAAGTGTTCATGGTTTTATCTTATAAGGTTATAAATGAATGCTTATTGTATATTCATATTATGCATGTTTAGTTTTACTTTATGCGAGCCTTAATTTTGATGTTGACTCCAAAATGGGAGCCATTAGATTTATTATTAATGTGTAGTAATCTCTTAAAAGCAAGGAAAAGGAATAGGTGTAGGGTTAGGAGGCTCCAAAATGGGCTACTAACACATACATAGGCATTGGGACCCATGCTTATGTTCACTATTTGGAAGGCTCCGAAATGAGATACTGAATAGTGTGAAAAGTAGGCTTCAGAATGGGATATTAGTGTTTCAAATGGGTTTACCACATCCAAGCATATAAAATCTTATGTTAAAATGAACATTGCATGGGAAGGGAAGGATTAGATTTCTCGAGTAATGCTTTAAGTCATTATTATTTTCTTTCAATTCTTAATTTGCATTTTAGTGTTTTGGTCATCTTTGCTTGCACACCTTTACTCCTTTAATTTTTTCATTTTAATCACTACATAATAATCAACACAATCATCAAAACAGTTGTTAATTCTTTAGCATACAATCAATTGGCATTGCTTGTACACACAAACAAGTCCCTTAGGTTTGATATCTTGGAGTCTTAAAAATGCTTCACTTTATTACTTGTCAATTTAGTGCACTTGCTAAGGTTGCAACTAGTTTTTGGCACCATTGCCAGTGAGCTGGCATTGCTTGTGAGTTTTTATTTTTACTTGTATGTGTTTTCTTTTTCTTATTTTATCTTATTTTATTATTTTAGGGTAATCATGGTGCATGAATTGATTTAGACAAGAGCAAGTAGCACGCTACGATCCTGAAATCGAAAGGACTTTACATGAAAGAATGAGAGCTAATATAAAAAACAACATGGAACCAGATCATCCTATTGATGAATTTCCTCCCGAAGATGAACAATTATCGAGGGCACAAGAAGGAATGCATGGTAGACATAGAGAAAAGATACCTAGGCAGAGGATTACTAAAGATTATGCTATGCCAAGGTGGAATGAAGACCATATGACTATTGTTCTACCAAAAGGGGTATAATTTGAGCTTAAACTAGTCGCCATCACTATGGTATAGAGAAATCAGTTCTCCATATCTGATTTGAAAGATCCTGCTTAGCATATTGACATATTTTTGGAGGTCAGGAACATGGTTTAGATTTCAAGTGTCTCTAATATGTAGTTAGATTGAAATTTTCTCATTTCACGCTGATTGGAAAGGCGAGGGAATGACTCAAGATGTTACCAAGCCAGTCATTTTGGTTATGAGATCAGTTTAAGAGAAGTTTTTAATCAGATTTTTTTCCCTCCAACCAAAACTATAAGTATCCGTAATAGCATAATGAGTTTTCACCAGATGAATGAGGAGTCTTTCCATAAGGCTTGGGATGATGAGCTATCCACACCATAAGATAGCTGTTTACTAATTGATTATGATATTCTATACTAGAATCTTACCATAGACATGGTGACTATTGCATGCATCATTAGGAGGTTTTTTATTTAATATGTTATCGGAAGAAGGTTTCAATTTTTTGGATAGGATGGTAACGAATGACTCTCAATGGACTACTCCTAAGTTAATTCCAAGGAGGCAAAGGGTATATAATGTAGATGAAGTGGTAATACTGAAGGCACAGTTATAATTATTTAATAAAGTTAAATAGGTTGAAGGTGTAAAATGTTGCTTCAATTGCTTAAGGGAGTGGGTTATATGAAAGTGGGCCATGTGTTCAAGAAGGTAGAGTTGTAAGCAATGTGAATACGGTAAGAGATTATCATATAAATGATCCTTATAGTAATACATACATTCCGGGTTGATAACCTAAATTTTTCTTGGAAGAATGGAAATTAACATGACTCAAAGCAAGAGCCCCTTTAAACAAAAATGTTTACCACAACCACAACCAATTTTACCAACCTCAACCAATAACTTATTACCAGGCCCCATATTCATTATATCATCACCAAGGTCAAAGTTCAAATCAGCCTTAATCTCAAGCATATCACCCACCAGGTTATCAACCAAGATCACTTGTGAAAGATAAGAACCCTAATCTTAAGGATATGCTAGCTAGTTTCATGTATAGTCAACATCAATTTGTGAATAGTCAGTAACAATTTATGGCTAGTAAAGATATGAGGTGGAAATCACAAGAATAGTGGAACTAAAATCAATATGCTTTCTTGAGGAACCTAGAAAAACAATTTAGCCATCTTGCAACTTCATTATCAAATAAAAAATTGACAACTTTTCTTTCAAATATGGACAGAAATCCCAAGGAGTAGGCCAAGATGATTACATTGAGAAGTGGCAAAGAGGCAGTATAAGGAGAGGAAAAAGATATGTCACCTTTACTTTATCTAAATTGGAGGAGACAACAAGGAAGGTAAGTGACTATAACACTAGGGTAGAGGTAAGGGTAGATGTAATTAACTAGGTTTTTAGAAATGTTCAAGAAATTATGCATTAATTTACTTTTTGCTAAAGCTTTAGCTCACATGCTCAACTATGCTAATTTAATGAAAGAATTTTGTTCTAAGAAAAAACATTAGAAGGGTATAGGACTATCCAACTTATAGAAAATTATAGTTCAATAATCATGAATAAGATTCCGAAACAATTAGAGGATCCAGGTAGCATTATTTTACCCCATGAAATTGGTGACACTTTTGTTGGAAATGCCTTTTGTGACTTAGGGGCCAACATTAATTTAATGCCATATTAGATGTGTATGAAAACTTAATCTAGGTGATCTCCAAGAGACATGAATGAGGCTCCAGCTTACGGATAGGTCAGTGAGAAAGCCAAGATGGGTAATAGAGGATCTACTAGTGAAGGTGGGAAAATTCATTTTCCCTTTGGACTTTATAGTCACAAAAATAGAGGAAGGTGTTACTCATTATGGGGAAACCATTTCTGAATACAACAAAAGCTTTGATGAATATTCATGGTCAAAAGGTTGCCCTATGATTCAACAATGAAGAGTTAATAGTAGACATGTTCAAAGCTCAAAAGCATCCATCAAGTGATTTGGAGGAGTTAATTTATTTCATAGATAAAGTAGATGAATGTGTAGAGGAAATTAAGGTGAAAATGTTGCTAGATGATACATTAAATTTGAGTTTAATGCAAGCTATGGAGAATAAAAGTTTTGATAAAGCAGGAGGAGAACCGATAGTAGTAGTAGAGAAATATTGTGAAAAGGAAACAAATGAGAGATTCAAATTTTGAAATTAAACCCCTTCCTCCTCATTTAAAGCATGTATTTTCATAGCGAAAGCAAAAATAGTAATTATCTCTTCTATATTGATAGGCTTTAAAGAGGAGATGTTGCTTCAAGTGCTAAAGAAGCATAAGGAAGCAATTAGATGTGAGACATCGAACCTGAAGGTTTTCAACCAAAGTTATTATACTCATCAAATTCTTATGGAGGAAGAATACAAAAAGGTAACTTAACCCCAAAGGAGGCTCAATCCAGTAATTCAGGAAGTGGTCAAGAAAGAGATACTCAAACTACTAGATGTAGTAAAAGCTGTACTCAAATAAAGACGAGAGAAGGTGTTCTATGCAATTTATTATACAAGCCACACCTTTAAAGGAGCCTAAGTAAACTACACCACATATGAGAAGGAAATTCTTCCAATTGTCTTTACCTTCGAGAAGTTTAGGCCATATTTTTTAGGGGTTAAAATTATTGTTTTGTCTGACCATACGACATCGAGACATCTCTTTGACAAGAAGGAGTAAAAGCCAAGGTGGATAAAATGGGTGCTCCTTTTGAAAGAGTTTAATCTAGAGATAAAAGAAAAGAATGGGGCAAAGAATTTTATAGCGGATCACTTGTCTAGATTGGAGAACAATCATGTTGAAAATGGGGAGATTTTAGACTTATTTCCTAATGAGAGTATTTATGCTCTGTTTTTATGTAAAGTTACTATGCCTTGGTTTGCTAATGTGGCTAATTTTCTCGTAGGTAGGTAGGTACCAAGGGACTTCATATGGAAATAGAGGAAAAATGTTAAAATCCAATGCAAAGCATTACATTTGGGATGATCCTTATCTTTTTCACTTGTGCATTGATCAAGTGTTAAGAAGGTGCATTCAAAATGAAAAACAAAGGGAGTTTATCCAAGCTTTCCATAGTGGAGAAACTGGTGGACGTCATAAACCAAATATAATGGTATCTAAAATTCTTTCCTCTGGATTTTATTAGCCTACCTTATTTATTGATGTGAAAATATTTATTCAATCATTTAGTCGTTGTCAAAGGGTTGGTAATATATCTAGGAGAGATGAGGTGCCTTTAACCAATATGCTTGAGGTAAAATTGTTTGATTTATGGGGAATAGAATTTATAGGGCCTTTTTTGATTTCCTATGAGTTTGAGTATATCCTAGTGGTAGTAGATTATATGAGCAAGTCGGTAGAAGTCATGGCCACTAAGGCTTATGATGCCAAGGTTGTGCTAGAGTTTCTAAGAAGAAATATATAGTCCCGAGAGCCTTAAGATATTCATCTGATATAGAACCTCGAGAGCAATTGTTAGTAATGGTGGGAAGCACTTTTTAACCACCAATTTAAGGCCTTGTTGAATAAATATGGAGTGAGACACAAAGTCACTCCCCCTTATCATGCCAAAGCCAACAGATAAGTTGAGGTATCCAACAGGGAATTAAAAGCCATTTTAGAGAAAATGGTCAATTCATCTAGAAAGAATTTGTACCTTAAGCTATATGAATCTTTATAGGTGTATAGGATAGCCTTTAAAACACCTATAAGAATGTCACCCTTTAGAATGGTCTTTGGCAAGTCTTGTAACCTACCAGTCAAACTTGATCATAAGGCTTATTGGGCAACTAAATTATTGAATCTTGATCGAGAAAGTGCTGGAAAATTCTAAGCATTAGAGCTTAATGAATTGGAGTAGCATAGGTTTTGGGCATACAACCATGGCATAAAGTACAAAGATGACACGAAAAAGTGGCATGATCGAAGGTTGATCACAAAGGAGTTTGTGCCCAAGATGATAGTCAATTGAGATTGTTTCCTGGGAAGCTGAAATCAAAGTGGAAAGGACTTTTTGAGGTTATGGAAGTCATGGTTTTTGGAGCAATAACCATTAGATATCTAGGGGATGATAGTGATTTTAAAGTAAATGGTCATCGCTTAAAGCCGTATTTCAATTCCAAATTTGAGGCTGCATTAGTGGTCCTTGCATTAGGAGATGATCCCTGAGAGCCATCAAAGTCGAGCTGGCGACTTGTTAAATATAAAACTTCGTCTAGCCTTTAAACTCATTTGATTTTATTTTTTAGTTGTTTTTAATTTATTGTAAGATTGCATGTTTAGTGTTTTAATTTTAGTATAGATAATGGTGTTAACATTGTTTGTTGGAGTGGAAAATGATCATAATACTTTGCCTAGAAGAGGGAGAAAATTTAAGTTTGTAGTCCAAATTTTTGTTGGCCTAGATTGAGATCAAATGGTCCCAACCATGGTCCATTAAAAGCATACGAGGCAGAAAATTAACATGGTAAGGACCAAATGGTTCCAGCCATGCACATTTTTGGAGGCCAGTTATAGAAGGAGCACACAGCAGAGATAGATTTATCCCAACCATGCCTAAAAGGAAAAGGAATTTTGAATTTTAAAGGTGCATGATCGGGACCAATTGGTCCCAGCCGTGGTCGTATGTGTGCTTGGACTCCAGAAAGGTCGCTCAACTGGGACAAAATTGGGACAATTTTGTCCCAAACGTAGCTGTTTAAAAGCTTCATTATGGGAATTGCTTGGCATGCGGCCAAGACCAATTAGTCCCAGCCATGGCCTTTTATGTTCATTGGTTCCAAATGGGTGTTAGAGAGTATGCCCTAGAGCCCATGTAAAAGGGATGTTTTCATATGTTTTAATTTATATTCTTAATAAAAGGCAATATTCATTTATTAATGCTATGTTTAAATTCATAAGTTTGTAAATCTTAAATTAATAAATGAAGTCCTTGATATTATAAACACAGTGCAAAGACAATCATGAAAGTGTTCATGATATGAGGTGTCTATTGCATGAAAATGTTTTAATATCTAAATATCCCTAGTCGTAGAATTAACAAGACAGGACATTGTAAATTCGGACAGACTAGCACATGTTATGCTTCTTGAATGGTTCAAGCAGTGGTTCTCATAACTGTGACTATAGAAGATAATCAAAGCTGACATGTGGATGCTTGTTAGAAGAACAAGTTCATTGGAGACCTGCAAAGAGAATCCTCACATGGATATTAAATCTATGTCAGTGAGGAATCTCTTCATAGCGGTTATGCAAGTATCCTTAGACTTGAGATCACCAAAGTTATCTTAAGTAGCAAGCGGTATACTTTAACTTCATAATTAATTACTTCCAACTGGGGGTGAACATAGTTAGGGCGTTGAGTATATCATGACCTACTTGAAGATTGTTGAGTGATTGACAAAGGATTCACCATCCCAGATTTATTAAGGGAAGTTATCTCGCATGATTCCATAATTGCCTTGTTTAGAGAATCTCTGGCCAGAGTAATATGCCAAGATGGATAGAGATCCATGGAGGGCATTTTGGGAACAATGGTTAAATTAATAGAACATACATAATTAGATTTATATGAGTTGACAGAAATCCATACTCATAATCTAATTGAGATAAGAGTGGTGAAAGGAGTAATTGCACGTTAACTGTTTCTATGGAAGGGTATAGTGAAAGCACTTGATTTTCCTGACATTTGGGTAGTCATGATGTCTATCTAGAGGCCGCTCTTGATTTTTATAGTAATTTATCATAAATATCAATAGGGATTGATAAAATGATTTAAAGATGTTTAAATCAAGTAAGTTTTGAATACAACTCACAATTACATATTATACTGCCAATATGGACAGGAACCCAATAGGTCACACACATATGGAGAAAAGGATAAAATGGTAAAATTACAAGGATAATAATATTTGATATTATTATGGGGGATAGAGAAGTGAATAAGAGAATAATTAATTAAAGAGTTTAATTAATTATGATCAAGTGAAATTGTTCGCAGAACTTTTTAAAAATGTTATGCAAAATGGATCTAATTGAAATAATGTATTTCATAATTAATTATTATTTGATTATAAGTATTATAGGGCTGATATAATAATAAATAGATCCATTGGAGAAATTAAAGAGGCCTAAAGAAGTGAAGTTGGCACAGAAACCCTCCAAAGGAAGGGTTACACAACAACTAAAATAGAAGGCCTTAGAGGGTTAATTCTTTGACAAAAATAAATTAAATATATTTAATAAGTGCTATGGAGCCTACATATTTAATTTGGTTTGATTTGGAATTCATTTGGGTAATTAAATCCAGGTATATGCACAAAGGGCCTAATTTGTGGGTTTTATTCATAGTCTTTTGTGAAAGGGCTTAAATTTGATTGAATTGAGCCCAAATAAATTATTAATAATTCTAGAAGCCCAATTAATGATTCTCTAGAAATTTTAAAGAGCCCAATCCTATTATAAAGTTGGATTTTTAACCTATCTATAAAAATACAAGTGATAGGGTTTTAGGGCTAACTGTGAGAGAAAACATTTTCTCTATTTTCTCTCAACGCTAGCCACCGCTCCCCTTGCTAGCATCTAGAGAATTTTGGCCAGCCCTTGTTCTCTTCCTAAGTTGGTTCATTCAATCCTTCTCTAGTGTGGATTACTTATTGGAGGTGCTCGATTTTTGACACTGTGGTTTGTGACAACCGAGTGAGAAGGAAAATCAATTGTACAACAAAAATCAAAGGAGAATTTTCTTATTCTCATTAATATGTATATTTTAAATTTATAGCAAGATCAGATCTATTGGTTAAAAATTTTAAATTCCGCTTATGTATAAGATGCATGTAACCGATAAATTCTAACATGGTATCAGAGCCTTGGTTTGCCATGAATCTACAATTCTATATTTTTCTGCGGAATAAATTTTATTTTTGAGTTATTTATTTCATGAACTTTAAAATATCATATTTGATTGTTCATGAATGAGAAATATTTATTTCTGGATATATGTGATCAAATATATAAAACAAAAAATAAAAACGATTCTTTTGAGAAAAGAATCATAAAGAATGGCGTGAATGGCTTTTATTTTTCAATAATGTTTAGGGGCTGTTCTAAATTAATTTTTTATTGTTCCACTCTAAGATTATTTTGATGATAATTCATATGTTTAATATGTGATATTAAGCCATAGGATCGAACAAAATTAAAATCGAACAAGATTTACATGAAAACTAGTTTAGTCGAAAAGTTCGATAAATTGGTGTTCTTCGTGTGTTCTTGGTGTGTTCATGTTTAGAACGATTTTTAATCTTCTAAATTTGATATATCTAATATATTAATGTGCTTTTAATCAATTGTATTAATTAAAATGGGCCTTAAATTAATTGGATTAAATTTAATTCATTAAAACCACTCAATGGGCTTAATTATGTTTACGGGCTTGATTTAAATTAGTGAATGACATACTGGGCCCAAGGAGCTGATTTAAATTAAATATTATAAAATATAATCAAATTTATTAATGGGTTTTAAGTTCTGGAGTGCGTTTGGCCCATTTCAAAAGGCCTAAATGGTCCAATAGACACAAAACTAGTTTGTCTGTTAATACAGTAGAGGGTTTTATTGTGTGGGTTTCGACCAACCCTTGTTTTAAGCCCAAAATTAATTTTTTTATTATTTAATATGATTAATTAATTAAATGATCAATTGATAATTAAATAATATTCAATTGGATTGATAATTAAGGTAATAACACATGCATGAAAAAAGGTTTCCTAAAATGAAAGTTTCCAAAATGGAAAAAGTTTCCTAATTTGATCACATTATTAAAATAAATCAAAAGTATGTTTCAAGAGTTGAAACAAAGTTAGTTATCCATTATATATTTTACTTTATGCATTAGAAATGCATATAAGGGTGTATGATTGGCATGATTGATAGTTATGAACAAGGTACAATGTGATTGAGCATTATGCATGTTTTGGCCCAATGAGGACTTTCATCTCCCGGCCACTTGTTTTTAGTTTGTATTTCTTTTCCAAATTGTAATATATAATTAAATTACTTAGATTAGAATTAGAGATAGAGATGGAGACCACTATCAAGGAGCAAGATGGGCCGGATGGAGATCCAACAAGTTTGAAGATAATGTAATTATTTTTACTTGTTTGAATCATGCATACTACCTAGGTGTGACCTTTTGATTTCCCTTTTGGCTCGAGGAAATCAATGTAGTAAAGTCCATAACTATACCATATTTGTATGCTTATATTTATGTGATAGATATAGGATGCATACCAATGTATGCCAACCATGTATGATGAGACTTAATTAACTAAAACCCTCAAACAAATACTATGGTATATAAGCCTTCCATTAATATGTGGAGAACCAGAGTTCTTTATAGTGTGGGTTGTTGACCACAGTCAAGCTCACATTATATCGAATATGTTCAAATCTAATTAAATGAGTCATCTTAGCTAGCCCATTAGCTTGTTAACCACAGTCAAGGCTAATGGTTCTAGAGGCAAGATTAGAGAATGCATATATGATATACATATATCAAGAGTTGATAACCTAATGATCCAATAGTTGTGTAGAGACACAAATGGTATAGAGATACCTACCTTTCAATGGTATGGAGTTTGGCTTGTTGACCATAGTCAAGGTCAAATTACATATAAATGATCAGATATTGGCCCATTAAGAAAACCATCGGGTTTTCTCAAATTATATAGTGAGGGCTATTAATTTGCAATAAAATAGTGGGAGTAAATGGATTAATTAAAGACCTAATTAATGCATACATATATATGAACATACTCTCATATATTTTCTTTTTCACATCTAGGTCATCACAATGAGCACATCAAACATTAATATACGATCAATCTTGGATAACAAGCTAGTTGGAAGCAACTATTATGACTGAATCAGGCAAGTGAGAATTGTTCTTAGAGCTGAAAAGATTCATTATGTCTTGGATAAATATCAACCACCACTTCCATCAGATGATGCCATTGATGAGATCAAAGGCACTTATCGAAAATATATAGAGGATAGTAAAGCAGCAGCATGTCTAATGCTGGGTGCTATGTCCTCAGAGCTTCAGAAGCAACATGAGATGATGGATGCTAGAACCATCATTTTGCATCTAGAGGAGCTTTATTCTTCTCAGGCTAGAACTGAGTAATATGAGATTGCTCGAGCTCTATTTAGCTGTAAAATGGTGGAAGGAACTTCGTCTGCTACTCATGCATTGAAGATGTATGGGTATATTGAGCATTTGAGTAGACTTGGCTATCTAATGGATAATGATCTATACAAAGATTTAATCTTGTACTCGTTAGCTCCAAGTTATGCACCTTTTGCGCTTAACTTTAACATGAAAAAGATCCAAGTATCCATTCCTGAGTTAATCAACATGCTCAAAACAGCTGATGGATCCTTCAAGAAGGATCCAAAAGGTGTCATTGTTGTCACTTTTGCTAAAGGCAATAAGCAAAAGATGAAGAAGAAGAAGAAAAAAAAAAGAAGATAACCAAGGCACAGCCAAAGAATGGTGGGATTTCCAAGAAAAAGGTTGCCAAGAAAGAGAATCCCTTAGGAACTTGCTTCTATTGTTGGAAAGATGGTCATTGGAAGCGTAACTACAAGGCCTATCTAGATTCTCTCAAGGAGAATAAGCAAGCTGATGCTTCTACTTCAGGTATTCATATGATTGAAATTAATACTTGTTCTATTGCTTCAAAATAATATTGGGTATTAGATATCAGATGTGGATCCATTTGTGTAATGATCTACAAAGGCTTAGAAGCTTTAGAAGAGTTAGAAAGGCAGAAATATGTTTGCAGTCAGCTACTGGACAAAACATCTCTACAACAGTTGTGGGAACTTACCATTTGCCTCTTCCAAGTGGATTAATATTGGAATTAAATAATTGTTATTATGTTTCAGCTTTATCTAAAAGTATTATTTCTTTCAGTCGTTTATTGAACGATTATGACATTTCTTTAAAGGACAAGTGTTGTTACATTTTTAAGATCAATATGTTTTATGCAAAAGCTGTAATTGAGAATGGTATATTTGTTATTGATTTAATTAAATAAGTGCATAATGTTGATACCAAGAGAATGAAACTAGATAATCTAAATACTCATACTTATGGCATTGTCGTTTAGGACATATAAATGAGAAACGCATGACAAAATTACACAAGTCAGGTGATTTTGGATCATATGATTATAATCATTTGATACATGTGAATCTTTTTTATTGGGAAAAATGACAAAAGCTCCCTTTATTGGTAAAGGAGAACGAGCTAAAATGGTTTTGGACTTAATACATTCAAATGTATGTGGTCCAATGACTGCATATGCCAGAGGAGGTTACTCCTACTTTATTACTTTCATAGATGATTATTCTAGGTTTGGATACATCTATCTAGTGAAATATAAATCAAATGCATTTGAAAAGTTCAAAGAATTTGGAAATGAAGTAGAGAAACAATTTGGCAAGAGTATTAAAATACATAGATCAGATAGAGGTGGAGAATACTTAAGCCAAGAATTTCATGATTATTTTAGAGATAATGGGATTTTATCTCAATGGACTCCACCATATACATCACAAGACAATGGTGTATCTAAGAGGAGAAATCGAACACTATTAGATATGGTTCAATCCATGATGAGCCGAGCAGACTTGCCTAAGTCCTTTTGGGGATATACACTAGAAACTGTTGTTTATGTGCTAAACAGAGTTCCTAGTAAATCGATTGATGTTACTCCATATGAGATGTGGAATAACAAGAAACCCACACTTTCTCATATGAAAGTATGGGGTTGTCCTGCTTATGTGAAGAGGACAGTGTCAGACAAACTGGATGTTAAGTTTGATAAATGTTTATTTATGGGATATCTAAAAGAAACATTTGGATATTATTTATATCATCCCTTAGAGCAAAAGGTATTTGTTTCAAGGCATGTTGTCTTATTGGAAAGAGAATTTCTCCTACGAGAGGATAGTGGGAGTAAAATTAAACTTGGTGAAGTTCAAGACCCACAAATAGAAGTACATCAATTGATTGAACCCGAGACTAAATTTCATAATGATGAGATTATAATTGAACCTGATTATACACAAAATCCTAGAAGATCTACTAGGATGCATTCTATCACTGTAAGATATGGATTTCACATTGATACTGATAGAGGCATAACTGTAGTAGAGGACAATGAGCCTACAAGCTATCAAGAAGTTTTGAACAGTTCAGAATGTGATTTATGGCTTAAGGCTATGCAGTTTGAAATGGACTCCATGTATAAGAATATAGTATGGACTTTAACTCAACCACCTGAAGGGATAAAACCCATAGGGTGCAAATGGGTCTTCAAAAAGAAGACCGACATGATGGTAATATAGTTACCTATAAAGCTTGTTTAGTAGCAAAAGGCTATCATCAAAAAGAAGTTATTGACAATGATGTAACCTTTTCTCCTATAGCGATGCTTAAGTCTATAAGAATACTTTTAGCCATTGCAGCTCATTATGATTATGAGATTTGGCAAATGGATGTGAAGATAGCTTTCCTAAATGGAAATCTGACTGGGGATGTGTATATGACACAACCAAAAGGATTCACATCAAGAAATGGTGAAAAGGTATGCAAGCTTTAATGATCTATTTATGGATTGAAGCAAGCCTCTAGGAGCTGGAACATACGATTCAATGAGACAATCAAAGAGTTTGGTTTCTCACAGAATGAAGATGAACCTTGTGTGTATAAAAGGGTCAGTGGGAGTGCAATTCTCTTCCTAGTTCTATATGTGGATGGCATATTGATCATGGGAAATGACATTTCTCTTCTCCAATCTGTTAAAATATGGTTATCCAAGCAATTCTCCATGAAAGACCTTGGAGAAGCATCCTATATTCTCGGAATAAGGATCTATAGAGATAGATCCAATAGGTTGATAGGTCTTTTTCAAAGTACATATATAGAAAAAGTTTTGAAGAGGTTCAATATGGATCTCTCTAAGAAAGGGTTTATACCCATGGTGCATGGGAAACACCTTTCCAAGTCTATGCGTCTACAGACACTAAAGGATAGAGAGAGCATGAGTAGAAAACCATATCCATCTATAATTGGTTCAATCATGTATGCTATGTTATGTACACGTCCAGATGTAGCATTTGCTTTGAGTGTCATAAGCAAATTCCAGTCCAATTTTGGAGAGGAACACTGGGCAGCTGTCAAGAATATCCTTAAGTACTTGAGAAGGACTAAGGATATGTTCTTGGTATATAGAGAGGGCAGTTTGGAAGTAAATGGGTATACAAATGCCAGCTTTTAATCTAACAAGGATTATTGCAAATCACATTCTGGTTATATGTTCATAATGGGAGGAGGGGTAGTTAGTTGGAAGAGTTCCAAACAAGAAACAACTGCTGATTCCACGACAGAAACTGAGTACATTGTTGCTTCAGAAGCAGCCAAAGAAGCAGTCTAGATCAAAAAGTTCATATCTGAACTAGGAGTAGTACCTAGCATTGTTTATCTGATTCCTCTATATTGTGACAACAATGGAGCCATTACACAAGCAAAGGAACCATGGTCCCATCAACGATCCAGGCATGTTCTCATATGCTACCATCTCATAAGTTTATGAATCTTAAAAGGGATGTATTTCATATGTATGAATTTATATTCTTAATAAAAGGCATTATTCATTTTTGAATGCTATGTTTAAATACATGAGTTTGTAAATCTTAAATTAATAAATGAAGTCCTTGATATTATAAACACAGTGCAAAGGCAATCATGAAAGTGATCATCATATGAGGTGTCTATTGCATGCAAATGTGTTAATATCTAAATATCCCTAGTCATAGAATTACCAAGATAGGACATTGTAAATTCAAACAGACTAGCACATGTTATGCTTCTTGAATGGTTCAAGCAGTGGTTCTCATAACTGTGATTATAGAAGATAATCAAAGCTGATATGTGGATGCTTGTTAGAAGAAAAAGTTCATTGGAGACCTACAAAGAGAATCCTCATATGGATATTAAATCTATGTCTATAAGGAATCTCTTCATAGCATTTGTGCAAGTATCCTTAGACTTGATATCACCAAAGTTATCTTAAGTAGCAAGTTGTATACTTTGACTCCATAACTGATTACTTCTAACTGGGGGTGAACATAGTTAGGGGCTTGGGTATATCATGACCTACTTGAAGATTGTTGAGTGATTGGAAAAGGATTCACCATCCCAAATTTATTAAGGGAAGTTATCTTGCATGATTCTATAATTGCCTTGTTTAGAGAATCTCTTGCCATAGTAATATACCAAGATGGATAGAGATCCATGAAGGACATTTTGGGAACAATGATTAAATTAATATAACATACATAATTAGATTTATATGAGTTGACAGAAATCCATATTCAAAATCGAATTGAGATAAAAGTGGTGAAAGGAGCAATTTCACGGTAACTATTTCTATAGAAGGGTATAGTGAAACCAGTTGACTTTCCTAACATTTGTGTAATCATAATGTCTAGCTAGAGGTAACTCATGATTTTTATAATAGTGTATCATAAATATCAATAGGGATTGATAAAACGGTTTAAAGAAGTTTAAATCAAGTGAGTTTTGAATAAAACTCAGAACTCACAATTACATATTATACTACCAATATGGACAGGAACCCAATAGGTCACACACATATAGAGAAAAGGATAAAATGGTAAAATGACAAGGATAATAATATTTGATATTATTATGGGGATAGAGAAGTGAATAAGAGAATAATTAATTAAAGAGTTTAAATAATTATGATCAAGTAAAATTGTTTGTATAACTTTTTAGAAGTGTTATGTAAAATAGACCTAATTGAAATGTTGTATTTCATAATTAATTATTATTGGACTATAAGTGTTATAGGGCTGATATAATAATAAATAGATCCATTGGAGGAATTAAAGAGGCCTAAAGAAGTGAAGTTAGCGCAGAAACCCTCCAAAGGAAGGGTTACACGCCAACTACAAACAGAAGGCCTTACAGGCCTAATTATTGGACCAAAATAAATTAAATATATTTCATAAGTGTTAAAGAGTGTACATATTTAATTTGGTTGGATTTGGAATTCATTTGGGTAATTAAATCCAAGTGTATGCACAAAGGGCCTAGTTTGTGGATTTTGTGCATAGTCATTTGTGAAAGGGCTTAAATTAGATTTAATTGAGTCCAAATAAATTATTAATAATTCCAGAAGCCCAATTAATAATTCTCCAGAAATTTTAAAGAGCCCAATCCTATTATAAAGTTGGATTTTTAACCTAACTATAAAAATCCGAATGATAGGGTTTTAGGGTTAAATGTGAACAATTAAGAGAAAACATTTTCTCTCTTTTCTCTCAACCCTATTCGCCACTCCCCTTGCTAGCATCTCAGGAATTTTTGCCAGCCCTTGCTCTTTTCATTTGTGGTTTATTCAATCCTTTTCTAGTGTGGATTACTCATTGGAGGTGTTCGATTTTGGACATTATGGTTTGCGACAACCCGGTGAGAAGGAAAATCATCTGTACAACAAAAATAAAGATGATTTTTCTCATTCTTATTAATATGTATATTGTAAATTCATGGCAAGATTAGATCTATTGGTTAAAAATTTTAAATTCTGCTTATGTATGAGATGCATGTAACCGATAAATTCTAACAAAGGGACCAGGGTAAAGATAGGTTTGTCCAAGCCGTGGCCAATTAAGATTTTTTGTAACTATATTGTTGACCCCGACTGAGATGAATTGGTCCCATCCATAGCCATTCATTGTCTCAAAATGGGGCATTGCACCCTTTTATGTGACTCGATCGAGATAGAAGTGTCCTAGTTATGGCTCTTTAAATAACCCCTAACCATTGCACTCCCTCACTCTATTTTTGTTTCTTCTTTCTCCTCTTTAAGAGTTAGACCATTATCACTTGTTTCTTTCATTTTCTACTCCATTTCATCAGGAACCAAGCAAGTCATTATCTCTTTTCTTATTTTTTGCTTTTTCTTTTCTTTTTGGCTTAATTCATTTTTTGTTATAAGTTATAAGTTTGATTTTCTTTGTTATCTCTTTAGTTCTATTGTAGAAATTTATGTTAATTATGTTTGTTTTCTCCATATTTAGGGCTTATCTTATTGCATTATGTATTTTTTTTCCAAGTTCTTACTTCTTTAATGTTGATTTTAGCATTGGTTATGATTTTTGACATATAATCTTTAAGTTTCATGCATGAAGGTTATGCTATTTGTTGTTTTAGTTGCCAAATCAAACCTTTCATGCTTTATATTTGATGAAATTCCAAAGAGAAGGAAGATAGTAATTTTTTAGTTCTTATTTATTCCCTTTGTCGTTGTTAATGATTTTAGTAAATTTCAGGCATGAATTATTTGAGTTGTTAAACAGTGTCATTATCTTTCATATCATACATCATGTATAATGGTATATATAGATGTAGCAAGAAATAAAAGAGAGTGTGGCAAGGAGAAATGCACATGACACAATATGCAATTTAGTATGAAATATGTATGGCACTTATTTTGTATGCATGATCCAATATGAGGTAAATGTGACGTCTTCGGACACATGCATATGGCACATGCATGAAACACAATTCAATAACTAATATGTATATGTTATGATACATACTAATATGTTCATGTTATAATGCATCTTAGTTGTGCACATATGATGATAGATACTAGTAGATGCATGCTACAATATATGTTAATATTTAATCATGATGGTGGTTGTATATTGCTACAATGTGCATTAATATATACATCCAATTGTGGGTGCAATGCTAAGGTGATGGCAGATGTGTACATGCATATGCTATAGTGTACGCTAATGTGTGTATGCAATAGCACATACTAATAATTACAAGGTATAATACATGAATATTTAAATGTACATGCCATGATTCATGTAAGTGATAAATGTTTATACATTTAGGTCATGGTAAATGTTAATATATTCATATTATAATGCATGTTTACATGTCACTATGTACGTGCCAAGATGAATTTCTATATGCTTATACTATATATATGTCAACATGCACATGTACGATAGATATATGTCAACATGCACATGTCATCAATGTGCACATGTGATAATGAATTTTACATGTATAGGCTAATAAGCATATGGTAAATGCTATACAAAACACCTATGTGCACATGTTATGATGTATGTTAACACATACATGCCATGATAAGCATTATTATGTATATATAAGATAGGCATATGTGTAAATCATAATGCATGTCAATACACATGTGCTATGAGATGCATTAAAATATAAATGCACACTTGATACATGTTGATGTCATGGTAATATTAACGTATTGTTATTTTATCATTATTCACACTTTTTCATATGATAACGATGTCTATAAGATAATGCATGAGAATGAATATGTAACGGATTAATCATTCATTATGACAATGATGCATGAGAATAATATATTATATGTGTTAATGAATGGGATGTGAATGTTATGTATATTATGTGTGATGCATGAGCATATCATCCATACACATGATGCATCAGATGGATAAGCATATAACATATACATTTGATAACGTGTGATGCATAAGATACACATATCACATGAACATGCTAAGCACACATATGGTAGATAACATATGTGTGAAGCAAGATATATGAATATGTTATACATATGATGCGTGGTGAATATGTTACACAATAATGAATGGGAACAATACACATGAATGGCATACATATGATGCGTGACTCAAATTTTAGCATAAAGCACAATAATGTGTAACATACAAGTGATGTGTGAACATGTCATACATATAATGCATGGGAAAAATACTATACACAAAATAGAATATGCATGCGAATAAAAAGGATAATGCAGAATGTGCATTTTTATGTCACAAAAAAGGAAATATACACATTTTTATGGTAAAAAGAACACACATATAGAATGCACATGTTTCATATTGTCATATTATTATTTGGTCATCACACAAAATGAGATGAATGTACATGCACATTTTTGTTTAGTAGAAAAGATATGCACATAGGATTTACAATTTTTTATTTTATTACATTTTTTATTGGACATAAAATGATTTGCACAAGCAAAAATTATACACATAGGATATGATGTTCATACATCAAAAAATCCATGCATATTTTATCATTTATTAAAATTTTTGTTAGGAATGCATATGTATGCAACATAAAAAAATACATGCAAAAGAAAAAAATGCTTCAACCTTATTAATCCCACATAGGAGGTCGTGTAATCTCTTTCCTAGGTGGGATTAGCTCATAAGTTAACAGTGAACCCAATCAGCACGATGATGCATAGTGAATAATCTAAAGCATATATAACCCCTTTTTATTTAAAGCCTATGCAAATGAATTTTGGCTATTATTTATTTAAATAATCCAAATAAACTAAAATATGCCCGGGGGATGAAAGCCTTTTGATGAGTAAGCGTCAAAATTTTATGGGATTTATTCAAAATATAAGGGCCCATATCACAAGCAATGTATTATGGTGCATGGCCCCAATTGGAAGTATATATACTAATATAATTTTGTGGTTACCCAAACACGGTCCCTACCAATGGGTTTAGTTCATCACAAACATGATAACTAATAAAGTACCACTTGATACACAAAAAGTTACGATGCTTGGGCTAGTGGTTCTTCTTAACACTTTCGTACATTGAGTAAACATCCCTCATGCTTTAGAATGCCTAAATTAATTTAAGGCCTTAGCATTAATTCAATGCAATTTATTTAATTTGAAAAAGAGATAAAAAAATTATGATCTATAAACTCACTTATATTAAACTAAACAAAGGTACTTTTAGAGCAAATAATGGTCCCTAGTGGAATTACTATTAATACATGTGCCAAACCCTGTAAGCATCTGACATTTTCTTAAACACACATTTTTAGGATTTGAGACCAGACAAGGTTCATTTAACTCATAGAGGCTAGTCACTTCAGAATGGATAGGGATTCAACCCAATCCATTATGTATCGGGCCTCAAAATGGCATGAGATAGTGTCTTAGGGTATCCCTATTCCATTGTTGGTTATCAACTTATGAGGGTACCTATTCGGCATCACAAGGCAGGTATTACAGAGTCAACATATAATAGAACATTGGAAAAGTGAGTTATAGCCTCACGAAGTTGAAGCCGAAGATCGTTCAAACTTTACTCTTATTTATACCTTTGGTTAATGTTATATAAGTGAGTTTTAATGATTAATTTATTTTATCTCTTTTCACACATGGGTTTTTATGCTAGATAATAGAAGTACACTAAAGCAAGTTAAAAGCTGTAAAGTATATATATGAAAGCTATAAAGTATGGTACAGAAAGCATTAAATAATACATATGAGGATAAATCATACATAAATCGAGGATTTTATTAAGTTCATTTTAATGAGGACGTTGGTCCTTGCATTCGTGTTTACAAAAGGGAAAACTTTTTGGTTGAAATTGGAATATTGTTCCTTTTTATTATAGAAAAATTCCACACAAATTTGTGTAAAAATTATTTGGTGAGTTTTTAGTTTAATGCTTGAAAAACTATTCATTATACTACTTACAATAAAAGAACAAGCAAATAATACTTTTAAAACTACATATATCCATCGGGTTATTGATTAATTTTGGAATATTGGTTCCCCCATGCATGTTTATGAAAATCTTCTTTTGTATGATTTTTGGGATAAAAAGGTAGAAATTGATCCATTTTCTGCAAAAGAAACTAATTAATCAAGCAGAAAATATTTAATGTGAAGTTTTCTAATATCATGCAAAAATTCAATTTTTTACTAGTTATTGCAATCGAATAAAAGGTATAAATAATCATACAGGATCGAATAATAAAATAAGGAATAAAGAAATAAAGTTAATTATAGTCTATAGTCCTTTGCACAATCCATTTTGACTCGGGATGTGTGGTGTGCATATTAAAATATGGCTCGAAAAAATCAATTAATTAATAATGAATGAAATATAATGATTGATGACTAAATATATTAATTAAATATACAATAAGAAAATTTATAAATGAAATGAATATGAATAATAGCAATAATGATAATAATATGCTAATTTTAATAATAACGATTATAAATATTAGCATTAAAAATAAGAATAATTTTAACAAAAAAAGTATGATTGATTCAAATAAATTAAATATTGCACAAATATATAAATAAGTTATTTGATAATTAAATAAAAAATATTAATTTTTTTGACTAATTAAATAAGCTTAAATAAAATAAAATCAATCAAATAAACAATAATCAAAACATATTAAAAGAATATTAATAATATAAAATTTAAATGTAATAGCAAAATAAAAAAAATATTATATAAAAAGAATTATAATAACTAATTTACAAGTACGTGGTGATTACAAACTAAAATAGTTAACTAATTTAATATAAAATATATATACTAACCAAAAGAAAGAAAGACATAGGGGTGAAACAAATGAATTTTAAAACAATTGAATTGATATGTTTTGGACTAATGAATAGTGAAGTAAAAACAGAAAAAGAAAAAAAAAAGCAAAAGTAGGTGGGGACATGAGTAAAGTGGCACGTGCATGAGTGGCACATTGGGACATTTAGCTACTAGATTTTGTGAGCATTGTTAAAGGTGAAGAATTCAACTAGCGAGTAACATGAAGGCTATGACTTACCTGCTAAGTCACAGGCTAGGCCATGAAGTAGCCCAAAAATGTTTTCCAGGCATTGGAACACGCCGATAAGCCATGGAAATTATCAAAAACTCAATTTAAAGACATCTTAATGCATCAAAGGCAAAAAAACTCAATTTTATGCTTGAAAATATTATTTAAGCAAGAAAAATACAAATTAAAGCAACAAACATGGAAATCAAAGTATTGTCAAGATGAGGAAGATAATGAATAGTAAACTGTAATTATTTATTTACACAAATTTAACAAGATTTTAATTAATTGACATTATTTAATGAGTGAAATAACCATAAAAATAAATTAATTACAAATTAAGAAGCTCAAACATAAAAAATCACATAAATGGTAAAAATTGAAGAAAATAAAAATAAATATATATTTACTATAAATCAAGATCAAACACTGGATTTAATAGACTTTTGGGCTCAAGAATATTAACTTCAAGTTAGTTCCATAAAAGACTAAGTAGATCAAAAATTTTTTGCCTCACTTTTCCTATTTTCGTCTTCTCAGTAACTTGAAAATAGATAGCAAAAGAGAGCAAAAGAGAGAGAGATGATGGAGTGAGAAAGATAACCCTTTTTTAAAAAAATATGATTATCCTTAAAAGATCCCTCAAAATGTTACATTTTGGATAAGGATTAAAGGAGAATTTTTCTAATTTTTTTTTCGTGCTTTGGAGCTCAAAATCATTAAAATGGTTTCTTGAAAGTGAGTCATAGCCTTGACTTATGAGTTAAGGGCGTGACTTATAAGCAAGTCATAGCTTTTACCCATGAGTCAAGCGTATTACTCATGCCCTTAATTCATAGCTTCTTCCTAATAAATTGACCCCTAATCTGAAATGTTGCCCAATTTTTAGGCTAGAATATGCCATTTTTTTTAACAATATGTCTCATTTAAATTTGATCCTTTATGTCAAGTTTTTATAATGAATTAAGAATCACTCAATTTGGGTTTATAAATTGGGATTTATGGCCAAAATATTGACTACTAATCCTAAAAATTTGATAGTTATGAATTTTAGCTATAAAAAAGCATAGAACTCATTCTTTTAGAAGTTTATCCTTAGCCTTTAAATGGTATCAAAGGTGTTTTTAGCTTATTTAAATGTTAATTTAGTGTTGATTTGGTTAATTAATGATTAATTCCTTAATTTGTTTGTTTGTGGGTTTAATTACAAGTTTAGGTGTTTTTAGGGGCTAAATTGAAAAAAATAAGTTGTTAATTGAATAAAGTAAGAGATTTGTGATAATTATGTAATTTTGAGGCAAAAATTTCATTGAGTATAGAGCTAAAGTACTTAAGAGAGTACTAAAACCCCTCACTCAAGTATGACAAAGCCCTCACAAGAGTTAAAAACCCCTCACCTAAGGAAGAAATGCCCTCACCTGAGGGAAGACTTCCTATTTTGAAAAGATTCATTATTCTTCTACAATAACAAGTTCAAAGGCACCAAAACTTCTTTTCTCCAAGATATATAGGCAAGACAAAACACTAGAACAAGGGGGCAGTTAGTTTGACCTATAGTAGAGTTAGAGAAATAAAATTTACTTTAATTTTAGCACTTGTTTTTTTAGTTAATTGTATAGCAATTTTTAACTTGGTTTTAGCTTTCTTCTTTGTTTTTAATTCTCTTAAAGATTTAAGCTTTCTACCACATGTTCCGAGAGGTTATCAATATCATGTTTGAAAGTTCATCAATATTGTATCTCCTTATTTTAATTTTCTTTAATTTCAAAGATGTTTGGTAAGGAATTCCTTACTTTTGCTGAGGTAAACTTGAACCCTCTTACTTGTTTTGTAAAGACATAAGTTTGAGCTTATTTTTAATGCAATTTTATTATTTCTTAATTTTTGTGCTGAATCTTATCTTTGGTTATGGTTTAATTAATGTTTGATGTATCGAATAGATGGTTGAATCTTAATTTATATTTTGATAAATGATATACATATTCTTTGCTTATTCTTTAGATGTTAATGTATTGTTGCATTTTGATGATTGAGTGCAGTAATTTATTGTTCATGAGTTTATTTAAATTTAAAAATGATGAATTTAGGATGGACTTGGGTTATATCTTTTTAGAAATGGTCTAATGAAGGTTTAGGAGTTTAAAATCAAATATTTATGATAAGTATTAGATTATTCCTAAATAGAGTATTTAATGCTTAGAATGATATGCTGAATAGGATATTTATTTTTATTTAACTAGTTTTTTTTATAATCACTTGTGTTACTTTTGATTTGAGTCATGACATTAGAATTTAATGTGGATAGTTCCTTTACCAAAAGTGTTTTAGTTATTACCTTGTATTTAATTTATATTAGTCTTTCATTTGATTTACTGTTAATTTTGCTTAGTTGTTGCTTTCAATTCAAAAACTTAGGAAATCATGTCATATTAACTTAGCTCAATTATCGATATTATTCTTGTCGATCTATGTTCCCTTAGGTTCGATATTCTTGGAGTCATAATTATTTTTCTTTATATTACTAACCAATCTAATAAACTTGCTAAATGCTAGTCAAAAATCTTCAAGGATAAAATTGATATTCAGACTATGAAATTATTGGGAATAATCACTACAATAAAATTGCAATTTAGCAACGAAAAATAGGAATTTTCCGTTCCTAATCAAAAATAGCAACGAAAAATAGCAACGGAAATTTCGGTTGCTAATTCGGCGGTTGGTATTTTTAGCAACGGATGTTTATTCCGTTGCTAAATTTAGCAACGGAAATTAAATTTCGTTGCTAAATCTAACCACTAACATTTGGTATATTGGTCAAAATTAGCAACCGAATTCAAATTTTGTTGCTAAATTTAGCAACCGAATTCAAAATCCGTTGCTAATTTTAGCAATGGATATTTTTTTCCGTTGCTAAATTCAGTAACTAGTATAAAAAAATTTGTGACGGTTTTTTTGTCGCTATTCCATCACTACAATAGAAAACCAACAAATTACACTAAAACAAGCTGTTTTAGTGTAATTTGGAAAACCAACAAATTACACTAAAACAGCTTGCTGTTTAGTGTAAAATAGAAAACCAACAAACTACACTAAAACAACAAACTGTTTTAGAGTAATTTGGAAAACCAACAAATATGAATTTAGATTATAATTGTTTATTACAGCAGCTAATTCATGTTACAACTAGTTTAGCAGAAAATTCATATGTTAACTATAATTTTAATAAGTGAATAAGACCATCTCTTGGGACAACTAAAGTTGGAAATCAAGCCCAGATTGGAACAGCAGGAGCATATAATATGCGTGCATACATTCTGAAATCCCATTGAGTGGAATTTCTGTTGTTTTCTTCCAACTATAAATATTTTCAAGTTGTGACCTAGAATGCATATAGCAATCCTAGGAAAGCAGTGTAGATTTTATTTTCAAGCAGTACATGGAACTGTGTACCCATGCATGGAAAGAGAGGAAGGATCAGATAAGTATATGAATTTTCAAACGATAAATTAATGTAATGAAGATTTTCTTTAAATTATTGAAAGCTGAATTTTCATTTTCAACAGCATTAGCTTTAAATAAAGCAAAGCAAATAGAAAACACACGTCACCTCACAAAGCAGCTGAACAAAGAACCAGCAAGAGAAGACATTAAATGCACGTTACTTTCAGATTCAAATGATTTTGAATTACTTCACATTAGAACTTGATGCCACAGCTGCTGTAGGAAATGCATTCAGCTAAAGCATCATATACCTTATCCATAGAACTGCAGGGCAATAAAAGAAAAGGGAATAATTGATGAAGCAGAGGGGCAAAGTAATTTGGAGTTAACTATCAGTTGAGGCATAAATAGGCAAATTTTAATTGGCACAAGAAAGCAAAATTCTCTCCAGGAAGCAAACAAATCCCTGCCAAACACAGCCATACTCGATGCTGGAGAAATAAGTAATTTGCCACAGGTTCTTTTTATCGATCAAAAAGAGAAGGCATAAAAAATGGGGGATCCTCTTCCTACTTATCATATGGTATAAGTTAGAATTTGAGCTTACTCAATCAGACACTATTGCTAGAAAATACGTCTGAATCTGACCCATAATAGCATACTCATCTAAAATTTCACATTCATCAACTGCTAATAACCAATCAGTAATTTACAATCTAAAGAAATTTACAGTTAGTAAGTTATCTTGAAATACAAAAGCTTCGTGGAAACTCCTTGCGTGAAATTGTTGCCAAACATGTAGCCATGACTAAAAATCAAATTTATCAGTTAAAAAAAATGAACTACTAGTTGATTTAGCATATGGTAAACGTATTTTTAATTTAACTATAGGCCTGTTCAAACTCTCATATTGAGGTTTTAACTATAAATATATATATAGCTCTTATAAAAGTCCAAAAAGTAATCAAGAATTGGGGGCTCAAAGCAACACATGACGTTGCTTAGATTGGCTTTTTAGTGCCATAACTTTAGGGTCTTGTTCTAATAATATGATGAAGACTAAAACCAAGTTTTGTCTTCTTTATTATTATTATTATTATTATTATTATTATTATTATTATTATTTACTTATTTATTTAAGAGTCAAGAAAAATAAGATCTTGTTGTAAGAATAAATAATTAAATTAACACTCCAACTTAATAACCTTGTTCACTTAAACACCTGAATTTAGCTAATTTGATATTCCCATGATGTCAAGTTGGCACAACTAATCCTATTAGAGTATTTATATGTGGGGGGTGAAATTGAGGGAAAATTTCGGTACTAAATAAAACCTATTAATCACAAATCATATATACATGGATACATAATAATATTGGTACTTGAATCTATCTGGTATTGTCCTTGTTCTGGCACAACTAATCCTATTAGAATATTTATATGTTATCATATAATGAAAAGTGCACAAAGTTAAAAAAAAAGCAGTAAAGTATTAATGAAATAATAAAATAAAAAAGTATCTGATAACAATTCACATATAAAATGTAAAATAGGTAGTACCATTAAACCTTCCAAGATGTTGTAATGATTTTGCTTTCAGAAATCTCTATTATATATTATTTTTGTGAATAATTCAAGACCACAAACATACAGGGAACTGCAGATGTCGATGCAACTTAAGTATATTTCTTCAAGCTTTGTGATGTTTCAATTCCACGAAAGCAGTGTCATTAAAAAATTAAAATAAATTCATAGTTGGTTTACTATTTAATTGAATTATCACACCAACACATCTATTTTAAAATACCTTTTAGTCCCCCCACCATCACTTCTAGCTAATTGCTAAAGGACCATTGTTTCTCCACATGTAAGATTAAAGAATATACAATAAAGTCTTAAAGTTCATGAAATTACTTATAGAAATAAAACATCTCTTAACCGAATTTTAGAATTTATTTAACTAAATTCTTAGGAAGTAAATTTTGGTAATCACATACCTATTTCTCGGAAATTTTCTTTATTTTTGCCAATTATTTGCTCGCCGGAGGCTCGTCGGAGGTTCACTGGAACTTTGCTGGAGCCTCATCGGAGCTGCATCAACACTGCCATCACGAAGCCAGGATCATCAACATCCCATTGCCGGTGGTCACACGCCGTAAGGAGCTACGGTGTGGTCGGGATCTACATCGGACTAACTCGCCACACCCAATTCCGATCAGCTCATCACCGGCATTTGGAGTTAGAATGAGGGTATCGGAGTGAACACCTTGACTTCAGGAACTCATCGATGCAAACGGTGTCGACATCAGTCAATGTGGTTCACCAGAATGAAGGAAGAAAGCTTGGAAAAAGAGAGAAAATGCAGGAAGGAGAAGACCAGCACAAAGGGTGAGCGGCACAGATAGAAACGTAGAAGAGAATTGGGGTTTTTAACCTCTTAGGGCTTTAAATTATATATATATATATTAAAAATAATTAAGTCGGTCCCTTAACAGGAGCTAAAATTTCTAATTTTTATTAACTTATTATTTTCCTATTATTATATTGATCTGGTACACGCCATTTATCATAGTATTATTATGAATAATTTCTTTAATTGATTCTCCACTAAATGCAAATCCGATGTTAGCAAAGGGTCTTCTTTTGAGACAATGGACCATCTTAATCTTAATGGTAAGATATGCTCCATTATCAGCCATAAATTTTTTTTATGGATTTTACTTATATAAATCAGAGTATGTAAAATTAAATAGGTCAAAATTCAAACAATTAGATTAAAATATAATAAACTTTATTTATATAAAATAATGTAAAAAATATATAAAATATAATGAAAAAAGAAGGCTATTAGAATTTGAATCTATGACCTTTTAAATCAAATGAACATATCTTGTGCTGCTAATATGAATGAGCAAATTGCCTCGTGGCCATCATATCTTGATATCGTGATGTTGATTATACAATATCAAACAGGCTATTAGAATTCTCAAAATAATTATTATTTCAATTAACCATTTTACTAATAAATAAATGTTTAATTCCAAAAAATTGTAAATCATAAAATTATAAAATAAACTCAATGCAAAACCTAAGCCTCTTAACTTATTAGAATAATATGAACGTCTCATTAATTGTGGACTGAATTTAGTAAATATATTCATTAATGGACTGATATGAATTTATATTGGACAAAAGTCAATTTTAAAGCCCTAAATTAAAAAATTTTGGTGTAATTCCATCTCAACTTCTATTTCAAGTAAAAAATAATATTAATTTACCAATGGAATTTTAATTCCGTTCCTATTTTAGCAACCGAAAATAAATTCGGTTACTATTTAGCAACGGAATTCTATTTCGGTTGCTAAATAGCCACGAAAATATATTTCGGTTGCTATTTTAGCAACCGAAATTCAATTCGGTTGCTATTTAGCAAAGGAATTCTATTTCGGTTGCAAAATAGCAACGAAAATATATTTCGGTTGCTATTTTAGCAACCAAAAATAAATTTCGTTGCTAAATAGCAACCGATTTTATTTTTGGTTGCTAAAATAGCAATGGAATTTACATTCCGTTGCTATTTTTCGTTCCAATTTTTTCCCACCATCTATCGGCGCCGTAATTAGCAACGAAATAGTGATTACGTTGCTAATTTTCGTTTCTAAATATTGGTGCCAAAAATTCCCTCCACTTTTAGCAACGGAAGATAACCAAAAATTTTTTCGTTGCTAAATCAACAAAGTTTAACCAATTTTAGCAACAAAAACTTTTTTCCATTGCTAAATAGCAACGGAATTGGTTTTTCGTTGCTAATTTAGCAATGAAATCATTTTCTTTGCTATTTTTCCGTTCCTATTTCTAGATTTTCTTGTAGTGAATGGGTTCATAATTAGGTCATACTCTCTTCATTAATCTAATTCCAAAATAAGTCTCATTTTTATAAAAATTGGATTCACCTAAAAAGAAGCTTTACGGAGGGAGTTATGCCTAAATTACTACACATCGTTCCAATTACAAGGATAGATTCAGGTTATTTAGGTTTGAGCCTAATTTTAAGAATATTAAAGACTAAAATGGTTTGGATTTTTTAATCAAAGTTATAGGTATAAATAAAGTCCCAACTTTGACACTAGTAGAAATATGCATGATTAATTGATATTTTAGTTGATTAATGCTTAATTTAATTAGTGAATTACAAGTTATGCTCAAAAGGGGTACATTTTCAATTTTATATTATGTTAATTATATGAGTTATAAATCATGTCAATTATTAAGGATGTAATTGAAAGAGGAAGTATAAGTTTACAGATAGAATGGAAAGAAAGAAAGTGTGGGGTAGAATTTAACAGAGTAAGAAAATGAGAGGGATTTAAGTGGGATTTTCTTTCCCACTTTGTTTTTTAGAAATATGCATGTAAGAGAGAAAAGTTCACAACACGGTTATAAGAGGTGGCTTGGTTGGAAAAAACAAGAAGAAAGAAATAATGTAAATTTTATTTTTCTTCTCTTTATAAAAGATTAACTTTTTCTCTTAATTAATCTCTCTTATTTCTACTATATTGTTATTTCTGAATTGGGATTTGTGTAGAAGTAACAGATGTAATAATCTATCTCCTTCTTTCATTTTATTTCTTCATATTTAGATGGATTTCAATGTAACAGAAAATTGGGTTATAATGCACGAATGGATTTTCTGTAGAACAAGAAGAAGTGAATAAGAACAAAAGGAAAGAGGTGAAGAGCCATTAAAGGAGGATTTTAGGATTTGATCTAAGGTACGAGATCTTTGTATGAATCTTAAAATGCATGTTTAGTTTTCTATAATTTATGTTAAAATCATAATTAGAATAAGAGATTAGAACATGAATTTTGTATGTATTCAAAATCTGGGTTTAGTAGAATAATGAAACTTAATACTCTAAAATATAGTATAAAATCATGTTGCTTGCAAGTGTATATTTGATACAAGAAGTTATTTTAATTGTCTTTTCTCTAATAGATGAGTTTTTAATTTAATTTAGGTGTACTAGAAATTTAAGAGACCATTAATGTTACATCAACCATGTCAAAATTTGCAGTAGAGCATAATACTCTGTCATATTATAAACTTGAAAATTGGAGCTTTAATTAGATGTATTGTTAATTGATTTATTGATAAGTTCCATGTAAAAATAGAGCGTTATAAGTACTTTGTACAGACAGTAGATTTTGTCTTAAGTATAATAGCCATGTAAGTTGAAATTTTAGTTTTGCTATTGGAATTGTGAGTCGAGAGGATGAATTCCCCTGGACTATTACGTTCATGACTCCTATCGCATTTTTGATAGTGCGCGCCTATTCTCTTCATTGTTTCCTTCTTCTATTTCTTCCTTTCGCTTTAAGCCTTCACTATCGCATTCGAGACCCCTAACTTGCTCATGACCAAACTTACAATTCTTACTCACATTCTTATACCTCATTTGCTAATTACTCATTACTCTTATATAGCCATACAACAGGATACGAACCATACAATCTTATGGCAAACACAATATGCATAATCTTGATTTTTATGATGTTATAAGTTCATAACCAAAAGAATTTATAGTGATTTAACAATAAAGATTTGGCATATAATATAAACATATGGAAGTATGATAACACCTTAATGTAAATCTATATATGTTAAATGGAGAAAAGTTTTATATAGAAAACACATGAACATACATGATGTACATGACTTATTTAGCATAACATAAATATGCATATATGTTTATATTTGTATGCTATCATATGAGAGTATATTATTACAGTGTTATATGTTTATAAATAGTTGTATAAAAAAATGAGGTTGTGTATCCATACATGTAATTATATTTGTTCGAGATTATATACTAAAGGTATAAGGATGATAATTGAAATGTACATGAACACCATCAATGCAAATAAAGTTCAGTTATGGATAGATAGGCATTCTATAGGGATAAAGTTGCAGTGCTACAATCTGACCCTATTTGGGACTAAAGTTTAACCTCATTTGGGTCTACCAATTGAATATCTTTAATAGCCATAGAACTTAATACCTATGGGTATTTATATGATCGATACCTATTGGTATCTGTTGTTCCCATTATCTACTCTAGAGCTTAGGCAGGCTAATTACAGTAAATATATCAAAAACATAAATGTATTGATTCTATCAATAAACCTATGATTACTTCAAGTTGATATAATTGTTGAACTTGGTTTCATTTTCTTGATTATGTATCATTATTGAGATCTTATATTATAATCTGATGCATGTTGTGTTCGTTAAAAATCAGAGCGAGTGGTCATTTATAATGATTTTTCCCCACTAAGGTTTATAACTTAACATGAGTTGCTTATCCATGCAGATTTTGTAGTTAAGAAAGGATGTAATTGAATTAATTAAGAAGTTTGGGGTTAAATGTTAAGAAAATAAGTTTTGAGGGTTAAAAATATATATAAGGGCAATCTTGGAATTTCCTGAGTAGGATATTTACCCCAGTCACACTTTTAAGACTTCCTAAGGAAGGTGGAGATCGGGATAAGGGTAGAGAAGAGATCTCTCTCTCTCTCACTCTCTCCCTAGTTACAGATTAAAGAAGATAATGGCTTAGGATTTTGAGAGCTAACATATTTAAGGTAATGTATTCCTTCTTCCTTTTCTTGGTTTGAGTTAGGGTTTTGGGGAATTAATAAATCTTGTTATTATCACCTTGTGTAAGGAAAGGAAAGAGAGAACTAGATCAGTGGATCTTGAAGGAGATGAAGCTTGAATATTAGGTACGGGAATTTTTATAAGTTGTGACTGTATATGTTTTCCCTCTTTTGTTGTATGTGTTTTCTTAGCTAAGATTAAGGGTTCAACCTAGTAAATTAGATGATTTAAGAATGTTTTAAAGCTTTAATATTCACTAGTGTAAACATTTAGGTGAGATTTGAACATTAAAACACTTGATTAGGGAAATTTGTTAACCCTAGGCTGCCTGAATTCCTATGTATGGCCACTTGGCTTTTTCCTCTTTGAAATGTATGGCCACTTAGCCATTTCCTTCATGAGAGCATGGCCACTTTGCGATGTCCTTTATGAAATGCATGGCCACTCATGGATTTCCTTTATCCTTTGCACCGCCACCTAACTTTTTTGTATTTTCCTTGCACGACCACTCATGCTTTTATTTCCTTGGATGCACAACCACACATGTTTTTGTTCCTTGAAATGCATGGCCACTTGGCAATTTTTCCTCATGAAATGCATGGACACTTGGGTACTTTCCTCATGAAATGCATGACCACTTGGCCATTTCCTTTATGAAATACACGACCAATTATGCATTCTCTTTTCAATGGTTCCTCTTCACCCCAAGCTACAAATCATTCGTAAATCATGAACCAATATTATGTGTTATATAATTGAGGTAACCGAGTTTGCAATGAATAATGATGAGGGTGATTGTATATTAAAGTGGTGGATAGTATGTTATTGGATTACTGATGAATCAATATGGTTGTAAAGTCTTCTCAATGCTAAAGTTAGTAAGATATAGTAAGAATGGTGTTATTGAAGGATGAGTTATTATCTGAATTTGAAGGACATGAATGTATTTATATGAGGGAATATATTGAACTAAATTGTAACTCATCTAAGGCATCGATATGTTGTATAGGTTAAGATCATTATATTAGAGAATCCTTATGTATGTATATTGTAGAGTTGAAAGCTTTTTAAGAATAAACTTATAAAGTTACGATATAGAGACCACTCAAACTCTTAATTAGAGGGCCTTGTGCATGGCAATGCTAACATGAGTTATGTTGTTAAAAAATATTTTAAGGCATAATGAGCATAAAACTAAAGAGAGGATGAGGAAACATAGTAACTTAAATGATATGCTAATTAATGTGTCCTGCAAAGTTGTTATAAGCTATGTACTAGGTCAAGGGATGATTCTATACAAAATACTATGATTTAACCTAATGGTAATAAGAGAATAGTTACAAGGTTGCATGTCTAAGTTAGAAGAAATGGGACATCAAAATTTATGTTAAATTATGAAACCATAGAAGCTTGATTACACTCAAGGTCATAGAAGAATTAATGATCAGCATTGATATATATAATAACCTGCTCATTTATTTGCTCAGGCCTATACTATATTATGATTAGCATATGCCCGTCAGTAGTGTGTTAATGACTAAGATGAAATCATCTCACACAACTTACCTAAATATAAAATGTTATAAGAGGAAAAATACAAGTAAGATAATTGAACTATATATGATTATGTTAAAGTGTATAACTTGTTGTCTATAATCTGATAGACCATGAAAGTGAATCAAGGAATTAAATAAGAAAAAGTGTTGATATGAGACCCCATACATGACCCTAATTAAATTTCATGTTTTCAGAGGAGTTTTTATTTGATTAAGATTAATTATTTAATGAGAAATTCGTATAAATTTAGGTTAAGGGATAAATTATATTTTCATTATTTTAATGGCATGGAAAAAAATTGATTAGTGTGATTTAATTTTAATTGAGGGTTTAATTAGAGTATAATTATTGATTTGGGGTAAATTGGTAATTATAATATTTTATGGGGTCAATTGAGAATTTAAGAATAGTGGAGAGGCTAATGTAAGGAAGAGGTTAAATGATGGGGTTGAATTAGGAATAAATTAAATTGTGGGAAATAATTTGTGGCATGCAAAGAAGTGGGTGTTAATAATGTGACATGCAAAATTTGAAAGGATCACTTGGGGAATTTTCCTTATTATTATATAGGCTGAAACTTAGTGGATGGAAAGAGAAAATTGAGATGGTGGTGAGTGTTGGTTGGCTAAGCTTGTTGAAGAGAGAAAGATTCATATTTCTCTTGCTTGATTAATCAAGATCTCTAAGAAATCTTAAAGAAAACTTCATGCATGAAAATTATTCAAGAAGATTTTGATATAGATTGTAAAGGTATGGTTTAAATTTTGGATATCTTTATCTTCTTCTTCTTCTTCTTCTTCTTATTGTTTTCCTTATGTGGATTTCAGATGGGTTTGGTTGCTGGAAATAATGGTTGGAGATGATTTGTGTTGTAGTTAAAGAAGGAGGAGATAGAAAGGATAAAGGGAAAGGAATTGCTGAAAATTAATTGGTTAAAGTAAAGTTAGGCCAAGGTATGGGATTAGGCCTACCTTAATGCATGTGAATTTGGTTGTTGAATGTGAATATGGTTGCTGGAACTTGTTGTGATTAAATTGAATTTGTAGTAATTAAAAGAGAGTTGAATGTATGAAATGTGCATGAAGAGATGAGATGAAAATTCTGACCTATTGACTGAAAATTTAGTGTAAGTTGTAATAGAGACCTCTAATTGTAATAAATCAAATTTCTGTAGTTATATAAGACATTTTCCTACAAAATTTAAGAGGAACCTACCTTCAATTCTGCCTCTAGATATTTTTTATGATTTATTGAATTTAGGAGAACTTTTAAATTCGGATTCTGGACCAGGTTGGGGAAAAATTGAGATATCTGTATATAAAATTATCAGCATGACATGAAATTAACTCCTATGCAAAATAGACTCATAAATACACATTTTATATGAAGGAATTAATTCCTAATTTTATTTCTAAGTATTTCAAATAATTAGCATGAAAGTCGTTGAATCTGTTTGGACTGTTAAGGTACAGATGTTGGTATTTTGGGCATAGGTATTAGTAGAGAAGTCAAAATCTTATTCTGTAAAATTCTGGGTAAACTAGATACCCAGGAGTACTTTTTTGATGAAGAAAGGTTGGTATAAATCCCACTTGATTTTATGCTATGAATTGTTATAAGTGACAGCTAATACTGTTTTTGTTCCATGAACAGCCTATAGTATTTTTCAAATATATTGAGATATAGGTAAGATATTAAGGTGAATTTTGATGATATGGAAACTAGACACATAGGGGAATAATATTGTAGAAGATCGTATAGCCTAAAAATGACATTATCAAATTCATTTGTGGCTCACAAGTTGAGTCCAGAATGCTGCCCTGTGAAGATTTTTAATGTACTTTATTTTATGGTTTTCAATTAATTGAGCTAAATATGTGTTTATGTGATTACAAAATGAATTGGATAGGGCATGTAATATGACTATTAATGCAAGATTATATGTATACATATACATTCACACGTGTACTTGGGTAAGGACTTGTGATGAAATTGTGTACATGATTGTTTTATGCAATTAATCTTACATATTCATACTCTAATGATAGAGTGATTTATATTTGAACATGCACTTACACTGTGAAACAAGAAATACTATATATAACTATGTTTATGTGTCATGCCTGAATGATAACATAATGAAGTATATTATAATGATGTTATATATTCCTATTCACTAGGGATTATGTATTTGTATACATGATCATATATATATATACGATATGCTATATTGTAAAGTATTAATAATGAGCACTTGAATAGGTATGATGCATTACTTGATTAACATATCATGATTATGCTAATATGAGATATCTAATGATGGTATATAAAAAGTAATTGTATCATAAGATGAACTTACATATGCAGTTATGTCATAGTAACAATGTAGTTATCATATGATTATACATGTACAAAATGAACACTATAAGTGCCAGCCTGATATATGAAAGAAAGATTAAATAGAATTTGCTTGCTGTTATAGTTCAATTGTGGATAGATAGGCGCCTATAGGGATATTGCAACTGCCACAGTCGACCTTTTTAGGTCCACAGTACAGTTGATCCTGCTGGATATTACATAACTCATTTGGGTTGTTGCTTGACCTTTTGGGTCCTTGACCTGTCCACCGTATAGTTGGCCCTGATTGGGTCCATAGTTTTGATACCCTCGGGTATCCACCGATCCCGTTATCCACTCTTAGAACTTAAGCATGCTAAAGTAAAGCAATAATGTTTCACAGTTAATCACAGAACGAATTATGCATCTGATATATGATTTATCATGTATAACGGTGGTTTCTTAAGCATGTATTGGTATCTGTTTACATTATATACATATCTCATTATGAATTGTATGTATTCAAGTATACTGAATTAATTGTGAAGGGTTATCTTGTTATGCAAGCTATTATATTTTATATTTTACCTTTTTCTGTCATGTAAATATTATTATTATTATATTGTTTTGTATATCCTATATTTTGACGACCACTGTGAGTGGTTGTCTTTCATGTTTAAAATTCCCACTAAGCTGTATAGCTTAGCACGGGTTATTTTGATCCGTGTAGGTTTTGGTAGTCAAGGCTTTTGCACAGGAACTATTTCTGCATCAGGACAGGCCAACACCAGTCTATAGAAGTTGATGTAGGAAGTTTTGATAAATATTGCTTAGTTCCTTACCTGTTTAATATGTATAAGGGTTGTAATATATCTATATGTATGTTATATGAAAGTGATGGCTGTAATAACCTCATAGTGAGAATGCTAGTTTATACATGCATCTAGAAGCTATAATACTTTATACAAATGTGCTGAAATGCTAAATGCTATGCGTGAAAGATGTGAGAAACCTAATTAGTATATTAGTTATATGATTATATGGATAAGATGACGTGAATGCTTATAGATGTTAATTGAGAAAATTACTTAAAATAACATGATTTTAGTAGATTGCATCATATTTATAGTAAAGTTGTAGTTTAGGGTGTTTCAATTTGGTATCAGAGCCTAGGTTTAGCCTTTTCTGGGCATTGTATATATAGGAATCTTTTAATATCAGATAGTGTTGTGTTGGCCTAATGCAGAAGTTCCTGTTTTTTTATAGATTCAAATGGAGAATTCTTATAGGGATACTATAGAAGAATCGGCTAAAAGTAATTTGCCGGTTAGATCAAATCCTCCTAATCCAATGACTTCCTCTTCGTATCAAAATGAAATTCCTACCGTAGTTTCGGGAGAGGCATTGTTTAAAATTTCTCAGGATATGGCACAAATTCTGCAAAGAATGACTATGCCCAAGGCTCCAATATCTGAAATTAGAAAGCATGGGGCACAAGAATTTATGGGCACTAATTTAGAATAATCTGAAGAAGCTGAGTCCTAGTTAGAAAGGTTGGAGAGGATATTTGATGAAATTAACTATCCTGCAAATCACAAGGTATCATGTGCTGTGTTCTTACTTCAAGGCATGGCTTATGATTGGTGGAAGTTGATTTTGAGACAACCTTAGTTACCTGACCCACTTACCTGGGAATTCTTTGAGGGGGAGTTCAGAAAGAAATATGTTACTGAGGCTTACAAGGAGGAGAAATTGAAGCAGTTCTTGAGTTTGAGATAAAAAGTTTTATCTGTGGCTGAATATGAAAAAGAATTTAGTTAATTATGCAAATATGTTCCCTAGGAGATGTTGACAAGATTATTTAAATGCAGGCACTTTGAAGATGGGCTAAATGATCGAATCAAAGAAAAATTGTTCGGATTCACATCCTTAAATGTGGTAGATTTTAATCAACTGGTTACAACTGCTATGAAAATTGAAAAGTATGAGATAGCTAAAAGAGAGAAGGAGCATAAAAGAAGTGGTTCTAGGGGCAGATCATCTACTGGAAAAAGATTTAGGGGAACTCAAGGAGGTCAGCCTGCAGAGTCCATTTTTAGTTCTGCTAATAAAGGAAAGAAACAAGAATTTTCTGCCAAGCTTAAAAATGAAAAGGAAGCTTCAGGAAGACAGAGTGGGGGTCAAGCACCTGAGTGTTCTCATTGTTCCAGGCACCATTGGGGTAATTGCAGGAAACTGGCTGGAGAATGCTTTAAATGTGGTAGTACTGATCATTTCATGGCAAATTGTCCTTTGAAATCGGATCAAGGTTTTAAGCAACAGAATAGCAGGGGAGCTTCTAATGCAGCCTCATCTGGAAGAGGTAGAGGCAGGGGAAGGTTTGGATCAACTCATCATGGATCTCAGTTCCAGAATGATATGAAACCCCAACGTTAATGAACCCGAAACCCCTTGAACATACACTTTGATCTCAAAACGCAAAGAAGACAAACACCCTCCCTATTGAACCCCCAAACAACACGTGAATGGAAACATAAATAATCGGGATAATAAGAATAGGAACAAGCCACAATCAAATGATTGATAAGTAATCCTAATTCTTGATGTAATAGAAAAGAAAGCATGCAAACTTACAATCTCTCTAAGAATTTCGGCTAAGCCAAGAGAAAACTCTCAAAAGTTTATAATTTGATTCAATTGGTATATATCCCTCTTTACAAGTTATAATAACCTATTTATAGCCTCCAAACCCTAAGGGAATGGGTATACATAAGTCCAATAGGTTTAAAACACTAAATTCAACCTAAAATAAGCTAAAATAGCTACTTAAAACCCTACTAAGGTAAAGTGACGAATTTGAAGTCTAAAATAAAAGACTAACCAAAATAAAAGACTAACTAACAACCCAAATAACTAAATAATCCCTTTATCTTAGTGTTAGGTTTGTGTTTTCTTTTCTTTGATTTCTTTATGTTTATGCCAAATTAGGTAGTGATAAGTTTTGATTTGTGTGCTTTTTGTGTGTTAGATTAGTGAAAAAAAAAGAAAAAAAAATCATGGTACTGTTAACAACACTGTTCATCACACTGTTTACAGTACTGTTCATCGCACTATTCATCAAATAAAAAAAAGAAAGAAGGGAGAAAAATGTGAAAGAAGAAAAAAAAATTAAGGAGCAAATTGAGCAATGGTAGTTTATATAGCCTAAAGAAATCCTAATCCTTTCATAAGTGGGGAAAACTAATCCTTTTTGCTTTAGGATTGGAAGGGGCAGCATATACACCTTTTCCAAACACCTTTGAGAATCCTTTAAAGGGTAGGAAATACGATCCTTATTGCTTTGGGTTTAGGTTTTCAAAAATCCAATCCATACTTGATTTGGAATTACAATCATAATCCTAGTTAGACAAGGATTTCCACTTGGCAAATATTTGTGCTATCCATTTATTATCCATTTGTGCCAATCATTTTTAACATTTCTATCCATTTGTGCAACCATTTTTGGCAACTTTTTTCATCATTTGTGTAACCATTTTTGGAAACTTTCCACCATTTGTGCAACCATTTTTGGCAACTTTTCCATCATTTGTGTAACCATTTTTTGAAACTTTTTCCACCATTTGTGCTATCATTTTTGGAAACTTTTGCCATCATTTTTGCTATCACTTTGCCATCTTTTTGCCATTGTTTTGCACATAACTTGACACACTAATCAAGCTTGTTACATCGTTCGGCATAGTGAAAAAATTGGCTCTAAATTGATTTGTTTTGCATGTTTTATACTTTATTTAGTTTTAATTGGTATCTTATTGATTTTCCTTCTTTGTTGGGTAGCATATTTAGGTTCTATATTTGGTTTACTTTGTAGTGAATTGGCAACACAATATAATAATGACAATTACAAGTAATTTCCACTACTTTCCTAACTTCTTAGCAATCCTTGTCTGTGATACCAATAATCCTTTCTAATTACACTATTTGAAAATACATGATAAAAATTTATCTATCCAAATCTTAGAGTGGCAAATTCTAAAAAAGGGAAAATTAAGGTTTTTTAGATTATATGATGAACCGATAAGGGTAAAAAGAAAAATAAACTTGGTATGCATTAAGCACACCTCATTAAGCTCAAAATGGCTAACAAAGGATAAAAAAAATATAACGTATGTAAATAAGCTTCATTATGATCTAATAAGAAAAATATGCCTAGATGAATTTTTATATTGTTCAAGTTATTTCTATACTTTGAAGGGTGATGAGAAAGGTTATAGTGTCCTAAAATTCCTTGTCTGAGGAACTTGCCTGAGGTTACTTTACATATGCACTTCTTAGGGTTGAGAAAAATGTTATACCTCTTGATTCTATAAAAAGACTTATCTCGAGCCTCAAAATTTCCTTCCCAAGATATCGACTTGATCATCATTTCATCTATGTACACCTCAACCTCTTTTTGAATCATGTGACTGAGGATCTTAGTATCTATTCTTTGATAAGTGTTGACATTTTTTAACCTGAACAGCAATGCTATGTATGCATAAATCCCCAATTCAACGATGAAGATTATTTTTACCTGATTGAATATTGTTTTTAGAATCTAATTACACCCCATGTATCCATCTATGAAGCTATACATTGCACACATTGTTGCACTATCAACTAGAAATTTATGTTAGGAAGTGGGAAATCATCCTTTATGAAGACCTTGTTTAAGTCTCGATAATCCACATATAATCATACTTTCCCATTCTTTTTGGCAATATGGACTATGTTAGCTAACCATGTAGGGTATTGAATCTTGACAAATAACATGGCATCGATTTGCTTTTTTACCTCTTATTTTACCTTTTTTATGCACTTTAGTTTCAATCTTTAGAGCTTCTAATTGATTGGATAATAATCGAGATATATTGGAATGGCATGTCCTGCAATATCCCTATCAATCACCAGTACGTCCTTGTAAATCCAGGAAAAGACTTTTTCATATTTTCTTAAAATTCTCTTGAATTTTATCCCTTACTCAGGAGTCACATCAAATGCAATCAATATCTGTTTAGGTTTATTGAAAGTTCCAAGATTAAATATAGTAGTGCTCGTTGAATTAATTTCAAATATTAATGATTCTTTATTATGATTATGCATTGTGGAATTGGATAAGTCATCACATAAATAACTTGAGCAAGAAAATGTATCATTACAAAAAAATTTAGGAATATAAACTACATTAGCAAATGGGCCATTATCTAAGTTATGGCCAGCTTGTGAAACAGTGGATGCTTGGCCTTCTTCTTCCATTAGTGCTAGCTGCATGAGTTCATCTTTGAGAGCTGCCCCCTTTAGCTTAATCTTATCCTATTGCATAGCCCTAATGGCTAGGAACTCAGGCTTCAACACCTCCTCTAAATGACTAAGTTCAATTCTATATGCTTAGCCATGATTTCTTCATCCCATAATCTTTCCAAAGGTTTGATAATCCCAACTAACTAATTAAATATATCTTCAAGAATCTCAAACCTTAGAACGACCCTACCTTTTATTACTACGGGCTTAGCATCTCTAGAGTATTTTTATTGCACTGATGCTTATAAAAAACTTTCAATAATATGGGGCATCCCTCATATTCACAACCAAGCATTCTTTTCAACACTACTATTATCATAGCCCAAAACATTCCTATTATTTTTACCCATAAGGGTAAGAGATTTATAGAGCCTTTGAGAATTCTTTCCTAATCATACGCCTAGTAGACAACTCTTTTTTTTCATCATGCTAACAACTTGAGTACTTCCAAACTCCATTCCATCTTTTTTATACCAATTATGGCTATACGAAACCCATTGAATTGTTGATTGGCTATGTCCATTATAGAATTTGAATTCTCCCTAGCTACTTGATAGTAACTACATTGTGTGGAATCTAAAACATCTGATGCAAAATGGAAAGGGACCCTTCTGGCTTGTGGAATCATGGCCACCCTAACAATAGGGAAAAGTCAGCCAAAATATAAAGCACTGCAAATTTAGCCTCTATGGTCCCATATTTAATATATCATTAAACATACTAGTTTATACACTAAGTATTGACATGTCTTCTGATAAGAGTTACATAATAAGCAAGTGGTTTCTCGTAAATGGATAAGGAATAAAAGTGCTAGGCTTTCCCTAGGATTTTTAATATTCTTAAAATAATAAATTTTCAAGCTCTGCCCATTTATCTCTTTCAAGAAAGACAAAATAAGGAAATCAATTTTGAATAATTAAAGTAGGCTTGAATTTTAAAGCTTTATCTCAGCCTACATACCTCAAAATTAAATTATTCCAAAGCCATTAGAATCCTAAGACATATGCATTCCCTAATCTTACCTCTAGAACCATTAGCCTTGACTGTGGTCAACAGGCTAATGGGCTAGCTAAGATGACCCAATTAATTAAATTTTAACATATTCAATATAATATGAGATTGACTGTGGTCAATAACCCATATTATCAAAAACTATAGTTCTCCTTCAAACACGTTGGGCCTTATCCATAACAATTCATCATGCCAATCATACACCCTTATATGCATTTATAATGTATAAAGTAAAACCATATAATGCAATACAAACAATGTTTCAACTCTTGAAACTTACTTTTGAGTTATTTTAATAATGTGATAAATTAGGAAACTTTTTCCATTTTGGAAACTTTCCATTTTAGGAAATGTTTTGCATGCATGTGTTCTTGCCTTAATTATATATCCAATTGATTATTAATTGATTATTTAATTAATTAATCATATTAAATAATTAAAGAATAAATTTTGGGCTTAAAACAATGGGTAGGTCGCAACCTACAATTTAAACCCAAAAGTGTGTTCACACACAAACTAGTTTTGTGTCGTTTAGACAATACGTACCTTTTAGAATGAGCCAAGCCCACACTAGAACTTAAAACCCATTAATGGAAAAAATTAAAGTCTCTGATATTTCATTTAAATCAGCTCCTTGGGCCTACCAAGTTATTTACTAATTTAAATCAAACACGTAAACATAATTAAGCCCATTAAGTGGCTTTAATGAATTAAATTTAATTCAATTAATTCAATGCCCATTTTAACTAATAAAAAACATATTAATATATCATATATATCAAATTTAGAAGATTTAAAATCGTTCTAAACTTGAACACACTACGAACACAAATTTATCGAACTTTTCGATGAAACTAGTTTTCATGCAAAACTTGTTCGATTTTAGTTTTGTTTAATCTTATGGCTTAATAGTACATATTAAAAACATAAAGTATCATCAAAATAATTTTGGAGTAGATCAATTAAAATTCTATTTAGAAAATCCCCTTAACTTTATTGAAAAATAAAAATTTTCCACGCCTAAAAATGATTATTTACATAAAAGAATTGTTTTATTTTTCATTTTATTTATTTGATCACATACATCCATAAATCAATATTTATTATTCATGAACGACCAAATCTGATATTTTAATATCCATGTAATAATTCTCTTTGCAGGTCTCCAATGAACTTGTTCCTCTAGTAAGCATCCACATATTAGCTTTGATCATCTTTCATAATCACAGTTATGAGAACTACTGCTTGAACTATTCAAGAAGCATAACATGTTCTAGTCTGTTTGGATTAAAAAATATCATATATTGTTAATTCTATGACTAGGGAAATTTAGATATTATCACATTTGCATGCAATAGACATCTCATATCATGAACACTTTCATGATTGCTTGTTTTTGCACTGTGTTTATAATATCTAGGACTCCATTTATTACTTTAAGATATATAAACACATGTATTAAAACATAACATTAATAAATGAATGATTCCTTTCATTAACAACATGAATTTATATATATGTGAAATGCATCCCTTTTATGTGGGCTCTAAGGTATACTCTCTAACAATCTTGCACTTACACTAGAACCAATCACTCATATGTCTTAAGCCCATGTTATTTATATGGTGATAGTGCTTAATATGGGAAAGTGTTTTAGTGAGGGGTTTCGCCACATTATCATCTGAAGGGACCCTTTCTGTCTCTACATCATTTTTAGCTATTATTTCCCTTAAGAGATGGTAGCATCTGAGGACATGCTTGGATTGCTGATGAGACAGTAGTTCCGTTGCTTATGCAATGGCTCCATTGTTGTCATAATATAAAAGAATCGGATCAACAATGCTTGGCACCAGTCCTAGTTCACATATGAACTTTTTGATCCATATTGCTTCTTTGGCTACCTCCGAAGCAACAATGTACTTAGCTTCTGTCATGGAATTAGCAATTGTTTCTTGATTGAAACTTTTCCAACTAACAGTTTCACCTTCTATGATGAACAGAAAACCATACTTTAATTTACAGTCATCTATGTCAGATTCAAAGCTGGCATCAATATATCCATTTACTTCCAAACTACCCTCTCCATATGCTAATAATATATCCTTAGTCCTTCTCAAGTATTTAAAGATATTCTTGATAGCTGCCCAGTTCTCTTTGCCAAAATTGGATTGGAATCTACTTGTGACACTCAAAACAAATGCTACATTTGGATGTGTACATAACATAGCATACATGATAGAACCAATTGCTAATGCATATGGTGTTCTATTCATGCTCTCTCTATCCTCTAATGTCTGAAGACACAGGCTTAGAAAGGTGTTTCCCATGTAACATAGGTATAAAACCTTTCTTAGAAATATCCATATTGAACTTCTTCAATACTTTATCTACATATGTACTTTGAGAATGACCTAGCAACCTAATGGATATATCTCTATTGATCCTTATTCCTAGAATATATAATGCTTCTCCAAGGTCTTTGATGGAAAATCACTTAGATAACCATATTTTAACTGATTTGAGCAGAGAAATGTCATTTCCCATTATCAATATTTCATCCACATATAGAACAAGATAGTCAATTGCACTCCCACCAACCCTTTTATACACACAAGGTTCATCTTCATTTTGTGAGAAACCAAATTATTTGATTGTTTCATTGAATCATATGTTCTAACTCCTAGAATCTTGCTTTAATCTATAAATGGATCTTTAAAGCATGCATACCTTTTTTCCATCTCCTGATGTGAACAATTATGGTTGCATCATGTACACATCCTCATTCAGATTTCTATTTAGAAAAGCTAACTTCACATCCATTTTCCAAATCTCATAATCATAATGAGCTACAATTCCTAATAGTATTCTTATAGAATTAAGCATCACTACATGAGAAAATGATTCATTATAGTCAATTCCTTCTCTTTGACGATATCCTTTTACTACTAAACAAGCTTTATAGGTAACTATATTACCTTTCATGTCTGTCTTCATTTTGAAGACCCATTAGTACCCTATGGGTTTTATCCCTTCAGGTAGTTGAGCTAAAATCCATACTTTTTTCTCATATATGGAGTCCATTTCAGACTATATAGCCTTAAGCCACAAGTCATGTTTTAAACTATTCAAAACTTCTTGATAGCTTATAGGCTCATTGTCCTCCACTATAGTTATACCTCTATCTGAATCAATGTGAAATCCATATCTCACAGGGATAGAACGCATCCTAGTAGATCTTTTAAGATTTTGTGTATAATCATGTTCAACTGTAACCTCATCATTATGAAATTCAGTTTCAAGTTTAATTGGTTAATCTACTTCTATTTGTTGGTCTTGAACTTCACCAAGTTCAATTTTACTCCCGCTGTCCTCTTGAAGGAGAAACTCTCATTCTACGAAGATAGCATGCCTTGAAACAAACACTTTTTGTTCTAAGGGATGGTAGAAATAATATCCAAATGTTTCTTTTGGATATCTCACAAATAAGGATTTGTCAGATCTAACATCCAGTTTGTCGAGCAACAAATCCAGGCAAAGACTTTTTCATATTTTCTTAAAATTCTCTTTAATTTTATGCCTTACTCAGTAGTCACATTAAATGCAATCAATATCTATTTAGGGTTATTATAAGTTCCAAGATTAAATATAGTAGTGCTCGTTGAATTAATTTCAAATATTAATGATTTTTTATTATGATTATGCATTGTGAAATCGGGTGAGACATCACATAAATAACTTGAGCAAGAAAATGTATTATTACAAAACAATTTAGGAATATAAACTACATTAGCAAATGGGTCATTATTTAATTTTTGGCTAGCTGGTGAAATAATGGATGCTTAGCCTTCTTCTTCTATTAGTGCTAGCTACATGAGTTCATCTTTGAGAGTTGCCTCCTTTAGCTTAATCTTATCATATTGCTAAGCCCTGATGGCTAGGAACTCAGGTGTCAACACCTTCTCTAAATGACTAAGTTCAATTCTATAAGCTTAGCCATGATTTCTTCATCCCATAATGTTTTCGTAGGTTTGATAATCCCAACTAACTAATGAAACATATCTTCATGAATCTCAAACCATAGAATGACCCTACCTTTTATTTCTATAGGCTTAGCCTCTCTAGAGTATTTTTATTGCACTTTAATAATATGGGGGATCCCACATATTCACAACCAAGCATTCTTTTCAATGCTATTGTTATCATAGCCCAAAAACCTTCCTATTACTTTTACCATAAGGGTAAGAGGCTTATAGAGCCTTTGAGAATTCTTTCCTAATCATATGCCTAGTAGACAACTCATCTTTTTCATCATGCTAACAACTTGAGTACTTTCACACTCCATTCCTTCTTTTTTGATACAAATCATGGCTATACGAAACCCATTGAATTATTGATTACATCTGATGCAAAATGGAAGGGGACCCTTCTGGCTTGTGGAATCATGGTCACCCTAATAATAGGGAAATGTTAGGCAAAATATAAAGCACTATAAATTTAGCCTCTATGGTCCCATCTTTAATATAGCATTGAACAAACTAGTATATACACTAAGTCTTGAGATGTCTTCTGATAAGAGTTACATAATAAGCAAGTGGTTTCTCATAAATGGATAAAGAACAAAATTGCTAGGCTTTCCCTAGGATTTTTAATATTCTTAAAATAATAATTTTTCAAGCTCTGCCCATTTATCTCTTTCAAGAAAGACAAAATAAGGAAATCAATTTTTAAAAATTGAAGTAGGCTTGCATTTTAAAGATTTATCTCAGCTTACATACCTAATAATTAAATTATTCGTAAGCAATTAGATTCCTAAGACATATGCATTCCCTAATCTTACCTCTAGAACCATTAGCCTTGATTATTGTCAACAAACTAATGGGCTAGCTAAGATGACCCAATTAATTATATTCAAACATATTCGATATAATATGAGCTTGACTGTGGTCAACAACCCATACTATGAAGAACTATGGTCCTCCTCCAATAAATGGAAGCCTTATATACCTTAGTATTAGTTTGAGGAATTTTAGTTAATTAAGTCTCATCATACATGGTTGGCATACATTGGTATGCATCCTATATCTATCACATAAATATAAGCATATAAATATTGCATAGGTATGGACATTACTATATTGACCTCCAAGAACCAAGAGGAAAATCAAAAGGTCAAACCTAGTTAATATGCATCATTCAAATAAATATAAATAATTACATTATCTTCAATCTTGTTGGAACTCCATCTGGCCCATCTTACTCTTTGAAAGTGGTCTCCATATCTATCTCTAATTCTAATCTAAGTAATGTAGTTACATATTACAATTTGATAAAGAAGTACAAACCAAAAACAAGTTGTCGTGACATGAAAGTCCTCATTGGGCCGAAACTTGCATTATGCTCAATCATGTTGGGCCTTATCCATAACTATCCATCATGCCAATCATACACCCTTATATGTTTTTATAATTCATAAAGTAAAACCATATAATGGAGTACAAATAATGTTTCAACTCTTGAAACTTACTTTTGAGTTATTTTAATAATGTGATCAAATTAAGAAACTTTTTCCTTTTTGGAAACTTTCCATTTTAGGAAATCTTTTACCTACATGTGTTCTTGCCTTAATTATCAATTCAATTTATTATTTAATTAATTAATCATATTAAATAATTAAATAATAAATTTTGGGTTTAAAACAATGGGTAGGCCGAAACCTACAATTTAAACCCAAAAGTGTATTCACACAAACTAATTTTGTGTCGTTTTGACCATATGTACTTTTTGGAATGAGCTAAGCCTAGCCTAGAACTTAAAAACCATTAATGTACTAAATTGAAGTCTCTAATATTTCATTTAAATCAGCTTCTTGGGCCCACAAAGTCATTTACTAATTTAAATCAAACCCATAAACATAATTAAGCCCATTAAGTTGCTTTAATGAATTAAATTTAATCCAATTCATTCAAGGCCAAATTTAATTAATAAAATTAATTAAAAACATATTAATATATCAAATTTAGAAGATTACAAATTGTTCTAAACATGAACACACTAAGAACAGACGATGAACACAAATCTATCAAACCTTTCGATGAAACTAGTTTTCATGCAAAACTTGTTTGATTTTAATTTTATTTGATCCTATGGCTTAATATTACATATTAAACACATATATTATCATCAAAAAAATTTTAGAGTAGATCAATGAAAATTCTATTTAGAACAACCCCTTAACTTTATTGAAAAATAACAATTCTCCATGCCTAAATAATGATTCTTTACATAAAAGAATTGTTTTATTTTTCATTTTATTTATTTGATCACATACATCCATAAATCAATATTTCTTATTCATCAACAACCAAATCTGATATTTTAAAGTTCATGAAATGAATAACTAAAAATAAAAAAGAAAAACTATTATGTGAATAATATAGAATTGTAGATTCATGCAAAATCGTGGCTCTGATACCATATAGGGAATTAATAAGTTACATACATCACATGTATAAGCAAAAATTAAATTTTTTAACCAATATATATGATCTTTCCATGAATATAAAATATAGATATTAATAAGAATAAGAAAAATCACCTTTGATTTTTGTTGAACAATTATTTTTCTTTCTTATCGGGTTATCGCAAACCATAGTGTCCAAAATTGAACACCTCCATTCGTAATCCATACTAGAGAAGGATGAAATGATCCAAAAACTATTGGAATTACAAGGTGGCTGAGTTCTCCTTGATTCTAACAAGGTGAGAGTGGCAGCTAGAGTTTTTAAAGATGAGAGAATTTCTTATCTTATGAAACTCACTTAACCCTAAAAATCCTTTATCTTGAATTTTTATAGTTAGGTTAAAAATCCAACTTCATAATGGGACTGGGCTCTTTGAAATTTTTGGAGAAATATTAATTGACCTTCTGGAAATATTCTTAATTCATTTGGGCTCAATTAAATCCAATTTAAGTCCTTTCATAAAGGACCCTACACATAACCTATAAACTAGGCCTTCTATACATAAGCTTGGATTTAAATACCCAAATTAATTATAAATCAATCCAAATTAAGTATATAGCCTCAATAACACTTAAAAAATATATTTAATTTATTTTAGTCCAAGAATTAAGCCTCTAAGGCCTTTTATATGGAATTTGCGTGGAACCTATCCTCTGGTGGGCTTCTGCTTAAAAACAAAATCCCTGGGGCTCTAATTATTTCTCCAATGGACCTATTAATTATTATATCAGCCCTATAACAGTTATAGTCCAATAATAATTAATTATGAAATACAATATTTCAATCAGATCCATTTTGTAGAATATTTCTAAAAAGTTATGCGAACATTTTCTACTTGTGTATAATTAATTAATCTCTTTAATTAATTATTCTCTTATTTATTTCACTTCTTCCATAATAATATCAAATATTATTATCCTTCTCATTTTACCATTTTATCCTTTACTTTGTATGTGTGTGACCTATTGGTTTCCTATCTATATTGGCAATATAATATGTAATTAAAAGGTCTAGTCAAAAACTCATATGATTTAAACTTTTTTAAATCATTACATCAATCCCTTATTGATATTTATGATACAATACTATAAAAATCATGAGTGGTCTCTAGCTAAGTATCATGACTACCCAAATGTCAGGAAAGTCACGTGATTCTGACTATACCCTTCCATGGAAACAGTTATCATGCAATTACTCCTTTCACCACTCTTATCTCAATTAGATTTTAAGTATGAATTTATGTCAACTCATATAAATCTAATTTTGTATGTTCTATTAATTTAACCATTATTCCGAAAATACCCTTTATGAATCCCTATCTATCTTGGCATATTACTATGGCCAGAGATTCTCTGTATAAGGCAATTATAGAATCGTGCGAGATAACTTCCCTTAATAAATATGGGATGGTGAATCCTTTATCAATTACTCAACTATCTTCAAGTAAGTCATCACATACTTAACCTCCTAACTATGTTCACCCCTAGTTGGAAGTAATTAGTTACAAAGTTAAAGTATATCAATTGCTAATTAAGATAACCTTGGTGATCTTAAGTCTAATGATACTTTTACAACTGCTTTGAAGAGATTCCTCACATATATAGACTTAATATCCATGTCAGGATTCTCTTTGCAGGTCTCCAATGAACTTGTTCTTCTAGCAAGCATCCACATGTTAGCTTTGATCATCTTTCGTAGTCATAGTTATAAGAACTATTGCTTGAACTATTCAAGAAGCATAACATACACTAGTCTATTTGTATTAACAATGTCCTATCTTGTTAATTCTATGACTAGGGATATTTAGATATTAACACATTTACATGCAATAGACATCTCATATCATGAACACTTTCATGATTGCCTTTACACTGTGTTTATAATATCTAGGACTACATTTATTAATTTAAGATATATAAACATATGTATTTTAACATAACATTAATAAATGAATGATGCCTTTAATTAATAACATGAATTTATATATATATGAAATACATCCCTTTTATGTAGGCTCTAAGGCATACTCTCTAACAATATTTCACTTGCACTAGAGCCAATCACTCATATGTCTTAAGCCCATGTTATTTATATGGTAATCGTGCTTAAGTTGGGAAAGTGTTTTAGTGAGGGGATCTACCACATTTCTATCTTCACATCATTTTTAGCTACTATTTCCCTTATGAGATGGTAGCATATGAGGATATTCTTGGATCACTGATGATACAGTGGTTCCTTTCCTTGTGCAATGGTTCCATTGTTGACACAAAATAAAGGAATCAGATCAATAATGCTAAGCATCACTCCTAGTTCAGATTTGAACTTTTTGATCCATAGAGCTTCTTTAGTTGCCTCCGAAGCAGCAATGTACTCAGCTTCTATCGTGGAATTAGCAGTTGTTTCTTGATTGAAACTTTTCGAACTAACTGCTTCTCCTCAAATTATGAACACAAAACCATACTGTGATTTATAGTCATCTATGTCAGATTCAAAACTACCATCAGTATATCCATTTACTTCCAAACTATCCTCTCTATATGCTAAGAATATATACATAGTCCTTCTCAAGTATTTAAGGATATTCTTAACAGCTGCCCAGTACACTTCTCCATAATTGGATTGGAATCTACTTGTGACACTTAAAACAAATGCTACATTTCGATGCGTAGATAACATAGCATACATGATAGAACCAATTATTGATGCATATGGTGTTCTATTCATGCTCTCTCTATCATCTAGTGTCTGCGGACACATAGACTTAGAAAGGTGTTTCCCATTCAACATAGGTATAAAACCTTTCTTAGAAAGATCCATATTGAACTTCTTCAATACTTTATATACATATGTACTTTGAGAAAGACCTAGTAACCTAATGGATCTATATCTATAGATCCTTATTCCTATAATATAGGATGCTTCTCCAAGGTCTTTCATAAAGAATTGCTTGGATAACCATATTTTAACTGATTGGAGCATAGAAATGTTATTTCCCATGATCAATATTTCATCCACATATAAAACTAGATAGATAATTGCACTCCCACTAACCCTTTTATACACACAAGGTTCATCTTAATTCTGTGAGAAACCAAACTCTTTGATTGTCTAATTGAATCATATGTTCCAACTCCTATAAGGTTGCTTTAATCCATAAATGGATCTTTAAAGCATGCATACCTTTTTGCCATCTCCTGATGTGAACTATTCTGCTTGTGTCATGTACACAGCCTCAATTAAATTTCCATTTAGAAAATCTATCTTCACATCCATTTACCAAATCTCATAATCATAATGAGCTGCAATTCCTAAAAGTATTCTTATAGACTTATGCATCGCTACATGAGAAAAGGATTCATCATATTCAATTCCTTCTCTTTGATGATAGCCTTTTGCTACTAAGCGAGCTTTATAGGTAACTATATTACCTTTCATGGCGGTCTTCTTTTTGAAGACGCATTTGCACCCTGTGGGTTTTATCCCTTCAGGTGGTTGAGCTAAAATCCATACTTTGTTCTCATACATTGAGTTCATTTCATACTATATGGCCTTAATCCACAAGTCATTTTTTGAACTGTTCAAAACTTGTTGATAGCTTATAGACTCATTGTCCTCTACTATAGTTATACCTCTATCTTAATCAATGTGAAATCTATATCTCACATGGATATAATGCATCCTAGTAGATCTTTAGGATTTTGTGTATAATCAAGTTCAACTGTAATCTCATCATCATGAGATTCAGTTTCCATTTCAATTGGTTGATCTACTCCTATTTGTGAGTCTTGAACTTCACCAAGATCAAATTTACTCCCACTATCCTCTTGAAGGAGAAACTCTTGTTCAATGAAGATAACATGCCTTAAAGCAAGGACTTTTTGTTCTTAGGGATGGTAGAAATAATATCCAATTATTTCTTTTGGATATCTCAAAAATAAGAATTTGTCAGACCTAACATCCAGTTTGTCTAACATTGTCCTCTTTACATAAGTAGGATTACCCCATACCATTATATGAGAAAGTGTGGGTTTCTTGTTATTCCATGTCTCAGATGGAGTAACTTCAACCGATTTACTAGGAACTCTATTTAACTAATAAACGGCAGTTTTTAATGTATATCCCTAAAAGGACTTAGGCAAGTCTACTCGGCTCATCATGGATCGAACCATATCTAATAGTGTTTGATTTCTCCTCTAAGATACACCATTATGTTGTGGTGTATATGGTGGAGTCCATTGAGATAAAATCCCATTATCTCTAAGACAATATTAAAATTCTTGACTTAAGTATTCTCCACCTCGATCTGATCTAAGTGTGTTGATACTCTTGCCAAGTTGCTTTTCTACTTCATTTTTGAATTCTTTGAACTTTTCAAATTCTTTTGATTTATATTTCCTTAGATAGATATATCCAAACTTGGAGTAATCATCTATGAAAGTAATGAAGTAGGAGTAACCTCCTCTGGCATCGTAGTCATTGGGCCACATACATCTGAATGTATTAAGTCCAAAATCATTCTAGCTTGTTCTCCCTTACCAACATAGGGAGCTTTTGCCATCATTCCTAATAAATAAGATTCACATGTATTAAATCATTGCCTAACTTGTGTAATTTGGTCATGCATTTCTAATTTATATGGCCTAAACGACAATGCCATAAATATGAGGTGTTTAGATTATCTTATTTCATTCCTTTGGTATCCATATTATGTACTCCTTTAATTAAATCAAGAACAAATATACCATTCTCAGTGATAGCTTTAGCATAAAATATATTGTTCTTAAAAATGTAACAACATTTGTCCTTCAAAGAAATGTCATAATCGTTTAATAAACAATTGAAAGAAATAATGCTTTTAGATAATGCTGGAACATAATAACAATTATTTAACTCTAGTATTAATCCACTTGAAAGAGGCAAATGATAATTCTCCACAATTGTTGTAGAGATATTTTGTCCAATTACTGATTGTAGACATATTTCTGCCTTTCTAACTCTTTTAATTCTTTTATGCCCCTGAACATCATTATACAAATGAGATCCACATCTGGCATCTAATACCCAATATAGTTTTGAAGCAATATAATAAGTATTTATTTCAATCATATGAATACCTGAAGTAGAAGCATCAGCTTGCTTCTTCTCCTTAAGAGAATCTAGATAGGCCTTGCAGTTATACTTCCAATGACCATCTTTCCCATAGTGAAAGCAAGTTCCTTTGGGATTGTTCTTTTTGGAAACCTTCTTCTTGGAAATCCCACTATGCTTTGGTTGTGCCTTTGTTATCTTCTTCTTCTTCTTCTTCTTCTTCTTCTTCTTCTGCTTCATGGTTTTAGCAGAAGTGACAACAATGACACTTTTTGAATCCTTCTTGAAGGATCCATCAGTTATTTTAAGCATATTGATTAACTCAGGAATGGTTACTTGGATCTTGTTCCTGTTAAAGTTAAGCATGAAAGGTGCAAAACTTGGAGCCAATGAGTACAAGATTAAATCTATGTATAGATCATTATACATTACATAGCCAAGTCTACTCAAATGCTCAATTTACCTATATATCTTTAATCCATGAGTAGTAGCCGAAGTTACTTCCACCATTTTATAGCTAAATATAGCTCGAGTAATCTCATATTGCTCGATTCTAGATTGGAAAGAATAAACTCCTCTAGTTGCAAAATGATGGTTCTAACATCCACCATCTTATATTGCTTTTAAAGCTCTGAGGATATAGCAGCTAGCATCAGACACGCCACTGCTTCACTATCCTCTATGTATTTAGAATAAATGCCCTTGATCTCATCAATGGCATCACCTAATGGAATTTGTGGTGGATCTTTATCCAAGACATAAAGGATCTTTTTAGCTTTGAGAACAATTCTCACTTGTCTAATCCAGTCAGAATAATTACTGCCAACAGCTTGTTATCCAAAATTGATCATAGGTTTATATTTGATTTGCTCATGATGATGACCTATACGTGAAAAAGAAAAACATATAAGAGCATGTTCATATATATGTATGCATTAATTAGGTATTTAATTAATCCATTTACTCCCACTATTTTATTATGAATCAATAATCCTCACTATATAATCCGAGAAAACCCGATGGTTTTTTTAGTGGGCCAATATCCAATCCTTAATATGAAATTTGACCTTGACTGTGGTTAATAAATCAAACTCCATACCCTTGAATGGTAGGTATCTCTATACTAATTGTGTGTTTACACAACTATTGGATCATTAGGTTATCAACTCTTAATATATACATATCATATATGCATTCCCAAATCTTGCCTCCAGAACCATTAGCCTTGACTTTTGTGAACAAGCTAATGGGTTAGCTAAGATTACCCAATTAATCAGATTCAAATATATTCGATATAATGTGAGCTTCACTGTGGTCAACAACCCATACTATAAAGAACTATGGTTCTCCTCCAATTAATGGAAGGCTTTTATACCTTAGTATTAGCTTGAGGAATTTTAGTTAATTAAGTCTCATCATACATGGTTGGCATACATTGGTATGTATCCTATATCTATCACATAAATATAAGCATATAAATATGGCATAGTTATGAATTTTACTATATTGACCTCCCCGAGCAAATAGGGAAATCAGAAGGTCAAACCTAGGTAATATGTATGATTCAAGCAAATATAAATAATTACATTATCTTTAATCTTGTTGGATCTCTATCCGACCCATCTTGCTCCTTGATAGTGGTCTCTATATATATCTCGAATTCTAATCTACGTAATCTAATCACATATTACAATTTGATATAGAAATACAAACAAAAAACAAGTGGCTAGGACATGAAAGTCCTTATTGGGCCGAAACATGTATTATGCTCAATCACATTAGGTCTTATCCATAACTATCCATCACACCAATCATATAACCTTATACGCATTTCTAGTGCATAAAGTAAAACCATATAATGGAATACAAACAATGTTTCAACTCTTGAAACTTACTTTTGAGTTATTTTAATAATATGATAAAATTTTCAAACTTTTTCCATTTAATGTTTCAACTCTTGAAACTTACTTTTGAGTTATTTTAATAATGTGATAAAATTTTCAAACTTTTTCCATTTAATGTTTCAACTCTTGAAACTTACTTTTGAGTTATTTTAATAATGTGATAAAATTTTCAAACTTTTTCCATTTTGGAAACTTTCCATTTTATGTAACCTTTTTGCATGCATGTGTTTTTACCTTAATTATCAATCCAATTGATTATTAATTAATTATTTAATTAATTAATCTTATTAAATAATTAAAAAATTCATTTTGGGATTAAAACAATGGGTAGTCCAAAAACCTACAATTTAAACCAAAAAGTGTGTTCACACACAAACTAGTTTTGTGCCTTTTGGACCATATATGCCTTTTGGAATGAACCAAGACCACTCCGGCACTTAAAACCCATTAATGAATTAAATTAAAGTCTATAATATTAAATTTAAATCAGCTCTTTGGGCCCACACAGTCACTTACTAATTTAAATCAAACCCGTAAACATAATTAAGCCCATTGAGTGGCTTTAATGAATTGAATTTAATCCAATTAATTCAAGAACCATTTTAATTAATCCAATTAATTAAAAACATATTAATATATTAGACATGTCAAATTTAGTAGATTAAAATTTTTTCTAAACATGAACGTACCAAGAACACGCAAAGAACACACGAAGAACACAAATTTATTGAACTTTTTCAATTAAACTAGTTTTCATGCAAAACTTGTTCGATTTTAATTTTGTTTGATCCTATTTCTTCATGTAACATATTAAAAACATAAATTATCATTAAAATAATTTTATAGTAGATCAATTAAAATTGTATTTAGAAAAGCCCCTTAACTTTTTTGAAAAATAAAAATTCACCACGCCTAAAAAATGATTATTTACATAAAAAAATCGTTTTGTTTTTCATTTTATTTATTTGATCAAATACATCCAGAAATCAATATTTCTTATTCATGAACAATCAAATCTGATATTTTAAAGTTCATGAAATAAATAACTTAAATATAAAAATAAAAATTATTCCACGAATAATATAGAATTATAGATTCATGGCAAAATCCTGGCTTTAATACCATGTAGGGAATTAATCGATTGCATACATCACATGTATAAGCGGAAATGAAAATTTCTAACCAATATATCTGATCTCGCCATGAATATACAACATAGATATTAATGAGAATAAGAAAAATTACCTTTGATTTTTGTTGAACAATTATTTTTCCTTCTCACCGAGTTGTCACAAACCGCAGTGTCCAAAATTGAACACCTCCAATCGTAATCCACACAAGAGAAGGATCAAATTAACCAAAAACTATTGGAATTATAAGGTGGCCAAATTCTCCTTGATGCTAGCAAGGAAAGAGTGGCAGTTAGGGTTTTTGAAGAAGAGATAATTTCTTTTCTTATGAAACTCACTTAACCCTAAAAACCCTTTACCTTGGATATTTATAGTTAGGTTAAAAGTCTAAATTCATAATGGGATTAGGATCTTTAAAATTTCTAGAGAAATATTAATTGGACTTTTGGAATTATTATTAATTCATTTGGGCTCAATTAAATCAAATTTAAGTCCTTTCATAAAGGACCCTGCACATAACCCATAAACTATGCCCTTTATGCATATACTTGGATTTAATCACCCAAATTAATTATAAATACATCCAAATTAAATATATAGGCTTCATAACACTTGAAATATATTTAGTATATTTTAGTCCAAGAATTAGGCCTCTAAGGTCTTATATATTGAATTTGCATGGAACCCATCCTCTGATGGGCTTTTGCGCAAAAACTAAATCCTTGGACCTCTAATTATTTCTCCAATGGATCTATTAATTTTTTTATTATCCCTATAACATTTATAGTTAAATAATAATTAATTATGAAATGCAATATTTTAATTAGGTCCATTTTACATAACATTTCTAAAAAGTTATGCAAACATTTCTACTTGTGCATAATTAATTAAATTCTTTAATTAATTATTCTATTAGTGCTTTATCTTCTTCCATAATAATATCAAATATTATTACCCTTGTCATTTTACCATTTTATCCTTTACATTGTATGTGTACAACCTATTCGGTTCCTGTCCATATTGGTAACATAATATGTAATTTAAAGTTCAATTCAAAAACTCATATGATTTAAACTTCTTAAAATCATTATATCAATCCCTTATTAATATTTAGGATACACTATTATACAAGTCATGAGTGGCCTCTAACTAAGCACCATGACTACCCAAATGTCAAGAAAGTCAAGTGATTTTGACTATACCCTTCCATATAAGCAGTTACATTGCAATTACTTCAATCACCACTCTTATCTCAATTAGATTTTGAGTATGGATTTATGTCAACTCATATAAATCTAAATATGTATGTTCCTTTAATTTAACCATTGTTCCAAAAATGCCATTTATGGTTCTCTATCCATCTTGGCATATTACTCTGGCTAGAGATTGTCTGAACAAGGCAATTATAGAATCATGCAAGATAACTTCACCTAATAAATTTGGGATGGTGAATCCTTTATCGATTAATCAACTATCTTTAAGTGGGTAATGATATACCCAACCTCTTAACTATGTTCGCCCCCAGTTGGAAGTAATCAGTTATGGAGTTAAGGTATATCACTTGCTACTTAAGATAACCTTGGTGATCTCAAGTCTAAGGATATTTGTATAACCGCTATAAAGAGATTCCTCACTGACATATATTTAATATCCATGTGAGGATTCTTTTTATAGGTCTCCAATGGACTTGTTCTTCTAACAAGCATCCACATGTTAGATTCGATCATCTCCTATAATCACAGTTATGAGAACTACTGCTTGAACACTTCAAGAAGCATAACATGTGCTAGTCTGCCCGAATTAAAAATATCTTATCTTGTTAATTCTATGACTAGGGATATTTAGATATTATCACATTTGCATGCAAAAAACATCTCATATCATAAACACTTTCATGATTGCCTTTGCACTGTGTTTGTAATATCTAGGACTTCATTTATTAATTTAAGATATACAAACACATGTAATTAAACATAGTATTAATAAATGAATGATGCCTTTCATTAACATTATGAATTTATATATATATGAAATACATCCTTTTATGTGTCCTCTACGGTATAATCTCTAACAAGAATTGCCTTATCATATACACCTATAAATATATACCAGCCTTGATACAAAAATTACATAAAAGATTAACCAAGGACATCCTATATTAAAATTCTTTCAAAGACTTATGTTGTCCCTTCTAATGTAGAATCACATCCCCAAAAAAAGTATTTACTACAAAGCCTACATGGATAAAGAACCAGTGCTAAGTTATAAAGCTTAGTAGGGAACAAATCATCATAGACAACCACTCATAGCAATCATTAACAAACACAAGATGCATCAAATGATAATATAGGATCTCAATGATGATACTAATATAGCAAAGGAGATAATTAATAAAATAAAACCAAGTTCAACAATTATATCAGCATAAAGTAATCACAGGTTAATTGATAGAATTTGTGCATTTATGCTTTTGATACATTTACTCTAGTTAGCCTGCTTATGTTTTGAGAGTGGATAATGGGAACGATGAATACCCATAGGTATCAACCATATAAATACCCATAGATATTAAATTCTATAGATATCCAAAGATACAAAATCGATAGATCAAAATAGGGTAAAGCTCTAATTACAAATAGGGACAACTGTAGACCCAAACAAGGTCAAACTATAGCAGCTACAACTCTAACCCTATAGGTATGCCGGTCAACCCAAAACTGAACTCTTTTTGCTAGCATTAATGGTGCTCATTTATATTTCAATTATCATGCTTATGCCTACACTGTATAGTCTTGCACATATACAATTATATGTAAGGATACTCAACCTCAATTATTTATAGAAGTATCTTATGTTCACTAATGTAGGCCTAAACATATATCTTACCTAAACCAATTAAAATTTTGCTCTCCCTTGTATATTTTAGACCCTTTAGGTATTATAAGTCTCTAATAGTTATTTTGGCCCAACTCATTAGAAAAGATAAGCCCAACTTGAGCCTACCCGCTTAAACTACCCTTAATAATTAAAATAAGTCCAAATGAACATGAAATAAAACAAACCTATTCTAATCATGTTCGATTCATTTTTCTAGGTTTTAGGGTGCCCAAATATACTTAAATACATGTTACATAAAGAATAGAAAAAAATAAAGTAGCTTAAAGGCCCATTACACCATTCAGCCTAAACTTGTCTTCACAGTCCAGTTTAACTTCTTTCTCTTCTTGAACTTGTATCTTCTCTATATAAGGTCTCATGAATGCTTGTAGGGTATCTTTAAGCTTCTTTAGCATTGCTCTTATTATTAGTCCTTATAAACATACTAGTTCATCTCTTTTATTGCGATTATGCTTGGTTATGCTCAAATTAGATTATGCCTATAAGTATGTTTATTTTAAAGTTTAATTTAAATGTGAGCTGGTGTCCAATTATAGTGAGTAGATTGTAGTATTTTGGGAATAATTCTTGGGAGAGAGATCAAAAATGATATGAGATAAAATTTTGGATAAACTAGAGATATAGGAACATAATTTGAATAAAGAAATGTTAGTCTAATTTTGTATTTATTTTATTCCACAAATGGTCAAGTTAGTGGCAAAATTGGTTGTCCTTGTTGACAAATTTTGTCTTTAAGTTTACTCATCCTCTCGAGACTATTTTGTTTACAATTTGAGTTCTAGAGTAGTTAATTGAATAATTCATGTTATGTTTCAAAATAGACTTCCAAATATATATTTCATAAGCAGAAATATAATTCTAAATTTGCCTTTATGTTAGTCATATGTCAGCTTGAAATCAGATATACCTATTACCTTGTTAGTGAGAATAGCTTATAGTGTTTCTTGATTGTCTTGTGTTTTAGAGGTGATAATGGGTTGATTTTTAATGTTAAAAAAACTATAATATTAGAGTTTTCCTTAACATGTCATTTAATACATTTTAATTAGAGTACAAGCTAGTCATTTGAATTTGTCAAATGGAATTTTGAAATGCTATCTCATATTATTACATGAAAGAGTATTTAAATCACTTTGCTAAATTACCTGAGAACTCAATTAACATTTTTATTAAATAGGCATATAATTAGATATCTTTATGATTGTAATAGGCCTTAAATATGAAATTAAAGATTTGTAGACTAATTTAACAATGAAGAATTGGTTTACAATATGGTACAAGTGCATAGAGAAATGGAAACACCTTAATGTAAAACAAATTGGGAATTTAATGGAAGTTGTAGATATATATTTAGTACTTGAACAATCTTAATGAATATTACTTAATAGAAATGATAAAGTTATGATTGTATGTTTACAACCTTATGTTATCATAAGAAAACATATAGTTTGATGGGATATCACATGGCATATACATGATGATCACGCAACGAAAAAATAAAAATTTGGATCATACATGCCACGTAATATACAACAAAGAATCGAAACATGCAATTTTAGGATTTTTGAAAACTTACAAGTTTAGATGCACTTCAAAACTTGATTTTGAAGATAACCAGCAAATAATTTGGACTTATATGCCTTAGATTTTGATCACTAACGCCAAAAGAGTTGCCTTTATGCCACTCCTCTCTATGCTCACACACACACTAGCAAGGATGGCTTAAAACCTACAGTGCTAGCTCTAATATTTGTGTATTTGGCAATGGGGATTAAACTAAAGACACAAGACCTGATCTTATTCTTTTTAAGGTTCACCAATGGCTGCCCAAAATCCAAGAGAAGAAGGAAGAGTCCTTTCCCCTTGAGAATGGCGGCGTAGAGAGAGAAAAAACCTAATTGGCAAAGTTACTTCTTATCTATATATATCACTTAGCTTAGGGTTTTTTGTGTGTTCCAAAATTCATTAGCATTTAGGTAGTAATTTCAACCTCCATCACTTCCTAATTAAGTGGTATATCTTGATTCAAAGACATATAAGAATTTAAATTTAATTAACTTAATTATCCAAAGATAAATAATTAAATATCTAAAGATAAATAAATAATCAATTTACCATTCCTTTTGCCGTGTTTTTCACTCTTCATGGGACAAAGTCCAATTAGCAATTTTAATACCCATTATCCACATTAATTTAACTTTAAATAAAAGCCCAAATTAATGCCAATAGACTATTTAAATATTTTAAGCCCAATGCTTTGTGTCCGATACTATAGGTCTATTTAATATTGGTAATGAATTAATAAATTAATTCAAAGGCTATATATATTCTCTAGCAAGATATTATAACATTCCAAATTAAATGAAAATGTAAATGGCATTTAGTGACCTAATGCAATTTTGCATAGTCCCTTACCTATAAATATCAGAATTAATATAAGGTATGAAACTAGTCATCCTTATATATACTAATTCATTTCTTGATATTCCAATGACACTAAACTCTTAGATAAATAATTATTTCTCATTATTTCATCTCAGTATGACCATAAACTTCTCAGTTCACTGATCAAGTGGCTGATGATATTTTCTCTCTTTAACATGAATTAATGCATACCCAAGCATACCCATACTTGTCACCCTGTTACGAGTACGTTAGTTGTACGTCAAAGTACATAGTAATTCATAAAGAGTTTCATAGAGATTTTAGGTCTAAGAACTTTGATGCAAAACTTGCACATGAGAAACACTTATAACTTGTAGCAAGTAATGTTCTCATGAACGGATCGAATCCAGATACCATGTTCTAAACATGTATCTATGATCTCTGATTGACACTCTAGTCCTTATGATCCATAAGATAGAACTCAACTTATCACATAGAGCATACTAGTATTAATTCATTTGTTATTCCCATAACTATGACTGACTAGGGATATTTAGAATGAAGGCTCAATTGTTTTAAGGTCTTACAACCATGTGCCTCACACATGATAACTTAAACTGAAACAACATTCTTGGATAGTTCTATCAATTGATATGCACAGGAATACAATAGATAAAATAAATGCATCATTTATTAACTTATGTGTTTTATAACAATGCATTGGGGTTAGGGCTTACACTAACATAGTTATAGTGTTATGTACTTACATGCATTTGCATATGTATGTTTGTATTTAAGATTGTGTAATTATATATGTAATTAGGGTGTTAAATGTATATGGATTTATAGATAATAAAAAATTATGGGATGCTATGAATGAGTGTTAATCTCATATTGGAAATAATATTGATTATAATATGTTGGTCATATGTATCTAATATGTTAATCGAATATAAATGTGTGATAATATAATTAAGTATAAAGATGCATGGGAGATGGACATAGATAATTATAAAGATATGTCCTTACGAAATGATAACATGTTTAAGTGATGTTCCATGCACTCATGGTTCATATAATTTCATATCATATGTATAATAGTATAGCACTTAAGCAAGCATAAATAGTATAAGCATGTTTAATAAAAGATTTTGAAATCAAGTTGCATGCCTTGAAGTAATGTGGAAGTAGATTGTTATGTGTATATCATCCAAATAAAGGAATTCCAAATAGCATATTGATATGTATAATTCTATATGTATATGATAAGATATATGCTTATCTATGGGATATAAGTACATATTGTTTATACTTGAGCGCATATATATATTTTATATATAAATATGATATCATGCTTATAGAAATTCTTACATGAACTAGTATTACATAGTACTATATTGATAGTAATACATTGGTATATTTAAATAATTGGAAAAAGTATAATATAGAAAGCTAATGTAAAAGGTTATGTTGCTTGCATCTACATCTAGGTTGTGTATATATAAGCATGCCTATAAGGGTATGTTGCAGCTGCAATAGTATAGTTTCGACCTTGTTTGGGTCAAAAGTGTACAAATGGTCTCGTTTGGATCATAAACAGCCCCATTTAGGTCTATATGATTGTTACCTTTAGGTATCCATATGGCTCATACCTTTAGGTACCAAATATACCACCTGTTATCCACTTCTTTGGAAAAGTACATGCTTAACATAAAGTATAGAATGGTATCACATAAAGCTAAAGATATTGGCATATGATAATCCTTCATTTGATATTCATATTATCTTTATATGAAATTCTATATTGTTTATGGAAGATATGATGTTATAGAAGATTACATTTTATACATATGCATCTCATGTACATATTAGAATTATAAGCTATATGCATGAATAACTTTTACATTATAGGAGAAATATGATATAAAATTAGGATGTACATTCAACATTCATTTATATATATGGCATGTTAATATCACATATACATCCTAGACGTAAAAGTTATGCATATGATCTTGCATAATACTACCTTATCAATAATTATATTGGTTATTATATGTTTTTTATGATCATAAGTTTCTTGTTTGATATGATTTATATTACCTTATTATGCATCAATATATATAGTATATGAAAAAATATAACAGAGAGTGAAAACTTATTTTATTATTGTATGTAAGAAATCATTGATGTAATTGCATAGTGTTTCCTATACCTAGGAATATAAGATGTATGTAGTTGTATTTATGCATTTTGAAGTCTTACAGTTTTTGTTTTAGATAAAATACATTCCCTATAGCTGCACATTTCTTACGTAGCATGTGTAATGATATATGCAACTTCTTTTACGTAGACACAAATGAATCATAAACTCGTAAGCATTTATATGCAATTAATTCTTGAGATAGAAGTAAACTAGTATGTCAATGTAATGGCAAATTAGAACTGTACCTAATTATAGAAAGCAATAATATGTTATTAATCTTAAGAATTAAATGAGTTAATTCATAAATTGGATGCATAGTATTTTTGCATGTATTTATATGACACGTAAATTATTAGGATTTGTTTATACACGGGGACTCAGTTATTAACATCAAGTTATATAACGTATATTTTTGCCTTTCTATGAATTTAATTAGATATTAACATGTATTCAAGAAAGTAAATTTGTTGTATAAGATTTTAAGAGCCATGTGAATATTTTGGAAGAGTAATTAATTGATATTAAGCAGTATGCTAATAACTGTTTGGCATTGGTTTTAATTATAATATAAGATTAAATTATACCTAGGAATATTATTATTATTATTTAAAATTATTGGGTTATATGCTTAAATATGCCTCTATGAGTATGTATTACTTGACAATTTTCAAAAGTAGTCATCTACATGTTTTATGTTCTCCATTAAGTTTTATAAATTAGCACGGATTTTTATCTGTAAGGTTGTGAAGATATGACTTCTTCTTAGGGATAAAATTTTCAATGGGGTGGCCGACACAAGAGGGAGGCTAGAAGTGTATATTTCTCATTTTGGATTTTAATTTGTACTATAAATTTCTTATAAAATAAATGTTTAGTATATGGAATATTGTAATTTTCACAAAGACTTATATGTAAGAAAATTTTTAATAGTAAAGTTCATACGGTATGGTTTGATTTATTTTATAAGATCTTTATACACGGTTGATAAGTAAAGATTATTTCAATGATTATTAAACAATAATGTAACATGAAAGTGGATAGTAACATGCCATAGTAGAGGGTACTATAGATAGTGCCGGGGAATTCATCCTTTTTTCTCATAATTCCAATAGCAGAACCAAAAATTTAACTTGCATGCCTATTATACTTTAGGCAAAGTTTACTATCTTTTCAAAGTACTTATAACACTATGTTTTTACTTAGAACTCATTAATAAATCCTTTAATAATACATCTAATTCTAGCTCCAGGTTTCAAGTTCTTTATATTACTGAGTATTATGCACTACTGCAAATTATACCCATATTTTTAATACATGCAAAATCCTTGTTCTAATATCTCAATGTAACTATGATTTCCACATAAATTGGAAAAAAATCATCAAGCATTTCAAGATTCATACAAAGTTCCCATACCTTAGCCAAAATCCCAAAATGCTCCTTTAATCTCTCATCACCTCTTTCCCTTGTTTTTATTCACTTCTTCTTATACAAAAATACCATTCATGCATTATTATCTAATTTTCCTTTCCATTGAAATCCATCTCAATAATAAGAAAGAAAATGAAAGAAGGAGAGAGAATATTACACCTGTTACTTTTATACAAATCCCAATTCAGAAATAACATTATAGCAGAAATGAGAGAGATTAATTTAGAGAGAAAGTTTAATCTTTTAGAGAGAGAGAGGAAGAAGAAAATCTTTATTCTTTCTTTCTTCTTGCTTTTGATGACCAAGCCACCTCTTAGAACTAATATTTTCACTTCTCTCTCTAAGATGTAAATTTCTAGAAAAATAAGTCTTAAAGAAAATCCCACTTAACCCCCTCTCAGTTTCTTACTTTATTAGATTCTGCCCCTCACTTTTTTCTTTCCATTCTATCATCAAACTTATCTTTACACTTTCAATTACATCTTTAATATTAACATACTTTAATAACTCACATAATTAATGTAATATAAAATTACCAATTTTCCATTTTTAACCCTAACTTATACTTTAAAAATTAAATTATGCATTAATCAACAAAAATATCAATTAATCATGAATATTTCTGCTAGGATCAAAGTTGGGACCTTACAATTCTCCCCCCTTTAAAGAATTTCATCCTCAAAATTTACACATGCTTTAAATAGTTATGGATGCTATGCTTTCATAACTGATTCTAGTTCTTAAGTTACTTCTTGTGCACCATGATATTGCGAAAGCACTTTAACAAGAAGAATCTGCTTATTCCTTAACTATCTAATTTGTCTAGCCAATATCTCTTTTGGTTCTTCATCATATGAGAAATCTAGCTGAACTTGAATCACTTGTATTGGTAGTATATGGTATTCATTTGAATGATATCTTCGAAGCATAGATACATGAAACACATCATGCAATTTAGCTAATTCTATAGGAAAAATAATATGTACGCTACCAGTCCCACTCTTTGAAGAATGTCATATAGATCAATAAAACTTGGACTAAGTTTACCTTTCTTCCTAAACCTCAAAACTTTCTTCCAAAAAGATATTTTTAAAATTACTATATCACTTACTTGATATTCAATATCTTTTCTTTTCATTTTGGATAAGATTTTTGTCTATCACTTGCCGCTTTTGATTTCTAATTAATAGTTTAAACCTTCCATTCTATGTACTTAACAATGTCAAGATAAATTGTTTAATGTTTAGCCAACTTAGTCCAACAAACTAGAGTTCTACATTTTCAATCATAAAAAGCATTATATGGTTTTGTTCCAATGTTAGACTAGTAATTGTTATTGTATACGAATTCCATTAAAGCAAGATATTTGTCCCAACTTCCTGGAAAAACCATAACATATCTTTCATTACCTATACAACCCTTTTCTTATTGCCTATCTATTTAATGATGAAAAGCCATGTTATAATGAAGCTGTGTTCAGAAAGCTTACTATAGACTTTGTTAGAATCTTGAGATAAACCTTAGATTTCAATCGAAAATTGTAGATACTTATATTACATGTAATTTTACAATCTTATTTACATAAAGTACAGCCAATTTATCAATAGAAAAATGTATCTGAATCGATATGAAATGAATTATTTTTGTCAATTTGTCAACAATCACCCATACAAGATCATGAGTTCTCGATGTGAAAAGCAAACATATATCAAAATCCATGTTAATGTCATCCCATTTCCATTATAGAATTAGAATATGATTCAACAATCTTTATGGAACTTGGTGTTTTGCTTTCACCTGTTGATAGGTCAAGCACTAAGAAGCATAATCCACAATAACTTTCTTCATATAAGGAAACTAATAATATTGCTTCAAATCCTGATACATCTTATTACCATTAGGATCTATAGTAAACATTGTGTTGTTCACTTTATGCAACAATGTTCTTTTAAGTTCTCTGTAATCTAAAACATATAACTTATTTTAATAATACATACTCCCATCTTCCTTTACTGAATACTCAAGTTGATTGCATTGATGTAAAGGGTGTACATTCTATTGCAACTTCCTATCATTTTTCTGAGCAACTATTATTGTATGCCTTACAATAGATAAAGCCTTCAACTAAGCTATTAAGGCACCATCTAATGTAACACCCTAATCTCTTAACGATGGATAATCATCGATCATCATCATACCTAATAGGGATCAGGAAAAAATAATAATAATAATAACATAGGCCATGATTACATGTCATATTAAATTAAATAAAACTTATAAATAAGAAGGCCTAACATAATTTGCCAACAATATAATGAAATCCTTAGACGAATGCAATCTGCTAGACCATATCTTCAAAGGATGTCTAGCCACTATAGCTATCGATCCACTGGAGCTTATCTTGAACCTACACTGACAAAAAAACCCATGTTAAGCTATAAAGCTTAGTGGGGAACAAAACTCTATCGACAACCACTTTCAATTGTTCCTCATATCATAAGCAACAATCACAATAACATAAAATAACATATGAGTCTACAATATTAATCATTACACAATGTATATACTAGGGAGTTCTTAACCTTAACCATAACTATCATCTTTACTAAAGTCTATAACATTATTGAAATCATCTTATAACCAAACTTATCAATTACACTATCATCATCTTTTCTTTCTATTAAACTAGTATTAATTTGACACCTCAACATCCTTTTATTCATAAGCTCTCAACATCAGGCTTTTGACGGGATAATACTTCAGTTCAAAGCATTCCCTTGTATTGGTTACACATCATTTACATTCGATATTAAATCAAATCTCAAGGGAGTGCTCTTGTCATACAACATCAATATGAGATATTATTAGGCATGCTTACTTCACTCTTATATATATGTATTTATATATATATATATATATATCATAATCATAATCATATGGTCCCTTAGGGCTACCTTCGTATGGCCATCTAAACATCATAAGATATCATTTTGCCTCATACATTACACTTTGGTTTACGTCAGAGATATACATATGAACGTACATGTGTAAATGTTCATATACTTACTAACAGATTTGCATGCAATTTCATAGAACAGGTATGGCACGTCATGACTAACCAATAAAGACTCCATACCACATGCAAACATTTCATAACTTTCACATACATGAAGATTATTATGTATGTCTCAGTTCATATAACATTAGTATATTTTACAATTATGTCATACTAAACATCACATTTAATTTCATAAAGATAGTTTATAGTAAAAAGAAACTTAAGACAAAACAATACAATAATCCATTCATCATGCGTACATTACAGAAGTGAAGCAATTGATGCATGCATTACTTTATTTTATGAAAATTTTTATTATCTTTACTAGCCTGCCTAAGTACATTTAAAGGGTGGATAATGGGAGCAATGGATACCCGAAGGTATCAAACAACGGATATCCGAAGATATCAAATAATAGACCCAAATAGGGTGGAACAATGGTTCTAACAAGAAACAAAAAATAGACCCAAATGGGGCCAAACAATGGTTCCAATAAGAAAAAATACCCAATCGGGTTCAACTATGATAGCTGCAATTGTATCCCTCTATGCATGCCTATCTAATCCACAACTTAACTAAGACCCATAGGCTTAACCACTTTAAGAACATCGTTGATTTTACATATTATTCTTTACTTAGTACATTTATTGGCTGAAGGGCACAATTCATGAGAGAATGCATATCATACTTATCATACATCAACGTTGAGCTTTAGTCTCCATTACATAAGGATGCAGGTTATGTAACCATATAGTTGCATCAACATTAATTCATGGTTAGCATTAAACGTGGTTCCAATGAAGCAATATGAAAGTGTAGATCTTGCTACTAAAAAACCTTCATAAAATTATATGCATGTCCCCATCTTGAATCATTGCAATAAATGCTTTTATTACTAATACTTGTTCACCTATTAAGCCAAGTTACTCACCATACCATGCTGATATCAACTATACAATATATATAACTTACATAACTCTTAGATAGTTCTCGATGATGTAGATTGTTACTACTTGCTATGAATAGTTTCTCTATTCTTATACTTATTCACATTAATGCATAACCATATATAGCAACTCTCAAACATTTATAATCCATAGAATAAAATAAATAGGTTCTCTTATAGCTTAAGTTCAACAGTTGTTCATATTTAATCCGTTGATTCACTTTCATTGTCTATCAGATTATAGACAACAAGTTATATGCTTTAACATAATCATATATACTTTAATTATCTTACTTGTATTTTTCCTCTTATAACATTTTATATTTAGGTAAGTTGTGTGAGATTATTTCATCTTAGTCATTAGCACACTACTAATGGGTATATGATAATCATAATATAGTATAGGCATGAGCAAACAGGCGAGCAGGTTATTATATATATCAATGCTGATCATTAATTCTTCTTATTACCTTGAGTGTAATCAAGTTTCTACGGTTTGATAATGTAGCATAAATTGTGTTGTTCCATTTCTTCTAACTTAGACATGTAACCTTGTAACTATTCTCTTATTATCACTAGGTTAAATCATAGTATTTTGGACAGAATCATCCTTTGACCTAGTACATAACTTATAACAACATTGTAGGACACATTATTTACCATATCACTTAAGTTACTACGTTGCCTTATGCTCTCTTTAGTTTTATGCTCATTAGGCCTTAAAATTCATTTTAACAGCATAAATCATATTAGCATTACCATGCACAAGGCCCTCATATTAAGAGTTCAAGTGGTCTCTATATCGTAACTTTATAGGTTTATTCTTATAAAGCTTTCCACTCTTCTAAATACATATATAGGAATTCTCTAATTGAATGATCTTGCCTTACACAGCATATCGATGGCTTAGATGACTTACAATTTAGTTCAATCTATTCCTTAATATAAATACGTTCATGTCCTTCAAATTTAGATAATAACTCATCGTACTGTCACACCATTCTTACTATATCTTACTAACTTTAGCATTGAGAAGACTTTACAACTATATTGATTCATTAGTAATCCAATAACATATTATCAACCACTTTAATATACAATCACCCTCATCATTATTCAATGCTAACTTGGTTACCTCAATTATACACCACACAATACTGGTTCACAATTTATGAATTATTTGTAGCTTGGGGTAAAGCAGAACCATTGAAAGGAGAATGTATAATTGGTTGTGCATTTCATGAAGGAAATGGCCAAGTGGTCGTACATTTCATGTGGAAAATGGCCAAGTGTCCGTGCATTTCATGAGGTAAAATGGCCAAGTGGATGTGCATTTCAAGTAACAAAAACTTGAGTGGCCGTGATTACCCTTATACATTTTTTTAACACTCAAAACTTATTTTCTTAACATTTAACCCCAAAATTCCTAATTAATTCAATTACATCCTTTCTTAATATTTTAAATACACTCTAATAAACATATGCATAATTACCAATATACCCTTTATATGACTTAACTTTAATAATGAAAAATAAACTAATTTTGTCTTATTAAACCTTAATCCTCATTAATTTACCATAATCCGATTAGGTCCTTACAAATCTCTTCTCCTTAAAAGAATTTCATCCTTGAAATTCAAACATGTAGTTTTTATCTTTATTGCTAGCAATTCCCAAACTCTATTTTACCTATAAGTAACTATAACCTTAACAAACTCATCTATCTCCATCATTAGTATTTATCTCGGATTTCTAGATATTCTTATGCTCGTTATAATTTCTATTAGTTTTCCCTTTCATCTAGGCTAAATATGTGATGCAATGTTGTTTATATGTTATGGGATGATATGCAATGCGTTAACGCTTCCACATATGCAATAGAATACCGATGCATATTATCATAAACTTGACATGTTTTATCCCATCCCGACATAATGACATATGCTTCATTGCCCATGCTGAATAGGAAAATTCTAATAATTGTATATATAGAGCATCTTAATAACCTAAACATCGAGCATGCTTAGCAATGCCAAAACACAAGTTCACTTCTAATAATATAACCTTTCCTCAAACAACTTAATAAATAATCTAGACATACTTATAATCAAACTTATACAAAACTTCAATCATAGAACATTAAGGCTTTTAAGCACTTCCAATATCAGGAAGTGAGAGATATCAATAGTTCCTTAGATATCATCTCACAATTTTTTTAATCAAAATCCTAATAGTGCTCCAATATGCATCAATTATAAGCCAAACACCTATCACAATCATCAAAATATGTATGCCAATAATAATAACACCATGGTCTAGACCAATTCATCTCAACCTTCAAGAACAATCTTTTAATTACCTTATTGCTCGTGAAAGGCTAAACATGGACGCTACGATACCACTAACTATAACACCCTAATCCCTTAACCATGAATAATCATTGATCATCATCATACCTAATAAATATTAGGCAGAAATAATAATAATAATAATAATAATAATAATAATAATAATAATAATAATAATAATAATAATAATAACATAGGCCATGATTACATGCCAAAATAAATTAAATAAAACTTATAAATACGAAGGCCTAACATAATTGGCCAATAATATAATGAAATCCTTGGATGATTGTAATATGCCAGATCCTCTCTTTAAGGGTTTTCTAGCCACTATAGCTATCGATCCACTAGAGCTTATCCCGAGCCTACACGGATAAACAAACCCGTGGTAAGCTATAAATCCTAGTGGGGAACAAAACTCTGTAGACAACCACTTTCAATTGTTCCTCATATCATAAGCAACAATCACAATAACATAAAATAACATACGGGTCTACAATATTAATCATTCCACAATGTATATACTAGGGAGTTCTTAACCTTAACCATAACTACCATCTTTACTAAAGTCTAGAACATTATTTAAATAATCTTATAACTGAACTTATCAATTACGTTCTTTCTTTTAAACTAGTATTATTTAGACACCTCAACATCCTTTTCTTCATAAGCTATTGACATTAGGTTTTTGATAGGATAACACTTCAGTTCAAACAATTCCTTTGTATTGGTTACACAAGATTTATATTCGATATTAAATTAAAGGTCAAAAAAATGGTCAGGTCATGCAACATCAATATGAGATATTATTAGGCATGCTTACTTCACACTTATATACATATATCATTTAATTCTCATTACAAGTTCATAATCATGTATTCCCTCAGGGCTATCTTTGTATGGCAAACTAAACATCATACGAGATATTTTGCCTCATACATTACACTTTGATTTATGTCAGAGTTATACATATTTACATACATGTGTAAATGTTAATATACTTACTAACAGATATGCATGCCATTTTAAAGAACAGGTATGACACATAATGATTAATTGATAAAGTCTCCATACCACATGTAAACATTTCATAACTTGTACATACATGAAGATTATTACTTATGTCTCAGTTCATATAACTTTAATATATTTTACAATCATGTCATATTGAACATCATACTTCTTTTCATAAAGATAGTTTATAGTAAAAAGGAACTTAAGACAAAACAATACAATAATCCATTCATTATGCGTACATTATAGAAGTGAAGCAATCAATGCATGTATTACTTTATTTTATGCACATTTGTATTATCGATACTAGCCTACCTAAGTACTAGTTCAAAGGGTGGATAACAGAAGCAATGAATACTCGAAGGTATCAAACAATGGACATCAGAAGATATCAAGCAATAGACCCAAATAGGGACGAATAATGGTTCCAGCAAGGAATAAACAATTGACCCAAACGGGGCTGAATATTGGTTCATATATATATATATATATATGCATCTTGAATCATGATAGTACATGCTTTTATTACTCATACTTGTTCACCTATTAAGCCAAGCTACTCATCATACCATGCTCATATCAACTATACAATATATAAAACTTACATAACTCATGGATAGTTCTCGATGACATACCTTGTTACTGCTTGCTATGAATAGTTTCCCTATTCTTATAGTTATTCACATTAAGACATAATCATATATAGCAACAATCAAGCATTTATAATCCATATAATAAAATAAGTAGTTTCTCTTATAGCTTAAGGTCAACTGAAACACCCTAAACTACAACTTTACTATAAATATGATGCAATCTACTAAAATCATGTTATTTTAAGTAATTTTCTCAATTAACATCTATAAGCATTCACGTCATCATATCCATATAATCATATAACTAATATACTAATTAGGTTTCTCACATCTTTCACGCATAGCATTCAGCATTTCAGCACATTTATATAAAGTATTATAGCTTCTAGATGCATGCATAAACTAGCATTCTCACTATGAGCTTATTACAACCATCACTTCCATATAACATACATATAGATATATTATAACCCTTATACATATTAAACAGGTAAGGAACTAAGCAATATTTATCAAAACTTCCTACATAAACTTCTATAGACTGGTGTTGGCCTGTCCTGATGCACAAATAGTTCTTGTGCAAAAGCCTTGACTACCAAAACCTACACGGATCAAAATAACCCGTGCTAAGCTATACAGCTTAGTGGGAATTCTAAACATGAAAGACAACCACTCACAGTGGTCGTCAAAATATAGGATATACAAAACAATATAATAATAATAATATTTAAATATCAAAAAAAGGTAAAATATAAAATATAATAGCTTGCATAACAAGATAACCCTTCACAATTAATTCAGTATACTTGAATACATACAATTCATAATGAGATATGTATATAATGTAAACAGATACCAATACATGCTTAAGAAACCACTGTTATACATGATAAATCATCTATCAGATGCATAATTCATTTTGTGATTAACTCTGAAACATTATTGCTTTACTTTAGCCTACTTAGGTTCTAAGAGTGGATAACGGGATCGGTGGATACCCGACGATATCAAAACTATGGACCCAATCAGGACCAACTATACGGTGGACCGGTCATGGACCAAAAAGGTCAAGCAACAACCTAGATGAGTTGTGTAAGATCAAGCAGGATCAACTATACTGCGGACCTAAAAAGGTCGACTATGGCAACTGCAATATCCCTATAGGCGCCTATCTATCCACAATTGAACTATAACTACAGGAAAATTCTATTTAAGCTTTCTTTCATATATCATGCTTGCACTTATAGTGTTCATTTTGCACATGTATAATCATATGATAGCTACATTGTTACCATGACATAACTGCATATGTAAGTTCATCTTATGATACAATTACTTTTTATATACAATCATTAGATATCTCATATTAGCATAATCATGATATGTTAATCAAGTAATGCATCATACCTATTCAAGTGCTCATTATTAATACTTTACAATATAGCATATCGTATATATATATATATGATCATGTATACAAATACATAATCCCTAGTGAATAGGAATATATAACATCATTATAATATAATTCATTATGTTATCATTCAGGAATGACACATAAACATAGTCATATATAGTATTTCTTGTTTCACAGTGTAAGTGCATGTTCAATAACAATTCACTCTATCATTAGAGTATGAATATGTAAGATTAATTGCATAAAACAATCATGTACACAATTTCATCACAAGTCCTTACCCAAGTACACGTGTGAATGTATATGTATACATATAATCTTGCATTAATAGTCATATTACATGCCCGATCAATTCATTTTGTAATCACATAAACACATATTTAGCTCAATTAATTGAAACCCATAAAATAAAGTACATTAAAAATCTGCACAGGGCAGCATTCTAGACTCAACTTGTGAGCCCCAAATGAATTTTATAATGTCATTTTTAGGCTATATGATCTCCTAAAATATTATTCCCCTATGTGTCTAGTTTCCATATCATCATAATTCACCTTAATATCTTACCTATAGCTCAAGATATTTGAAAAATACTATAGGCTGTTCATGGAACCAAAACAGTATTAGCTGTCAATTATAAAAATTCATAGCATAAAATCAAGAGGGATTTAGACCAACATTTCTTCATCAAAAAAGTACTCCTAGGTATTTAGTTTACCCATAATTTTACAGAATAAGATTTTGACTTCTCTACTAATACCTATGCACAAAATACCAACATCTGTACCTTAACAGTCCAAACAGATTCAACGAATTTCATGCTAATTATTTGAAATACATAGAAATAAAATTAGGAATTACTTCCTTCATATAAAATGTGTATTTATGAGTCTATTTTGAATAGGAATTAATTTCATGTAATTATGATAATTGTACATACAGATATCTCAATTTTTCCCCAACCTGGTCAAGAATCCGAATTTAAAAGTTCTCCTAAATTCAATAAATCATAAAAAATATCTAGAGGCAGAATTGAAGGTAGGTTCCTTCTTCAATTTTGTAGGAAAATGTCTTATATAACTACAGAAATTTGATTTGTTACAATTAGAGGTCTCTATTACAACTTACACTAAATTTTCAGTCAATAGGTCAGAACTTTTATCTCATCTCTTCATGCACATTTCATACATTGAACTCTATTTTAATTACTGCAAATTCAATTTAATCACAACAAGTTCCAGCAGCCATAGTAACATGCAACAACCAAATTCATATGCATTAAGGTAGGCCTAATCCCATACCTCGGCCTAACTTTACTTTAACCAATTAATTTTCAGCAATTCCTTTCCCTTTATCCTTTCTATCTCCTCCTCCTTTAACTACAACACAAATCATCTCCAACCATTATTTGCAGCAACCAAACCCATCTGAAATCCACATAAGGAAAAGAAGTAGAAGAAGAAGAAGAAGATAAAGATATCCAAAATTTAAACCATACCTTTGTAATCTATATCAAAATCTTCTTGAATAATTTTCATGCATGAAGTTTTCTTTAAGATTTCTTAGAGATCTTGATTAATCAAGAGAGAGAAATATGAAACTTTCTCTCTTCAACAAGCTTAGCCGACCAACACTCACCACCATCTCAATTTTCTCTTTCCATCCACTAAGTTTCAGCCTATATAATAATAAGGAAAATTCCAGAAGTGATCCTTTCAAATTTTGCATGTCACATTATTAACACCCACTTCTTTGCATGCCACAAATTATTCCCCACAATTTAATTTATTCCTAATTCAACCCCATCATTTAACCTCTTCCTTACATTAGCCTCTTCACTATTCTTAAATTCTCAATTGACCCTATAAAATGTCATAATTACTAATTTACCCCGAATCAATAATTATACTCCAATTAAACCCTCAATTAAAATTAAATCACACTAATCAATTTATTTTCCATGCCATTAAAATAGTGAAAACATAATTTATCCCTTAACCCAAATTTATATGAATTTCTCATTAAATAATTAATCTTAATCAAATAACAACTCCTCTAAAAACATGAAATTTAATTAGGGTCATCTATGGGGTTTCACAATTCTATGCCCCTTAAGGAATTTCGTCCTCGAAATTTATACCTGAATTAAACAACTGAGGATATTGCTTCTTCATGGCTGCCTCTGGTTCTCAAGTTACTTCTTGTACACCATGATGTTGCCAAAGTACTTTAACTAGAGGGATCTGCTTGTTTCTCAATTGTCTGATTTCCTTAGCTAGAATTTCCTTCGGTTCCTCATCATACGTGAAATCCGACTGCAACTGAATATCTTGAACTTGTAACTTGTGAGATTCATCCGAGCGATATCTTCGAAGCATAGATACATGAAACACGTCAAGAAGCTTGGCCAATTCCATAGGAAGAGCCAATCTATAAGCTACTGGTCCGACTCTTTGAAGAATTTCATACGGACCAATGAATCTCGAACTGAGTTTTCCCTTTTTCCTAAATCTAAGCACTTCTCTCCAAGGAGATACCTTCAAAAATACTTTGTCACCCACCTGTTACTCGATATCCCTTCTTTTAAGGTCAGCATATGATTTATGCCTGTCACTCGCTTCTTTTAACCTCTGCTTGATAACTTGAACTTTTTCTTCTGTATCTCTAACAAGGTCAGGACCAATTAACTTACATTCAGTCAACTCGGTCCAGCAGACTGGAATTCTACATTTCCTGCCATATAATGCCTCATATGGTGCCATTTGAATACTCTTCTGATAGCTGTTATTATAAGCAAATTCCATTAAGGTTACATATTTATCCCAACTTCCATAAAACTCTAAAGCACATTCCCTCATCATATCTTTGAGAATCTGAATAACCCTTTCGGATTGGCCATCCGTTTGAGGATGAAAAGTTGTATTGTACTTGAGCTGTATTCCTAAAGCTTGCTGTAAACTCTGCCAAAATATCGATGTAAACCTTGGATCTCGATCCGAAATTATAGACATAGGTATACCATGTAACCGTACAATCTCATTCACATACAATTCTGCAAGCCTATCCATGGAATAATCTGTTCGAACCGGTAAAAAGTGAGCTACTTTTGTTAACTTATCCACTATTACCCAAACAACATCATATTTCCTTTGAGAAAGAGGCAAACCAGTAACAAAATCCATGGTAACATATTCCCACTTCCACTGTGGAATCGGAATGGGATTCAGGAGACCTGAAGGAAACTGATGTTCTGCTTTCACTTGCTGACATGTTAGACATTTAGAAACATAATCAACATTATCCTTCTTCATGCCAGGCCACCAGTAAAACTGTTTCAACTCTTAATACATCTTGTTCCCACCTGGTGCATAGTAAATGCAGTATTATATGCTTCATGCAACAATATTCTTTTCACTTCTATGTCATCAGGGATACACAACCTGTTATGGTAGTATACACCACCATCTTCTTTCACTGAAAAATCTGATTGATCACCTTCACAAAATGCTTTAACAATCTGTTGTAACTTTACATCTTCCTTCTGAGCATCAATCATTGTCTACCTAGCCATGGGCCTAACTTTAAGCTATGCTAGTAAAGCACCATCCAAAGTAAATTTCCATCTACACTGTTTTAACATCAATACTGCCATTGACTTATGACTCAAGGCATCAGCAACCACATTTAATTTTCCTGGGTGGTAGTCAACTATACAATCATAATCTTTGAATAGTTCCAACCATCTTCTCTGCCTCAAATTTTGTTCTTTCTGAGTAAGCAATTACTTGAGGCTTTTATGATCAGTATAAATCCTACATTTTTCCCTATACAAGTAATACCGCCAAATATTTAAAGCAAATACCACAGCTGCCAGTTCTAGATCATGAGTCGGGTAGTTCTGCTCATGTGGTTTCAACTGTCTAGATGCATAACCTATAACTTTACCATCTTGCATTAATACACAACCCAAACCAACCTTAGAAGCATCACTGTACATTGCATACTCTTTCCCTGACACAGGTTGTGTCAACACTGGAGCTTCAGTCAACATCTTCTTTAACCCTTCAAAGCTTGCTTGACAACGTTTAGACCATTCAAACTTAGTATTCTTTCTTAACAGCTTAGTAAGGGGGTGAAGCAATGACAGAAAAACCCTTCACAAAACGATGATAGTAACCAGCCAACCCAAGAAAACTTCTAATTTCATGAACATTCCTAGGTGGTCTCCAATTAACAATAGCTTCAATTTTATTTGGATCAACCCTAACACCTTCAGCAGATATAACATAACCTAGGAAAGAAACTTCCTTAAGCCAGAAATCACATTTACTCAATTTGGCATACAACTCATTTTCTTTCAAGGTTTGCAATACAATTCTTAGATGTTCAACATGTTTATCTTCATTTCTGGAGTAAATTAATATGTCATCAATAAACACAACAACAAATTGATCCAAGTAGGGTCTGAATACCCTATTCATAAGATCCATAAATACAGCAGGTGCATTAGTCAACCCAAATGGCATAACTAAAAATTTATAATGCCCATAACGAGTTCTAAAAGCAGTCTTAGGAACATCCCCATCTTTAACTCTGAGCTGATAATATCCTGATCGCAAATCTATCTACGAAAACACACCAGCACCACTTAACTGATCAAATAAATCCTCTATTCATGGCAAAGGATATTTGTTCTTCACTATCACTTTGTTCAACTGCCTATAATCGATACACATTCTCATAAACCCGTCCTTCTTCTTAACAAATAAAACCGGAGCACCCCAAGGTGACACACTAGGTCTGATGAAGCCTTTGTCTAATAATTCCTGTAATTGAACCTTCAACTCTTTTAATTCAGATGGAGCCATTCTGTATGGTGCCCTGGAGATCGGGGCTGTATCAGGTAATAAATCAATAGACAACTCAACATCTCTTTCTAGAGGAAGACCAGGTAATTCTTCAGGAAATACTTCTAGAAATTCTTTCACAATCGGTATTTTGTCAAGCTCTACTATATCCCTTTTTGAGTCAAGAACTAATGCTAAAAATGCTTCACATCCTTTTTTAAGACAATGCCTAGCTTGCATTGCTGATATAACATTAGTTGATAGCTTAGAATAATTGCCTTCTACAACCACTTCCTTTCCTTCATCATCCCTGAGAGTTACCGTTTTCATTTCACAATCTACCACTGCATGATGCTTGGATAACCAATCCATTCCAAGAATTACATCAAATTCATGGAAAGGCAACACAATCAAATCTTCTGGAAACTCTCTCCCTTGAACTACTATAGGACAGTCTTTACACACCTTATTAACAATTATACTATGTCCCAATGGACTAGTTACACATACATCAAAATCTAACTGTCGTGTTTTAAAACTATCTCTACCCGAAACCCCAATACAAACATATGAGTGAGTAGAGCCAAGATCAATGAGTGCATGTATGTTACAATTATAAAGAGAAAAAGTACCAGCTATAACTTCTGGAGCATTCTGTTCCTCTCGAGCCTTTATGGCATAAGCCCGTCTAGCAACTATTTGAGTAGAAGGTCTATCAACTGTTTCTGACATATCCTGTGATGCGAAACCCCAAGGTTAAAGAACCCGAAACTCCTTGAACATACATTTTGATCTCAAAACACAAAGAAGACAAACACCCTCCCTATTGAACCCCCAAACAACACGTGAATGGAAACGCAAATAATCGGGATAATAAGAATAGGAACACGCCACAATCAAATGATTTATAAGTAATCCTAATTCTTGATGCAATAGAAAAGAAAGCAAACAAACTCACAATCTCTCTAAGAATTTCGGCTAAGCCAAGAGAAAACTCTCAAAAGTTTATAATTTGATTCAGTTGATGATGTTTACAACATAGGGTAGCCTATTTATAAGGTGGCTAACCCTAAATCACTCTTTAAAACCCTAATTTAAATGCTCATATGGCCTTGCACGAATTTTCTTGGGCTTTTACAAGCCAAATAAGCCCAAATAAGTCTTAAACATACTTAAAACAAAACTAATTAATAAACCTTATAGGCCTAAAATGAAAGCCCAAAAGAAAGACTAAAATAAATAACCAAACTAACTAAACTAAACTTAAAAGAAGCCCACACGCCTAGCCCATTAATAATACAACTTAAGTGAGTCATGTGACTCTTTAAATGAAGCACATGACTTGTACAATTAAGCCCAAAGTTGTTAAAAGCCCTTGATAGTTTAAGTTTTCCCAATTCCTTCTCTTGCTTCCAAGAGGCTAAGTACTTTATGCTTGCCTTCAAGTTCTCCATAACATTTCTCAAAGACATCTTCATTAAGTTCTTGAGTAACAAAGCCTTGAACATAAGATGACATGGCCATCTTTAGCTTATTTGCACGTCCTCTTGTAATTGGACCACTAGGCATCTTTAAAGGATCATTGGTTGATGGTGGTGGATCCATATCATTCCCTCCCTCTTCAAAAAGATTTGTCCTCAAATCTGCATCCATATCAAATGGAGAAAGGTCAGACACATTAAAAGTAGCATAAACACCATATTCACCTGGTAAATCTATCTTGTAAGCATTATCATTGATGCGCTCTAACACTTGAAATGGACCATCACCACGTGCATCCAACTTGCTCTTCCTTTGGTTTGGAAACCGTTCCTTGCGAAAATACACCCAAACCCAATCTCCAGGAGCAAATACCATTTGTCTTCTACCTTTATTGGCTTTTTCAGCATACTTATGATTCTTCTTCTCGATATTAGCTCTTGCTTGCTCATGCAAAGATTTCACCAATTCTGCCTTCCTATCACCATCCAAACTGGAAATCTCATGTAAAGGCAATGGACAAAGATCAAGCGCAGTCAGTGGGTTAAAACCATAAACAAGCTCAAAGGTGAAAAACCTGTAGAAGAATGAATACTTTTATTATAAGCAAATTCAATGAAAGGTAAACAATCCTCCCATGTTTTGAGATTCTTACCTACTATGGCACGAAGTAAAGTTCCCAAAGTTCTATTCACCACCTCTGTTTGACCATCTGCTTGTGGGTGACAAGTAGTAGAAAACAATAATTTTGTACCCAACTTACCCCATAGAACACGCCAAAAATGTGAAAGGAACTTTGTATCCCTGTCTGAAACAATGGTACGTGGAACCCCATGCAAACACACAACTTCTCTAAAGAATAGATCAGCAATATTAATAGCATCATCACATTTATGACAAGCAATAAAGTGAGCCATCTTGCTAAACTTATCAACCGCAACAAAAATGCTATCTCTACCACGTTTAGTTCTAGGCAATCCAAGCACAAAATCCATAGAAACATCAGTCCAAGGAGAACTAGGCACTGGTAGAGGCATATACAAACCATGAGGCATAGTTTTAGACTTAGCTTGCCTACATGCAATACATGAATTACATACTTTTTCCACATCCCTATGCATATGAGGCCAATAAAAATGCTCATTCAACATGTCATACGTCTTATGCACCCCAAAATGTCCCATCAATCCTCCACAATGAGACTCTAATACAAGCAAATAATGCATAGAACATTTAGGCAAACAAAGCTTGTTGCCCTTAAACAAAAACCCATCATGCCTATAAAATTTATCAAAAGCTTGATGCTCACATGTTGCATACACATTACCAAAATCAAGATCTCCAACATATAGTTCCTTAACATGCTCAAAACCAAGAAACTTAGAACTAAGTGTAGAAATTAAAGAATATCTCCTTGATAATGCATCAGCAACAATATTATCTTTTCCATGCTTGTATTGAATGACATAGGGAAATTGTTCAATAAATTCAACCCATTTAGCATGCCTTTTATTCAATTTACCTTGTCCCTTCAAATGTTTGAGGGACTCATGATCGGTATGAACGACAAACTCCTTAGGAAGAAGGTAATGTTGCCACACATCCAAAGCTCTTACTAAGGCATTTAGCTCTTTGTCATAGGTTGAATAGTTGAGTTGGGCTCCATTAAGCTTCTCACTAAAGTAGGCAACTGGTTTCTTCTCTTGCATCAACACCGCCCCAATACCTACACCAGAAGCATCACATTCTATTTCAAATGTCTTATCAAAATTAGGCAAAGATAAAATAGGAGCAGAACACAACTTCCCTTTCAACGTATCAAGCGCCTTTTGTTGTGCTTCTCCCCACTTGAATCCAACATCCTTCTTGATAATTTCTGTAAGTGGTGCAGCAATGGACGAAAAATCTTGCACAAAACGACTATAAAAACTTGCTAATCCATGGAAGCTCCTTACATCAGAAGTAGTTTTAGGCTTAGGCCATTCTTGAATTGCCTTCACTTTTTCTTCATCCACTTTAATTCCCTGTGCACTCACCACAAAACCAAGAAACACAAGTCTATCTATGCAAGATGTGCATTTCTTAAGCTTAGCATACAACTTTTCAGATCTCAAAGCTTGTAAAACTAACCTAACATGCTCAATATGTTCTTCATAAGACTTGCTGTAAATGAGTATATCATCAAAGTACACAACAACAAACTTTCCTAAATATGCACGTAATACATGGTTCATAAGCCTCATAAAAGTGCTAGGGGCATTAGATAGCCCAAATGGCATAACCAACCATTCATACAAACCATATTTGGTTTTGAAAGCTGTTTTCCACTCATCACCAGGTTTCATTCTAATTTGATGATATCCACTCATTAAATCAATTTTAGTAAAATACACAGCACCACATAATTCATCCAACATATCATCTAGCCTAAGAATGGGATGTCTATACTTTACAGTGATTTTGTTGACTGTACGACAATCAACACACATCCTCCAAGTTCCATCCTTTTTAGGCACCAAAAGAACTAGCACTGCGCATGGACTTATGCTTTCTCTCACCAATCCCTTCTCCATGAGTTCTTCTACTTGCCTTTGCATCTCCTTAGTTTCCATAGGATTGCTTTTATAGGCTGGTCTATTGGGGATAGCAGATCCTGGCACAAAGTTAATTTGATGTTCTATCCCTCTCAAAGGTGGCAATCCATCTGGAATCTCTTCAGGAAATACATCAGAATACTCCTGCAATATAGAAACAAAGCTAGGTGGTAAAGAATCAAGATTAATGTCAGTGTTAGAAAACAAAGTTTCCTTGTAGATGACAAGGATCAATGGTTGTCCTAAAGCTAAAACACTCTTAACCTCTCTTGTTCTCACATAAAAATTTTGTTTTTGCCTTCCCCCTTGCTTGTTTTTGCTCACCAATGGGCCATTTATTTGTTTTGTTTCTTTTCTGGCCTCTTTTCCCCTTTTCTTTTCTTTTTCTCTTTCTTTAACCCCTTGGGCCGAAACCTCTCTCCTTTTTACTCCTTTAGCCGAAGCCTCTTTCTCTTTCTCAAACATTTTCTTTTGTTCTTCATAAATCTCTTGAGGAGATAATGGAGCTAAAACAACCCTTCTACCTTCATAAGAAAAAGAAATTCGGTTAGTGTACCCATTATGAATAGCTTGTCTATCAAACTGCCAAGGCCTCCCCAAAAGCAAATGGCCTGCCTGCATAGGTACAACATCACATAAAGCCTCATCCTTGTACCATCCAATTGAAAATGGCACTCTAACTTGGTGTGTCACCTTAACTTCTCCACTATCATTTAACCATTGCAACCTATAAGGTCTAGGATGCTTCTCACATGCCAAGTTCAACTTTTCAACCATACTTGCACTAGCTACATTCGTGCAACTCCGCCCATCAATAATGATTGTGCACACTCTCCCATTAACTAAAAATTTAGTGTTAAATATGTTCTCTTTTTTTTCTAGGATATCTTCTTTAACATTCAAGTTTAAAGCTCTCCTTGCAACTAAAGATGTCTCGGTTTCAGAGACCAACAACTCCCCTTCATTATCACAATCACTACAATCTTCTAAAGGAGGCATTTCATTATCACTATTTTTTGATTCAGAAGTAATTTCCCCATCATCCCTAGCTATTATTACCCTCCTATTAGGACATTCACGTGCTACATGCCCCTTCCCCAAACATTTAAAACATTTAATTTCTCTACTAGGGGTAGGAGTACTAGAGTTACCTTTAACAACCTTGTTTGGAAGTTGGGGTACCTTTTCTTCTTTGGGTGTTGAATCTGCCCTATAGGGTTTAGATACCCTAAAGTCCTTCTTCTCCTCCTTTTTAGTCCATTTAGATGCCAACGAGTGATTTGAGTTGTTGTTGGTCTTATGGAAGCCTCTACTCTTCTTTTGCTTTTCAATCTTCATTGCCATGTGCAACATTTCTTCCATGGAGTCATATTTGTATAATTCAAGGGCATCGGCAATATTATTGTTTAGCCCACTTAGGAACCGACCCATGGTGACCTCCTCATCCTCCTCAATGTTTACTCTCACCATGCACATTTCCATTTCCTTATAGTACTCCTCCATCGATTTTGCTCCCTGCACAAGCCTATGCAATTTTTGATGTAATTCTCTAAAATAGTGTGAAGGAACAAACCTTTTTCTCATGGCTTCCTTCATGTCTTCCTAATTATTAATGGGATGCCTTCCCACCTTCCTTCTACTCAAATTGAGTTGCTCCCACCAAAACACTGCATAATCAGTAAACTCCACAGCTGCAAGCTTCACTTTCTTTTCCTCTGAATATCTGTTGCATTCAAAGATCATCTCCACCTTTCGCTCCCACTCCAAATACTCTTCTGCACTATTTCGGCCCTTGAAATGAGGAATCTTGAGTTTGATGTTGCCCAAGTTTCCATCTATTGTTGCACTAGCCTCCTCTTCATCGTCATCATCATAATCATGCACTACTTGTTGTTCAATAATTAGGTTTCTCCTTGCTGTCCTTCTAGGTACATTGGATGTACTTCCCTCATGCCTCTCTTCTATTTCATCTATCCTAAGGTTCAGCTTTCGAATCTCCCTAATAAACGCTTGATATAGCATCTTGTTATCGGGCACATTTACATCATCCTCTTGGGATATTCCTTTCCCACTAAATTCTTCAGTCATGGTGGATTGTCTGCAAGACAATGTTAGATAAAAAACCTCACAAGCACTCCCTCACGTGTTAAATGAAGCTAGCTAGTGAAAAAAAAGGAAAGAAATAAATAAAAAAAGAAAAAGGAAAAAAAAAAGAAAAAAGGAAATGTTAAAATAAAGCTAGCAGTCAATGGCAAAGTTTTACACATGAGGTAGTTTCAAGAGAAAAAGAATTATGATGTCTTAAAAGTGGTTAAATTTTATAATTAAGAGGAATCTTAGTGATGTACCCTCTTAGAGAGTACTTTGTGTATAGAGGGTTTAGAAAGCAAGTATGGTAAATGGTTATGTTTTCATTGGTTTGAAAATTTAGAAATGTTAATCAATTCCATCAAAAAGTGGCTATTTTTTTTATTTATCTTTATCCATTCTTTATTAACAATTTTAGTAACCCCATTACAACCTATTAAGACCTAGTGATTCTATGTTTGTTTTTTAGTTGTCCAAAGGAGATGACCTTTGGATTCTAATGCTAAAGGAGAGGCTTATGGTGTACATTTATTATAAGCTTGACTATGAAATTGCTTGGGAGATTTGATTTTAAAAATTGCTTAAAATCTTTTTGGTCTTGTACGCACACATAAAAACTATCTTATACTTTCTTTATTAAGCTTAATCTAGTCAAAATTTTGTTAAGTACTCTTGTTAATTACTAAGCATGAATTTAAGTTTAATAATTCTTTATTGAAATTTAATTATTTTGATAAATAGGTTTGTTAAATTTTGTTCGATGGCGAGCAAAGACTAAGTACAGGGTATTTGATAATAGTAAATTACAACTACATTATAAGTATTTTTAGTGTGTTTAATAGGTTATTTTAGTTTTAATTTGTTTAATTGTGTTTAATATCTTAATTTCTATGTTTTTTGACTTAATTGTAATTTTTGGGGATTTTAAGGACTTATATGAAAAAAGGAAAAATTTAATGCAAAAGTATGAATTTACTTTACTTAAAGGTTTTTCAAGAACCCAAATTCGTGGAGTCTAGAAACATTCTCCCCTATAGAGGGAAATTTTGCCTCTACGGAGGACAATTTGTTTATATAGAGAAAATCACCCACCTTAGTGGAGGGAATTCTCCCTCTACCAAAGCAAGCATGGAAACATGAAGATATAGGGCTTTCTCCTCAATGGAAGGACTTTTCCCTCTATTGAAGCATCTTAAAAGACATAGGTAAAAATAAATCTCTTTGTTGGAGTGATTTTCCCTTTACCGACGCAAGGTGTTTGAAACATGATTAAATTTTGATTATTCATGGAACAGGAAGTTAAATTGTAGTAGGATTTCTTCCTTTTCTATAGTTTAAGAAGACAAAAAGACAAATATAAAGGGGGAGCAAAAATTCTGAAGGTGCGAGTTAGTTTTTCTAGTTTCAAACCTAACTTTGAAGAAACAAGAACTTAGGGTTTAAAGGTTGCTATTTAGATGTTGTGGTACATACCTAACACTGTTCCAATACACTGCAGGCTGAATTTTTTTCCCAACTTATTCTTTCAACTTATTAAAATATACTTAATTATTTAAATCCCAAATCGTCGATGATGTGTAACTGTCCAATTTACTATGCATTTAATAAAATTTTGGAAATATAACGGCTAAAATACTCTAACCCCCTGAAAAGCAAACAACATCCATAGCCTCTTAGAGGCACAACAGTCATATATTATCATTTCAAGCATTTATATATATTCCAACCATTCATCTAGATACTTCATGAACATTCCATATCAATAATTAAGTTTCACCTTACATCACACGTGTTGACATATTACAGTCCAAAAATATCAACTTCAAAGGTTATTTACATCATACAAATCCATAAATATTATGCTTATATATATACATGCCACAAAAATTCAAAACTCCACTTTATTCAAAGAAGTCCTTTAGGGAATATTCTTGCTCCCGCTCCTGCGTACCAACATGCAGTCATAAGTACACGCTACGCACTTGACATGCCCAGTGGTGACTGACAATCTAAATATTTTCTATACTTAATTAAAATAGTCCAATTATGCAAAAATTCTCCATTTTAATTTGTCAAGCAAATTCAAAAAACATTTTTCCTTTTTAATTAACATTTTTAAATTGTTAATACACTTTTATTCTTCAAATATTTATTTATTATCAAATTGTACCTTTAGTTCAAACTTTTACTTTTTATCAATTTAGTCCCTTTTACTTGTTAGATTACAAATTTAGCCCTTTTATGTTATTTTTAACATTTAAACTATTAATTAAGGTACTTAACCTTAATTTTACACTGAGTTAAGCATTTTTATGCAAAATTTCATTCTAGTCCTTGTTGATTATAAAGCTTCATTTTAGTACATTTTAGCCATTAATTGACTTTTTTATCCTTAATTAAGCAATTCTTAATTAATTTGCTTAATCTTTACTATTTTGGGAAAAATTATAATTTTTCCCCTAAACTTTCTTTTTCTTTCAAATTAAGCCCTTTCCACTTTTAATTTACATTTTTCAATTCTTTTTCACATTTTCTCATATCATTTTCATTATGCTCCTAGTTCTGACCCGGTAGAAAACTTCAAATCAGATACACGGTATGTGGACCCTGCAGGGCCACAACAGAGATAGAGAATTGACCCCCGAGGGCCAATTCTCACAAAGCAAAGAATAGAGATAGAGAAGCCATGGTGATCGGAGATCCAATCCATAGCATAGCATGTCATCATGACTTGCACCGAGGTACAGTGGTGTCCCTATGGCCAGCCAATTATATCTTAAGCTAGTTTTTACTGCCTGGTTATTTCTAAGGGCATTACTGTATATCCTTTTACTTATACATATTACATCATTTATTTCAAAAATACCTTAATATTGCATATAAATTTCTTTAAAATTTAAAAATGCACACTTTTCACATATCTTATCACAATCACTTCACTTTATTGAATTATTTTCCAATAATTCAATATTTTTCATTGTATATAATTAACTTTTTATTTCTCATTTAGTCATATAACATGAATAAATTCTCTAGCAATTTATTTATATCTTATTTCACATCTATTACCCATATATACTTAAATTATGCATTATTTCCTTATAATTTCCAATTTTCATTACTTACATAACCTACTAAAAAGCTTTAAAAATTCCTATTAAATTCCATAAATCATGTAAAAATTCATGGAAGCTACATATGACATTTATAATTAATTTAGGCTACTAATTACTATTTTCATGCAAAAATCACTATTTTTGCCTTAGTGTAAATTTCGGCCATCACTTTAACATAACCCTAAAAATTATATTTCTTCATTTTAATCATTCACATAGCATCAAATATGTTCAAATTTCATTTCCCCCACCTTAATTTCAATATTTAAGTAATTTAGCAATTTTTTCCTAATTACATAAAGATAATTAATTCAAATAAATAGGAAATACTTAGATTTATTAGTCGCATACCGCTATATCTTAATCAAGAGTGCCTAGCCTTCCTTCTCTTTGCCCTTACTCTTTGAATTTATTCCTTCACCTTCCATACCTAATATAACCAGCCCATAAATCCTTAGTTTTCTTCATTTTACTGATCTCAAATGCAAAATCTAAGCTCAAAATCATAAACTACACCTCAAAATCTATTGAAAAATACTAAAAAAATAATTTAAATCCATAAAGTTCTTAAATTCTAACTTACCCTATTTTCTTTAACCACTTAATTTCTAGCCTTCCCTTGCTCAAACCACTTGATTGAGGCTACTGGGGTGAACTAGATAGGTGGACCTTTAATTGTTATGTTGGAAATTATGAGAGATTTGAAGTAAAAGAAGAAGAAATCAAATAGAGAAGATGGAGAGTATAGGTTCGGCCACTTAAGGAGAGGGAGAAAAAGCCAGCCAAATCTGGAAATTTCTCCAGATATTCTCTCTATTTATACCTCTCATTTGGGCCTAAATATGGGCTTAATCCATGGGCTTAGCCCAATGACAATTTAAAGCCTATTTTAGGCTATTTAAGGCCCAAACAAATTTCTTTGTCTTCCTCACTTCAATTCACTTCAAAAATGATTCCATCAATTTTATCACATGAAAAATAACTAGCATGCAAATTTTTTGGCTCAATCGGAGTCCATTATCGGTCCGATTCAAACTTATCGATCCGATTTGATAATTACCGATGTAACCAAAAATATTTTATTTGACCGTTGGAAATGACTGTTTTGTGAAGGGTGTGACATTAATAGTCTTAAACATGTTAATAAGCTTAGGGATGGTAACCACTATACTGGTCTTATTGAAATTAAGCACAAAAGTTACAAAACTTGGTGCCAATGAATATAAGATCAGGTCTATACATAGATTATTATCCATAACATAGCCTATCCTAGCCTAGCCTAACAATATGCTCAAGAATTCTCATATTGCTCAATTTTAGCTTGAGAAGCATAAAAATCCTCCAAATGCAACATGATAGTTCTCGCATGCATCTTTTTATACTGCTTTTATAGCTTTGGAGATATACCATCCAATATCGCACATGTTGATGCCTCACTATCCTTTTTATACTTTTGATAAATACCCTAGATCTTATCACTAGCATCATTAAGTGGAAGTGGAGGCAGACCTTTATCGAAGACATAGTAGATCATTTAGGCTCTAAGAATAATTCTTACTTGCCTAATCCAGTCTAAGTAGTTGGTCCTCACCAACTTGCTTTCTAAAATTGAGCAAAAGTTAATATGTGTAGTGCTCATGATAACCTAGATGTGAAGAATTAAGCATGTTATAATATGCCCTTGTATATTAATGCATTAATAAGGTCTTTATTAATCCATTTTACTCCAACGATTTTGTGCAAACCAGTAGCCCTTACAATTGATCCTAGAAAACCTAGTGGTTTTATTAGTTGGTCCATATCCAATCCTTAGTTAAAAATTGGACTTTGAGTTTTCTCAACATGCCAAACCCCAACTTGAAAAGTAGGTATCATATACTAATTGCATCTCTATGTAATTATTCAATCATTAGGCATCAACTCTTGATATATACATATCTTGATATGCAAAACCCAATCTTCTTGCTAGGTCCATTAGCCTTAGGTTTGCTCCTAATAGACTAGTTAAGATGACCTATTAATATGAGCTTAACAATCCAATACCATAAAGAACTTTTGTTTTTCTTTTATTAATAGAAGGCTATATGTCTTAATATAAAATGAGGTACTTATTCCTTCTAAGTCTCATCATGAATGGTTAGCATGCATTGGCATGTGCATGTATATTACATTAATCTAATTGATCATGCATATTTAACTCTTAAATACAAAGGCTAGTTATGAACTCTTTACTTTTGTTTCCTCGAGCCAAGAAGGAAATCAAGGCAAACCCTAAGTAAAATGCATGAATTGCAAAACAAAAAAAAATATTAAAAAATCTTTTTTTCTTCTTAGATACACCATTTAGCCCATCTTACTCCTGCAGTTTTTATCTTATTCTTTCCTATTCTAATCATACGAAATCTAATTACACAACAATAAAAGAACTTTACAAGATAAATAGGTCAAATAAGAAAGTCTTTATAGGCAAAAATAAACTATGCATATGCTTAATCACATTTGCCATAAGTCCATAACTAACTCAACATGCCAAGATATACATCCTATCAAACATCTAATGCATAAATGAAATAAATATATTATATTTAATGTGATTAGTTTATGTTTAAACACCTTAAAGCATGGCTTTTTGTATATGCCATATCTTAAGTTATAAATATGTTAACTTAATTAAGATAATCACATTATCCTAATTAAAATCATATTATGAAACTTTTCAATTTTTTAAACTATTTAAACTTGGAAACTTTTTGACTACTTAGAAAATCGGTTTCCCAAAAATGCTATTAAGCTTGTATTATTTTCAATTATTAACCTCATTAGTAATTAAATTCCAAATTTAATTATTTAATCTCATTAATTAATTAAATAGGTTTTAATTCTAGAAATTAATAAATATTAAATCAATTTCAAATTGATAAGTCAAATGGTCAAACCTAGTACCCTTTGATGGGCTTTTCGACCTATTTAGCTAATCTAATGGGCCAAACATATTTTGACCCACTCCAGGCCTTAAGCAATTTAATTAAAGTTATAAATAATCAATATTATGAATTCAAGTGAGCTAATTGGGCCCACCATGGTTTAAAAAAATTAGGCCCACCAACTCATTGCTAACTTAAAATATAAAATTAGCATTTATTGTATTCGGCTCGGTGCAGTAAATTTTAGCTAAATGAATCAAAGTCATTAAGCATTAGATTTAAAAAGTTTAAATTATGAAAACATCTTTTAAGATCTCATGTTAATTTTTGTTAATTACTGGTTTTGAAACAAAATAGATTAGGTCCAAAAACATAATAACATAATTCGGCCCACCTAGAAAACCCTAGATAGCTTAATTAGGCTAGTCAAATGCTAACTCCAATTAAATCAATTTTTCATTTTAATTTTAATTTTTTAAAAATAACAAGTTACAGTACTATTTTCAAAATATATGAAATAAAATTTTTATTAAAAAATTAATAGGCTAAAAATCAATTTGGCACCTAAAATTTCTCTTAGAGGCTCAAAACCCTTAAGTGGCCTTTGAGGCCTCTTTATTTGGCATATACAAAAAAAAATTAAAATTACACCAATAACATTAAATTCAAAGCCTTGGCTTTAATACCATTGTTGGTTTAAAATCACATTACATCATATGTAAAGAGCATAATTTAAAATATTTGCAAATAAAAAATCATTTTCTAGTTAAAATAATTGAATTTCCTAACTAAAGTTTAGAACTTTATCATCAGTGTTCACTGAAAAAGTTGTTAAACATCACAACATAAACCACCAGTGTCCTTGCTTCAAGGTGCCTCTAAGGTATCCACTTAAGAATTAAAGTCTAAAAACCTTCTTAAGGGGTAAGAATGGATGAAATTCACTTAGGGACTAGTAAAGCAAATTAGGTAAGAAGAGAAATGGAGTGGAAATTAGAATTTGGTGGCAATAAATATTCTAACTTATTTTCTTTTCCTTTTCTTACATTAATTCAGACTTTTAGATATATTTATTTATCTTATGGGTCATAATAGGGTTATTTTATAATGGCTGCCCTCCTAGTTGAGATAGGACCAATTGGATGGGCTTAAGTGACACTCACAGGCCCAATAGTCTAATTATAAGTATTATGCCTAAATAAATTGGGCTTGCACATTTGAATGGGCTTCAAACCATTCAAACTTTATATATGCCTTATAACATATTAATAAAGCCCTATATTAATTATTAGTCATATCCAATGCCAAATGGGCTCTAAAGAAAAAATCTCTAGCATATGAAAGCTTTATGGATAAATTAAGCCTTATGGGCCTTTTCGATGCAAGAGAGTTTTTCTCATTTTTTTGGACCCTAAATTTTCTCTTACCAACTTATCAAATAAGTTTCCACAACATCCCATATCATGTTTATACATTGCTTTTTACCTTAAACCTTAACTCTTATATGTGTGTGACCCTTTGGTTTTCCTAAGCATGTTGGTAGTACAATATATAGCTAAGAGTTTTAATCAAACTAAAACTCTATTAGTTTTAATCAAATCAGGACTCTAATAGTTATAATCCAATTAAGGACTTTAAGAGTTCTAATTAAATTAGGACTTTAAAATTCCTAGTCAATTTAAAATTCTAAGTGTCCTAATCGAATATGACTTTAAGAGTCATAGTCAAATTGTGACTCTTATGATTTAAACTCTTTCAAACCATAATATAATTTCTCAATTGATATTTTCTATACATTATTATACAAGTCATGAGAGGCTTCTAGTCAAGCATCACAATGATAGTTTGTGAGATTGGATTAGCCTCTATCAGGGTTACCCAATATCCATTATCTATTCCTTTTCAAAGCACGACCTATCAGAGCTTAAGATGAGTACAAGCTTTATGATCAATCCTTCTAGGTTGTCCCACATAGACGCTAAGGTGGCTAGGATATTCGCTAATTAGTTATCTTCTTTAGGCATATACCCAAATGTACAAACCTCAAATTAACAGCTTAGGGTCTTCAGGTACTTGAAATAGGTCATCACGTGCTCTTATTTTACTGACCATTCACCCCTTAGTTGATAAATTACTAGAGATGAATCCTCGAACACTTCTGCATATTTTTCTCCTACAACAAGTAATGCTTCCAACATAAAAATGCAAGCTTCATATTCTGCTTCATTATTCATGGCCTTGTAACTCAACTTCTTAGCTAATGGTAACCTTTTTCCTTCTAGGGTAATCAAAATCACTCCTACCCCTGCTCCCTTGTTATTCATGGCTCCATAAAATATAACTGCCATTCCCTTACTATTATGGCTATAATGTGTTCGTCAGGGAATTTATAAGTCACTTCTTCTCATTTAAAAAAAGTTGATAAGCTAGGAATTCTGCTACTACTGCCCTTTCTTTAATGGTTTTCCTAGTGATATACTCTACATCGAACTCCTATTGGAGAATCAACCATCTTTCCATCCTTCCTAACAACGAAAGGGCATCTTATAAGTACCAAAAAGGATTATCATTGGCCACAGCTTAGATCTTGTAAGAATATAAGTAATGTTTTAATTTTCTTAATGCCCATATAATTTCCAGATAGATCTTTTCAACTTTTACATACTTTGCATTATAGGGGAGAAACTTCTTACTGAGGTAGTATACTACGTATTCAATCTTCAAGTCATTTTGTTATGCCATCATAGCCTTTATTAAATTATCTTCTATTACTAAGTACAAAATTATAGTTTTACTTGCTTAAGGCCTTAAAACTGGTGGGCGTAACAAATAATTTCAAATGGTATATAATGCCTTATGACAATCTTCATTTAAAACTACTAGTTGATTCTTCCTGAGTAGCTTGAATATTAGTTCACAAATTAAGGTTAACTTGGCTATAAACCTGCTGATGTATTGAATTATGCCTAGAAACCCCCTATCATCTTTTTTCTATTGTGGTACTAGAATTTCTTTAATTGCTCTCACCATATTAGGATGCACTTCTATACCTCTCTGGCTTACTACATGGTCTAATAGCATGCCTTAAGTGATCCCAAACATGTACTTCTTAGGCTGAGGTGGAGATTGTACTTACTAATCTACTAAAAGAACTTCTCAAAGGCTTCAAAGTGTCCTTCCTTAGTAACTGATTTGATCATCAAATTGTCTACTTACACCTCAACTTCTTTTTGAATTAATTCATCTAAGATCTTAATGGCCATTCTTTAATAAGTAGCACCTGCATTTTTAAGCCAAAAAGGCATAACCTGATAGGCATATGTACCCCATATGGTTATGAAAGATGTTTTGATCATATCCATTATCTTGTTCAGGAACTGATTGTACCAAGCGTATCCATCCACAAAGCTATACATGACATAAACGGCAGCATTATCTACCAAACACATCTTTGTGAGGTAATGGAAAATCATCCTTTTGATAAGCCTTATTTAGATCCCTATAATCCAAAAAAACACCGACTCTCCTATCTTTCTTTGTAACAGGGACTATATTTGCTAACCACATGGTGTACTGAACTTTCGCTAAAAACTTATCCTCTATTTGCTTCTCAACTTCATCTTTAAACTTTTTAGGCCACTAAGGCCTAAGTCTTCTAAGCTTCTGCTTAACTAGCTTATACCCTGAGTATGTTGGGATGGCATATTCAATAACTTCCCATTCTATCCTTGGCATACCTTTATATGTCCAGAAATAGAAATTTTCATATTTTCTTAATATTATCTTAAAATTTTCTCTCTCATCGAAAGTTATATTATATGCCAATAAAATTTCTTTTTGATTTTCCTTTACTTCGAGATTGAATGAACATATGTGTTGTTGAGTTAACGTACAATATAAATGTTTTATAATCATGGTCATACATATTGAAATCAAAAGAAACATTACATAATTAAGCAAATTGTTCATCTTTTTAATATAATCAAAATAGCAAACATTATTCTCCTCAAAAATTTCAGGACATAAAAAAATATCTATAAAGGTGTAATGCCCAATCTTGTTAGCCTCGGATGTCTCTCTAACTTCTGCAGCTTTTATCTTTTCTTTGGCTTTTAGTTGAGTGGTAAGCAACCTTTCTATCATAACCTCTTTTGGCTCTTCTTTATCCTATACAGAATGATGAAACAAAGCCTCTTCATCCTAAAACCTTTGACTGGCTTGATAATCCCCTGTTCCCAATCAAAGACATCATTGAATACATTAAATCCTAGTACTAGATCACCCTATATCATCTGAGGCTCATTCTATCCACAAGATAAGTAAAGACCTGAAGTTGATATAAAACTCTGGAAAATACCTTACCGTTCTTACTACCTAAACCTACGAAGCCTAACCCTTTCTTATCCTTTTATCCCTTAGTAGTTATGGAAGTCTGAGGCCATTGGAAATTCTTATCTAAACCAATGCCAAGTAGGAAATTCATTTTCTTTAGCATATTAATTACTTGGGGGCTATTCAAAAAACCATCTTCCTCATTGACAATCGACACATAAAACCCGTTAAGCAGCTGCTCGACTATTTCAAGCATAGACACTTGATTCTCTCTTGCAGCTTTGATAATGATGACTTGTCCTTTATAAAGGATCTTAATCATCTGATACAATATGGATGGCACTCCTCCCAACTTATGAAACCAAGGTCTCCCTAGCATTATAGAGAAATTGGCTGCAATAGGTAGTACCACAAGTTCAGCTTTGGTCTAAACTGGGCCTATCTTCACCATAGCCTTAAAGGTTCCTATAGCTTGCCTCTTAGTGTTATCATAGGAAGAGATGGTTAGGTCAAACTTACTCAACATACAAAACCAAGGATTGTTACAAAAGGACAAACTTTAGTGAAAGAACCATATCCACCATTATACAAGCTATGTGTTTCCCATTAACTTGAGCCTCCCCTAATCAAGTCTAACAACTTAAAAGGTGATATAGTAGTAGCCATAGTAGATTGGCTTAAGGCCTTCACTATTTTTTTTTGTGCAAAGGAGACTACCTTAATAAATCCCAAATACCAATTTGAGATTGTGTCTTTTTCAACTACTTAATAATCAGATCATTTTGAAATTTTTTCTCTATCGGTATAGTGGTAGGAGCTAACTACTTTCAATGTTAGGTGCCATCCTCCCACTCCTTGTGACCACCTTTACTTTTTCCTCTTTCTCTTCCTCTTCTTCACACTCATCGGCCAAACTCTAGATAACAATAGGCGCTATAATCCCTTCATCTTCACATTTTATACTAGTATCCCAATAATTAATCATAAAAATTGGCTAATTTTCCTCAACTGGCTTTATTACTTTGGGGGTAGGTTGAGTAATGGCTAAGTACTCATTCATATACAAGTCCTTCAATACATAGCATTTTGGTAGGCTGGACCCAATCATATGCACTGATTGAGGTACAACAATGTAATCACCGTTCCTTGTCTTATCTTTTTTGTCTGGATCTAAAATCCTCCTACGGTTAATCAAGTCTTGAATCTTATTCCTCAAAGTGTGATAATAATAAGTTGAGTGCCCAATGTGCTGATGGTGTGCACAATATCGATCCTTTTTATGATAGGACAACCTTTGATCTTTTTTGGCCTTAGTGGCAGAGGCTGAAGCCTTCCTTCCTTAACCAGCCTATTCAAAACCTAATATAGTGATTTCCCTATATTTGAATAGTACCTCTTACTAGCTTTTATAGTGGATACCTCTGTAGTTTTTCCAATTCTATTCTTCACACTATTGTTCCCAATAGGTTTATTATTGCTAAAACTTCTCCCAGCACTCTCACTACTTGCCCTTATTGCTAGATACTCCCTTCGGGGACTCCCAATCCTTTAGACCCCCTATCTTTAGGCTCTCTCTCAAGTATGGGCTTACATTCCAAATAAATAACCTAATCCGATCCGTTGTCTCAAGCTTCCTCTTCATTTCCATCACCCTATTCCTCCATCTGGTGATGTCTTTATGGAAAAACTCAACATGTTTATATTAGAGTAACTCAAAGTCCTTCAAGGTGACTTTCATTCTTATACTATAGTCATACTACCTAAGGAATTCCTTTGTCAATAGATCCCAAGCTACTTTAGTCCACCTATCCAAACCATGGTACCAATCTATGGCAAGCCCAATCAGACTCAAGCAAAAGTACTTTACCTTTTACTTATTGGATAAAGTAGTCCCTTTCATGATTAATATGTACTACTTGATATGTGCTGAAGGATCAAAATTACCATCAAACCTGGGTAGATCAAGCATTTTAAACCATTGAGGTACCGACTCATCCCTATCCAAATTCTATCCCCTAGATTTATCGCCCTACTAGCAGATAACAATATTGACATAGCCTCGATTCTCGTTTCTATCTTTTTAAAAGTTGGATCCTCAATACTAGGCCCTTTTGCTATCATGTTTACCGTTGAAGGGGTGCACTCTTAATCCTCCACTATAAAATTATCCTCACGGTAATACCTCATTTCCTTCATAGATGGATTTTAAAGCACATAAGAGTCAATTGCAGTAACTTATTCGAGAAGTGTCGGCTCAACAAACATGATTAAGCTCTGATACATCTGAAGGGATATCACATGGCATTAAAAAAATGATCATACAGTGGAAAATTAGAATTTTTTTTATCACACAAGCCATGCAATAAACAACATAGAATCAAAAACATGCAATTTTAGGATTTCAATTGAACTTATTCCTTGAATGCACTTCAAAACTTGATTTTACAAAAACCAGTATATAAGATGAACCTATGTACCCTTAAACTCAATCACCAATGCCAAAGGTTCTACCTTTTATGCCAAACCACTATATGTTCGCACACACTTACAAAGTCGACCTAAAACAACAACGAGAGAGAAAAAAAACTCAAATGGCAAAACAATTTTAATCAATATATACTACTTAGTTAGGAATTAGTTGCATGCCAAATTCGATTAGGTATTTAGTTTGAATTTCGGCATCAACCTCTTCCTAATCAAGTGATATATTTTGATTCAAACTCATATAGGATTTAAACTCAAATAACATAATTATCTAAAGATAAATAAATAATTAATTATCCAAAGATAAACAAATAATTTGTTATCATCCATGTCATTGTCGTTTTTCACTCTCTCATGGATTAAAGTCCATTTAGCAATTTAATTACCCATTAACCATATTAATTTAACTTTAATTAAAAGCCCAAATTAATTCCCAATACTCTATGTATAATATTTTAGGCCTAATGCTTTATGTGCGATCCTATAGGTCTATCTAATATTGGTAATGGATTAATAAATAATCCAAAGGCTATATACATATATTCTCTAGCAAGATATTATAGCATTCCAAATTAAATAAAATGCAAATGGCATTTAGTCACCTAATGCAATTTAGCATAGTTCCTTGCCCACAAATATCAGAATTAATATTAGGCATGGAATAAGTCATCTTAATATATACTAATTTCTTTCTTACACTGAACTCTCAGATAAATAATGATTACTCATTATTTCATCTCTATATGGCAACACACTTCTCAGTTCACTAATCAAATGGTCGGTGATATTTTCTCTCTCATCGAGATGGGTAATCCTTTTACTTCTCTCATGCTCTCTAATATGAATTAGTGCATGCCCAAGAATACCCATACTTGTCACTCTGTTACGAGCACGTTAAGTGTATGTCAAAGTACACAATAATTCATAAAGAGTTTCATAGAGATTTTAGGTATAAGAACTTCGATACAAAACTTGCAATTGAGAAACACTTATGACTTGTATCGTATAGTGTTCTCATGAGCGGATTGAATCCAGATACCATGTTCTAAATATGTATCTATGATCTCTAATTGAGACTTAAGTCCTTATGTAACACCCTATTATAAATCCTTTACCATGTATCATGTTATACTTTTCAATCATATAATGGTAGGTCATTAACCCAAAGCTATATACATTTATCATATCAAAAATCCATTTATATAAGTATCCTATGCATCAAATAGGATTTCCCACAACTTCAGTCCTATAACTATGCATGCATAATGGCTTATTCTATCACATACTCATCAACTTCCATGTTAGTTATAACTATCTTTAACTTCATATCTTATCATGCATAACATTCATCAAATGATATAGCATATTTATAACTAAGCATTTTAGCTACTACATGCATGCATGCTTTAATATTATTTTACTACTACTTATTACATCACTTACTCCATATTACAAATTCATATATTTAGGAGCCCTTATTATAAATATTAAATGTGCATAAGAACTTGCACCAAAATATAACAAAAAAGAATCCTACATCGACTTCTACGACTTAGGTGTTGGCCTGTTTTGATGCAGAGATCGTTCCTAAGCTTAAGCTTTTACAACAGTACCTACATGGATTAAATAACCCGTGCTAAGCTATAAAGCTTAGTGGGGATGCTAATTTTGAAAGACAACCACTCATAGCGATTGTCGGAGACATATAACATACAATAATTGATAATACCAAGAATAACATATTTCAAATAAATAAATGACAGAATAGAATATCATTATTAACAATCAAATCTCATATTTATATTCACATGCTTGAAAATTTAAGGCATAACATAATAGGATCAGTATCAAAATATCCAATTATCACATATGCGATGGAAAATATAGTTAAACATATTATCTCTTGTATTATACTTTATTTATCTAATAGTTAACTATAACGCAATATCATAATAGTTTAGCCTACTTAAGTTCTAAAGGTGGATAACGGGATCGGTAGATACCAAGGTATCAAAACGATGGATATCCAAAGATATCAAAACTATGGAACCAATCAAGGCCAACTGTACGATGGACCAATCAAAGGCGCACACGAGGGCAAGTAACAAACTTAATGGTTGTGCAAGATCCAACAGGATCAACTATATTGTGGACCTAAAAAGGTCGACTGTGGAAGTTGCAATATCCCTATAGGCGCATATCTATCCAACAATCGAACTTTAGTGGCAGGAAAAAATAGTTTCTGAGTTTATTTAGTATATATATAAATATATCATGCTCACACCAATCTCATATATTTTGCTCATGTATGAACATATCATCATACTTATTCCTCTAGTGTATGACATATATTCATGCACACTTATAGTAATACAATTATCTGTGTTTGAACATACATATCATATGTACGCATCACATGTCATCTTTCGTTTATTAAACATCAAATAGGAGAACGTACCTGTTGGTCACTAATAATAACACATCTCGCCATTTAGTTTCTTTTATCATTGAATATCCTGAGAATTCATTGAACATCCTTTAAGTAAATATATATATATATATATCAATATTCTACTCATGCAAATGTTTGGCAAGTTATGATTTTATACATGATATGTAGGGGTGTCAAAGAAATAGCATAAAGTTTTCACTATACCAACAAGTCGCGAGCACGATAAAAGTGAAAGTAGCATTTCACGTCAGTACATTATCGCGATCGCGATCAATGTCGTGAGCATGAAATACCCAAATTAAGTAATTTACAATAATTTTTCAATTCAACAATTCTTGTATAGATTCCATTTTATGCCTAATTAACATGCTTATGTTTTACTTTATTAAAGCCCCTATTTTGTGTCTTAAAATTTGAGATACTTCAAATTAATACTTTCAAAAGATATTCCATAAATTTATCATCCACACTTAAATGACGAAATCTTATAATTCATCTAACTCACGTTATTGTCATGTTAAGTTTCCTTATAACACTGAAATTATATGAACCCAAAACTATCAGGTAAGCATAAATTCCTTCTTCAAATTTCACATACATTAACACATCAATGGTTATATCTAAAGATTTTTAATTTCATTTGCTATAAATTTCACTTACTAGTTTAAATGGTTTTCATAACTTGCGCAACAAAACTTCACAATTAATTCTCTTTTCCTTTAATTCAAAATTTCAATCAAACACAAGATGCTAAGAATGCTCTAATCCCATACCTTGGCCTAACTTTCCTTTAGCCAATTGATCTTTAACAAGACCTTTTCCTTTATCTTTTCTACCTTCTCCTTCTTTATCTACAATATAAATCATTCTCTAATCCATCATTTCCAGCAGCTAATCCCAACTGAAATCCACATAAAGAATGAAGAAGAAGAAGAAGATCAAGATTACCAAAATTAAACCATACCTTATTAATCTATATCAATATTTTCTTGAACAATCCACATGCATGCAATTTTCTTCATGAATTTATAGTAAATTGAGAGATGAACATAAAATTGAAAGAGATGAAAATGAATTCTCTCCTTTGGTGCCGTACCACTCTCACCTTTCTTTTTCTTTCCACTAAAACCAACATATATATAGTGCTATGGTAATTATTCTTCTTGGTCCTTCAAGGTTTTGCATGTCACACCGTAGACACACACTTCTTTGCATGCTATAAATTATTCCCACCACTTAGTCTATTTCATAAACCAACCCCACCATTTAACCCTTTCCTTAAATTGGCCTCTCCATTATTCTTTAATTCTCAATTGACCCCTAAAATATCATAATTACAAATTTACCCTTAATCAATACTTTATACTCTAATTATACCTCGATTAATATTAAACCACACTATTAAATTTTATTTTCATGCAATGAAAATAATAAAAACATATTTCATCCCTTATCCCAAACTTATACGAATTTCTTATTTACTTTTTAATCTCAATCAAATGAAAACCCCTCTCAAAACATGAGATTTCAATTAGGATCATGTAAGAGGTCTCACAATTCTCTCCCTCTTAAGGAATTTCGTCCCCAAAATTCATACCTGATTTAAACAATTGAGGATATTGCTTTATCATGGATGCCTCTAGATCCCAAGTTACTTCCTGTACACCATGATGTTGCTAGAGTACTTTCACCAAAGGGATTTGCTTGTTCCTCAATTGTCTGATTTCCCTAGCCAGGATTTCCTTTGGTTCCTCATCATACGTGAAATCTGGCTGTAATTGAATATCTTGAACTTGTAACTTGTGAGATTCATCAAAGTGATATCTTTAAAGCATAGACATATGAAACACATCATGAAGCTTGGTCAATTCTATAGGAAGAGCCAATCTATAAGCTACTGGTCCGAATCTTTGAAGAATTTCATACGAACCATTAAATCTCGGACTGAGTTTCCCCTTTTTCCCAAATCTAAGCACTTTTCTCCAGGAAGATACCTTTAAAAACACTTTGTCACCCACCTGGTACTCGATATCTTTTCTTTTCAGGTCAGCATATGATTTTTGCCTATCACTAGCTTCTTTCAGCCTCTGCTTGATAACCTGAACTTTTTCCTCTGTATCTCTAACTAGGTCAAGACCAATTAACATACATTCAGTCAACTCAGTCCAGCAGACTGGAGTTCTACATTTCCTGTCATTGTAGCCATGTATTGACTATAGGTAACTGAATAAGGTCACCATAAAGAATAAATACCCTCTACCTAGAATTGATGATTTTTTTACCAATTAAAAGGTGTAAGTGTATTTTCAAAAATTAACTTCGGATCAAGATATCACTAGCATCGGGTTAGAGAAGTAGATGTACCAAAGATAGCTTTCCATACCTGATATGGTCATTAGAAGTTCCTTGTCATGCCATTTAGCCTCACTAATGCACCAGCAACATTCATGGATTTGATGAATTGCATCTTCTATCCATATCTTGATCAGTTCATGGTGGTATTTATTGATGACAACCTAGTGCATTCAAAAACCCCAGAAGAATATGATAGACATTTGATTTAATAGGTAAAAAGATGTATGCAAAGTTCAACAAGTGTGAATTGAGTTGAATGAAGTTACTTTTCTTGGCCATATGGTATCAACAGAAGGGATTAAAGTTGGCCTTAAAAAGATTGAGGCCATCCTATAATGGAAACCACCTAAAAATGTAGCTGAAGTGAAGAGTTTTCTTGAATTAGCTTGCTACTAAAGGCGATTTGTCAAGGAATTTTTCATGATAGCTTCTCCACTCACCAAGATATTGTAGAAGAATACTAAATTTGAGTGGACTGATAGATGCCAGGAGACTTTTAAAAAGCTAAAACAACATGTTAATAGAAGCAACTATGCTTACACAACCTACTTCAAGTAAACCTTATATCATCTACAGTGATGCTTTAAGGAATGGGTTAGGATGTGTGCTCATGCAAAAAGTCAAAGTTGTAGCCTATACTTCTAGATAACTTAAACCTCATGAAAGAAACTACCCTATCCATGATTTGGAGCTAGTAGCAATTGTATTCGCACTGAAGATTTAAAGGCATTACCTATGCAGTGAGAAATGTTATATTTACACAAATCATAAGAGTTTAAAATATTTACCCACTTATAATGAACTCAACTTGAGATAGAGGCATTTGTTAGAGCTTTTTAAAGATTATGATTGTTTGATTGATTAGTAAAGCAAATGTGGTGGTCGATGCACTTAATAGAATATACCTAGTAGCTTTTATAGGCTATGAATGTTAAGTTAAATGTAGCTGAAGATAGGGCACTCATAGCTAAAATACAACTAAAATTGAATTGGTTATAGCATGTGAAAAGTACCCAAAGGAAAGATGATAGGTTAGCCTCTATCATTTCTTAAATACAGGAAGGGAGGGATAGAGAATTCTTGTTTGGTTGTGATGATTGCTTGTACTACAAAGGAAGGATTTATGTGATAGATAATGCAGAATTATATAAGAACATCTTGATAGGGGCCTACAATAGTAACTTGGCTATGCATCCAGGTAGTAATAAAATGTACCAAGACTTGAAAGGAACATATTGGTGTTCTTGGATGAAGAGAGAAATAGTATACTTTGTGATTAAAAGTTTGACATATCAGTAAGTAAAAGTAAGACATCAGGTTCCTTTTGGACTGCTAAAACCTATCAACATACAAGAATGAAAATGGGAATGTGTCACCATGGACTTCATGTCTTGTTTGCCACTTACCTAAAGGCAACAAAACTCTATTTGGATGATAGTTGATAGACCGAAAAAATCTACGCACTTCATACCAATAAGATCCAATTTTTCGTTAACAAGGTTAGAAAATATTTACATTAGCAAAATATTGAGGCTCCATGGTGTTCCTATCTCTATCATTTCATATAGAGATCTTCATATCACATCTAGATTTTTCAAGAGGCATTGGGAACTCACTTGGATCATAACATTGCTTTCATCCATAAACTGATTGATAATTTGAGCAAATGATACAGATATTAAAGGATACATTGGGGTGCTGTATATTGAAATTTAGTAGTAATTGGGAGAAATACCTTTCATTGGTAGAATTTTTTGGGAATTATCGGTTACATGCATCTCATACATAAGCAAAATTTAAAATTTTTAACCAATATATTTGATCTTGCCATGAATTTACAATATAGATATTATTGAGAATAAGAAAAATCACCTTTGATTTTTGTTGTATGGTTGATTTTCCTTCGCACCAGGTTGTCGCAAACCACAGTGTCCAAAATCGAACACTTCAAATGAGTAATCCCTTCAAGTGGTTGAGTTAAAGTCCATACTTTATTCTCATAGATGGAGTCCATTTCAGATTGCATAACCTTAAGCCATAAATCACGTTCTGAACTGTTCAAAACTTCTTGATAGTTTGCAGGCTCATTGTCCTCTACTACAGTTATGCCTATATCCGAATCAATGTGAAATCCTTATCTCACAAGGATAGAATGCATCCTAGTAGATCTTTTAGGATTTTATGTATAATCAGGTTCAACTGCAATCTCATCATTATGAAATTCAGTTTCGGGTTCAATCAGTTGATCTTCTTCTATTTGTGGGTCTTGAACTTCACCAAGTTCAATTTTACTCCCACTGTCCTCTCGTAGGAGAAATTCTCTTTCTAAGAAGACAACATGCCTTAAAACAAATACCTTTTGTTCTAAGGGATGATAGAAATAATATCCAAATGTTTCTTTTGGATATCCCACAAATAAATATTTGTCAGACTTAACATCTAGTTTGTCTAACATTATCCTCTTCACATAAGCTGGACAATCCCATAGTTTCATATGAGAAAGCGTGGGTTTCTTGTTATTCCACATCTAATGTGGAGTAACATCAATCGATTTACTAGGAAATCTGTTTAACACATAAATAACAGTTTCTAGTGCATATCCCCAAAAGGACTTAGGCATGTCTGCTCGGCTCATCATTGATCAAACCATATCTAATTGTGTTAAATTTCTCCTTTCAGATACACCATTTTGTTGTGGTGTATATGGTGGAGTCCATTGAGATAAAATCCCATTATCTCTAAGATAATCCTGAAATTCTTGGCTTAAGTATTCTCCACCTTGATCTGATCTAAGTGTTTTAATACTCTTGCCAAGTTGTTTCTCTACTTCATTTCTGAATTCTTTGAACTTTTTAAATGCTTCTAATTTATATTTCATTAAATAGATGTATCCAAACCTGGAATAATCAGCTATGAAAGTAATGAAGTAGGAGTAACATCCTCTGGCATGTGTAGTCATTGGACCACATAATTCTGAATGTATTAAGTCTAAAACCATTTTAGCTCTTTCTCCTTTACCAATAAAGGGAACTTTTGTCATTTTTCCCAATAAACAAGATTCGCATGTATCAAATGATTCATAATCAAATGATCCCAAATCACCTGACTTGTGTAATTTGGTCATGTGTTTCTCATTTATATGGCCTAAACGACAATGCCATAAATATGAGGTATTTAGATTATCATGTTTCATTCTCTTGGTATCCACATTATTCACTTCTTTAATTAAATCAAGAAAAAATATACCATTCTCAATGATAGCTTTTGCATAAAACATATTGTTCTTAAAAATGTAACAACACTTGTCCTTTAAAGAAATGTCATAATCGTTCAATAAATAACTGAAATAAATAATACTCTTGAATAAAGCTGTAACATAATAACAATTATTTAATTCCAGTACTAATCCACTCGGAAGAGGCAAATGGTAAGTCCCCATAATCGTTGTAGAGATGTTTTGTCTAGTAGCTGACTGCAAACATATCTCTGCCTTTCCAACTCTTCTAAAGCTTCTAAGCCCCTATAGATCATTACACAAATGAGATCCACATCCGGTATCTAATACCCAAGATTGTTTTGAAGCAATAAAATAAGTATTAATTTTAATCATATAAATACCTAAAGTAGAAGCATTGGCTTGCTTTTTCTCCTTGAGAGAATCTAAATAGGCCTTGCAGTTATGCTTCTAATGACCATCCTTTCCACAATGGAAGCAAGTTCCTTTGGAATTCTCTTTCTTGGCAAACTTCTTCTTGGAGATCCCACCATTTTTTGGCTGCGCCTTGGTTATCTTCTTCTTCTTCTTCTTCTTCTGCTTCTTGCCTTTAGTAGAAGTGACAACCATGACACTTTTTGGATCCTTTTTAAAGGATCCATCAGCTGTCTCGAGCATGTCTATTAACTCAGAAATGGTTACTTGGATCTTGTTCATGTTGAAGTTAAGCACGAAAGGTGTATAACTTGGGGCCAATGAGTACAAGATTAAATCTATGTATAGATCATCATCCATAACATAGCCAAGCCTACTCAAATGCTCAATATACCCATACATCTTCAATGCATGAGCAGCAGCTAAGTGCCTTCCACCATTTTGCAACTAAATAGAGCTTGAGCAATCTCATATTGCTCAGTTCTAGCCTGAGAAGAATAAAGCACCTCTAGATGCAAAATGATGGTTCTAGCATCCATCATCTCATGTTGCTTTTAAAGCTCCGAGGACATAGCACCCAGCATCAGACATGCTGTCGCTTCACTATCCTCCATGTGTTTTTTATAAGTGCCTTTGATCTCATCAATGGCATCATCTGATGGAAGTGGTGGTGGATCTAAATAATCTAATTACATATTACAATTTGAAAAGAAATACAAACAAAAAACAAGTGGCCGAGACATGAAAGTCCTCATTGGGTCAAAATATGCATAATGCTCAATCACATTGGGCCTTGTCCATAACTATCCATCATGCCAATCATACACCCTTATATGCATTTCTAATGCATAAAGTAGTGGATTATTAACATTATTTCAACTCTTGAAACATTCTTTTGAGTTATTTTAATAATGTGATCAAATTAGGAAACTTTTTCATTTTGAAAACTTTCATTTTAGGAAACCTTCTTGCATGCATGTGTTCTTTCCTTAATAATCAATCCAATTGATTATTAATTAATTATTAATTGATTATTTAATTAATTAATCATATTAAATAATTAAAAGAATCATTTTGCATATAATAATAGCTATCAATCTAGCATTAAAATGGCACCATTTGAAGCATTGTATGGAAGCAAATGTAGTACTCCGCTATATTTGATCAAGTTAAGTGAAAATAAAATAGTGGTGCCATAATTGATTAATGAAATTGACGAAAAGGTAAAATAGATCAAGGATAACTTGAAAGCTATAATAGATAGGGAAACATCTTATATAGACTTAAAAAGGAAATAAATAGAATTCAATATAGGTGATAAAAGTATTCCTAATGGTTTCACCATAGAGAAAAATCTTAATATTTGGCAAGAAAGGCAAGCTTAGCCCTAGCTTTATTGGCCAATATAAAGTGTTTGTAGCGGGTCTAACCAGTGGCCTATAGATTAAAGTTAGCACCAAAATTAAGGAGAATATATGTTTATTTTATGTATCAATTTTGAAAAGATATCGATCAGACCCATCATATGTCATCATATAGAAAGAAGTCCAACTACGATCGGACTTAACATATGATGAAGAACCGATGAGGATTTTTGCAAGAGAAATTAGGCAACCGAGGAACAAGCAGATCCCACTTCTTAAAGTACTCTAGACCCATCATAATATGGAAAAAGTGACTTGTAGAACCAGAGGAAGCCATGAAGCAGAAGTATCCTTAACTTTTCAATCAAGATAAATTTCAAGCATGAAATTTTTATTAGTAGGGGAGAAATGCAATACCCTAAAAATTTTCATTTGACATATATGGTATATTTAAGAGCATAAATAGTAATCCAATGATAGTTTTTGGAGTGATTATAATAGAATAGTATAGTAAAATTTAAAAGTGCTTAAATATTAAATATGCTCAGCTTAGAGAAATCTAAGAATAGGTCACCTATATCAAAGTTGTAGTTAATCATTAGGTGGGATAATATGAGTTATATGGAGTTTGATGATGTAATTTGAGATAAAACTGAGCTTAATTAGGTCTTAAAAATCGATAGCGAAGATTTTTCTCCATATCGTATAAGGGTTAATTGAAAGTTTGACCGCACTAAGAAATATCCTATTGACCTTTAAAAATCATTTCAATCATATAGACCATTTAGAAATAATGTAAATGAGCTATTGGCAATGGAAAATAATTTTTTCGATAGTTTCAAAATTTCAGGCTTTGAAAAGGCTGAGTATGCCTTTGGAATTAGAAGTATATCAAAACGTTATCTGAATTACTTACAATTTTAACTGTATGCTTTTTCATTTGCAAGTGATATGGGGTAAAATTTTAAAGTATTATAATAAGTGGAATATCAGTTTCAAATAAAGGTGAAAAATAATGGGTAAATTAATTATGGGCTTTAAAAGCCATATTTAATTCATCAAAAGGAATAATTGTTATTCAAAAATTAACCATTATTAGCTACATGCATCAGTATAACTTGAAGAAGTGAAGAAATAAAATAAATCATGACAAGCTGCGTAGAAAAATAAGCCATTAGATTAAATAGAAAATGCAAAAATTTTAACCCTAAATTTTATGGACTTAAGGATGGCCTAGAGGGGTTAAGAATACTATAGATTTCTACCTAAAATTTGGCCATTTTCTTCCCTATTCCTTGGGAAATCCGAACCAGCCTTAAAAATTCAATTCATGATTTTTCTTCTTGCTCTTTCAATTTCCCACAAAATCTTGAGCCTTAATTCAACCTAAATACACTAAAAGGTATCCTCTTCAACATAAAAATAGAATTGGAGCAAAAAAGAGCTTGGAAAATAAGAATTTTTAGTGAGAAAGGTAACTTAATTTGGTAAATTCCTAGATTTTTTATAAAAATAACTAGGGATTTTGTTATAAGCTTATAGAGCATCAATAGTTTAGTTTTTTAGTATCTTTTATATGTTTAAATTCATAGAACAAACTCATTAATTTCTTCTTCCTATTTTTGGCCTAAAGAGGAATTCCAAGAGAAAGAGAAAAGTAAGGAAGAGAAAAGAAAAGGGAAGGAAGAATTGAGAACTTTCAAGCCATTTCGAGCTTAATAGAATTAAATTACACTTAATTTCATTTATTTAATTGAATTTAACCTAGAATTTACAATAAATAACTATATAAAATTTAGTAAAAATTTTAAATAAATTAAGATAACTTGATAAAATTATGAATTAATATGATAGATAAAATGATGAATTAAAATGATATAAATGTAAATGAGTAAAGAAAATAATTTAGCAATGAGAAATCCTATAGTGTCTGAATTATTTACTAACGGATAATATAAAGTAATTTGATAATTAATGTTATAGTTTATAAGAAGTACATAATATGATGCTTAAAGAATGCAATAAAATTTATTTGTATTAAAAATAATAAAGAGACATAATTATGTACTAGTAAACATAATGAAGGAATTAAAGGTAACCTAGGATTTTTAATGCAAATTAGATTAATTTCATCATATAGATGATTAAATTTTATTTAGAAATACATATGGAATGTAAATGAATAAATAATCACATTGTTTGTTTGAAAAGTACAATGAGGCCAAATAATGAATGTGATGATAATGGCATGTTTCATTTATTTTCATGTGATATTATATATATTATGCATACATAATGAATATATGATTGTTAGGCATGAATGGATGCTAAATAAGTAAATGGTAATTATGACATAATGTTACTAATATGAATAATTACATAGAAATATAATGTAAAATAAAATATACATTTGCCCATAGTTTACTGTGGCAAATCTAGGACCATAGGATATAATGGCTAGCCATAGCGATACATATAGCATAGTGCCACCATGAGATTTGATTTATTGGTCACACTGAGCAGTAGCTGGCACATAACATAATATAGAGGAGTTTGACCATATTAAGTGATCCCTCCAGCCATACTAGAGCAGCAAAATCATATTAAGCAGTCCCTCCAGTCCATTAGAATCATTAGAGTCCTTATCTCATATATTTTGGTTCGAGGATTTCCATATATCACCGATAAGGGAAAATCAGAATTATATAAGAAATTAGGGATAAAGTGGTATTTTTTACATAAAAGATGTCATAAATGTAAATAAAGAAGGCATAATGTGAAAAATGCGATTATGGGTTTAAAAGGGGTAAAAATGTAATTACATGATGAAATAGGGGTAAAATCGTAAATTGGCATTAAAATGTGATTAAAAGGGTTAAAATGGGTAAATAGGTAAAAAAAAGCAAAATTGTAAATAAGAAGAAGTTCGAGGACCAAAACTTAACTGCCACCTTATGGGTATATATATAGACTAAAATGTAAATTTACCACTTAAGATGAAATTAAAGACAAAAGAAGCAAAAGGAATCATATTTGGAATTAAATAAGTTAAAATATGATAAAAAAATAGTATAGGAACTGAATTATAATTTTCTACTGAAGAAAGAAATTAAATGAACTTAAGAAAAAAATAAGTAATAAAATTATTAATTGGAATTTACAGCATTAAAGTATAAATTTCAAGTGAATTAATTAACAATAACAAATAGGTGTAAAATGGTAATTTTACTTAAAGTAGTTTTATTAAATGAAATTTTATGTAGTTGTATTCACCATTAGGCAACAATGTTGCTTAGCATATAGTTTGTTTTGCCCACGCATAAAGACAGGTAAATTAATGCTAATCAAAAGGAGACAAAGTGGCATGTACATGTAAAGACTTTTGGTTATGTACTTTTGTTTTATGTATATATGCTTTAGTAGTTGCGAACTTGGTGTATGTAATATGGCATGTAATGAACGCTAAATGTTAGTAAATTTGATGACATGTGCAATGTGATATGTGTAATGTACTTGAGTTTTGTGGACTGATGTTAGAAGTGTTGGGTATGTTGTTGGAATATTAGAGGTAGAGGTTCCTATTTGCGAGTGTAATTTCGTCCATTTGTAGGTTTGGCTAGCATGATTTATAAGACATCATGCTGCTGAAATTTATATCAAATAAATGGTAACCTAGCGATGCCAAATTTGACTTAAGAATGGAATGGTAAATTGAGCTATCAACTGATCACACAAAATGGAAAACTAAGTTGTTGTATGAGATCACTGATAATATATGTCATGAAGTATGAAAATATGAATGAACCTAAGGTGTCACATCACATTTTTAACATTTAATTCAAATTGTAAAATAAAATGAAAAAAACAATAATCGAAGAAAAATAGCAAAAAATGCAAATGTCTAAAAATGCCATAAGAATTATGAGTTAGTACATATGCTTAAGCCATGCCCAAATGACTACTTTTGATCTTAGAATTCCTAAGCTTGAAGAATGAACATTTTATCTAGATAGCTTGATTTGGGTTTTAACTTTATATTTTTTATTTTGATCTTAATAACTTGAGATTGTAAATTGAATTTAATATGTATGCTATGCAACTTGTTTCCTTTATCAGTTTTAAGCAATAAAAGTTAGTTGTTAACTATCCTTTACTTAAGTACCCTTTCATGGCAAGGGACTTGTTGGAAACACTATGCCTGTTTTGAAGAAGTTAAGAATTTTCTAATCCTTAAACTTAAATTTTAGTATTCTTGCTTTAGGGCAAGCAAGGTTTAAGTATGGGGTGATTTTATAGCATGCAATATAGCATAGATATACAATATAATTATGTTATTTTTTCTTAGTTGTATGTATATATTTGTTTAATTTTGTTTTTTTTTCTCACTTTTTATTTCTTTTGTATTTATAGGTTCCTTAGTACTTTAATGAGTGATCTAAAGTTCAATTTGGTGTTTTGAACGGTAAGATTGAAGATTAAAGAGTAAATGAGAAAATTTATGGCTGTACTAAGTCAGTTTCTAGGGTTCTAACTATGACATGCATCAGGCCCCACTTGCATTAGAGTTCACTCTCGGAGGCTTGCTTTTATGATCTAAGACTAGATGCACCTTATAAAACTTTCTAAATAGGCCACTTTATAATAGGAACGGGTTTAGGCCTAATCGTATTATTGGTAATCAATCTATAAAGGCATCTAAGCAGGCTAAAGAGTTAGGTATCATGGAGTCACCACCAAACAAAATATTTGAAAAGTCAATCTAACCTTTGATGCCCAAATAAAGATTGGTGTTCGGAACATCACTCTTATTTATAGCCTAATTAGGTGTTTGTTGTAATAGAGTTTTTATTATTAGTTCACTACCTTCTTTCTCACATGATGCATTACGATAGATTAAATAAACCTATCAATCCAAGCAAACAGTGATAAATAAAACAATAAAATAATAGACAAATAAATCATACATAAATTATTACAAAGGTAAGTCATCCAAAAAGAAAATGTAATGACATAAATAAATCGGGGCATTCACTTAGGTTGGGATCATTGGTTTTGCCATAAATATTTACAAAAAAATGTGCTTTTATTATTTATGTCATTTTTGGGTCAAAAATTGGACATTGGTCCATTTTTATTAAGAAAGCCCATATTGATTAGTATAAAATGAATTTAAGTGAATTTTTCAATTAACATAAGAAAATCATTTATTAATGACTATTAAATTTTAGAATTGAATTCATCCTAAATGAATAATAATGTACAAAAATTATTAAGTGAAATAAACTAAAATGAAATTATAAATAAAGAAAAGTAAAGGAAAGCATAATGTAAATGTAATAAAAAAATATAATAAGAATGATAAAAGGATATAAACAAAACCGTCTAAAGGTTTTCCATCCAAGGCCAATTAATCTCCAAAAGAACTCTTCAATGCATGATAAATAAATGCTTAAAGAAACACAAATAAAGAAACAATTAACACTTAAAAGTATAATGAGCCAAAAAAATTAAAATAATCATAACAAATACATTTTAGAATAAAATATTAAATGAACAGAATATCAATCATATGAAAACATAAGTGTTAATGACAACTTATCTACCTTGTCTAATATCCCTATGCTCTCTAATAACTGCTGCAACATGAATCTACTAGCTCGATACTAGACCTGAGTTAGCACGACATATCTCTGTGCCTTATTTATCATCATCCACTCTAGAGTTGATAAAGTGGCAGTGGCACATGGCTCATGACAGGAGGCCATCTGCACTAAGGTCAAAGTTAGTTCCATTAAAGTAACTTAGTACACAAGTAATCACATCAATTAAATTGCAAAAAAATTAGATAATTAAAAAAATTTTGCAGCATGCTAGCATATGTCAGAGCTAGCCACCTTGCATAGAAATACATGTTAAGCAACATAGACAAACCACGAATATCTTAAACTCATTAGTAGGTCTTATAACAATCATGCACATTATCTACAAAAATCTAACAAAATTTTGGTAGCATATAGGCTAGAAATATGCCTTCCCTCTATAAAGAAATTTGATTTGAACAATATGAGTAATAAGCAACATAGGCCAGCAGGCCAACAAGCAATTTTACTTTAATTCAGGATTTATTTTCTAACGTGCTATTGTGTCTAAAAGATAGTGACTAAGAAACCTACTTTTTTTGTTCTATTCTTTATTTATGTTTTACAATTATTGTTTCTACAAAAATAATGATTAAGCTATTTGCAATTAATAATGTGGCGTATTTTCCCATGATAAAATCAACAATCTAAATTAAATCTTAACAATAAATGGTACAACTATCAATATTTATTTTAAACTATAAATAAAAGACATAAACTAACTCAAATTAAATTATTTACAGCAAACCCAAAATGGCAATTTATTCAATTACAAAACTCTCAAAAGTTTTAATAGCTAATTCTCAAGCATATAATTTTCATTTTTGTTGTATATTATTTTTATATTGCAAATCGCCTAATGTAACTTAAAAAGGGAAATTTGTTTCATTTTTAATCATTTTTTACATTTTTAAATAAAATAAATTAAAAGAAAATAACAAATAAAAAGAAGGGAAATGAGGTAAGCATATAGGCTAGAAATATGCCTTCCCCCTATAAAGAAATTTGATTTGAACAATATGAGTAATAAGCAACATAGACCAGCAGGCCAACAAGCAATTTTTCTTTAATTCACGATTTATTTTCTAACATGCTATTGTGTCTAAAAGATAGTGACTAAGAAACCTAACTTTTTTGTTCTATTCTTTATTTATGTTTTACAATTATTGTTTCTACAAAAATAATGATTAAGCTATTTGAAATTAATAATGTGGCGTATTTTCCCATGATAAAATCAACAATCTAAATTAAATCTTAACAATAAATGGTACAACTATCAATATTTATTTTAAATTATAATTAAAAGACATAAACTAACTCAAATTAAATTATTTACAGCAAACCCAAAATGGCAATTTATTCAATTACAAAACTCTCAAAAGTTTTAATAGCTAATTCTCAAGCATATAGTTTTCATTTTTGTTGTATAGTATTTTTATATTGCAAATCGCCTAATGTAACTTAAAAAGGGAAAATTGTTTCATTTTTAGTCATTTTTTTTACATTTTTAAATAATATAAATTAAAAGAAAATAACAAATAAAAAGAAGGGAAATGAGGTAAGCATATAGGCTAGAAATATGCCTTCCCCCTATAAAGAAATTTGATTTGAACAATATGAGTAATAAGCAACATAGGCCAGCAGGCCAACAAACAATTTTTCTTTAATTCAGGATTTATTTTCTAACATGCTATTGTGTCTAAAAGATAGTGACTAAGAAACCTACATTTTTTGTTCTATTCTTTATTTATGTTTTACAATTATTGTTTCTACAAAAATAATGATTAAGCTATTTGCAATTAATAATGTGGCGTATTTTCCCATGATAAAATCAACAATCTAAATTAAATCTTAACAATAAATGGTACAACTATCAATATTTATTTTAAACTATAAATAAAGGACATAAACTAACTCAAATTAAATTATTTACAGCAAACCCAAAATGGCAATTTATTCAATTACAAAACTCTCAAAAGTTTTAATAGCTAATTCTCAAGCATATAATTTTCATTTTTGTTGTATATTATTTTTATATTTCAAATCGCCTAATGTAACTTAAAAAGGGAAATTTGTTTCATTTTTAATCATTTTTTTACATTTTTAAATAATATAAATTAAAAGAAAATAACAAATAAAAAGAAGGGAAATGAGGCAAGCATATAGGCTAGAAATATGCCTTCCCCCTATAAAGAAATTTGATTTGAACAATATGAGTAATAAGCAACATAGACCAGCAGGCCAACAAGCAATTTTTCTTTAATTCAAGATTTATTTTCTAACATGCTATTGTGTCTAAAAGATAGTGACTAAGAAACCTACTTTTTTTGTTCTATTCTTTATTTGTGTTTTACAATTATTATTTCTACAAAAATAATGATTAAGCTATTTGCAATTAATAATGTAGCGTATTTTCCCATGATAAAATCAACAATCTAAATTAAATCTTAACAATAAATGGTACAACTATCAATATTGTTTTTAAACTATAAATAAAAGACAAAAACTAACTCAAATTAAATTATTTACAGCAAACCCAAAATGGCAATTTATTCAATTACAAAACTCTCAAATGTTTTAATAGCTAATTCTCAAGCATATAATTTTCATTTTTGTTGTATATTATTTTTATATTGCAAATCGCCTAATGTAACTTAAAAAGGGAAATTTGTTTCATTTTTAATCATTTTTTTACATTTTTAAATAATATAAATTAAAAGAAAATAACAAATAAAAAGAAGGGAAATGAGGTAAGCATATAGGCTAGAAATATGCCTTCCCCCTATAAAGAAATTTGATTTGAACAATATGAGTAATAAGCAACATAGGCCAGCAGGCCAACAAGCAATTTTTCTTTAATTCAGGATTTATTTTCTAACATGCTATTGTGTCTAAAAGATAGTGACTAAGAAACCTACTTTTTTTGTTCTATTCTTTATTTATGTTTTACAATTATTATTTCTACAAAAATAATGATTAAGCTATTTGCAATTAATAATGCGGCGTATTTTCCCATGATAAAATCAACAATCTAAATTAAATCTTAACAATAAATGGTACAACTATCAATATTTATTTTAAACTATAAATAAAAGACAAAAACTAACTCAAATTAAATTATTTACAGCAAACCCAAAATGGCAATTTATTCAATTACAAAACTCTCAAAAGTTTTAATAGCTAATTCTCAAGCATATAATTTTCATTTTTGTTGTATATTATTTTTATATTTCAAATCGCCTAATGTAACTTAAAAAGGGAAATTTGTTTCATTTTTAATCATTTTTTTATATTTTTAAATAATATAAATTAAAAGAAAATAACAAATAAAAAAAAGGGAAATGAGGTAAGCGTATAGGCTAGAAATATGCCTTCCCCCTATAAAGAAATTTGATTTGAACAATATGAGTAATAAGCAACATAGGCCAGCAGGCCAATAAGCAATTTTACTTTAATTCAGGATTTATTTTCTAACATGCTATTGTGTCTAAAAGATAGTGACTAAGAAACCTACATTTTTTGTTCTATTCTTTATTTATGTTTTACAATTACTGTTTCTACAAAAATAATGATTAAGCTATTTGCAATTAATAATGTGGCGTATTTTCCCATGATAAAATCAACAATCTAAATTAAATCTTAACAATAAATGGTACAACTATCAATATTTATTTTAAACTATAAATAAAAGACAAAAACTAACTCAAAATGGTCTAGAAATGGGGAAGAAATGCTTGAAAAACTGAAAAAGAAACTTCAAAAGTCACGACAATGGCGATTTCATAAAGGAAAAAGGAATAAGAAGAAGAAGAAAGGCCTATTTTCTCAAAATTTGATGTGACATAAAGTTGGCCATCTATTGTAGCAAGCGATGGCTAATGTCCCATCTATAACTCCAATTTTTTAATTTAAAATACTTTTAAGCCAAAACTGGATAAAAGTGATTTCTAACCTTCCTTATCAACACTTTTTTATGTAAAAAAATTATTTCTATGGCCTAGTGTGAGGCCCCTAACATGATCTTAATTAAAAATGTATATTTTTAATGGGGCTATAATTAATTGAGATTAATTTAAAAATATGAATTTCATAGAAGGTGTGGGACAAGTGATACATTCTTTTATTATATTAATTGCATGAAAAAATTAAATTATTAGTTTGGTTTAATAATGTACAAGGGTGTAATTGAAGCATGAAGTATTAATTTAAGGGTCAATTTATAAATATGACATTTTAAAGGTCAAATATGAATGAAATAATGATTTATGAGGTTGATTTAAGGGAAGGAATAAATGGAGACATCAATGTATAGTATGCAAAAAGGTGAGAGATATATGTGCGACATGCAAAAAGCGAATGGATTAAAATGGAAATTTTACATGTCATTATATATAAGCTAAATTAAGAAGAGAGGGATGATGAAAGGGACAACATTTCCTTTAGAAGTTACAAGAATTTCTTTCATCTCTTTAAGTATATTCATTGTTAATCTCTCTAAGAAATCCTTGAAGAAAAATCCTTGCATGTAGAATTAACAAATGATAACTATTTTTAAACATTAAGGTAAGCTTATTAATTTGATAATTCATCTCTTCTTCTTCATTGTCTTCTTATTTGCTTGATGTTGGATTGAGTTAAATGCTGGAAGTTTATGATAAACGGATGAATTGTTGTTAAAGGAGAAGAAGAAGGAAAAAGCAAAGCAAAAGGGAAGGTATAAGATTGAAGCTAAAAGGGGTATTTTCTACAAAGGTATGGGTTTCTTAGGATTCTCATGTATGTATGTGTTTAAAAGGAGAAGAAAATTGATTTTTTGTATGATAGGTTGAACAAATAATTTGAGCCTAATTTCATTGATGATTCGATAAGAAAAAACATGTAAATATCTAGAATTAGTTGTTGTAATTTCAGCATAATTAGAGTTGGTAAGCTTGATTTGAGATAATTTTAAGTTTATAATTTACATAAGTAATATACCATTAATTTTGAAGAAGCAACTTAGGGCTAAATGTGTCTATATGTTGTTCATAATTTCACTTGCAATTATAGTGGGATGATGATTTCGGTTTTGGATCAGTTAGTGGAAAATATGATGTAATTCTTGATATAATTGTCAGAATGATATAAGGTCAAATGCTATGAAAAATATACTTATAAATGAACATTTTATATGAAGGAAGCATTACCAAATTCTATTTGCATAAATGTCTAATTTTGGCTTGAAATTTATAAGAACTGGTTACATTGTTAAGGAACAAATTGTGATATTTCAAACATAAATCTTTGTAGAGGAGTCAAAATGCTATGTTGTAAAATTATGGATAAACTAGATACCTAGGAAAAGACCTTTGTTGAAGAAAATTAGTCTGATTCCTTCTCTATTTTATTCTATGAATTTTATAAGTGGTAATAAAGAAAAAAAATTGTATTTGATTTCATGAACCACCTATGTTTTTTCTTAAATATCTTGAATTATAGATGCCATATTGAGGTGAATTTTTATGTTTTAAAAACCTGACATACAGGGGAATAAATTTGTAGGAGATCACTTGGCCTAAAAATAACACTGTCCAAATAAAAAATGGCACACAAGTTGGATCCAGTGTGCTGCCCCTGTGTAGAGTTTTGTAGTCACAATCTTAAAGTATATTTTATTATAGTTTAAATATGGTTATGCTAAATATGTGTCTCTATGAAAACACATTGAATTGGATATAGCATATGATATGATTAATGATAAAGGTCCATATATAAATACATATTCATATATGTGTATAAGCAAAGATTATTGGTAATGATATTAAATATGCATATGTGATTGAACTTATATACTTGCTTGTTATTCGTAAAATTATTTACATGTACGTACTCCCATGAAGAGTAAATGTGTATTTCAACATGCACTCATGCTATGAAAAAAATACAATTATATGACCATGTTCAAGTGTAGTGCCTTAAGGATAGCATGATAAAGTACATATTATGATTATATATGCTAAATTGTCAATACTTGACATGTTTTATGCCTATATGAACACATGTGTTTATATATACTAGGGATTATGAATCTTTTTACATGATCACATACAAATGATGTGCTATAATGTAAATTTCTAAGAATAAGGCATGTTATATGATGAGCATTTAAACAAGTATGATACTTTACGTGATTGTCATAGTATGATCATGCCAAAAAGTGATATCTGATGATAGCATGATTAAAAAGTACATGAATCACCATATGAACCTTATATACGTAATTATGCCATAGCAATAATATATCTATCCTATGGTTATACATGTGCAAATTGATTAGTTAAGTGCAAACATGATATATGAAAAGAGATTTAAACAAAGTATTGCCTGCAATTAGAGTTCAATTGTGGATAGATAGATGCCTATAGGGATATTAGAATTAGATCATGAACAGCCCGTTTGGGTTGCTAGTTGACCCCGTTTTGGTCCATTTGACCTTTCCAATATACAATTGACCCCGTTTGGGTCTATAATTCTAATATCCTTGGATATCCACTGATTTGATACCCTCGGGTATCCAGCATTCCCGTTATCCATCTTTATAACTTAAGCAGGCTAGGTTATAGTATAAATACATCATAGTCAATTTCAGTATAACAAAGCATATGATATATTGGATATCATGTTCAATTATGTATTCTAATGCATGTATTATATTTATTCAAATAAATATATATATGTTCAGATCATTATGTGAAGTTTTGAAATTTTATGGATGCTAAATTGAATGCAAGATTACATTGTTGATTAAAAATATCATATTTTTAACATATACTTATCTTTTATATGTTAATTTAAATTATTTCAATTTATGTATGATTTAATAATTCTGACAATCACTGTGAGTGGTCATCTTTCATTTTTAGTATCCCCACTAAGCTTTATAGCATAACACGGGTTATTTTTATCCCTGTAGGTTTTGTAGACAAGGCTTTTATACAAGAACATTCTCTATTTCAAGACAGGCCAACACCAGTTCATAAAAATTGATGTAGGGATATTTTGGTTTATTTTGTATAAGTTCTTTCATATGTTTAATATGTATAAAAGGCTATATAATACATGTAGGTCATATGGAAGATAATGTTACAATAAGCTCACCATGAGAATGCAAGTATGTGCACGCATATGGAGCTAGAATGCTTATATATATATGCTAGATGAAATGATGAAGGTTATGCATGACAATGAATAGACTAAGATAGTTGTATCTAGCATGAATGTGATAGGTAGGTTGCTTGAAGAGTCATTATACATATGGGAGTAAAGAAATGGAAGTTATGTGAAAGGCCTAATTAATTTACAAGTTGTTTAATTAATTGGACAATTTAATATGATTATTGTTGATTTAATTTGGTTAATAACCTACCATAATATGGCTTAAATATATAATATAATATATGTTATAAGCTTTTTATTAGGGTGTTTCACCTAGTGAGTTAAAATTAATTTTACAATATTCATAATTTACTTACAAATTACTATTTTATTATTTTATTATTCCCTATTATGTTATTTATTCTTACATTTCAGATACTTCCTATGTATATGTTTTTTGAATTTTGAGGCTTTCATGAATTTTATGACATTAATGTCTTTTCGATATTACCTGTAAGTAATGAACAAAAATTGATGTAAGAATGTATATGTGCATTGCATGAGCTATGCAAAAATGTGAAAGAATTCATTTAAGTAATCTAGTGGTAATAGATGGCAAGGCAATGAGTCGCTCTTGAAAGATGATCATTTGTCAAGGTGTCCCTTTAAATAGCTTGATTTTCCCTTGGAGTTTGTGCCTTGACACCCTACCTACTTGGTCAGCTACCTCTCCTAAGTATTCCTCTCTCTTTTTTCTCTCTATTCCTTTTATTTCCATTTCATTTGTAGTAATTTTAATTTTTTTTTATTATTTTTTACATAAAGACTATCCAAATATTTCCACTATGTTGAGCTTGACCATAGGTAGAATTAAATGACCCGAATAGCTATGATAACCCTATCTTGTCTACCTATTCCTATTTGAGATTCTTGAGGAGGCTGATGGTAGGCATCACTCTAATTTTATCTATCGCTCGATATTAGGATCCCAAATTCTCCGATTCATATATTAGGAACTATATCCCCTTACCGAGGAATTTACCGAGATCATTGGCATTAGATATCCTTCTGGCACTTTACCTTACATACCTTACGATGTGCTTAACTGTCTAAGAGAGGTAGCACATGTTATGTTCATTCTTTCTTCTACTGCTAGTAGACTAGTATCACAAGGAGAGCCCTTTTTACTTGATGTCTTAGATCATATTTTGGATGACTTATCTCGCATTTTCACATATTAGATTAGTTTTATCCTGTTATATAGCTTTTTCCAATATTTGACATTAACCCTCAATGGCTAAATAGGAGACTATGGTCTATTTAACAGTGTAGAGGGCATATGCCAAGGGCTGACCCTATTTCATTTGATCTTGGTAGAGATAATTTTTTATTGGATGCTATTTATACTAACCCTACTGCTTTTGTCAATGGAAACCCTACATTACACTATATAAGCCATTAATTTTGAAGGTATTGCACCCTTTATGGGTTTTCATACATATTTTCTCTGATGGAAAGTGCATCTTTTTAGATTTTCATATATTCTTTTGCTTGTTGCCTATGATGAATCCAACTCATCCCAATGGCTCTATTTTTTTTAGGATTGGCTATAGAATAAGCTAAATTTTTTTATAAAGCCTCGTCCTCAAGTGATCAACAATTACTTTTTAAGCCATTATAATTTTAAACACATGCTATATGACTTTTACTCATCTTATGAGTGAGCTATTTGGTTAGTCACAATAGTAGACGATGATATTAGCATCTTATGCCCCTAGTTACTAACACATTATTTGACTAGAGATGGACCTTCTGAGTGTGTTCCTCTATATGGGCTATATCAAGCCACTTTTTGCATAGCTGCTCATTATGCTCATCAGTTTGGAGAGTAGCATCATATTCTCAAATACCCCATTTCTTTCTATGGTGGCATTTTATCTACCAACTTCATATATAGCTATCATAAGCTTTGGGCTCGACTCCCTCTGAAGACTATCATACCAAAGATCGATGTTTGTGACTTCACTACCTTAGGGGATTATAATGGATGGGTTATCAGCCTAGTAGTAGACAACATGACATACCAACTAAGATATCTTAATCATGAGAGTAGCTGAGCATAGACAGTATATTAGATGTAATAAATTCTATATTTTTTCTTTTATTAGAACATTGTAATTTTGAAAATGTAAAAGAACAACTTTGAATATATTAATAATCATTTATTACAAATGTGACATTCCTATATGATTTCATTGCACATGATCATTATTTAACATTAAACTCAAAAATACAAGACATTTAATCTCGAGATGAACTCCTAAAGCATCAAAACTCCTATCATCAATTAGCCTTCTCAAGTTTTCTTCATTGATTATTTGGTCTTAGATCCTAATTTTCGCCCAAGATGCCTTTTTTGGTTTTTACCCTAACAGGGCATGCAATTTTAGCAAAGCCGCAATTTTTTCCAATTTTTTACCCATGGGGATTTTATTCTCTTCTTTTTCTTTATAGTCTAGCCATGAAACCTCTTTAGATCTTTGAATTATTTGTCATCATTATCAATCAAGATAGCTGCTTCCTTAGACAATAACTTCTTTAACACAAAAGGTCCTTTCCAAGTAGTTCTGAACTTTCCTCAAATATCTTGAATTCCTAGTCTCATCAATTTTAACACCATGTCACCTTCCTTCAAAGGAAACTTTCTAACTCTCTTCTTAATTGAAAGACCTAGCCTCTTTTGATAGATCTAATTTTGATAGTAAGCTCTCGTTCTATCAACATTTAGCAAGTTGAGCTCTAGCAACCTCTATTATGCCCACTCTGTTTCTAGCAACTCAGCTTCTAAAACTACCCTCAAAGATTGGTGTTTAGTTTCTACAGGTAAGGTAGCATGGCTTCTATCCTATAAACGAGAGAAAATGGAGTAGTTCTTGTTGAAGTTATACATGTAGTGCTATATCCCCATGATGCAAATAGTAACTTCTTAATCCAATCCTTGTAAGTCTTAACCATCTTGGCTAAAATCCTCTTGAAATTTTTGTTAGCTACTTCGAATGCCTTATTTGCCGATGGTATATGAGGAGAATACTTATCATACTAAATCCTATATTTTTAAGCATTTTTTTTGTTTTAGCCTGGAAATAAGCCCTGTTATTTGACATTGTATGGTGAGGAAGCCCATATCTACATATCATATTCTTCATTGACAAAACTAGCCATTTCCCTAACACCTTACTTCTTAAAAGATTCTGCCTCCACCCACCTCGTGAAGTAGTCAATGGAAGCTACAATAAACCTAGGTCTATTCGAAGCTATCAAATGGCTTATTCCTAGGGTGTCTATACCTCATTTAGCAAATTGCCAAGGCAATGAAAGGTTACAAAGTTTAGAAACTGGCAAATGCCTCAAGTCCGTATATTGTTGACATAACTGACATTCCATCACATACTTAGAATAATATGTGTCCATCGTGAGCTAAAAGAACCATTAGCATATATTCTTCTTTGCTAAAGATAAACCATTCGTATAAGCTCCACACACACCAGTTTGTACTTCCTTTATAACATTCTTAGCTTCCTTTTTCATTTAAGCACCTTAACTGAAGACCATCAGGCGATTTCTTATAAAGCACACTACCTATACTGATGAATTGAGTAGACATCTTTTGAGTCATTCTCTAATTCTTTTTTGTGGCTTCTTTTTATAGCATTGAATTTTCTATGTAGTTCTAAATGTCATAGTACCAAGACTTCCCATCATCTACCTTAATATCCATTACTTGCTTCATTTAAAAATATAGCCTATTAGAACTTGAAATCAACATGGGTTTCATACTCACTCCTTTCAAGTTATCCCTCAATGACACCAAAGTAGTTAAGGCATTTGCCAGCTGATTTTCATCTCTAGGTATGTACCTAAAAGTGCAAACCTCAAATTAATTGCTCAAAGCCTTCAACCACCTAATGTAGGCAATAATTGTTCCCTTTTCACTGACCATTTGCCTTGCACCTGGTATACCATTAAAGATGAATCCATGAACACCTTCAGGGGTTACTAGGATCACTCCTACTATAGTACCCTTATTGTTTATAGATCCATCAAAGTACATTTGCTAACCTTGCATCATTATGGCTGCAATGTCCTCATCAGGGAATTCGTAAACCACTTCTTCCCCTTCCAATAATTGATCAGCTAGGAACTCTACAATAGCTCCTCCTTTAATAGTCTTCCTGGTGATATACTCAATGTCAAACTCCTAAAAGAGTATTAACCATATACCCATCTTCACTGACAATGAAGGTGCTTCCCGAAGGTAACTAAGAAGGTTTTGTTTAGCCGCTGGTTACACTTTGTAAACATGAAAGTAATGGCTTAACTTCTTTTAAGCGTAAATTATTGCCAAGCTGATCTTCTCAACATCTACATATTTTACTTCATATGGCAAGAACTTCTTATTAAGGTAGTAAATGTCACTCTAAATCCAAAATTCATCCTCTTAAGCCATCATAGCTTGTACCGAGTTATCCTCTACGACTAGCTACAAATTAAAGGCTTACATGGTTATGGTGGTCTTAACACTAGTGAATGCAAGAGGTACTCTCTGATTATATAGAAGGCCTTCTAAAATTCCTCATTCTAAACTAATGGTTGGTCTTTTCTGAGCTATGTTAAGATTGGCTCACAAATTAAAGTTATTTTTGTTATAACCCTATTGATATACTAAAGGCTGTCCGAAAATGAAGTGAAGATTATACACATTTATCCTTTGAAAGTATTTTTCTAATGCCTTAAAATGACCTTTTTGGGTAGCTGACTTGACAATCATGTCATCCATAAAGACTTCCACTTCCTTGTGGAATAAGTCATCTAAAATCCTAGTAGCCATCCTCTGATAGCTAGCGCCTACATTTTTATGCCAAAACGATATAACCCGATAGGCATAAGTACCCAATTTAGTGATGAAAGATGTCATGATCCTATCAACAATCTTGATTAGGATCTGATTGTATCTAGCATACCCATCGATGAAGCTGTACATAGCATAAGATATAGCATTATCCACTAAGACATCTTTACGGGGAAGTGGGATAAGCCTTTTCAGATCTCTATAGTCTACACAGACTCTGACCCTTCCATCCTTTTTAGCCATATGGACTACATCAGTCAACCAAGTCGGGTACTGAACTTTAACCAAAAACTTTGCTTCTATATATTTTCTCGCTTCTTCTTCAACATTCTCTACCCACACTATTCTAAGTCTTATTAGCTTCTGCTTGGTTGGCTTATAACCTTGTTAGGTAGGAATAGTTTGTTTGGTAATTTCTCGATCAATCCTAGTCATATCCTCATAGGTCCAAGGAAAGATTTTTTTATACTTTTTAAAGATTTTTTTAATTGTTTCCCTCTCTTTAAGAGTTATATCTGATCATAGCAAGATTTTTTTTGATTTTTATCGCGATTGAATGGACATGTGTTAGTTGAATTGATATCAAATATAAATCATTCATGCTCATGATTATGCATATTAAAATCAGAAGAAATATCATACAAATAAGCAAAATTACTCATCTTATTAATATAATCAAAGGAAAAAAAACATCATTCTTATTGAAAAGTTCAGAAGCATAAACAAAATCAATGAAAACATCATTATCTTAAACCTCTAGTACTTTTTTTCTCCAACTTTGGTAATACTTCAGCTCCTACTTTCTCTTTACCTTCACTCTGAATGTCAAGCAACTCTTTAGTCATAACTTCTTTTGGCACTTCTCAATCCTTAGTTGAATGGTCCAAAAAGATCACCATAATCCTTAGTTGAAGGGTGGTGAGGAAGGTTATATCTATTCTAGAATTCCTTCACTCAATTACTCTTATTCACTAGGCTTTTTTAAATAAACCTTAGCCTACCGTGCTCATTAAATTAGAAAATGAAATATATGTAATTAATCGAGATCAATTTAAAAGATAATTTTCACTAAATAGGCTACTGCTCTCTGGCTACTCAGGCTTTATAAACTAATAGTTCAAAAATCGAGTTTAAGTTGATTTAATTCAAGATTAGCTGGTAGCTCAGATAAAATGCAAAATGTTGATAATATGCCAACACAATTATTCTAACTTAAAAAGGAAAATTTGCAACTAAAACATAAAACCTACTTAGATTAAAAGACAAACACATATAAAGCAGTAAATGAACTTGAATTAAACTAACTAATTCATAATTGAAACTGAAGACACAACTTTACTAAAAAAATGTACTTGAACAACTAAAGTAACTTCCAAACTTTAAAATAGAAATAAACTAAAACAAGGAGTTTGTGGTTCATGGATTTCACAATTTTCAACAATTGAAACCAACATTTACTTCTTTCCAAAAAGAAACCTAGACACGAAAAATCTTCACCAAAAAGTTACTTTCCTACAATCAGCACTATCCTTCAAAAATAAATCATTTTTACAGAATACAAAAAAAAACAACTAACCACAAAAAAATTATTATACACAAAATAATTATGTTCAACTATCAAAATAACACTCTCGTACCTCACACTTTAAAGCTTGTTGTCCTCAGTAAGAATCAAGTAAAAATCACAAAAAGAATTCAATTAGGCCGAAGTAACTCTCTACATCAGACATGTGGTGGGGTAGATGCATCGAGCTTGGCATTTAATGCAGCTAAGGCATCAATGATCTACTACAGCTAATGTTTAAATTCTGCTTGATTGGCAGCCAAAACATCAATCCTTTCTATTAAGATAGTATACTGGGGAGATGAGAATAGCACAACACCATGATTAGGGGTAGTAGAAGGATTGGACAAACTTCTCTCCATCTTTCCCAAATATTCCTCTCGATCAGTCAATCATGATCCATGCTCAATTATTTCATCCTTCATGATAATCTTCATGTTCTTCAACATCTTATAATCAATGTAAGCAGCTGTAGGGAGGCTTTTATCCTCATCTATGGGGTGCCCGAAATACCTAGCCATCATAGTAACCCAGCTACCCAAAGGAATTTTCTTTATTTTTGTTGGCTTATGCTACATTTCATTAAGCTTGTTCCACCAGTGATAAGCTCTATTAATTTGATAATGCCTAGCCATACAAGAAAGAATGAGCACCTTAAGAAGGTTGATTTGACCTGCACTATACACATGGGACATGAAGGAAATAGAGAAAAAGTGATGTAAGATTCTAAAAACATTATCCTTTAATAGGTGGGATTTAGTGGTCACTGACACGTATGAGCCTTCAATGATTGAATCCTTAATATCCTCATATGCAATATGCTTGCTTTATTCTTTATAAGCGAAAATTCCACTAAGTGGAAATCCCAAAGCCTCGGTGATTGTTTTTAAGGTTTTCTTATAAAATTTCCCTTCTAGGTAAAAGGTAACCATATTACAAACCTAACCATACTAAAAGTGAAACCGGACTGTGGATAGAAAGTTTCTTGTTAGATTAGGGTATAACAACTATATTTGAAACAATTCTCCCATCTAATAGCTATTATATGGTTTTCTACCTCCTCCTTAATCTCCAGCTTATCCAACAAACTCATATCTAAGTAGACAAAAGGGGGATACTATAGTTTGAGAAAATCTAGTAGTTGGTCTTCATTTTCTTAGCCACCTATCCTGGAACCTTAGGTCCCTTTCTTGTCTTTTATTTCTGCTACACAAGGGATGGGAGAGGTGGCTGACTAGCCTTGGCCTAGCCTTTAGGAGGTAAAGGCTAGCTGGAGAGATGAAAAATTTCTTGGGCTCGAGAGAAGGAGTTGGACAGATGGGCTCACTTAGGTGCCACTATCAAGAACAAAGATAACAAGGTTAAAAATTCATATCATGGCAAAAGAAGCATAGAAATAATATGAGCGATGTTAAGGGAAAAGTGAGGCATAAGTGGCAATTGAAAATGATAGAGAGAATGCTGATGAATAAAGGAAAAATTGAACAAATAAACATAAACCAACAAAGTAGAAGGCTGCACAATTGATTAGCACAATAGTGTATAGGTTACTATGGTATGGGTGAGTGCTCAATGTCAAACAATCAGCCTTGCAATCTTAATGTGGTCAACAATGACATGAATAGACTCCATAAGCTCAAAAAGAACAATGTAAAAGAAAATGTAGATGTGTGAAGCTCAAAGTTCATTGAATAAATGCCAAATTCCAACTAAATTCAATTTATAACCTATCAAAATTCCAACTAAAATTGTGCGAATTCAAAGTGATTCAAATAAAGATGGAGATGCAAGCACTAATATCATAGAGGATGATAGCCAAAAACAATCTGGTTGACAATTTAAATGATCTAAAGATAAGGTTGCTTTCTCAAATTCGACAATGCATAAGAATTAAGTTGTGGCTAAAAATTAGAATTACATTGTATTCAACATGCATGAACCACATGCTAAGAAAAACCATGTGTAACACCCTATATCCCATGTTTACTATATCCAATGCAAACTATGCCATTTTAATTCATCAAGTCATATGACTATATCATCGTACTGTAGCTATTGTACTTTCATGCTTAGCATTCATCATATCAATACATTTATATAAAGTAATTCTAATTTCATCATGCGTGCATATACTAGTATTCTCATCATGAGATTATTACAGTCTTTACTTTTATATACTGTACATATATATATACATATTACAACTCTTAAACACGTTATACATGTAAGGAGCTAAACAAAATTTATCAAAATTTCCTACATCAACTTCTATCGATTTGTGTTGGCCTGTCCTGATGCAGAATTAGATCCTGTGCAAAAAGTCTTCGCTACCCAAAACCTACAAGGATCAAATAACCCGTGCTAAGCTTTACAGCTTAGTGGGGAATTCTAAACATGAAAGACAACCACTCACAGTGGTCGTCAAAAATATAAAATAACTAGCAACAATACTCATATGGCAAAAGAAAAGAAAAATATAAAATACAATAGCTTGCATAACAAGATAACTTTTCACAATTGAATCAGCATACTAGTTATAGTTCATGGAGTGATCCATATATCAAGTAAACAAATATTAAGTCGTGCTCAAATAGTCACTGTTAACCATAATAATTCATATATCAGATGCATATCTCATACTGTGAATAACTTTGAAACTTTATTACTTTACTTTAGCCTGCTTAAGTTCTAAGAATGGATAACGGGATCGATGGATACCCAAGGGTATCAAATGATAGATATCCGAAGATATCATAACTATGGATCCAAGTAGGGCCAACTATACTTTGGACCGGTCAAATGCTCGCACGTGAGCACCCACACGAGGGCAAAAATAAACAACCCTAATGGGCTGTGTAAGATCCAGCAGGACCGACTTTGGCAGCTGCAATTCCCTATAGGCGCCTATCTATCCATATCTGAACTCTATTGCAGGCGATACTTTATTCATGTTCATACACTCATATACATAATCATAATTAAACATACTTGTAGGTACATTCTCATAAGCATGATCATCAATGTGCATACCTTATCATTGTTCAAATCGGGTGCTATACAAATATCGACATGTTTACACTTGGGCATATGCATAAGACATGATCATACTATTATGTTTCCTATTACATAGCATAGATATACATTCATAAACAATTTTCAATATAAGTGATACAAATTTATATACACATTAGTATATGACTCTTGTATACTTGCATTTAAGGTCAATTTTTTTCTCAGTTATATGTGCTACACATGGGGGTAGCCTAATATACCAATAAAAGAGAATAAAAACACATTTAGTGACCAACATGCTGTCGCGCTCGCGACAGTATGCGTGGTCATACAGGTTTTTCACTCTGTTCTCAAAATCCTGCAAACTGCTTAACAAAATCATTTTGTACCTCGTATTTGACATAGTAAAAGGCATTTTTAGAAAGAGTTGTCTTCTACAAAGTTGTAGATATACATTTCTAGTTTCTATAACATCAAAAATATCTGCAATATCTTTTCTAGAACTCGAGATATCTTAAAATTACTATGGACTGCTCATTAGCACAAGACTGCACACTTATCCGAATTTCAAACTGGATTATGACCCATTTAGAGACAGAATTTGAACGTGATTTCTTCTTATGAAATCTTGGTCTATAAGTCTAGTTTAATACCCATTTTGAATCATCTCAATATCTATTTTTAAACTCTAGATATCACCAAAACAATGCATCTAGGTCTAATGAACTCAACCCAGAATTCTTTTAAAACTCACATGCATGTCAAGATTCAAGCAAAACACATCATATTCAAGTAGATACACTCACATGCAACATGAATAATCCTAAATTCCCATACCTTTGGCTGAAACTTATCACTACCAAGCTTTCAATCTCTTGCTATGTCCTTCCCTTTATCCTTCCTATCTCCTCCTTCTTTGACTACAACCAAAATTCATTCCATCATTTCCAGCACTTGATCTTCATTGTCACAAGCAAGATGAGAAGAAGATGAAGATGATAATGATGAAATTCAGTAGAGATCATTTACCTTAGAGTTTAATGTTTTAAACACTTGTTGAACCAACAAATCTTATCAACTAATTTCTTGAGAGGATTGAGAAGTAAATAAGGAAAGAAGAAGAGTTGGGAACTTTCTGGTTTTCCTCTCAATTAGCCGACCACCACTCTCTCACAATTGCCACTTTCTCTTTCTTTCCACTACATAAACTCATTTATATAATACTTTGTCAAATCTCTTTTTAGGTCCTCCTAGAATCTGCATGTCACACTAAAACCATCCTATTCTTTGCATGTCACATTTCATACCCCACATTTACATTATTCATACATTAACCTCTCCATTGTTCTCTAATTCCCAATTGACCTCTTAAGTTTCTGAATTTTCAAAACTACCCCACAATTAATACTTTTTCTTCAATTATACCCTCAATTAAAATTAAACTTTACCTTTAAATTTTATTTCCATGCAATTAACATAATAACTTACTCCATTGACCTTTACTTATACAAAATCCTCATTTAAAAATATGCAAATTAAATTTAGGGTCATGTTTGGGGCCTTACACCATGAGTAACCATGATAAGGCAAAATAAGCATACAAGAATACAAAATTAAATTAATGGCACATACAAAGTTTCCTCGAGGTATGTGGCATTCAACCATGATGATTGAGTCATCCTTTGGAAACCAAAAGCCCACAGGTCAAATTATTTTCGCCTATATACATTGAGGATAGAAATGAGAATACATATGTGCATGAAAATGCATTAGCTAGCTTAGACAATTGAAAAAGGATTTGCCATGCTTATTTATTTGCACATTAGGCTCACAAAGGAATAAAATGACAATTCAAGCTGCCTATTTGCAATAATTCCAAACAACACACAATACGTGGAGGGCAAGAGTGCCTACCGAGATAGCCATATATCAATAACCGAGTTTAGCAACGAATTTGGGTAATCAACAGCACTGCAATATAGCAAGAATCCATAAAATCCAAGATATGACAATCATAGAAAAAATTAACCGAAGCAATGCCCAACACGGACTGTATCAAATGTTAAATTTAACAAAAAATGTCAAATGGTTTACTCATCATCATGCTAAAAATTTCCAACACTAAATCAATTTATCATGAAACTTAAAGTCATACCTGATAGCCTAAGACAAACAAAGGAAAATTTAAGGAAAATAAGTGTTTTTTATGAAGAGTGTGTAAAAAAAGAAAAGAAAAGAAAGATACATTAACTAGATTAAACCTAAGAAAAATTAACAGCACTACCATGATCAAACAATATCCACAGTAAAAATAAATGAACAATGAAAGAAAAAATGAAGGGGAGGAAGAGGTCGTACCTGGAAGTAGCATCTCCCTTACAAAAGTGGTCCAAATGTGACCAAAGGAAATAGTTGACAACATAAAATAAAAATAAAAAATAGTGTAAGAAAAAGGCAACCAAACTTCATCAAAATAGGAAATATATAAAAAAAATAAATCAAGACACAACCAAAACAAAGAAAAGGAACGAACAATTTTTACTAAAGAAAAGTGAAAAGATAAAAAAACATATTGAAAAGAGAAAGCTTCGTGAAATACAACTAAAAATAAGAAAATTTTTTATTGATAGGTAAAAAAAAACCCTAAAAGAATAATTAAAAAGAGCAAGTAAAAATAACCTTAAACAAAAAACTAGAAACTACTTCAAAAATAAACAAACAAAGTTGAAATTCAAAAGGAAAAGCTACGCACAACAAGAAAAGAAATAAAATCAAAAAGGGAGAAAATGGTTCCTGTACTTTTTGATGCTTTTCCAAGAAAATTGACTACAACAAAAAAAAAGAAAAAGAGAAACATAGAAAATAGAAGGAAAAAAATTAAAATTAGAAAAATAAGAATAAAGCAAGACAACCAAAACTCAAAACAAATCAAAGCAAAAAGGAAAAAATTAAACAAACAAACAAATAAGAAAATAAAGAAGTAAAAAGAAAAGAAGAAAGAATTGAAAAAGAGGAACATGAACAATCAAAACAACATAACCATAACACAATCCAACAAAGAAACAAAAAAATACAACAAAATAGAAGAATGAAAGAAAGAAAAGAAAAAGAGACGAAGAACTTTTACCTGTAGTGGCGATGGAGAGCGGTGAAGAGAAAGGGACAACAAAGAGAAGAAAAAGAAAGAACAACAAAGAGACATAAAGACCAAAAAATGAAATGAAAATGTAGAAGAATAAGAACCCTTAAATAGACACTAGTTAAAATGGCGGAGTTTTAGAGTTAGGATTAAAAATTTTTTTACAGAGTTATGGTTCCTACATTAGTCCTGGTAACCATGAGATACCCCAACCTTTGCTATTGGAGTGAAAAGGGGTCTAGGTCACAGTCATTACTAAAATCCTAATGACCGTAAGGTAAAGTCAACTTTTCTTATGGACATAAATGAAATTGGCTCCTGGCTACAAAATAAAATATGGTAACAGTGACCTAACATACTATGAGATCCAAAATAAAAAACTAACCTATGTCAAAGTTACTAGACAAAACCTAGTAATCGCAATCCCCTAAAATTCACCAAAAATTAAATTTTCCTCTCACTTTACCTAACCATTAAACTAAGCTTCCTACTTTACTCAAACAAAGGAAAACAACAAAATTGTGACTTAAAACTCACATTTCCTTGAACCATCTCCCTAAACACATATACTAAGAAGAAAAACTATACAACACATTCTTATAAGTAAGGGTTAGAAAAAGTTCTACGTTTACCAAGTCCACAGTTGGACTTTTAAGTACAATCGAGGGTTTTTGAGAGTGACAATCACTGAAATGCCTTCAAATGTTGACTCAAAATAGGGCTTCATGCGATGTCCATTCACCATGAACTCTTTCTCATTTCGTGGATATTTAAGTGTCACCACTCCAAATCTTTCCACCTAGATTTCACATTTCCCGGGAATAACATTAATCTGTTGTCATAAAAAAGCACCTTCATTTCAAGTACAAATTATTTCTTGGTTACTCTACGATCATGCCACTTCTTCGTGTTATCCTTATACTTCTTGGCATGTTTGTAGGCCGAAAATTTGAGTTTTTTCGAATCATTTAGCTGTAAAGACCCGAACTTTCCTGCACCCTCAAGATTAAAATTCAAAAATTTTGTAGCACAATAAGCCTTATGTTCTAACTCCATCAGTAGGTGACAGGACTTGCCAAACTTTAACCTAAAAGATGACATCCCTATTGATGTCTTAAATGTTGTCCTATATGCCCACAAGGCTTCATCTAGCTTAAGGTACCAATCCATTCTATATGCGTTGACCATTTTTTCCAAAATGGCCTTTAACTTCCGATTAGACACCTCAACTTGACCATTGGCTTAGGCATGATAGAGGATAGTGATTTTGTGCCTCAAACCATATTTGTTCGATGAGGTTTTAAATTTGTGGTTAGTAAAGTGTTTTCTACCATCACTAATGATAGATCTCTATACTCCATAACGGGTGAATGTATTCCTCCTTAAAAACTCTAGGAAAACTTTTATATCAAACTGTTGGGAATTAATCGGTTACATACATCATAGGTATAAGCGAAAATTAAAAATTTTTAACCAATATATTTGATCTTGCCATGAATATACAATATAGATATTAATGAGAATAAGAAAAATCACCTTTGATTTTTGTTGAACAGTTATTTTTCCTTGATGCTAGAGAAGGATCAAATGTACCAAAAACTATTGGAATTACAAGGTGGTTGAAATTCCTTGATGCTAGCAAGGAGATAGAGTGGCTGCTAGGGTTAAAGAAGAATATAAAATTTATTTTCTTATGAAACTCACTTAACCCAAAAATCCTTATATTGGATTTTTATAGTTAGGTTAAAAAATCCAACTTTATAATGGCATTGGGCTCTTTAAAATTGCTGGAGAAATACTAATTGGGCTTTTAAAAATATTATTAATTCATTTGGGCTCAATTACGTCCAATTTAACTCCTTTCATAAAGAACCCTACAAATAACCCATAAACTAGGCCCTTTATGCATATACTTGGATTTAATCACCCAAATTAATTCTAAATCCATCCAAATTAAATATATAGGCTCCATAACACTTATGAAATATATTTAATTTATTTTAGTCCAATAATTAGGCCTCTAAGACCTTATATTCGGAGTTGGCATGGAACCTATCCTCTGGTGGATTTTTGTGCAAAAACCAAATCTCTGGGCCTCTTATATTTCTTCAATGGATCTATTAATTATTATATTAGTCCTATAACACTTATAGTCCAATAATAATTAATTATGAAATACATTATTTCGATTAGATCCATTTTACAGAATATTTATAAAAAATTATGTGAATATTTCTACTTGAGCATAATTAACTCTTTAATTAATTATTCTCTTATTTATTCTTCTTCTCCCATAATAATATCAAATATTATTATCCTTGTCATTTTACCATTTTATCCTTTACTCTGTATGTGTATGACCTATTGGGTTTTTATCCATTTTGCCATTATAATATGTAATTATGAGTTATATTCAAAACTCATATAATTCGAACTTCTTTAAATCATCTTATCAATTCCTTATTGATATTTATGATTCACTATTATAAAAGTCATGAGCAGCCTCTAGCTAAGCATCAGGACTACCTAAATGTTAGGAAAGTCAAGTGGTTCTGACTATACCCTTCCATAGAAACAGTTATCGTGCAATTACTCCTTTTACCACTCTTATCTTAATTAGATTCTGATTATAGATTTATGTCAACTCATATAAATCTAATTATGTATGTTCTATTAATTTAACCATTGTTTTTAAAATTTCCTTTATGGATCCCTATCCATTATGGCATATTACTCTCGTCAGAGATCCTCTGAATAAGGCAATTATAGAATCATGTGAGATAACTTCCCTTAATAAATTTGGGATGGTGAATCCTTTATCGGTTACTTAACTATCTTTATACAGGCAATGATATATCTAACCTCCTAACTATGTTCACCGCTAGTTAGAAGGAACCAGTTATGGAATCAAAGTATATCACTTACTACTTAAGATAACCTTGGTGATCTCAAGTTTAAGGATACTTGCATAACCATTATAAAGAGATTCCTTACTGATATAGATTTAATATCCATATAAGGATTCCCTTTGCAGGTCTCCAATGAACTTGTTCTTCTAACAAGAATCCATATGTTAGCGTTGATCATCTCCTTAAAGTACAAATTGTGAGAACTACTGCTTGAACTATTAAAGAAGCATAAAATGTGCTAGTCTATCTGGATTATCAATGTCCTATCTTATTAATTCTATGACTAGGAATATTTAGATATTATTACATTTGTATGCATTATACATCTCATATCATGAACACTTTCATGATTGTGCGCTTATGCACTGTGTTTATAATATCTAGGACTTCATTTATTAATTTAAGATATACAAGCACATGTATTTAAACATAGCATTAATAAATGAATAATGCCTTTCATTAACAACATAAGTTTATATATATATATATATATATCAAATGCATACCATTTTATATGGGCTCTAGGGCATACTCTCTAACAATCTCCCACTTGCACTAGAGCTAATCACTTATATGTTTTAAATCCACGTTATTTATATGGTGATCGTGCTTAATCACGGAAGGTGCTTTAGTAAGGGAATCTGCCACATTATCATCTATGGGGTCTCTTTCTATCTTCATATCATTTCTAGCTATTATTTCCCTTATGAAATGGTAGCATCTGAGGACATGCTTAGATCATTGATGAGACCATGGTTCCTTTGCTTGTGCATGTTAGAGAGTATGACGTAGAGCCCATGTAAAAGGGATAAATTTTGTATGTATGAATTTATATTCTTAATAAAAGGCATTATTCATCTATTAATGCTATGTTTAAATAAATGAGTTTGTAAATCTTAAATTAATAAATAAAGTCCTTGATATTGTAAACACAGTGCAAAGGCAATCATGAAAGTGTTCATGATATAAGGGGTCTATTGCATGGAAATGTGTTAATATCTAAATTTCCCTAGTCATAGAATTAACAAGATAGGACATTGTTAATTCGGACAGTCTAGCACATGTTATGCTTCTTCAATGGTTCAAGCAGTGGTTCTCATAACTGTGATTATGGAAGATAATCAAAGCTAACATATGGATGCTTGTTAGAAGAATAAGTTCATTGGAGACCTGCAAATAGAATCCTCACATGGATATTAATCTATGTTAGTGAGAAATCTTTTTATAGCAGTTATGCAAGTGTCCTTAGACTTGAGATCACCAAAGTTATCTTAAGTATCAAGTGGTATATTTTGACTCCATAACTGATTACTTCCAACTGGGAGTGAACATAATTAGGAGATTGGGTATATCATGACCTACTTGAAGATAGTTGAGTGATTGATAAAGGATTCACCATCCCAGATTTAATAAGGAAAGTTATCTCGCATGATTTTATAATTACCTTGTTCAGAGAATCTCTGGCCAAAGTAATATGCCAAGATGGATAGAGATCCATGAGGGGCATTTTAGGAATAATGGTTAAATTAATAGAAAATACATAATTAGATTTATATGAGTTGACATAAATCCATACTCAGAATCTGATTGAGATAAGAGTGGTGGAAAGAGTAATTGCATGGTAACTGTTCTATGGAAGGGTATAGTCAAACCACTCGACTTTCTTGACATTTGGGTAGTCATGATGCCTAGCTAGAGGCCAATCATGACTTTTATAAAAAATGTGTCATCAATATCAATAGGGATTGATAAAATAATTCAAAGAAGTTTAAATCATGTGAGTTTTGAATAGAACTCACAATTATATATTATACTGCCAATATGGACAGGAACCCAATAGGTCACATACATATAGAGAAAAGGATAAAATGGCAAAATGACAAGGATAAAAATATTTGATATTATTATGGGGATAGATAAGTGAACAAGAGAATAATTAATTAAAGAGTTTAATTAATTATGATCAGGTAAAATTGTTCGCAAAACTTTTTTAAAATGTTAAGTAAAAATGGACCTAGTTGAAATAATGTATTTCATAATTAATTATTATTGAACTATAAGTGTTATGGGACTGATATAATAGTTAATATATCCATTGGAGGAATTAAAGAGGCCCAAAGAAGTGAAGTTGGTGCATAAACTCTCCAGAGGAAGGGTTACACGCCAACTACAAACAGAAGGCCTTGGAGGCCTAATTATTGGACTAAAATAAATTAAATATATTTCATAAGTGTTATGGAGTCTATATATTTAATTTAGTTGGATTTGGAATTCATTTGAATAATTAAATCCGAGTATATGCTCAAAGGGCCTAGTTTATGGGTTTTGGCATAGTCTTTTGTGAAAGGGCTTAAATTAGATTTAATTGAGCCCAAATAAATTATTAATAATTCCAGAAGCCCAATTAATATTTCTCCAAAAATTTTAAAGAGTCCAATCCTATTATAAAGTTGGATTTTTAACCCAACTATAAAAATCCAAGTGATAAGGTATTAGGGCTAAGTGTGAACAACTAAGATAAAAGTTTTTCTCTCACTCAAAAAGCCCTAGCTGCCACCTTCCCTAGCTAGCATCTAGGGTTTTCGGACAGCCCTTGTTTCTCCCAATTGTTGGTTCATTCTATCATTCTCTTGTGTGGATTAGTCATTGGAGGTGTTCGATTTTGGACACTATGGTTTGCGACAACCTGGTGAGAATGAAAATCAATTGTTCAACAAAAATCAAAGGTGATTTTTCTTATTCTCATTAATATGTATATTGTAAATTCATGGCAAGATCAAATTTATTGGTTAAAAATTTTAAATTATGCTTATGTATGAGATGCATGTGACTTATAATTCCCAACATGGTATTAGAGCCTCGGTTTTGCCATGAATCTACAATTCTATATTTTTTCTACGGAATAAGTTTTATTTTTGAGTTATTTATTTCATGAACTTTAAAATATCATATTTGATTGTTCATTAATGGGAAATATTGATTTATGGATATATGTGGTCAAATATATATAATGAAAAATAAAAACAATTCTTTTGAGAAAGGAATCATGGTTTTGGCGTGAATGGCTTTTATTTTTCAACGATGTTTAAGGGCTATTCTAAATTAAAATTTTATTGATCCACTCTAAGATCATTTTGATGATAATTTATGTGTTTAATATGTGATATTAAGCAATAGGATCAAACAAAATTAAAATCGAACAAGTTTTGGATGGAACTAGTTTAGTCGAAAAGTTCGATAAATTGGTGTTCTTCGTGTGTTCTTGGTATGTTCTTGGTGTGTTCATGTTTATAAAAATTTTTAATCTTATAAATATGATATATCTGATATATTAATGTGTTTTTAATTAATTCGATTAATTAAAATGAGCCTTGAATTAATTGGATTAATTTTAATTCATTAAAACCACTTAATGGGCTTAATTTTGTTTACGGACTTGATTTAAATTAGTGAATGACTTGGTGGACTGAAGGAGCTGATTTAAATCAAATATAATAACTATAATTAAGTTTATTAATGGGTTTTAAGGGCTGAAGTGGGCTTGGCTCATTCCAAAAGGCCTAAATGGTCTAATAGACACAAAACTAGTTTGTGTGTGAATACATTTAGGGTTTAGTTTTGTAGGTTTCGGGTTACCCTTTATCTAAAGCACAAAATTGATTCTTTTAATTATTTAATATTATTAATTCATTAATTAATCAATTAATGATTAATTAATAATCAATTGGATTGATTATTAAGGCAAGACCATATGCATGCAAAAGGGTTTCCTAAAATGGAAGTTTCCAAAATGAAAAATTTTCCTAATTTGATCATATTATTAAAATAACTCAAAAGCAAGTTTCAAGAGTTGAAACAAAGTTAGTAATCCATTACTTTATGCATTAAAAATGCATATAAGGGTGTATGATTGGCATAATGATAGTTATAGACAAGGACCAATGTGATTGAGCATTATGCATCTTTTGGTCCAATGAGGACTTTCATGTCCCAACCACTTGTTTTTGGTTTGTATTTCTTTTTCAAATTGTAATATTTAATTAGATTACTTAGATTAGAATTAGAGATAGAGATAGAGATGGAGACTACTATCAAAGAGCAAGATGGTCCGGATAGAGATCCAACAAGATTGAAGATAATGTAATTATTTTTACTTGTTTGAATTAGGCATACTACCTAGGTGTGACCTTTTGATTTCCCTTTTGGCTAGGGGAAATTAATGTAGTAAAGTCCATAACTATACTATATTTGTATGCTTATATTTATGTGATAGATATAGGATGCATACCAATGTATGCCAACCATGTATGATGAGACTTAATTAACTAAAACCCTCAAACAAATACTAAGGTATATAAGCCTTCCATTAATTTGAGGAGAACCAGAGTTATTTATAGTGTGGGTTATTGACCACAGTCAAGCTCACATTATATCGAATATGTTCAAATCTAATTAAATGGGTCATCTTAGCAAGCCCATTAGCTTGTTGACCACAATGAAGGCTAATGGTTCTAGAGGCAAGATTAGGGAATGCATATATGATATGCATGCATCAAGAGTTGATAACCTAATGATCCAATAGTTGTGTAGAGACACAATTGGTATAGAGATACCTACCTTTCAAGGGTATGTAGTTTGTCTTGTTGACCATAGTCAAGGTCAAATTACATATCAAGGATTGAATATTGGCCCACTAGTAAAACCATCGGGTTTTCTCGGATTAAATAATGACGGCTATTAATTCATAATAAAATAGTGGGAGTAAATGGATTAATTAAAGACCTAATTAATGCATACATATATATGAACATATTCTCATATGTTTTCTATTTCACATCTAGGTCATCATCATGAGCACATCAAACATTAATATACGATCAATCTTGGATAACAAGCTGGTTGGCAGTAACTATTCTTACTGGATCAGGCAAGTGAGAATTATTCTTAGAGCTAAAAAGATCCATTATGTCTTGGAAAAATATCCACCACCACTTCCAATAGATGATGCCATTGATGAGATCAAAGGCCCTTATCGTAAATACATGGAGGATAGTGAAGCAGTAGCATGTCTGATGTTGGGTGCTATGTCCTCAGAGCTTTAGAAGCAACATGAGATGATGGATGCTAGAACCATCATTTTGCATCTAGAGGAGCTTTATTCGTCTCAGGTTAGAACTGAGCAATATGAGATTGCTCGAGCTCTATTTAGTTGAAAAATAGTGGAAGGCACTTCGACTACTACTCATGCATTGAAGATGTATGAGTATATTGAGCATTTGAGTAAACTTGGCTATATAATGGATAATGATATATACATAGATTTAATCATGTACTCGTTGGCTCCAAGTTATGCACCTTTTGTGTTTAACTTCAACATGGACAAGATTAAAGTAACCATTCCTGAATTAATCAACATGCTCAAGCCAGCTGATGGATCCTTTAAGAAGGATCCAAAAAGTGTCATGGTTGTCACTTCTGCTAAAGGCAAGAAGCAGAAGAAGAAGAAGAAGAAGAAGAATAAGATAACCAAGGCGTAGCCAAAGAATGGTGGGATCTCCAATAAGAAGATTGCCAAGAAAGAGAATCCCAAAGGAAATTTCTTCCATTGTGGAAAAGATGGTCATTGGAAGCATAATTGCAAGGCCTATCTAGATTCTCTCAAGGAGAAAAAGCATGTTGATGCTTCTACCTCAGGTATTCATATGATTGAAATTAATACTTATTCTATTGCTTCAAAACAATCTTGGGTATTAGATACCAGATGTGGATCTCACTTGTTTAATGATCTACAAGGGCTTAGAAGCTTTAGAAGAGTTGGAAAGGCAGAAATATGTTTGCAGTCAGCTACTGGACAAAACATCTCTACAACGGTTGTGGGGACTTTCCATTTGCCTCTTCCAAGTTGATTAGTACTGGAATTAAATAATTGTTATTATGTTCCAGCTTTATCCAATAGTATTATTTCTTTCAGTTGTTTGTTGAATGATTATGACATTTCTTTAAAGGACAACTATTGTTACATTTTTAAGAAAAATATATTTTATGCAAAAGCTATCATTGAGAATTGTATAATTGTTCTTGATTTAAATAAAGAAGTGCATAATGTGGATACCAAGAGAATAAAACATGATAATATAAATACCTCTTATTTATGGCATTGTCATTTAGGCCATATAAATGAGAACCGCATGACCAAATTACACAAGTCAGGTGATTTGGGATCATTTAATTATGAATCATTTGATACATGCGAATCTTGTTTATTGGGAAAAATGACAAAAGCTCCCTTTATTGGTAAAGGAGAATGAGCTAAAATGGTTTTGGACTTAATACATTTAGATGTATGTGGTCCAATGACTATACATGCCAGAGGAGGTTACTCCTACTTCATTACTTTCATAGATGATTATTCAAGGTTTGGATACATCTATCTAATGAAATATAAATCAGAAGCATTTGAAAAGTTCAAAGAATTCAGAAATGAAGTAGAGAAGAAACTTGGCAAGAGTATTAAAACACTTAGATCAAATCAAAGTGGAGGGTACTTAGGCCAAGAATTTCAAGATTATCTTAGAGATAATGGAATTTTATCTCAATGGACTCCACCATACACACCACAACACAATGGTGTACCTGAAAGGATAAATCGAACACTATTAGATATGGTTCAATCAATGATAATTCGAGCAGACTTGCCTAAGTCCTTTTGGGGATATGCACTAGAAATTGTTGTTTATGTGTTAAACAGAGTTCCTAGTTAATCGGTTGATGTTACTCCATATGAGATGTGGAATAACAAAAAACCCACGCTTTCTCCTATGAAAGTATGGGGTTGTCCTGCTTATGTGAAGAGGACAATGTCAGACAAACTAGATATTAAGTCTAACAAATGTTTATTTATGGGATATCCTAATGAAATCTTTGGATATTATTTCTATCATCCCTTAGAACAAAAGGTGTTTGTTTCAAGGCATCCTGTCTTCTTGGAAAGAAAATTTATCCTATGAGAGGACAGTGGGAGTAAAATTGAACTTGGTGATGTTCAAGACCCACAAATAGAAGTAGATCAACTGATTGAATCTAAGACTGAATTTCATAATGATGAAATTATAGTTGAACCTGATTATATACAAAATCTTAGAAGATCTACTAGGATTTTCTATCCCTGTGAGATATGGATTTCACATTTATTCGGATAAAGGCATAACTGTAGTAGAGGACAACGAGCCTATAAGCTATCAAGAAGTTTTGAACAGTTCAAAACATTATTTATGGCTTAAGGCTATACAGTCTGAAATGGACTCCATGTATGAGAACAAAGTATGGACTTTAACTCAACCACCTGAAGGGATAAAACCCATAGGGTGCAAATGGGTCTTCAAAAGGAAGACCGACATGGAAGGTAATATAGTTACCTATAAAGCTCACTTAGTAGCAAAGGGCTATCATTAAAAAGAAGGTATTGACTATGACAAAACCTTTTCTCCTATAGCAATGCTTAAGTCTATAAGAATACTTTTAGCCATTACAGCTCATTATGATTATGAGATTTGGCAAATGGATGTGAACACAACTTTCCTAAATGGAAATCTGACTGAGGATGTGTGTATGACACAACCAGAAGGGTTCATATCAAGAAATGGCGAAAAGGTATACAAGCTTCAAATATCCATTTATGGATTGAAGCAAGCCTCTAGGAGCTAGAACATACGATTTAATGAGACAATCAAAGAGTTTGATTTCTCACAGAATGAAGATGAACCTTGTGTATAAAAGGGTCAGTGGGAGTGCAATTGTCTTCCTGGTTTTATATGTGAATGACATATTGATCATAGGAAATGATATTTCTCTTCTCCAATCTGTTAAAATATGGTTATCCAAGCAATTCTCCATGAAAGACCTTAGAGAAGCATCTTATATTCTGGGAATAAGGATCTATAGAGATAGATCCAATAGGTTGCTAGGTCTTTCTCAAAGTACATATATAGATAAGGTATTGAAGAGGTTCAATATCGATCTCTCTAAGAAAAGGTTTATACCCATGGTGCATGGGAAACACCTTTCTAAGCCTATATGTCCGCAAACACTAGAGGATAAAGAGAGTATGAATAGAATACCATATGTATCGGCAATCAGTTCTATCATCTATGCTATGTTATGTACGCGTCTAGATGTAGCATTTTCTTTGAGTTGACACAAGCAAATTCCAATCCAATTTTGGAGAGGAACATTGGGCAACTGTTAAGAATATCCTTAAGTACTTGAGAATGACTAATGATATATTCTTGGTATATGGAAAGGGTAGTTTGGAAATAAAAGGGTATAAAGATGCCAGCTTCTAATTTGACAAAGATGATTATAAATCATAGTCTGGTTATGTGTTTATAATGGGAGGAGGAGCAGTTAGTTGGAAGAGTTCCAAACTAGAAACAACTGCTAATTCCACGACAGAAGCTGAGTACATTGCTGCTTCAAAAGTACCAAAGAAGTAGTCTAGATCAAAAATTTCATATCTGAATTAGGAGTGGTCCCTAGCATTGTTGATCCGATTCCTGTATATTGTGTCAACAATAGAACCATTGCGCAAGCAAAGGAACCACGGTCTCATCAGCGATCCAAGTATGTTCTCAAAAGCTACCATCTCATAAGAGAAATAGTAGCAAGAAATGATGTGGAAATATAAAGGGTCCCTACAGATGATAATGTGACGAATCCCCTCACTAAAGCACTTTTCCAGATAAAACACGATCACTATATAAATAGCATGGGTTTGAGACATGTGAGTGATTGGCTCTAGTATAACTGGGAGATTGTTAGAGAGTATGCCTTAGAGCCGATGTAAAAGGGATGAATTTCATATGTATGAATTTATATTCTTAATAAAAGGCATTATTCATTTATTAATGCTATGTTTAAATACATGAGTTTGTAAATCTTAAATTAATAAATGAAGTCCTTGATATTATAAACATAGTGCAAAGGCAATCATGAAAGTGTTCATGATATGAGGTGTCTATTGCAAGCAAATGGGTTAATATCTAAATATCCCTAGTCATAAAATTAACAAGATAGAACATTGTTAATTCGGTTAGACTAGCACATGTTATGCTTCTTGAATGGTTCAAGCAGTGGTTCTCATAGCTGTGATTATCGAAGATAATCAAATCTAACATGTGGATACTTATTAGAAGAACAAGTTCATTGAAGACCTGCAAAGAGAATCCTCACATGGATATTAAATCTATGTCAGTGAGGAATCTCTTCATAGTAGTTGTGCAAGTATCCTTAGACTTGAGATCACCAAAGTTATCTTAAGTAGTAAGTTGTATATTTTGAATCCATAATTGATTACTTCCAACTGGGAGGGAACATAATTAGAATATTGGGTATATCATGACCTACTTGAAGATAGTTGAGTGATTGGCAAAGGATTCACCATCCCAGATTTAATAAGGGAAGTTATCTCGTATGATTTTATAATTGCCTTGTTCAAATAATCTCTGGCCAGAGTAATATGCCGAGATGGATAGAGATCCATGAAGGGCATTTTGGGAATAATGGTTAAATTAATAGAACATACATAATTAGATTTATATGAGTTGACAGAAATCCATACTCAGAATCTGATTGAGATAAGAGTGGTGGAAGGAGTAATTGCATGGTAACTGTTCTATGGAAGGGTATAGTCAAACCACTCGACTTTCCTGACATTTGGGTAGTCATGATACTTAGCTAGATGCCAATCAAGACTTGTATAATAATGTATCATCAATATCAATAGGGATTGGTAAAATTGTTTAAAGGAGTTTAAATCATGTGAGTTTTGAATAAAACTCATAATTACATATTATACTGCCAATATGGACAGGAACCCAATAGGTCACATACATATAGTGAGAGGGATAAAATGGTAAAATGACAAGGATAATAATATTTGATATTATTATGGGGATAGATAAGTGAATAAGAGAATAATTAATTAAAGAGTTTAATTAATTATGATCAAGTAAAATTGTTCGCAAAACGTTTTTGAAATGTTCTGTAAAAATGGACCTAATTGGAATAATGTATTTCATAATTAATTATTATTGAACTATAAGTATTATAGGGCTGATATAATAATTAATAGTTCCATTGGAGGAATTAAAGAGGCCTAAAGAAGTGAAGTTGGCGCAAAAACCCTCTAGAGGAAGGGTTACACGCCAACTACAAACAGAAGGCCTTAGAGGCCTAATTCTTAGACCAAAATAAATTAAATATATTTAATAAGTGTTATGGAGTCTACATATTTAATTTGGTTGGATTTGGAATTCATTTGGATAATTAAATCCAAGTATATGCACAAAGGGCCTAGTTTGTGGGTTTTGTGCATAGTCTTTTGTGAAAGGGCTTAAATTAGATTTAATTGAGCCCAAATAAATTATTAAAAATTCCAGAAGCCTAATTAATATTTCTCCAGTAGTTTTAAATAGTCTAATCCTATTATAAAGTTTAATTTTTAACCTAACTATAAAAATTCAAGTGATAAGGTATTAGGGCTAAGTGTGAACAACTAAGAGAAAAGTTTTTCTCTCACTCAAAATTCCCTAGCCGCCACCTTCCCTAGCTAGCATCTAGGGTTTTCGGCCAACCCTTATTTCTCCCAATTATTGGTTCATTCTATCCTTCTCTTGTGTGGATTAGTCTTTGGAGGTGTTTGACTTTGGACACTGTGGTTTGCGACAACCCGGTGAGAAGGAAAATCAACTGTTCAACAAAAATCAAAGGTGATTTTTCTTATCCTCATTAATTTGTATATTGTAAATTCATGGCAAGATCAAATTTATTGGTTAAAAATTTTAAATTCTACTTATGTATGAGATGCATGTAACCGATAATTCCCAATAGTGCAATGGCTCTATTATTGTCAAGATATAAAGGAATCGGATCAACAATGCTAAGCACCACTCCTAGTTCAGATATGAACTTTTTGATCCATACCGCTTCTTTGGCTACCTCCAAAGCAACAATGTACTCAGCTTTTGTCGGGAAATCAACAGTTGTTTCTTTTTTGAAAATGTTCCAACTAACTGCTCTTTCACCCATTATGAGCACAAAACCATACTATGATTTACAATCATCTTTATCAGATTGAAAGTTTTCATCAATATATCCATTTACTTCCAAACTACCCTTTCCATATACTAAGAATATATCCTTAGTTCATCTCAAATACTTGAGGATATTCTTGACAGCTACCCAGTGCTCTTCTCTAAAATTGGATTGGAATCTGCCTATGACACATCCTCAGTCAGATTTCCTTTTAGAAAAGTTGTCTTCACATCCATTTGCAAAATCTTATAATCATAATGAGCTATAATGGCTAAAAGTATTCTTATAGACTTAAGCATCGCTACAGGACAAAAGGTTTCACCATAGTCAATTCTTTCTCTTTAACGATAGCCTTTTGCTACTAAGCGAGCTTTATAGGTAACTATATTATGTTCCATATTGGTTTTTTTTGAAGACCTATTTGCACCTTATGTTATTTATCCCTTCAGGTGGTTAAGCTAAAGTCCATACTTTGTTCTCATAAATAAGTCCATTTCAGACTACATAGCCTTAAGCCATAAATCACATTCTGAACTATTCAAAACTTTTTGATAGCTTGTAGGCTCATTGTCCTCTACTGCAGTTATGTCTCTATCAGAATCAATGTGAAATCCATATCTCATAGGGATAGAATGCATCCTAGTAGATCTTCTAGGATTTTGTGTGTAACACCCTAATTCCTTAACCATGGATAATCATCATCATCATCATCATAAACCTATTAAAGACTAGGCAACAATAATGATAATAATAATAAGACAAGCCATTATTACATGCCATAATAAAAATAATCAAGCTTATCGATAAATAATCATAACATAAAAGGCCTTTAGGTATCCTGAATTCCTCAAGGCAACTACATCTTGCCTAATCCTCTCTAGCTTATCTTGAAACCTACACGGATAAACATACCCGTGCTAAGCTATAAAGCTTTGTGGGGAAATGAAACTCTATATATATATCTATAAAGATAATCCTCTTTCCACAATTCATCACATAGTGTATAAAACTTTCACAATCACACAGGATAACATATGACTCTATTATATTCTTCATTTCACAAATAACATTCTTAAGAGAGTCTTTGACCTTGCTAATGGGTGCAATCTTTAGAATAATTTATCGCGTTATGAAACTTATCTCACTTCCTAAATGCTTAGCCATTCATCACTACCGCCATCATCTTACCCTTTTCCCTTTTCCTAACTTAGTATAAATCATGCATCTTATAATCTATTTTTCTAATCAATAGCTGGACATCATACTTATTAATGGTATAAGATTTCCATTTATTACTTTAATTCACATTGTCACCTAAGATAGGCAATCGACATTAATTCATAATATAAATGCGTACTTAAGTCATATAGCATCTACAATTAGTCCTGGTAGCCATAATTACATAACATATATCATACAATTCTCATATGAGATTCACAACTTTACATACTTCATGTTATCTCAGCATGGTAACCTAATTCTCTTACAAGCATCATTCTATGTCATGCATTGTACTTGGTTAAATGAATGTTATCTTTATGTCTACATGTGTGTAAACATTTATATATAAATAAATAGATTGACAGGGTGGCTGGTGATCATAAAGAACAAGCATTACACATCAAGATTATAAGACAAAGTCTCAATGTAACATGTATGCATTTTATAAACAGAGTACATGAAACTTAATGGACATGTTATAGTTCATATAACTTCTGTGGAATCCCATTGGGGAAACATCTCATACCGATACTCATACAAGAATCTTCTTTAATTAACGTGTGACATTTCAATCATGTTTTACAAAGCATAACATTTCATTTCATAAAACAGTTTATAGTCAAAAGAATTTAAGACAATCAAACAATAGGCCATTCCTCATGCTTACATCACATAAATAGTCCAATCAATGCATGTTTTACTTTATCTTGTGTATATTTTATCATCTTTAATAGCCTGCATAAGTACTAGTTCAAAAGGTGGATAACAGAAGCAATGGATACCCGAAGGTATCAAACTATGGATATCCGGAGATATCAAACAATGGACCCGAATGGGGTCAAACAATGGCTCCAGCAAGGAACAAGCTATGGACCCAAACGGGGTCAAACGATGATTCCATTAAGGAACAAGACCCAAACGGGGTCAACTATAGCAGCTGCGACTGTATCCCTCTAGGCATGCCTATCTAATCCACAACTGAACTAAGACTCACAGGTTTATCCCTTTGAAAACATCTTTGATTCATCACATTCTTTGTTACTTAATACATTATTTTGCTTCAAGCCACAAGTCATGAAGAATGTATATCATTCTCATCATATATCAATGTTGACCTACAGGCTCCATTACACATGGATACTAGTCATGTCATCACATAGTTGCATCAACATCATTCATACATATTGTAGTGGATTACATGATAACACACATGCAATAGAATATTACTTTCATCGATCCATCTCATCATACTTGATACTATGCATGAAGCTAATTTGGCGATTACGAAAGTATAGTTCTTGCAACTAAAAATATTCATAGCATTATATGCATGTCTATATATGTGTGTGTGTGTGTGTGCATATAAAGTCAACTTGAATCATAGCAGTGCATACCCTATAGGTACTCATATCATATCACATAATGAGTCAAACTACACATCATATCATGTTAGAATCAATTATACCACATTGAATTTATAATTCATTGATAATCTCGATGACGTACCTTGTTACAATTTACCGCGAGCAGTTCTCCCATATTATCATAACTCACATCAAAATATAATTATTTAAAGCAATACTTATGCATTTATGATCCATATAGTAGTAATTTATGAAGGTTCTCTTATAATCTTAAAGGTCAACACTTGTTCATATTTATTCCCTTGATTCACTTCAATAGTCTATCAGATTATAGACAATAAGTTATATACTTTAACATAATCATATAATTATTTCAATCCTCTTACTTGTATTTTATACCTAGGTAGATTATATGAGCTTATTTCATCTTAGTCATTAGCACACTATGGATGCTTATGTGCTAATCATAATATGTTATAGGCATGAGCAAACAGGTGAGCAAGTTATTACACATCACTCCTAGTCATTAATTCTTCTTGTGACTCTGAGTATAATCAAGCTTCTACTGTTTCATAATTTAACATGAATTTTGATATCCCACTTCTTTTAACTTGATCATGGAACCTTGCAACTATGCTCTTATTATCTCTTGGTAATATCATAGTATTCTCATATCATTGTAGAGGAATATCAATGTGCAATATTTTTTGGCAAAGCCAAATCACATGTGTATAATCTTTATAATACCATCAACTTTAAATAATCATTTTCATGTATTCTAACATTATTATTCATTTACTAACTTTATTCGCATATAATGTTTCATTTAATCATGTTTAGTGTTACAACTTATCCTTATTTTATGCTTAAAATGCTTCAAAGTTGCTTAAAAGATTTTAGACCAGCTTTGGTGACAATATAGGGCTTAAAATCATGTTTGGGTGAAGCATAGAAGTGTATGAGTCATGTGGGGTCTCACTACTAATGAAAGGGAGCAAACTTCATGACTCGTGCACTTGTTCACAAGTAACATATGTCACGAGTCGTGATCGGAGTTACGAGTCATGAACAATCATAGGTAGTTTTTTTAGTTCAATTTTTAAACAATTTTTGACCAACCAAAATGCATTTTTAGCAAGTATGGTCTTCTAAAAACTTGTTCCATTATGTTTCTAGTTTCTAAAACATCCAAAATATTCTTGATATCATTCCTATATTTCCATATATTTACAAAATACCGAGGTCTGCTCCTAGTGATTGGGCAGCAAGTTGTTCAAGGATGCATGCCGAAATATGGCCTATTTAGAGACCGATTTAGGATTTGGTTTCTTCATATGTAATGTAGGTATTGAAGTATAGTTTCAAAAGCAAGAAGATTCATTCAATTTGGAGTTCTCTAGCTCAACTTATAAGAAAAAAAGTCATGATAGGTCTGTTCGTCATGTCACACACGTGGCCATGTGTTTCCAAGAGGAAACACACACGTGGCCGTGGGTGGGAAGAAGGAAAGCTTCACGTGGCCATGGGTTGGAAGAAGGAAAGCTTCATGCGGCCATGGGTGGGAAGAAGGAAAGCTTCACGTGGCCATAGTGGGAAGAAGGAAAACTTCATGTGGCCATGGGTGAGAAGAAGAAAAGCTTCATGTGGCCACGCATTCACAAGGAGAAAAGGGTGAGTGGCCACGTATAGAAAGGAAAGAAGAAAATCCAAAACCCGATCGTGCATAACATGGATTTAAACCCCAAATCTCACTACCCCTCTTACTTATATGATCATTTAAGTCACTAATCATGTTATACTAATCAAAACATATTAAACCCTTAATCTCATTATTAAAGCACATACAAGAGAGAAAACATGTACAATAACCATCCCAAAATGAATCCCGTACCTCAAAATCAAACTTCATCTCCTTTACACATGGTTCCTTTCTTATCTTTCATTTCTTTACACATGATGACAACAAGATCTTGTAATCTCTCATTACCAAAGAAATCACAAATTAAATGAGAGAAAGAAGAGATCTGAATGGGAAAACATTACCTTCATAATGCTTAAACAACAAACCCTAATCTTCCCCTTTTCTAAATCGTAACCAAGGAAAGATAGAGAGAGAGAGAGAGAAAGAGATAGCTACTCCCTTAATTGCCGATCCACACTTAAAACCCCTTTAGGGTTCCTTCTTTAAGAAGCCAAATACAAGAGTTAGTGGGATAAATATCTCCATAGGGAAATTACCACTATACCCTTACACTCAATAAAACCCCCATCATTCCCATTTCTTCCAAATTAATCCCAAGACTTTCTAATCACTTCAATTTTATCCTTTTCGTCAATTTAATTTAACTTAACTCACATACTTACATGCTAAAATTACCAAAATACCCCTCTTAGGACTTAACCTTGACAATTGCAAATTAATCCAATTTTACCTTAATTAACGATAGTCCTCAGTAATTAACAAATATCCTATTAGGGTCATGATTGGATCCTTACATTGTGTATAATTATGTTTAACTGTAATCTCATCATTATGAGATTCAATTTCAAGTTCAATCGGTTGATCTACTTCTATTTGTGGGTCTTGAACTTCACCAAGTTAAATTTTACCCCCACTGTCATCTCGAAAGAGAAATTCTCATTCTAAGAAGACAACATGCCTTTAAACAAGACATTTTTTTTCTAAGGGATGGTAGAAATAATAATCAAATGTTTCTTTTGGATATCCTATAAATAAGCATTTGTCAGACTTAACATCTATTTTTTCTGACATTGTCCTCTTTACATAAGCAGGGCAACCCCATACCTTCATATGAGAAAGTATGGGTTTCTTGTTATTCCATATCTCATATGGAGTAACATCAACCGATTTTCTAAGAACTCTGTTTAACATATAAATAGTAGTTTCTAATGCATATCCCTAAAAGAACTTAGGCAAGTTTGCTCGGCTTATCATAGATTGAACCATATATAATAGTGTTTGATTTCTTTTCTCAAATACACCATTATGTTATGGTGTATATGGTGGAATCCATTGTGATAAAATCCCATTATCTCTAAGATAATATTGAAATTCTTCACTTAATTATTCTCCACCTCGATCTTATCTAAGTGTCTTCATACTCTTACCAAGTTGCTTTTCTACTTCATTTTTGAATTCTTTGAACTTTTCAAATACTTATGATTTATATTTCATTAGATAGATATATCCAAACTTTGAGTAATTATCTATAAAAGTAATGAAGTAGGAGTAACCTCATCTGGCATGCATAGTCATTGGACCACATACATTTGAATGTATTAAGTCCAAAATCATTCTAGCTCGTTCTCTTTACCAATAAAGGGAGCTTTTGTCATCTTTCCTAATAAACAAGATTCACATGTATCAAATAATTCATAATCAAATGATCACAAATCACCTGTCTTATGTAATTTGGTCATGCATTTCTCATTTATATGGCCTAAATGACAATGCTATAAATATGAGGTGTTTAGATTATCTTATTTCATTCTTTTGGTATCCACATTATACACTTCTTTAATTAAATGAAGAACAAATATACCATTCTCAATGATAGTTTTAGCATAAAATATATTGTTCTTAAAAATATAACAACATTTTTCCTTTAAAAAAATGTCACAATCGTTCATTAAACAACTGAAAGAAATAATACTTTTGGACAATGCTATAACATAATAACAATTATTTAACTCCAATATTAATCCACTTGGAAGAGCAATTGGTAAGTCCCCACAACTGTTGTAGAGATGTTCTGTCCAGTAGCTGACTCTAGACATATTTCTACTTTTCTAACTTTTCTACTGCTTTTAAGTCCCTATAGATCATTGCACAAATGAGATCAACATCTGATATCTAATACCTAAGATTTTTTTGAAGCAATAGAATAAGTATTTATGTCAATCATATGAATACCTAAAGTAGAAGCATCCACTTGCTTCTTCTCCTCGAGAGAATCTTGATAGGCCTTGCAGTTAGCTTCCAATGACCATCTTTCCCATAATGGAAGTAAGTTCTTTTGATATTCTCCTTCTTAAGTACTTCCTTTTTGGAAATCCCACCATGCTTTGACTGTGCCTTGGTCATCTTCTTCTTTTTTTGCTTTTTGTCTTTAGTAAAAGTGACAACCATGACATTTTTTGAATCCTTCTTTAAGGATCCATCAGCTATTTTGAGCATATTGATTAACTCAGGAATAGTTGCTCAGTTCCAGCTTGAAAAGAATAAAGCTCCTCTAGATGAAAAATGATGGTTCTAGCATCCATCATCTCATGTTGCTTTTGAAGCTCTAAGGATATAGCACCCAGCATCAGACATGTCCCTGCTTCACTATCCTCTATGTATTTATGATAAATGCCCTTGATCTCATCAATGGTGCCATCTGATGGAATTGGTGGTGGGTATTTATCCAAGACATAATGGATCTTTTTAGCTCTAAGAACAATTCTCACTTATCTGATCCAATAAGAAGAATTATTGCCAACCAGCTTGTTATCTAATATTGATCGTAGGCATATGAGAGTATGTTCATATATATGTATGCATTAATTAGGTTTTAATTAATCCATTTACTCCAACTATTTTATTGCGAATCATTAGCCCTAACTATATAATCCGAGAAAACCCGATGGTTTTCTTAGTAGGCCAATATCCAATCCTTGATATGAAATTTGACCTTGATTGTTGTCAACAAGTCAAACTCCATACCCTCGAAAGGTAGGTATCTCTATACCAATTATGTCTTTACATAACTATTTGATCATTAGGTTACCAACTCTTGATACATGCATATCATATATGCATTCCCTAATCTTGCCTCTATAATCATTAGTCTTAACTGTGGTCAACAAGTTAATGGGCTAGCTAAGATGATCCATTTAATTAGATTCGAACATATTCAATATAATGTCAGTTTGATTGTGGTTAACAACCTATACTACAAAGAACTCTGGTTCTCCTCCAATTAGTGGAAGGCTTATATACCTTTGTATTACTTTGAGGGATTTTAGTTAATTAAGTCTCACATACATGGTTGGCATACTTTGGTATGTATCCTATATCTATTTTATAAATATAAGCATACAAATATGGCATAGTTATGGACTTTACTATATTGACCTCCCCGAAACAAGAGGGAAATCAAAAGGTCAAACCTAGGTAATATGCTTGATTCAAACAAATATAAATATTTACATTATCTTCAATCTTGTTGGATCTCTATCTGGCCCATCTTGCTCCTTGATAGTGGTCTCCATATCTATTTCCAACTATAATCTAAGTAACCTAATTACATATTACAATTTAAAAAGAAAATACAAACCAAAAATAAGTGGTCGGGATATGAAAGTCCTCATTGGGCCGAAACATGCATTATGCGCAATCACATTCGGTCCTGTCCATAACTATCCATCGTGCCAATCATACACCCTTATATGTATTTATAATACATAAAGTAAAACTATATAATGGAATACAAACTATGATTCATTTCTTGAAACTTACTTTTGAGTTATTTTAATAATGTTATCAAATTAGAAAACTTTTTTCATTTTGGAAACTTTCCATTTTAGGCAACCTTTTTTGCATGCATGTGTTCTTGCCTTAATTATCAATCCAATTGATTATTTAATTAATTAATCACATTAAGTAATTAAAGAATCAATTTTGGGCTTAAAAAATTGGTAGGCAAAAACCTATAATTTAAATCCAAAAGTGTATTTACACACAAACTAGTTTTATGTCTTTTGGACCATATGTGCCTTTTGGAATGAGTCAAGCCCACTCCAGCACTTAAAACCCATTAATAAACTTAATTGAAGTCTATAATATTTAATTTAAATCAGCTCCTTGGGTCCACCAAGTTATTTACTAATTTAAATCAAACCCGTAAACATAATTAATCCCATTAAGTGGCTTTAATGAATTAAATTTAATCCAATTAATTCAAGGCCCATTTTAATTAATTCAATTAATTAAAAATACATTAATACATCAGATATATCATATTTATAAGATTAAAAATTGTTCTAAATATGAACTTAACATAAACACAATAAGAACACCAATTTATCAAACTTTTCGATTAAACTAGTTTTCATGCAAAACTTGTTTGATTTCAATTTTGTTTGATCCTATAGATTAATAGCAGATATTAAACACATAAATTATCATCAAAATAATTTTAGAGTGGATCAATTAAAATTTTTATTTAGAACAACCCCTCCACCACATTGAAAGAATTTCTCCACGCCTAGAGAATGATTCTTTACATTAAAAAATCATTTTTTCTTCTTCTATTTTATTTATTTAACCACATACATCAAAAAATCAATATTTCTTATTTATGAACAACCAAATATGATATCTTAAAAGTTATGAAATGGATAACTCAAAATTAAAAATACTATTATGCAAATAATATAGAATTGTAGATTCATGGAAAAACCGTGGCTCTGATACCATGTTGGGAATTAATCGGTTACATACATCACATGTACAAGAAGAAATTAAAATTTTTAACCAATATTTCTGATCTTCCTATGAATATACAATATATATATATATATATATATATATATATATATATATATATTAATGAGAATAAGAAAAGTCACATTTGATTTTTGTTGACCAGTTGCTTTTCCTTCTCATTGGGTTATCGCAAACCATAGTGTCCAAAATTAAACACCTCCAATCGTAATCCACACAAGAGAAAGATCAAATGAACAAAATAACTATTAGAACACAAGGTTGTCAAAATCTCCTTGAAGCTAGCAAGGAGAGTGGCAGCTAGGTTCAGAAGAAGAGAAAAAAAAATTCTTTTTAGAACTCTTAACCCTAAAAATCCCTTTATTTTGGATTTTATAGCAAGGTTAAAAAATTCAACTTCATAATGGGATTAGGCTCTTTAAAATTGCTGGAGAAATATTAAATGGGCTTTTAGAATTATTAATAATTAATTTGTGCTTAATTAAATCCAATTTAAGTCCTTTCATAAATGACCCTGCACATAACCCATAAACTAGACCCTTTATGCATATACTTGGATTTAATCACCCAAATTAATTCTAAATCCATTCAAATTAAATATATAGGCTCCATAACACTTATTAAATATATTTAATTTATTTTAGTATAAAAATTAGGCCTCTAAGGCCTTCTATATTGATTTTGCGTTGAACCCATCTTCTGGTGGGCTTCTACGCAAAAACCAAATCCTTGGGCCTCTAATTATTTCTCTAATGGACTTATCAATTATTATATCAGCCCTATAACATTTATAGTCCAATAATAATTAATCATAAAATATAATATTTTAATTAGATCCATTTTGCATAATAATTCCAAAAAGTTCTACGAACATTTTTACGTGTGCATTATTAATTAAACTCTTTAATTAATTATTCTATTATTTATTTCTCTTCTGCCATAATAATATCAAATATTATCATCCTTATCATTTTACCATTTTATTCTTTACTCTGTATGTGTGTGACCTATTGGGTTCTTGTCTGTATTTGTTTTAAATCCTAAGTTCGGTTTGCTTTCCCATTCCGGAGCCAAACAACCTAAAACATATCTATTTCACTCCACACTCCAACCCTAAAGCCATAAAATACTACACATCTAGAGTCCCATTCCGAAGCAATCTAAAACAGACAGCATTTTTGATTGAAAAGCTGAAAAAAATTCATTCATAGCATTCAACCCACATAAGCATCAACATCCAACAAAGATTTAAGATAAAAACCATTCAACAAAGCTAGAAAATCACTTGAGGAGTTGAAAACTGATGAAATAAAAATAAGCAACAGTTAAAAAAACCATTCATTCATATATATATAACTGAAAATATGTTCAATATTCACATTGTGGGTAGGGGATTCAAAGATCCCCCAAACAATTAAGAGACTACTCGTTACCCATTATAAAACAAAAGGAGGAAAGGATAAAATAAACCTTGAAACTCTTGGTAGAAGAATACCCAGCAAAATCCCAAGTCCTTTAATCTTCTTCTCTAATGCTTAACTGGAAATAAGCTCTAAACTATGTAGATCTAAACTTTTAAACTGTAAATCTGTGTTTAATCTATTTATTTTTCTATAAATCTATCTATTTGCAAGTAAATCTGTGTATCTATCTATGTAAAATTAACAAAGGAATGAAAGAAATAAGAAATAAAACCCAAACATTGAGAAAAACCTAGAACTCCCAATTTTACTGAAAAATATGCTATTTATAGGCCAACATGGGTCACGGTTACTAGGGATTCCTTTCTAATCGTAACCTATTTAAAAATCGCTCTTTTGGCTTGAGTCATGGTTATTAGGAAATTGCTAGTAACCATGATGCAGCTTCAAACTGCATCTGGAAGGAGGGTCACAGTTACCACCAAAAATTTGGTAACCATGACATAACACTTTCTTGCATTATAGACTTCAAACATGACTACCTCATGGTTATTACAAAAAACCTAGTAACTGTGTGGTACTTCTCCTTTAGGTTATATACTAAAGAGCTTTATACATCATGGTGAACATCACTCTATGTACAATTGCTTTGCTGATCGTGATAGGCCTCAAAATGGTGCATTTTGATAGGAGACTTAAGTTATGGTTATTGGAAAATCTAGTAACCATAAGGTACCTACAAAGATCAAAGTTTAGCACAAAATTCCATCAAAAGCTCTCCAAATCACACAAAAGCTAGGATTAACTGAGAATGGGACTAAATTATTATATGCAAACAAAATAGAGCAAAAGATACTAGAAAGACACTAAAAACTATACTAAAATTAATCTAAAACTAAATACTGAAATGGAGTTATCATATAAAGAACCAACCACTCTTCTTTCACCACCTAATCACCTGTTGCTTGATAAACCACTAGCGATGAGTCACCACAAACCTTAACACTCATTGCCCCTAAAACCAATAATGCTTCAAATTTGAAGGAACATGCTTCATATTCAACTTCATCATTAATGGCTTTATATTTTTTTTTTTGCTAAAGATAGCTTTTCTCACTCAAAGGTTATTAAAATTACTTATATTCCTATGCCTTTATTGTTTCCCTAGGTTAATCCATTGTCAATCACACAACTATCTTTGAGTAGGTCATGATATACCCAGTCTCCTAACTATGTTCACCCCAAGTTGGAAGTAATCAGTTTTAGAGTCAAAGTACATCACTTGCTACTTAAGATAACCTTGGTGATCTCAAGTCTAAGGATACTAGCACAATAGCTATGAAGAGATTCCTCACTGATATAGATTTAATATCCATGTGAGGATTCTCTTTGCAGTTTTTTAATGAATTTGTTCTTCTAACAAGCATCCACATGTTAGCTTTGATCATCTTCCATAATCACAGTTATGAGAACCACTGCTTGAACTATTCAAGAAGCATAACATGTGCTAGTCTGTCCGAATTAACAATGTCCTATCTTGTTAATTCTATGACTAGGGATATTTAGATATTATCACATTTGTATGCAATAGACATCTCACATCATTTACAATTTCATGATTGCCTTTACACAGTGTTTATAATATCTAAGACTTAATTTATTAATTTAATATTTACAAACTCATGTATTTAAACATAGCATTAATAAATGAATGATGCCTTTTCTTAAGAATATGAGTTCATACATATGAAATACATCCCTATTACATGGGCTCTAAGGCATACTCTCTAACAACCCTGCATTCTTTAACCCGAATGGCATGACTCAGTAAGCATATGTGCCCCATTTAGTAATGAATGTTATGTTAATCCTATCCATAATTTTATTCAGGATCTAATTGTATCCAGTATAACCATCCACAAAGCTTTACATTGCATATGTAGTTGCATTATCTACTAGGATATCTATATGAGGAAGCGAACAATCATCCTTTCGATAAGTCTTGTTCAGATCCCTATAGTCCATGCAAACTTGAACTCTTCCATCTTTCATAGCCATTGGAACTACATTTGCCAACTAAGTGGGATATTGAACTTCCATTTGAAATTTAGCCTCTATCTTTATTTTTACTTCTTCCTTGACTTTCTCTACCCACTCTAGTCTAAGCCTCCTTAGTTTTCACTTGACCAACTTGTATCTAGGATAAGTTAGGATAGCATGCTCAGCAAATGTACAATCAATTCCTAGTATGTCTTATAGGTCTAGAAAAAGACTATTTCATATTTTTTAAATATTCTCTTTAATTTTTTTCTCTCTTCAAGGGTAACATTGGATGCTATCAAGATCTCTGTAGGATTTTTAAGAGTACCTAGATTGAATGGAATAGTACTTATTGAATTAATATCATATACAGATGCCTTATAATCATAATCATGTGAAATTAAATTATGAAAAAAATCGCACAAGTAAGCAAAGTTATTCATATTATTAATATAAAAGGAGCCACATACATCATTGTTAAAAAGTTCAAGTACAAAAAATGTATCTACAAAAGCATCCTCATTTACATTAGGTGAGTTTGATGCATCAAATGAACCTACCCCATCTCCTACATCCTCTAAGGCCTCCTGGTCAGCTTCTGTGGTAGCTTATTCAACATCTTCTTTTAACTCAGGAACAAGAATTCCAAATTCAACTTTTCCTTATCCCTTGATTCTGAAAGCCAACAGTTCTAGAGTTATAACCTCTTTAAGGACATTACCCCATTCAAATAGCCTAATATTAATATCTCAATCCTAAAAGCCTCTAGTAAGCTTGATGGTCCCACTAGTCTCGTAAAAAACATCATTAAATATTTTAAAACTAGGGATGAGCTCTCCTCCAACCATCACAAGGTTAATCTCACCACAATATTGAGGTGGGGTAGATACGGAGACAAAATTATCAAGAATATGTGGTACAGCCCCTAGTTTCAACAGACCTTTCTTCTTATCATCAAATTTTTTATAACCCAATCCCTTCCATCTAGTCTATCCTATTATGGTGATAGCTTCAGAAGGATCCTGGGAACCTTTACCCTAATCAACTTTTTGCAGAAAGTTCATTTTCTTCATCCTATTCCCCGTTTAAAGGGTAGATTCCTGCTCACTTCCATCATATGCATTAACAGCAGCTACATAAAATCTACTAAAGGGTTGATTTGCTTTTCACAAACTAAAAACTTGATTCTCTCTAGCAACTCTTATAGTGACCACTTTAACTTTATAGGGAATTTTGATCATCTGATGAGGAATGGATGGAACTCCTCTTAATTTATAAAACCAAAGCCTTACTAACAATATAAAAAAATTGGCAAATATTAGTAACATAACGAATTTTATTTTTGTATCGATTATCACAGTCTTTGCATTAGCCTTAAAAATACCCGATTCCTACCTTTGAGAACTTTCATAGGCTATGACTACCAGATTATCGTGTTCATTTCATTTCCATTACTCTATTTGTCAACCTTGTCAAGTACTCATGAAAAGACTTATCCTTCTTCTACTGTAGAAACTCAAGATCTTTAAAAGTGACCTCCATCCACACACTACAGTCGTACTGCCTTAAAAACTCTTATATCAGCATATCCTGATCTTTTTTGGTATGATTGTCCAAACCGTGATACCAGTTGATAGCAAGGCAAGTAAGACTAAGGTTGAAATACTTAACCTTCTACCTTTTAGTGAGAGTGGTGCCCTTCATGACCAAGATATGTTGTTTGATATAAGCGGATGGCTTAAATGTGCCATCAAACTTAGGCAAATCAAGCATATTGAATTGTTAAGGGAGCATATCTTCACATTCCAAATCCCTATCTTCTGGATTAACCCCCTTTATGGTAGATAAAACTCGAGCTATTATTTTTATCCTTTCTTCCATTTTCTTGAGAAATGGGTCCTTCATTCTAAGCAATTTTCCTTTTGAATCTTGTGTTGCTACTGGCTCTTCCTCCTCTTAATGAATGAAATTTTCCTCAGGAGTAACACCTTTATCCTTTTGTTGTTCCACAAATAGAGCTCTCAATCCCATTCCTTTTGATTAAACCATTAAAAAAGGTCTTACGAGGTTAGTAATTAGAGTTCTTTCAGCAATCATAGGTTCCCTATGTGCAGCAATAGCTGCCAGAGTCAGCTAACCAACAGGCTATGATAATGAGCTTATCATATCAATCATCATAGACCTTATTCTTCTCTCAAGCTCATCCAACCTTCTTTCCAGCTCTTAACTATCAATATCCCTAGTCTGTGTTAGATCTATCAAGTCTATTCTCTCAGAAGATAGCTCAAAAACCTTAGCCAAACCTAAATTGATTTTTGATACTAACTTAAACAACCTTAATAAAGATCTCCTAACCAAACTCGCATCTGGACTCCTAAACCACCTCGTTAACTCTATTGTGATTGCAACTACCTATAACACTCAAGTAATGCTTTACTCTTCCAGTTCAGCAAAATGACTCTCCTATAAATATATCTCAATCAAAGCTAGTATAGCTTCACTCAAAGTGAATTCGTAGAGAAACTGAGGATCAAAACTTGTCCAAGAAACAATCATCTTCTCATAATAGGTCAAATCCTTAAACAACCCAGCTAACTCTGTAATGGCTAAAAAAATAAATTTGTTAGCATGATACATGATTATGCATATAATGCATGGGCATGTTGTATATCATTCTTAAAGCACATGAACAAATCAAAACAAACCTTCCAACCTTATTTTTCCTATATAGGTAGTTATGTAATCTTTTTTCTAGGCAGGATTTATTCATAGGTTAATAAAGAACCAAATAAATATGCATGGCTCAAAGTGAAAAATCGGCAGCATAGCCTATCTTTATTTAAAAAATAAGCAGATGCATCATTGATATCTATATATTTGGATCATTCAATTAAATAAGGATAAGCCCATCGGGGTATGATAGCCTTTGATTATTAATTACCTGAATTTACTAGAATTTAACTAGATATATAGATATCAAAATAGTAAGCAAAATGTTAGGGTATATGATACCTAGGGAAAGTATCTATAGCCATTAAAATAGGTTTTAGTCTAGTAGTACAACTTTATGGCTATACAAGCATGGTCCCAACCAATGAGTCTAGCTCAACATGAGCATAATGATTCATCGGGTCACCATTTGATATACCAAAAAAAAGGTATAAGACTTGGGCTGGTGGTCCTCTCTAACACTCCCCCACATTGAGTGAATATAGGATCATGCTTCGAGATTACACCGGCCCTAAGTAAGGACACCTGACTTAATTTTAAGGCTGTAGCATGCTTTAATACAATCTATTGTAGAAGACGATCATAATAATTAAGTACAAACATTATACTTGAATTAAATTAACCAAGCTATTTTCAATGCAAATTCTTAAATAAATTCCCAGTGGAGTCACCACTGTGATGCATGCCAAACCCCGTTAGGGATTTGATTTATTCTTAAAGATACATTTTTAAGGCTTAGGATTGAATCAAAGCTTTTTTTAACTCATAAAAATCAATAGCTTTGCAATAAGGAAAGATTTAACTCAATACACAATGTTGCGGACCTCAAAAATGCATGGGATAGTGTCTTGAGGAACCATTATTTATTCACTAACAATTAACCTACAAGACATATGTCGAGCATCACAAGGCATATAGTATAAATTCGCCACCAAATCAAACATTGGGAAAGTGATTTCTTACATTATAAAGACGAAACTAGAGCTAGTTCGGACTCCACCCCTATTTACAACTTGGTTAATGATTATTCATACAAAAATGTTTATACTCAATTACTCATAAATCTTCTCAAGCATTAAGAATTTTAAAAAGGTATTACCAGGACCTTGGACATAGTGTCTTTCAATGAATTATAAATAAATTTTGTAATTAATTTATGTGGTAATATTGGTCCAAAAGTTAATTATTTATAGAAGAAAATTCTTCCTGACCTATTTTAATTTATCGTTCAAAGAAAACTTTTAATAAAAAAGATAAGACAATAAGATAAAGAAATAAACGTGTATAAATTGGGATATTATTTGAATTGCGAACATTGGTTCTCTCATGCATATTTATAAAAATCATTTATGTACTTTTTGGAGTTAAATAGGACATTGGTTTGTTTTATTACTAAAATCCAATTAATTAAATGGAAATAATTAATGTGAATTTCCTTAATTTTTGTACCAAAAAATACTTTTTACTAATTATTACAACCCGCATAATAATAAAATGCCAAATATATATAATTTATATAAATTAAACTAAATTAACTACTTCGAGGGTACACTTAATTCACTTATTTCTCCTACCTCCTCCGAATAAATTCAAACATTTATGTATAAAAAATATAAGGAAATGGATTAATTAAATAAGAATAATAATAAAACTAATATATTCTAGATATATTAGCATAAATTAAAGAAATAAATATATATTGAAATAATTATTAATCATAAAAAAATAAAGGAAACTCAAAAAAATTTTTGGAGAAACAAGAGGAATGATGGTAAAAATTGGCAAAGGAGTGAGTCACACACTCACTCGGAGTGAAAAATAAGTCACGATCCAAGAAGAATAAGTAATGGCCTTGAATGGAATGAGTCACATTCACTTAAGTGAGTCGATGACCAATTCGAAGCAAGTCACATTGAGTCAGCAGTGAGTCACCGACCAAGATCGTGACACATTCATAACTCAAAGAAATGAATCACTTTTAGATAGTCTAGTAGCTACTGGAATGACACCATGACCAAAGGTCAAAGCCCCACACCTATTTCTAAGGCTCAGAACACATAAAAAAACATCCCTAAACCCCTTAAGATAATATTATACACTCAAAATAATGCTTAAAACACAAAATAACACCACTTATACCGAATCTTATAGTGAGAGAAGCATACTTTTATGAAGAGAAAGTAGCTGCCAAAGTGCATAGAACTTAATTTACAATACAACTATATATTCATGCATAAAACATAAAAACACACATAGAAATGCCAATAAATATCATTTATACAAGGATAACAAGATACATAAAGTTACATAAAGAGTAAATATAAGAAAGAGAGCATGGCTATGGTAGGAAAATTCAAAATGCTCTTTTCTAAGAATTAAAGTGTGAAATTTACACTAAAGCTAAAGGTTTTCCTTTTGTATTGCCCTAAGTGTTGCTATTCTCTAGAACCAATGGGAGCATCCTTTTGGTTTTCCTTCCTACTTCTTATGTTCTTTTTTCCTAAAAACAAAACTCAAAAAACCAGTAATTATTTTTTTCCTCCTTTTTTTTAGAGTTTGTTCCTTATTGTCATCTCAAAAAATCCCATCCCTTAAATAGTTTGGATTAGCATAAAAATATAAAGTTTTTATTTTGAAATGATCCCTTATTTTGCAAGGGAAAAACTGTAACTTTGGATGGAAAAAACCTAATCAAAATCTTGACTTTTGAGTCATGGTCATTGACTCACTATTTTAACTTTGTAAGCCTACCTAGAAAAACCAAAAGCCTTTTTAAATAAAAAGAGACTTAGTCATAAACTAAAGGTTACATCTCATTGTTGAGTTATGATCTTTAAGCCGCGACTTATTGACAAGTAATGGTTTTGGGTTGACTCAATGACCTAAATAACGATCTAAATAAAGTGAGTGAGTCACTTCTTAAGTGAGTGACTTAGAAGTGAGTCACGATATTGGCCCCTAAATCAAGGTCATGACACATTTATAAGTTAGGAAATAACTCTTAATCAAGCTTGAGTCACCCAATTCCTAAAAAGAAATCCAAATATGCTTTTAAGAGATTATTTTCCCCCCAAAGCTAGGTAAAATATTTTTTGAAAAAAATTTCTGTTGGAGAAAAGAGAGCACGGTTAATTTCTGGCTATTTCTAAAATAGTATTACCCTTATTAGGTAACCCTAACAGAGGCTAACTGAAGCCCTGTATGTACATATGTAATATTTTAAGGCTAGATCAAACTTACGGTTAACCTTACTTATGGTATCGAGAAAATTCTTCACTATCTATTTTAGGGACATATTTGAGCATAAATTCATCTCAAATTGTACCAGTAGACTCTATTTAACTCATACTATCTCATCTAATGTTTAATATAAAATTCCCAATAGGTGATCCATCATAGAATTTCTCTAGGCTGTGCACGTTTAATACTTAAGCACTTTTAAAATTTACTATATTATCCTATCACAATTACACTAAAAACCATTGTAGTGCTACTATTCATGCTTTAAAATGTACTAGTCATGTCAGATGAAATTTTAGGGCATTATAGTTCTACCCTACAAATAAAAATTTCATCCTCAAAATTTACCTAAATTAAAGAGCTGGGGCTATTATTGCCTTATGGTTTCCCTAGGTTCCCAAGTCATATCTTCCACATTATGATGATTCCAGAGAATTTAAACAAGTGGAACCTATTTGTTTCACAATTGTCAAACTTCTCTTGAAAGAAATCTCATTGGTTCCTCATTATATGATAAATTTGGTCGAAGCAGGACTTCCTTTGGTGTTATAATACGTGATGAGTCTGATCGATATCTTCTCAACATCGATACATGAAACCCATCATTAAATCTTTCCAACTCTAAGGGCAACTTTAATTTCTAGCCAACTAGTCCAATCAACTATAATATCTCATACGAATTAATAAACCTTACACTAAGCTTGCCCTTATGACCAAATCTCAAAATCTTCCCCCATGGTAAAACTTTTAGATATAGTTTATCAGCCACATTAAACTCTATATCCTTCCTTTTTAAATTAGCATAGGCTTTATGTCTATCATCTAAAGCTTTCAAGTTATCTTTGATCAATTTTTCTTGATACTCGATTTCCCTAAGCAAATTCAGTCCCATAAACTTTCTTTCATTGAGTTCGGTCCAACATAGGGAAATCCTACATTTTCTTCCATACAATGCTTCATAAGGTGTCATTTTGATGATAGATTGATAATTGTTGTTATATGCAAACTCTGCCAATATAAGGTATTTTTCACCACTGCTGCCAAACTCAAATATGCAAAACCTTAACATATCTTTTAGTATCTGTGTCATTCATTTGAATTATCCATTTATTTGTATATAGAAGGCAGTACCATAGTCCAAGTTAGTTCCCAATGCTTTTTGAAATTTTTTCCAATATCTGGATGTAAACTGAAGATCTCTATTTGAAATGATAGAGGAAGGAACACCATGTAATCTCACAATCTCGTTGATATAAATTTCTACGAGCCTTATTAATGGAAAAGATCACACATGTATGATGTGTGCAAACTTTGTCAATCTATCAAGTATCACTCATATAGAATAGTGTTACCTCTTGGTGAGTGGTAAACTAGACATAAAATCCATAGTGATATGATCTTACATCTATTCATGTATAGTGATAGGTTGCAACAAATCGGAAGGAACTTGGTGTTTTACTTTTACTTGCTAGCATGTCAAACATTTAGTCATAGAATCCATTCTTTACCTTTCCATTCCCGGCCACCAATAGATTTTCTTCAAGTCTTGGTACATTTTATTGCTACTTGGATGCATGGAGTAACTGCTACTATAAGCTTCTTTCAAGATATTCTTCTTCAATTCTGCATTATTGAGTATAAAAATTCTTCCTTTGTAGTGTAAATAATCATCACTGCTAAGGAAGAATTTGCTACATTTTCCTACCTTTATTAGAGATATTAAAGAGGCTAATCACTCATCTTACCTCTAGGTAGCTTTTACCTATTATAGCCAATTGGGTTTAAGCTGTATTTCAGCTACAAGTGCTATATCCTGAGCTATTGTCAATTTAACATTCATGGCTTTTAAGGCTACCAGATGCTTCCTACTATGTGCATCAGCTACTATATTTGCTTTACAAAGATGGTATTCAATCAAGTAGTCATAATCTTTAATAAGCTCCAACCATTGCCTTTGCCCTAAGTTGAGTTCCTTCTGGCTTGGCAAGTACTTCAAACTCTTATGATCAGTGTAAATATAATATTTTTTAACATATAGGTAATGCCTTCAAATCTTCAAGGCAAACACAATGGTTGCTAGCTCCAAATCATGAGTAAGATAATTTTTTTTATGAGTTTTGAGTCATTGAAAAGCATAAGCCACCACTTTACCTTCTTGCATCAGCACACATCTTAACCCATTTCTCAAAGCATCATTGTAAATGATAAAATGTTTACCTAAAGTATTATGTGTGAGAATGGGTGCTTGTAAGGCCCCTAAATGACCCTAATTGAAATTTTCATGATTTTAGTAGGATTTTTATTTGATTAAGATTAAAATTAAATGAGAATTTTGTATAAGTATGGAACAAGGGATAAATTATGTTTTTATTATTTTAATTGCATGAAAATAAAATTTAATAGTGTGGTTTAATATTAATCGAGGGTATAATTGGAGTATAAAGTATTGATTAGGGATAAATTTGTAATTATGGCATTTTAAGGGTTAATTATGAATAAAAGAATAATTGTGTGGTCAATTTAAGAGAAGGATTTAGTGGAAGGGTCACTTTATATCATGGAAAAAGGAAATAGCTAAAGGTATGACATGTAAATTGTTGAAGGACTATAAGGGATATTTTTTACTATTATATATATGTTCGTTTTAGTGGAAAGAAAGAGAAATGGGAGAGTGGTTTGAGAGAAGGGATGACACCAAAGGAATGATTTCCTTTTCATCTCTTACAATTTTATTTCATCTCTCAATTTACCTATGAATTATTGAAGAAAATTTCATGCATGTGGGTTGTTCAAGAAAATATTAATGTAAATTATTGAGGTATGTTTTTAATTTTTGTTATCTTCATCATCATCACCTTCTTCTTCATTCTCTATTTGGATTTCGGTTGGGAAAAGCTTCTGGAAATGATGGATTAGAGAATGATTTATATTGTAGTTAAAGAAGGAGAAGGTAGAAGAGACAAAGGAAAAGGTCTTGCAAAGGATTAATTGGCTAAAGGAAATTAGGCCAAGGTATGGGATTAGGGCTACCTTAATACATTTGAATTTGGTTGTTGCATGTGAATATGGTTGCTGGAACTTGTTGTGATTAAATTGAATTTGTAGTAATTAAAAGAGATTACAATGTAAGAATTGTGCATGAAGGGATGAGATGAATATTCTAACCTAGTGACTAAAAATTTAGTGTAAATTGTAATAGATACCTATAATTGTAACAAATAAAATTTCTATAGTTATATAAGACATTTTCCTATAAAATTGAAGAAGGAACCTACCTTCAATTCTGCCTCTAGATATTTTTTATGATTTATTGAATTTAGGAGAACTTCTAATTTTGGATTCTAGACCAGGTTGGGGAAAAATTGAGATATTTGTATGTACAATTATCAGAATGACATGAGATTAATTCCTATGCAAAATAGACTCATAAATACACATTTTATACAAAAGAAGTAATGCCTAACTTTATTTCTATGTATGTCAAATAATTAGCATGAAATTCGTTGAATCTGTTTGTACTGTTAAGGTACAAATTTTGGTATTTTGGGAATAAGTATTAGTAGAGAAGTCAAAATCTTATCCTGTAAAATTATGGGTAAACTAGATACCTAGGAACACGTTTTTGATGAATAAATGTTGGTCTAAATCACAGCAAACACTGTTTTGTTGGGATTTATCCGTTACATGCATCTCATACATAAGCGAAATTTAAAATTTTTAACCAATATTACTGATCTTGCCATGAATTTACAATATTCATATTAGTGAGAATAAGAAAAATCACCTTTGATTTTTGTTGTACAGTTGTTTTTCCTTCGCACCAGGTTGTCGCAAACCACAATGTCCAAAATCGAATACCTCCAATGAGTAATCCACACTAGAGAATGATAGAATGAACCAAAAATTGGGAAAGAACAAGGGGCTAGCCGAAAAATCCCTTGAACTAGCAAGGGAGGCGGCGGCTAGGGTTTTTGAAGGAGAGAAAAACTATTTCTCTTAATTGTTCACTTCACCCTAATTTCCACATCACTTGGATTTTTATAGTTAGGTTAAAATCCAACTTCATAATGTGATTGGGCTCTTTAAAATTGCTGGAGAATTATTAATTGGGCTTCTGAAATTATTTATAATTATTTGATCTCAATTAAATCCAATTTAAGCCCTTTCACAAAAGACTATATACAAAACCCATAAACTAGGCCCTTTGTACATATACTTGGATTTAATTACCCAAATGAATTCCAAATCCAACCAAATTAAATATGTAGGATCCATAACACTTATGTAACATATTTAATTTATTTTGGTCCAAGAAATAGGCCTCTAAGGCCTTCTATTTTGGATTTGGTGTGTGGCCCTTCTTCAGGAGGGCTTCTGTGCTAACTTCATTTCTTTGGCCCTTTTATAATTCCTCCAATGGACCTATTAATTATTATATCAGCCCTATAATACTTATTGTCCAATAATAATTAATTATGAAATATATTATTTCAATTAGGTCCAATTTTGTAGAATATTTTCTCAAAATTTCCGCGTACAATTTTACTTGATCATAATTAATTAAACTCTTTAATTAATTATTATCTTATTCACTTCTCTATCCCCATAATAATATCAAATATTATTATCCTTGTCATTTTACCATTTTATCCCTTTTTCTCTATATGTGTGTGACCTATTGGGTTCCTGTCCATGTTGGCAGTATAATATGTAATTGTGAGTTCTATTTAAAACTCATATGATTTAAACTCCTCTAAATCATTTTATCAATCCCTATTGATATTCTTGATACATTATTATACAAGTTATGATTGGCCTCTAGCTAGGCATCATGACTACCCAAATGTCAGGAAAGTCAAGTGGTTTGACTATACCCTTCCATAGAAACAGTTACCGTGCAATTACTCCTTTCACCACTCTTATCTCAATTAGATTCTGAGTATGGATCTCTATCAACTCATATAAATCTAATCATTTATGTTCTATTAATTTAACCATTGTTCCCAAAATGCCCTCCACAGATCTCTATCCATCTTGGCATATTACTCTGGCCAGAGATTCTCTGAACAAGGCAATTATAGAATCATGCGAGTTAACTTCCCTTATTAAATCTGGGATGGTGAATCCTTTGTCAATCACTCAACTATCTTTACGTAGGTTATGATATATCCAATCTCCTAACTATGTTCACTCCCAGTTGGAAGTAATCAGTTATGGAGTCAAAACATACCACTTGCTACTTAAAATAACTTTGGTGATCTCAAGTCTAAGGATACTTGCACAACTGCTATAAAGAGATTCCTCATTGACATAGATTTAATATCCATGTGAGGATTCTCTATGCAGGTCTCCAATGAACTTGTTCTTCTAACAAGCATCCATATGTTAGCTTTGATTATCTTCCATAATCACAGTTATGAGAACCATTGCTTGAACCATTCAAGAAGCATAACATGTTCTAGACTGTCGGAATTAACAATATCCTTATCTTGTTAATTCTATGACTAGGGATATTTAGATATTAACATATTTGCATGCAATAGACATCTCATATCATGAACACTTTCATAATTGCCTTTGCACTGTGTTTATTGATAACTCCAATTTTATTGTTTAATTTCAGTATATTTTTGTTTGTGTCTATGTTTTATTTTGCATGATTTTCAGTGCTTTGTGTAATAACTTTCTCTTTTTATTTCAAATGAAATTATATTGATATTTACAATGTTTTGGTGTGTTTAATGGGATAAATTTGACTCTTGTGCAGAAAAATAGGCAAGAGCACGGCTGAGACAAAATGGTCCCAATTGTGCCCTTTGAAGAATCCCCAATCCTCACCATTTTATTTTTCGAAATGATCTACAGACATCAGAATCCAATCTCCACCGTTAAAAATGTAGACCAAGATGTTCAAAAGCTATGGTTAAAATATTCAGAAACTGATAAGTTAATGCGACTGGTTTTTCTTCTCTCAGGGGCCGCAGCCGAGACATTTTGTCCCGATCATGGCCAATGCAGAAATCATGCTGTTTTAGTCCAGAAGGTGGCCACAGCTGATACAAAAATTTCCCAGCCGTGCCTAACCTGACTGGCCACGGCTGGGACACTTTTGTCTCAGCCGTGGCCATCTGCAGATCTATAAAAATTGCGTTTTCTTTGGCTGAAAAGAAGGAGGAACGATGGGAGAAAGATGCCACACTTAGATTTAGGGCTTTTTCCTCCATTTTTCTTATGTTTTTCCTTCATTTTATGTTGTAGGTTAGATTTAATTCAATGTAAACCTTAGATTAGATTTATTTTCCAATGTAAGTTAGGGTTAGATTCAATTTTCTGCATTTACTTTAAGTTGTGTTCTTCATTTTGCTTGGAGCTTTGAAGGAGGAGACTTGGATTCAGATTGGCACTTCACAAGCTACAAATGGCTTCATGGGTTTCCTCTTTCCTCTCTATTTTTACTTTATTTATGTTTAATTTGTAGTTTTGTTGCTTGGGGATCTTTGAATCCCCTACCCACAATGTGGATCTTGAACTAAATTTGATTTTTACATGAATAATTGGTCTATTTCACTGTTACTTATTTGTATCTCATGGTTTATTGATCTATTAAGTTATTTTCCATGCATGAATGAATGATTTTTATCATATGTCTTGGATGGGTATTGAGCCTAATGGATTGGATTCTATGAATAATCTTGCTCAGTTTTTCTTTCATGAATGCTGTATTATTTAGACGGCTCCGGAATGGGATTCTAAATGTGTAGTAATTATGATTTTAGGACTAGAGTGTGGAGTGAAATGGATGAGTATATGGGTTGTTTGGCTCCGAAATGGGAAGGCAACCCAAACTTAGGATGTTAGACCCGTGCATAGGCTAGTTGTTGGGTTGGCTCCGGAATGGGAAGCTTAGCAACTAGAATAGCTGGCTCCGGTATGGGAAGCTTGGATTAAAAGGGTTATCCCGAATTCGTTCATGTATGCTTTTAGGTAAAATTAATTCACATTGGGTATAGGGTGGATGAGTAAACCCGAGCAATGTTTTAACTAATGTTTTAATCTCTAGTTTAATTAGCTTATCTTATTTATTTATTTATTTTGTTAATTAGATTTAGGACGCTCTCTCAATCAAAAAATTGGAAATTTATCTCAAATTAACTCACTCAACTCTAGATATCTAGCTTATAACAACCCTTATCCCTTGGGTTCGATATTTGCGGGTCTTAAATATACCCCACTTTATTACTTGTCGATCTAGTGCACTTGCTAGGGTCGCAACATTTATAATATCCAAGACTTCATTTATTAATTTAAGATTTATAAACTCATGTATTTAAACATAGCATTAATAAATGAATGATGCCTTTTATTAAGAATATAAATTTATACATATGAAAAACATCCCTATTTCATGGCCTCTAGGGCATACTCTCTAACATGTTTCGGTTCTATGAACAGCCTATAGTATTTCTCAAATATCTTGAGCTATAAGTAAGATATTAAGGTGAATTCTGATGCTATGGAAACTAGACACATAGGGGAATTTGATTTTAGAAGATAATTTAGCCTAAAAATGACATTTTCAAATTCATTTGTGGCTCACAAGTTGAGTCCGGAATGCTGGCCTATGCAGATTTTTAATGTATTTTATCTTATGGTTTTCAATTAATTGAGCTAAATATGTATTTATGTGATTACAAAATGAATTGGATAGAGCATGTAATATGACTATTAATAAAAGATTTTATATATACATATACATTCACACGTTTACATGGGTAAGGACTTATGATGAATCTATCTAACATATATTTGTGATGAAATTTGTGCATGATTGTTATATGTAAGATTAATGTTTGTATGTACTTTTATGGTGAGCAAGTCTATATTATGACATGTACCTATGTCATGAAATAAGTAATATAATAGTATGACCATGTCACATGTAAAGTCTTATGGATAACATGTTAAAGTATTTATAAGATAATATATATGCTCAATTGCCAAAACATTGACTTGTTAAATGGCAAAATTGTTACATGTACTTTTATAAACAAGAGATTTTGGATTTTTTTTACATGATCATACACCTAGTTGTGCTATATTGGAAAATTCTAAGAACAAGGCATGACTTAGGTTGAGCACTTATACAGGTATCAAATATTAACTGATTGACATGTTATAATCAAGCTAAATATGATGACTAATGTTAACCCGATTGGAAACTATATGTATCAATATACATGAACTTTGCATACATAGTTTTACAGTAGTAGTAATATATCTGTTCCATAGTTATATGTATGCAAATTGACTTTTAATCAAGTGTAAAAATGGTATATGTAGATAGAATGTAACAAAGTATTGCCTGCAATTAGAGTTCAATTGTGGATAGATAGGCGCCTATAAGGATAATGCAGCTGCCACAGTCAACCTTTTTAGGTCCACGGAATAGTTGATCTTATTGGATCTTGTACAGCCCATCAGGGTTGTTACTTGACCTCGTTTGGGTCCTTGATTGGTCCACCATACAGTTGGCCCTGATTGGGTCCATAGTTTTAATATCTTTGGATATCCACCATTTTGATACCCTCGGGTATCCACCATTCCCGTTATCCACCTTTAGAACTTAAGCAGGTTAAACTGTTGTGTTATTACATTACAGTTAATTTTTAGATAGATAAAGCATGATACAGGAGATAATAAGTTGAACTGTATTTCCCATTGCATACGTGATAGTTAGATACTTTTGATATTGATCCTCCTATGTTATGCTTTAATTTCAAGCATGTTAATATAAATATGAGAATTGATTGTCAATGTTGATATTCTATTTTGTCATTTATTTATTTTAAATATGTTATTCTTTTTATTATCAACTTTTGTATGTTATATGTTTTCGACAATCACTGTGAGTGATTGTCTTTCAAAATTAGCATCCCCACTAAGCTTTATAGCTTAACACAGATTATTTAATTTTTGTAGGTACTGTTGTATAAGCTTTCGCTTAGGAATGATCTCTGCATCAGGACAGGCCAACACCTTAGTCATAAAAGTTGATGTAGGATTCTTTTTGGTGCAAGTTCTTTTGCACATTTAATATGTATAAAAAGGGCTATCAAATATATATATATGTAATATGAAGTAAGTGATGTAATAAGTTTAGTAAAAGAATGCTAAAGCATGCATGCATATAGTAGCTAAAATTCTTAGTCATAAATATGCTAGATCAATTGATAAATGATATGTATGATAAGATATTAAGTTAAGACAGTTATAACTAACATGAAAATGATGAGTATGTTATAGAATAAGCCATTATGCTTACGTAATTAAGAGACTGAATTTGTGGGAAATACCTGATTGATGCATAGGATACCTATATAAATAGACTATTTGACATGATAAATGTATACAGCTTTGGGTTAATAACCTACCATTATGTGATTGAAAGGTATAACATGATAATGATAAAGGCATTAGATTAGGGTGTTTTAGCACTTCAGTGAACATACTCTTCAGCTTTTCAAAGCTCTTCCAACATTGATCAATCCACTTAAACATAGCATTATTGTATAGTAGCTTGGTGAGTTGAGAAGTTATCATAAAAACCCCTTTACAAACCATTTGTAGAAGCCTATTAACCTGAGGAAACTTCTAATTTATAAACACTTTTAGGTGGTTTCCATTCCAAAATAGCTTAATCTTTTAGGGTTAACTTAAATTCCTTCTACTAACACCACGTGACTAAGGAAATTAACTTTATTCAACCAAAATTCATACTTGTTAAACTTTGCATACTACTTCTTATCTCTCAATATCTATAGAATGATTCTTAAGTGTTTATCATGTTCTTCTATAATTTTTGAATACACCAAAATGTCATCAACGAACACCACCACGAACTGATCAAGATATGGGTGGAAGATACTATTCATTTAGTTTATGAATGTTGCTGGTAAATTAGTAAAACAAAATGACATGACTAAGAATTCATAATGAATTTATTGGGTGCAAAAAGCAACTTTTGGTACACCTTCTTCACTAACCTAAAGTTGATGGTTAATGGATCCTATGTCAAAATTTGAAAACATGCCTACACCTTTCAACTTATCGAACAAATCATCAATTATGGGTAAGAAGTATTTGTTCATTGTAACTTTGTTCAGCTACCGATAGTCAATGCAAAGTCATAGTGATCCATCCTTCTTTTTCACAAATATTTTTGGTGCTACCTACGGTGACATGCTGGAGTAGATGCATTGCTTATTTACTTTACCTCCTATAGAGGATATTTCATGTGTAAATAACTAGCTATACTCTCTTATACAATTCCATCATATAAACAAATAAGAAGGTAAAGAAGAAGAGAATAAAGAACTCATTACCTTAAAAGTAACCAACATCAAATCCCTTTCTTCACATCCACTATAGCACAATTCAAAATGAAATTAGAGAGATAATGTCTGGTTCTAGAGAGAGAAGAAAATATCGACCTTTTCCTTTTAGGTGGCTAACCAATATGTAGTCTGTTATACCTCGACTTCTCTTTTTTCTCTCTTTCATAAGAATTCTAAATGGATTAAACGGAGATGAAGATCACACTTAGCTCCCTTATACTTTACATTTTGATATTCTTTTTAGTTGGGATTTGGGTATGATGAAATATATTGTAAGAAACTATTGGTATTTAAGTTAAACACATTGGTCTTAATGTTCATGTCTGCATTTACATTAACTTTGATTTTTTTTCTAATTATTATAATGCCTACAATATCTGTGTCAACTTGTTCTTATATTAGTATATTAAGATGCATAAGTCTTTATTATTGGGAATTCTCATAATTTATCTATTTGTGTTCTTAACTGCCATAGCTAAAATTGAAATTTTCTTTTGTAGTGGAACCTAAAAAAGTACACCAAGATGATAGAACTTCATATTCCCAAACACATTAGCCTCTAAAGTACTAAGTTAGGTACCAAAAGAGTTCAAAATTAACTTTATCAATTTCTTAAAGATTGAGTACATACCAACCATATATCTGGATGTGGATTTGTTGTCAGAATTAAGGCTTTATAATGAGGTTTAATGATTGATCAACAATATAGGATGGAAGAATTTCTTTGAGAAGACTGATAAAGTGCATCCATATTTAATAAGGGGATTTCTTGCTACGGTGTGCATTAGAGATGGAAAAGATAGCTATGATGACCTATGAAGGGTTAGTTTTTGGTTAGAAAAGAAAGATTAAACCATGACCTTCAAATAATTCAATGAGTATCTTAGATTTCCATAATATGGAGCAAGGGGGTTAGAGAATTACAATTAGTAAATTATTTGGGAAGAAATTTGAGATGAAGTAAAGCCTTTCATATATGTAACTGGTTTACCAAGGTGATTCACTAACGTAATCATATATTGAGAATTATACATAGGTTCATTACCCTCTTTATTTTCATATATATAGAAGGATAGGGCAAGTTAATACATCCAAAAATATTGTGTTATATGCCATGGTGCAAGGTATCCAAATGAATGGGGCTATCTTGATCACCAAGAAGATTGAAGAACTTCAGGCTTCCTTGAATGATTGAATAAGATATCACTTGGAGAGATTATGACTATCCTAGCTAAAGCTATCGATCATGTTTTTTGGGGAGAGATATACACTACAAGAAAATTGACTTTTAACGACCAAAATTTAGCGAAGGGATAAAATTTCGATCGTTAAAGACATTTAAAGCGAAGGGAATTTAATCTGATCACTAGAACTAAAATTTCATTATTGTTTAATGAACGGCTTTTATCTGGTAGTTAAAACACAACCAATCCGGTCGTTACTGCCCAGGATAAATTTGAGCAGCATTTATTTGGCTCCCAAAATTCATCACTCAATTATTGCATAAAAATAAAAAATAAATAAAAAATAAAATTCATAATTACCTTCGTCCACCAAAAACTTTGAAGAGTGAAAGCTTCCATTTTTTGCAAAGTGAAAAAAGATGAAAACCTAAAATAAGCCTAAATTATCCATTTCTTCCTCCCATGAAAATGAGAGTGAGAAATAACGATACTATGCATATTGGTGTTGGACAAGTTGAGGAGGTGTGTGAGGATGGTTATTTTTATGGTAGCGATGGTGGCGTCGCTGCTGGTGTCATTTATGTCGGTGCTGGTGGCGATTGAGGATGTTTTAGTGCTGTGCATATTCGTTATGAGTTTTACATGCTTGACGTGCTATGGATTCAAGGAACATTTGCATAGATACACCTTCAAGAGCTCTTTAACAGATATTCCTCTTGTTTTAGTTATCATATCTGTTATCATCATCTGGATGTTTCCATTTGTGAATTTTCCTTGGTTTCTTGAATTTTAATTATTTCTTCAAAATATAGATTTGAATTCGCTATTTAATTTCGCATAGAATGAAATTAAATTAAGTGCGGTTCGTTTTTCTTTTTCTTGTTTCTTTTGGCACATTTATAGTTTTCAAATTCTTTTAAAAGCTCTAACTTGAAATGTTAATGATCAGGATTATGAGAAGAACGGATTAAATCAAATAGTTAATTTTCTGCGATTTTGTTTGCTAGTGAAATGAAAAATTTATTTTGCGATGACTAAAGTTATATTTGTGTACTTACTGCTTTTTAACTATTTTGTACTTGTTTTTGTTTTTATATTTGGTTCCTGACAAGTTTCTGAGATTTTTATCCTTGCAGTTTCTCTCATTTCTTGTTTCATTTTGTTTAGGACCTGGAAGTTCATTATCTCGCGGCATTTTCTTACGTGAAATTTGCTTTATGTGTTTTCATAAACTGATGTGAATTTTTTTCTTTATTTGGTTGCTAAGAAAATACAAGTACTAGTTTCATGTCTGTAGATAGGAAAAGATATAGCATGGCAAGAAATAAGAAACAGGCCCTTAAAAATGCAAACATAATCAAATACAAGTGATTTTCTCTCTCTTATTATCTATCAAAAAACTTTACTGTGGTTTTTTTAGTAGTTTTTTCACCAAATGGCAAACATAGTTGAGCAGATGGTCCCTTTGTGTGTTTGTTTCTTTCAAATTTTGTTTCCATGTATTTTTAATGGCCTTAATTGATTATTTCCATCCCAATTATGTGTTTATTTTTTGTCCAATGATCACAGGTGTTTACTTGATGTGTGGTGCTCCAGCTCTCTCACATGGTCCTTCCCTCAGAACTGTGACACTCTGTTCTATTATTTTAGTCCTCTTTCTTTTATTCAAGGCATGTGTATTCACTGTGCATTCTCAAATTAAGGCTGAAGCTTCATCTTCAATTTCAAGGCAAAAGATTCATTTGAAGAAATCATGGGGAATGCCTGCCTTATTTTTCTCCTCAGTAGTATTTGCTCTTGGCCACACAGTTGTAGCTTATCAAACAAGCTGTAGAGCAAGAAGAAAAATTTTGTTTTATCGTGGGGACCCAGAAGTTGTAAGTTATTTAGTAGTTTGCTTTTTTATTTCTTCAACGTTATAGGCATTTGTTCCATGCGGTATCTTTCCTTGTCAACATCTGCAGTTTTGATTATCTTGAACCAAAAATTTTTGTGAATCTATATATTTCAAAAGAAAATCTATAGTGGTTCCTTGGTATTAGCTCCATTGGCTTTTGACCAATTTTCCCCTTCTGTTAAATTAATTTATGTAGCTAAATTTTTGAATTTCTTACTGGTTGCTCATACGCTTCTACTAAATTCAATAAGTATGATTTTCTTATACTATCATCTCAAATTATACAGGTGTTATCTTGTAAAAATGTTTTCTCTGGTTTCCTATTGGAAGAACCCTAAAAAGTGATAGTGAAATTAGGAGAAAGACCTTTGGAATAGCTCTCGATGAAGGGGAACTTCCAATCAGGCTGCTTGCTGACATAGACAGCTTGTTTATTACATTCCAAGGGCTTACAATTCACTACAAGCTCTGCTTGCCTGGTTCTCCCCCTTGATCCTTATCTTCCACCACTTTTCTTGAGCCTCCTAGCTATACCTCACCAAAGATGTCAATAGGAAGGCTAAAACTTGAGAAGCAGCCTCCCAATCTATTAGTGAAAGCCAAAAATAATATCCATAGGAGTTATAGCAATTAGTTTCACAGCTCTACACTATATACCCCATTGTTAGAATCTTCTCCAACTTTTCCTATCCTTTCTAAAGAAATTCATGTCTTGAATTTGGATGCTACAGCTGAGGAGAATGAAATGAATAAAGCCAATTTTGCATACCCCGATTTAGATGTTGAGGAAAGTGGCCATTGTGGAATTGTTCTTATCCATGGCTTTGGAGGAGGAGTCTTTTCATAGAGGCATGTGATGGGGCATCTTGCTCGATAGCTTGGTTGCATGGTTGCTGCCTTTGACAGGCCTAGTTGGGGGTTAACTTCTCGGTTTTGTAGAAAGGACTGGGAAGATAAAGAATTTCCAAATCCTTATAAGCTTGAAACTCAGGTAATTTAATATACCAATCTGCTATAGCATGTAGCACTGATGGAGTCCAATTTGGATTAAAGATCAAAATTAACTGTTGTCGTGATTTCTTGTATATAAAATAGATAAGTAAACATTTAGGAAAAGTAGGAGGAACCTATGTATGACTGCAGTACTGCACCTACATAGGATTGATGAAATCAAATTTGGATTAAAGGATCCAATTTAACTGTTATCTTGCTTTCTTGTACGTAAAATACGTAAGTTTGATTTAGAAAAAGCAAGAGGCACCTAATTTCATAAAAAAATGTCCCTTGAGTTTGATTTGCCCATCATCTGCCATATATTTTTTTTATTTCTGTAGTCAGGTTATGAATTATGATGTAGTTTGATCCTGCTTTGCACTTTGATATACTATTAATTTTATGGAATATATGTTTGCATTATCATGTAAATTACTATGATATGTATGAAGGGTGTTTATGTCGCTATGTGATTACATAATCTGCAACCATGTATATTGGATCCTATTGCTCAACATTGATATATGACAAGAATAATATGCACTCTTTTATGAAATGTGGCTTTAAGCCGAATGACGTACTAAGTAAAGAAGAATATGTTGAATCTGATTATGCCTAAGAATGGTAAAGCTTGCGGGTCTTAGTTAAGTTATGGATTAGATAGGCATGCCTAGAGGGATACAGTTGCAGCTGCCATAGTTGACCCCGTTTGGGTCTTGTTCCTTAATAGAACCATCGTTTGACCCCATTTGGGTCCATAGTTTGTTCCTTACTGGAACCATTGCTTGATCCCATTTGGGTCCATAGTTTGTTCCTTGCTGGAACTATTACTTGACCCCGTTTGGGTCCGTTTTTTGATATCTTCGGATATCCATAGTTTGATACCTTCAAGTATCCATTGCTTTCGTTATCCACCCTTGGAACTAGTACTTATGTAGGCTATCAAAGATGATAAAATGTACATAACATAAAGAAAATATGTAATGATTGCTCCATTTATATGATGTAAGCAAGATGAATGACCTATTATGGTGTTATATCCTAATTCTTGATGACTTTAAACTATTTCTATGAAATGAAATGCCATATTATGTGTTACATGACTATGATATCTCACATTTATTATGAAGAAGGTTCTCGTGTGAGTGTCGTTATGAGCTAGGCTCACTAATGGGCTCCACAGTGAATAGTTTGGCCATTCTTAGGCATAATCAGATTCAACATATGTATTACATTTCATATGTATCTGCATATGTATAATTCTGATATAAACCCAAATGCAAACCATGATATACTATGATGTGGTATGATGTCTTAAATTGCAATAATAAGATAGCATTAAGGAATAACTGTGCATGAACCAAAAATGAGAATTAAGTAAAGATATATGAAGAAATCAAGTATAACTGATATGAGCTTGAAAAGTTCATAATTATTGTGTTGTAATGTATAGTTTTGTTTAGTATTGTGTTTATTATTTTCATATTTTATCTATATTTTGTTGCTTTTATGTGTTTGGTATGTTTGTGGTTGTTTTATTTGTTTTGTAGGAGAAGGGAAATGATTAGAGAATTAAAAGAATCAATTGGAAGGAGGAGGAGAGGAATGAGAGCTACAAGGGCATTTTCGCGAGCACAATAATGCAAGAGAGCTCACGACAGCAAGCGGGGAAGAGAGCCAAGCCAGCAGAAGAAGCGTGCATTATCGCAAAGGCGACAATGAAGGAAAGGTTGCGACAGCCAGCGGAGCCAACCAAAGCATGGGCATGCCTTGTTGTGAGTGTGACACAGGACAGATGAGCAGTTTTATTTTTAAAGAGATACAATTTTTCACCACCAAATGCAACCTTTGTGAAGAGTTATTTTGAAGAGCCATATCTTTTAGGGAGGCATATATATGCCAAGTGAACAGATTTTTAGATGAGTTGAATTTTTAGAATTTGATATTGTGATCTTAAAAACAATAATATTTTTTAGTACTTCATTTTTATTTTTTCATTACTTGAAGAAGGAGACAAAGCAAGGGAGAAGACATCTTTTGTGAAGGAAAAAGAGTTGAGAGATCCCCTTCTTCTTGTTCTTAATTTTATTTTTCTTCCTTGCAATCTTTTAAATGAATATTATGTTGGCATTTGATTATATATGAACAATTTTATATTTCCATTTACTTAGTTAATCTTTGAATGTAGAATTTGATATTAAAATTTTATTAGTATCATTATAGGTTAAGGAAAAAGACCTTAGATGGCAATTCCTTTTCTGAAAATCAACATAATGGTTTTAAATAAGGGAGTTAGCGAGAGCAACGTCTTATTTAAATTTAATAGGAAAGTCATTATCGAAGCATAGTTTGAAAGATCACATGTGGAAATAATTGCTATAGGTGGGTAGTTGATCTTAAAATGTGTAATTAAAATCAACTAGTTCATTAACGAGAGTTGAGAATTAGCATTTTAATTGCATGTTTCAGGCAATCTAATTCATGTCGAGAGAGTGGATTGGAAATTTATTCCAACTTTGCTTACTAATAAGATTAAAACTTATAATTAAAATAATGGTATCAAGTGCATGATTATTTAATTTATTTATATTTATTGTCTTATTTGATTATATTTAACTAGGATTTAATTTACACAAAAAGGTAGTTTAGAATTAATTTCCACTTGCAAACATCGTAAACAAGATTAAAGTTGAGTAGTAATAGTGGGTAATTTAAATCAACATTTCCTCATGGGATCGATATCTGAAGTACTATAATCGATACACCGTATACTTGTGGTATTTAAGCTTTTAGAAAAAGCATAACAATAACAATAATTATATGGTTGTTAAATGGCATAAGCACTTCGGTGTGCATAGATTTAATATTGAATGCAGGAATTATGTAACGATTTGATTAATGCATTAAGTTAATATTTTTTACTATCAACAACCTAGATGCATGAATTATAGAGTGGTAGGATTATGAGGGTATAAATCAAGCTAGTTATGGAAGAAAGGAAGTAAACTTATGATAGTAATTTGACAAATTCCGAGAAAAGGTAATTTACAGAATGATCTAGACGTTGGTAAGCAGGGTTTCATTATTAAGTTTGAGAACTTCCCCAATATGTCCATTGTGATACGATCAATATAATAGACTCGTATGTTATCCCATGCTATTGTGAAAGTTTACATGATGTGATGAATTGTGTAAAGAGGTTATGTTCATGCATATAGAGTTTTGTTGCCCACTAAGCTTTATAACTTAGCACGGGTTTGTTTATCCATGTAGGTTTCAAGTTTAGCTCCAGAGGATTGAGCTAGATGCTATCACCTTGAGGATTTCGAGATTCTTGAAGGCCATTTATGTTATAATTATTTAATTATAAGCTTGATTATTTTATTGTGGCATGTAATCATGGCCTATTCTATTATTGTTTTCGCCTGACTTTACTAGGTTCGTGATGATGATGATGATGATGAATGATGGTTATCCATGGTAAAGGAATTAAGGTGTTACAATTAGTGGCATCAGAGCCTAGCTTGAGTCTTTTCTGGGCAATAAGGAATTAAGGAATTGTTCTGGAAGATTAAGATGATATTGGTCTAGGCCATGGTGTCATTTTTATTGGCATACATTTTGATGATTAGGTTAGGTGTTTGACCTATGATTGATATATTGGACCAGTAGCAAGATTTTTTTAGTTGTATATGAAGTGCTTAAATGCTTTAATGTTTTATGATTAAGGAATAGCATAAGATTGATTATAAGTATGTCTAGATTATTTATTAAGATGTTTGAGGAAAAGTTTATATGATAAGAAGATAATTTGAGTTTGCCACTATTGAGCATGCAAGATGTTAAGGTTATTAAGATATTGAGGATAAGGAATACAACAAGCATAAGAGTATCTGGAAATCGAAGACAGATACATAGGATTATGGATGATGAGTTTATTATGCATATAGAGAATGCTTATGGTTATAGTTATTTATAGCTAAAGCACAATTAAGAAATCCTAGAAATGAAGATAAAGATTACCAATTTGGAATTTTGAGATGAAATTCTTTTAAGGAGGAGTGATTTGTAAGGATCCGATCATGACCCTAAACGCATTATTGTTAATTAATGAGGACTATCTTTAATTAAGGAAAAAATAAGATTACTTTACAATTATCGAGGTTAAGACTCAAGAGGGGTATTTTAGTAATTTCAGCATGTAAGAATATGAGTTAAGTTAAATTATTACTAAAGACAATGATATAATTGAAGTGAATTAGAAAGTCTTAGGATATAGTAGAAAGAAATTGAAATAATGGGGGTTTGATTGTGTATAAGGGTATAATGGGAATTTCCCTTGGTAAGATATTTATCCCACTATAAACTAGGGTTTTGAGGGAGAAGGAGATCGACATTTGAAGGATCTCTCTCTCTCTCTCTTTCTTTCCATGGTCACAGTTTGGAGATGGATGCTAGGGTTTGGGAGTTAACATGAAAGGTAAAGTTTTTCCTTTAAGATACCTTCTTTCTTTTCTTTTAATTTGTGATTTCTTTGGTGATGAGAGATTACAAGATCTTTTTTTCATCATGTGAAAGGAAATGAGAGAGAAGCATGTAAATCAAGTGAAAGAGAAGAAAGGAATCATGTGTAAAGGAGGTGAAGCTTGATTTTGAGGTACGGGATTTATTTGGAAAAATTACTGTATACATTTCCCATCTCATGTTGCATGTGTTTTCTTTGAGAGATTAAGGGTAAATATAGTAGGTGTTGATGATTATAGCATGATTAGTAAATTAAATGATAATATAAGTATGTAGGGAAGTGAGATTTAGGGTTTAATTTTATGTCTGCATAATCAGGATTCTGGGTTTTCCTTCTTTTCTTCCCACGCATGGCCACTCACAATTTTCTTCTTGTTCATGCATGGTCACACATGTGTTTTCTCTTGGGAGCACATGGCCATGCATGTTTGCTACATTTCTTGCACACGGCCACACAAAAGCTTCCTTCTTCCAGCACGCGGCCACGCCTAGCTTTCTGCCATGTTGTTCTTCAACCATGCACGGCCACACATGGGATGTTTTTCACCCATACACGACCACGCATTAATGTCTCTTCCCTAATGCACAACAGTGTACTTCCTCTCTTTTCCTTATTTGGCCGCATATGATTTTTTCTCAGTTCTTTTACACGGCCATTTGGCCATGCAACCTATGTAAAGGCAAGACCACTTGACCTTTATTTCCATGTAATGCACAGCCACTTGTACACTATTTTCATTGGTTTTTCTTCTCCCCAAAACTATAACTCACTGATAAATAATTTGTGAACTAGTATTTTATAGCCTGTGCATATGAAGATATTGATATGAATAGGGTGAAATGAGCTAGCAATAAGAAATGTTGATTATGGTTGGGCATACAAGTGGTGAGTATTATTTTAATTGATTAGTGATGAATTATTATAGTTCTAAAAGTATTTACAATTCTATGGTTTAAAATATGATATAGTTAAGCAAGACTTGCTTTGCATGACTATGATAGTTAATATGCAAATTGAATATTGATGGGCTAATAAATCATGAAGTCTCTTTTATTGATAAAGACTAGAAAGACATAGTTTATAAAGACCTAGCTATCAAATGAAGTAACAATGAAAGATTTAGAAAAATAATCTATTAAAACAAGGAAAGGTGTTCACTTGAAGGCTGATATGAGGGATTTGACAAGGGCAGTTTGTATATGAACTGCTTTAAGTAGAATGTGTTTTAGTGCATAACGCGCACAAAACTAAGTAGAGTAAAGAGCAACCTAGTAATCGTAAATCTGAATGCTATTTTTCATGTCCTATAAAGTTGGGATATGGTATGTAATCTATCATAGTAAAAGATTTTGCCCAATATCACATGCTAATACTCTATTGCAATGACATGATATACTATGATATAGTCTGTGGCAATTAGAGGGTAGTGGTAAGGTTGCATGTTTAAGCTAAGAAGAGGTATCATGCAATGCATTTAATCATGAGCAATAGGAGTTGTTTTTACTCCAAGTCATAATAGAAAATAATAATTAGCCTAGTTGAAGGGAAAACTACTTGTCTGCCTGTTTATGTCCCATGACTTAATGTGGAAACAAAGTCTGCAAGTAGTTTGCTACTCTCAAGATGAAATACTTTTGCATATCTTACCTGGGTATAATATGTTATACAATGAAAAAGTATTAATAAGCTGTTGAAGCATGCATGATGGGATTAAGGTAGATAACCTGTTGTCCATGTTCTAATAGACTATAAAAGTGAACTAAAAAATGAAAGTTATACTAGTGTCGATCTTAATTCAAAAGAGAACCTACCTATATTATTGTATGGATCATAATTGCATGAGTATTGTTTAAAGTAATTTTTCATTGATGGGGGTTATGATGCTATGAAAGCTACTCGTGGAAAATAATAACAAGGTACGCAATTAAGAATTATTTATGAGTTATGTAAGTTTATATGGTATAATTGATTCGACCATGCTATGATGAGCAGTCTGTGCCATAAGATGAACAAATATGAGAACCCCAAATGTATGAATTGCTATGATTATATATATGTACATGCATATAATCTTAGGAAGACTTTTAATTGCAAGAACTAAAGTTTTACAGTTATTTTATTAACTTCATGCATATGCCCTGACAAGATTAACCAATGAAAGTAATACTTTATTGTGTTTGCATTATCATGTAAATTACTATGATATATATGAAGGATGTTTATGCGTTTATGTGATTACATAATCTGCAACCATGTATATTGGAACCTATTGCTCAACATTGATATATGACAAGAATAATATGCACTTTTTTATGAAATGTGGCTTTAAGCAAAATGATGTACTAATTAAAGAAGAATATATTGAATCAGGATATGCTTAAGAATGGTAAAGCCTGCGAGTCTTAGTTCAGTTATGGATTAGATAGGCATGCCTAGAGGGATACAGTTGCACCTGCCGTAGTTGACCCCGTTTGGGTCTTATTCCTTAATAGAACCATCGTTTGACCTCGTTTGGATCCATAGTTTGTTCCTTGCTGGAACCATTGCTTGATCCCATTTGGGTCCATAGTTTGTTCCTTGCTGGAACCATTACTTGACCCCATTTGGGTCTATTATTTGATATCTTTGGATATCCATAGTTTGATACCTTCGGGTATCCATTGCTCCCATTATCCACCCTTGGAACTAGTACTTAGGTAGGCTATCAAAGATTATAAAATGTACATAACATAAAGAAAATATGTAATGATTTCTCCATTTATATGATGTAAGCATGATGAATGACCTATTATAGTGTTATATCCTAATTCTTGATGACTTTAAACTATTTCTATGAAATGAAATGCCATATTATGTGTTACATGACTATGATATCTCACATTTATTATGAAGAAAGTTCTCTTATGAGTGCCGTTACGAGATAGGCTCACTAATGGGGCTCTACGGTGAATAGTTTGGCCGTTTAAGCCACAAGCTTACAACATTATATTAAAAGTTATACGAACCACAATATACATAATGATCTTCATGTATATGGAAATTATAGTATGTTGCATATGGTATGAGGACTTGGTCCATTAATCATGATATGTGGCACCTGTTCATTGAAATGACATGCAAACCCGTTAGTATGTATATGAACATTTCATATGTATCTGCATATGTATAATTCTGATATAAACCCAAATACAAACCATGATATACTATGATGTGGTGTGATGTCTTAAATTGCAATGATAAGATAGCATTAAGGAATAAGTGTGTATGAACCCAAAATGAGAATTAAGTAAAGATATATGAAGAAATCAAGTATATTAATAATTCTATGGTTGTTAAATGGCATAAGCACTTCGTTGTGCATAGATTTAATATTGAATGCATGAATTATATAGTGATATGATTAATGCATTAAGTTAATATTTTGTACTATCAACAACCTGGATGCATGAATGATAGAGTAGTAAGGATTAGGAGGGTATAAATCATGCTAGTTATGGATGAAAGGAAGTAAACTTATGATAGTAATTTGACAAGTTCCGAGATAAGATAATTTACAGAATGCTCTAGACATTGGTAAGCAAGGTTTTATTATTAAGTTTGAGAACTTCCCCAATATGTCCATTGTGATACGACCAATATAATAGACTCGTATATTATCCTATGCTATTGTGAAAGTTTACATGATGAGATGAATTGTGTAAAGAGGTTATGTTCATGCATATAGAGTTTTGTTCCCCACTAAGCTTTATAGCTTAGCACGGGTTTGTTTATCCATGTAGGTTTCAAGTTCAACTCCAGAGGATAGAGCTAGATGTTGTTGCCTTGAGGATTTCGAGATTCTTGAAGGCCATTTATGTTATAATTATTTAATTATAAGCTTGATTATTTTATTATGTCATGTAATTATGGCCTGTTCTATTATTATTTCCGCCTGACTTTACTAGGTTTGTGATGATGAATGATGGTTATCCATGGTAAAGGAATTAGGGTGTTACAATGTATGTACAATACGCACCTTAAGCATCCTATGTTAAATTGTATGTCATGTCATGTTGCATCGTCATATACCACGAACATATAACATACCATCCGTAGATTATTATACAATGTGCCATGCATTATACCTCACACGTTGCCATATCATATGCATATATCATTAGTAATTATGCCATATGCATTTGTGTCATACATCATATGTACTAGTCATTATAGGAATTCATTCTTATACCATGTTCTGTGTATATATTTTCATTGTGTATCATATGTATACCATACAAACTAAAAAATGAATAAAGATGAATGGTGATAAAAAAGCATACATTTCAAACTTTTGCATCTGTAATTCCTATTGCAGTGTAGCTTGAACATACAAATACACATCATTGTGTCATGTCTTGTGCATGCTATTTTGCACCTACTCATTACATATATACTACTATGATTGAGCCATATCATGCATATCCATTCCTTTATTGCATCACAATTGGTGCACGTGTATTCATCAGCTAGCACATACACCTTATATTTTACGTCATTTGTGTTCTCAAATATTATACCATATGAATCATATAAACAAAAGATAGAAATGAAATGAGGAATAATATAACACTTGCATTTTTACTATAAGAAGAAAACCTTCACCATGTGTCATAGCAAGTATCATATTCATCACAATATGCACATATTAACATCATGTGTTGGAGCATACACTACAAGAAAAATTCATTTTCCCGACAGAAATTTCTGACCAAATTGAGTGAATTTCAGTAGGGAAATCAAATTGCCAATGGAATTTAGCAACGGAAAATGGCGAAGGAGAACCGGTTGTAGCACCTTTCCCAACAAAAAATTATTTATCGTGGCTAATTCCGTCAGGAGGTGCAGACCAAAAACTGTCGTCATTTCCTATATTTACCAACAGAATTATATTTTCCATCAGTAATTTTACAGACGAAAATAAGTATTTCGTCGACAAATTCCCAACGGAATTTATCATTTCGTAGGCAAATATAATGACGATAAGTATATTTTCGTCGGTAAATTTGCATTCTGCTAAAACAATTCACGCCGGAATTATCCATCACTATTCCATCACTAAAAATATTATATAGTTTTGCAACTATTTAATAATTAGAGGGGAGCAATGGTCTACAATCTTCAGTCTTAACCTATCAATTAAATTTGTTGCATAGCTATTGGGAAGGGTAAAAAAATATAAAATTATCAAGATAATAACATGGATAGTTCAATTGCAAATCCAAAGTACTGTGCTATACCCTTTACTAATTAAAGATATCTAATAATTAGAAAAAAGATACTCTTCCATCTCAAAATTAATGCCTCAAATATTCTGATGCCGTATGTAAAATTAAATCTCTAATGCATAGCAACTATTATCTATGTACTTACTGACGAATATAATTATCGGTCCAAATTAAAATATACTTAAATCAAAGAATAAAAATTTCATAGCTTTACTATTCAATCAAGGGAAAAGAAGTAATGCTTATTTTTCACAATAATCACTTTGTTACTTGGATTACTATTTATTGATCGTGTTCATCTGATTTCTCAAGAATTATAGTAAAAAAAATTCCAACATCCAAAGCAGTGAAGCGTGCATACTTTGATTACTAGATCATTTACTGATATTCACTTCCCACCTGAGGCCTCTTATATTGAATTTAGTTTTCTATGGAGATTGTATCCAAAAGATAACCACACAACATATACTTAAGCATGAGTTTGTCAACACATGTATCTACTGTTAAGTAATAATGAGGAATGGTCTACTTGGACAATTATAAATGTGAAGCCGTAAAATATTAATATCACACTAGAAATTTATATACATGCTTTACAAGAAAAATCTAAGTTTATAGTATGCAAAAATTCACATAATTTCCTTATGATTAGAAAAATTCCATAAGAAAATGGCAAAATTTGTTGAGAGAAAAGAAGAATATTCCTTGCACGACATAGTAAGAAAAGGCCAATTGATAAGCTAAATAATTTTCTTTATCTACTAAATTTCAACTATCACAAACTATTCTTTTACATTTTTTCTTTAAACTAATACTATCATTGACAAAGAACGCATATATACACACACACACACACACATATTAAAGTTGATAGTGATGATATAGGAAAAAAGACAAACTTAATTTGTATGTTATATATAAATTAAACCATAATGTCTAAATGACATTTAACTCATAATTTATGAGAATGTTAATTTTTTTTTCAAACCTTAAACAGTAAGAAGTTATAGCTTTTGTGAATTTGGCAATGAGAATGACATTTAACTCATAACTTATGAGAATGTCTAAAATTCAACTTTATAAAAATTTTATGAACCTTAAGATAGTAATTCAACTCCATAAAAATTTTGAAAAACCTTAAAATAATAATTAAGGACACAATATCATTCAAAGTCATAAGTCAACTAATAAAAATTAAAAAAGTTTGTTTCAACATTTGAATAAAATAATTAAAAGCAAAGCTACAAACACAAAAAATCAAGTTTACATCAAGATTAGTGAGCATTACATAGGATAATGACTATCACTTTTACCTGTAGAGTCCCCAATTTGAGTTCCACCTATCAATGGAAGGCGCGATGACATCAATGCCTCGATATCAAGACCATATTGGTTGATGACAGTCTCCATGGCCCTTAAATTTTGAAAATATATACACTTAAAGTTAGATAAACAACCAAGAAGTGAGCTATCGACATTAAGAATTACAGAAATGAGAATATCAACTAGAAACATATATTACAGCGACAATGTGTTGAGAAACTAGCTGTGAGGTGTGAACACATGCTAGTTGATAGGTATGAATATAGAAACAAATGCTAGGATCTACTAATTAAATCAAACATGAAGGGAGAAACGGAATAAAAGGCAGGAGAATAATTAAGAGAACTAGATATAAGAAGAGAGGATATGAGAAGATAGACAATAAATTTGTAATTTAATGTTTAAATTTACAAGATAGCTCTTAAATAATTTGTATTTTTGAAGTGATTGAGGCAGCAGATGGGGCTAGTAATTTTGTGCATAAATTGAATAGATTTTAAAATTGGAAGGAAACAAAAACATGAAGTTCATCAAAGGCAATAAGTTTTAATTTTTTACTTTAATCAATTTAATTGTTTCACTTAATTAATTTAATTGTTTCACTCAATTTCAAGCACAATCCTAGGAGTTTTCATAGGAAATCTAACACAAAATTTAAAAAAGATAAAAATAAAAATAAAAAACAATCAAAATGACAATAAATAAGGTGTCGGACAAAACTACACATCAAAAAGATCCTCAAATCAGAAAAATGAGTTATACAATTCAGAAATGAAAAAAAGAAAAGTTTCATAAAACAATTAGTTTATGAATCTCAAATGACAGAGCAAATTAAAAATTAATATATACATTAATATCAAGTCACAAATACCTCAATAGGCCATCCATCCACCATAAATACATCCAAAGAGTAGCCATCCATTATTGAGAATACATGTGCTTCTTGGATGTTAAGGTTAATAGCTTATAGCCAAGCAAAAAGCTGGAAGAAAATAGAAGCTTATCAAAGCAAATTCACAGTTCAAGATTTCAATTTTCAAAATAAATCAAGCCACAAACATTGTATTTTTTCCACATAATTTCATTGTTTTTACTGTCCTCATACTTCCTATAAACAATTTTTGAGTCAAATGCTTGACATATTTCTTAAAGATCTTTTATGTTGTTCCAATGCATACCACATCCTCCATTAAGTTTACTAAAATACAAATAGATATCACAAGGTTTTCTTAGTTAGAAATGTGAATTTTAAGATACTAACAACAACAATAACTAAGCCTTAAACCCATGCCTCATAAGTTTACTAAAAATTCACAACAAAAGCTTAAAAAATATAGATATAGTAGCAAATTAGAGCAATGTATAGTTAGTTTTGGAGATCTAAGCTTTGGAGATTTGCAATAATATCATAAACAAATCCAGAAAACTAAAATTGAAACTGGAAAGCACTAAGAAGCACCAAAATAAATGGAATAATATTAAGAAATCAACTTAAAAAATTCATTATTATTCAATAAAAAGTTTTTTTAAAAAAAAAACATAGACAGTTAGACACACGACAAGGCCATCTAAGACATAAGATTACTACAATTATGAAGGGGAACAACGCCAAAATTATCATTACGATCTAACCATAACCATAGCCATGGCCATAAAATACTGATTATATTCAATAATTGATGAATGTAAAATCAGTAAAATAGTAATAACCTACTAGTAAACATAAAACATAACAAGAAGAAAAGGATTGACCCCTTTTAATAAAAGAAGCAAAATAAAGAACACAGGCAAGGACAAGCAGACAACCAAGAAGAAGCAACACCACTCTGGTAGTTATGTAGATTATTCAGTAATAACAAATTATTCAATAGATTGCAAAACAAAATATATGAATAATAAGGGTTATGATAAAGAAGATGAAAAAGGGTATAAAATTAAAATTAAATTTTAACTAATGTAGTGATTAAAATTGAACTTACTTGATGAAGTACACAAAGATAGAACCAGAACCAATCCTCCCAAAAAATCCCCAAATGCTGGTAAGAGAGACAAAAATCAAAATGTCAACGTATCCAAGAGCCAAACCTATCTGAGCCATATTGTTCATCACAACCGAACCCGTACCTGCAACATAAAAAAATGAAACAAACAGAACCCAAAAATCCATCTTATTCAATGCCTCCAAAATCATGCTATTAGCAAATTTGCGCTTTTCATTTTGCCCCATAGAAGTTTAACATGCCATTTCTGTATTTAAAGAAGAAAAAACCAAGTAGCTAATCCAATATGACAATTTACAATATAACCTGCTAGGGTTTTTGCTTGGTAGCTGCAAACTTAGGACTGGCGAGCTGAGAGGAGGGTTGAATTCTTTTTAGGGGAAAGCGGCATGCTGTGTGAGGGAAGAGGCAAAACAACATTAGGTTAAAGTTCTTCATTTTCTCTCTCTCTCTCTCTCTCTCTCTCTCTCTCTATATATATATATATTAATAAATAATATATAAGAAAAATCTTAGTATATTTTATTATATAGTTAATTATATTTAGAATATTACTTATTACTATACACTATAGAATTTAATATAAAAATTTAATATAAATAGTAATTAAATATATTATTATATAATATTATAGTATAAAGAATTTAGTATAGAATGCAACTATAAACTATAATAAGATATTTGATTTTTTATTAAGTTTTTATTAAAATAGTTTTTTATATTTTAAAATTATAACTTTTTGAATTATAACAGTCAATAATATATATATTTTGTATTTTATAGCCATTTCCAAACATTCAATATAGCCATCGGAATATCAGCCAAGAAATCCCTTAACTACTAGAATTAATAGAACGAATCACACTTATATATATATATATAAACCGATCGGGTAACCAAAACCGCCGGTTTTTTCAAACAATGGACTAAAATCGAATCGAAAATCAAAAATCCCAAATTATATAAACCTTAACCATTTTTTTATCCGGTTAACTTAAAAAATCGGATCGATTTCGGATCGATTTTTCTATTTTTTAGATTTTTAAGCTCAGCCCTAGTTCTTATCCTATCTTATTTCTTTTTTTATTTATTTTATTATATATGTCATTTTTTATTATTTTGAATCATTAAATTTTTCACTTAGGTAACTATTCAGTCATTTGATTACCAAAGTGTATAAGAAAAAAAATTTCACCCGACTTTATATAATTATTTCTAGAAAAAAAAAAGAAAATTTCATAATAATTACAGATTTATAGGTTAAATTATTTAGATAAAATTTTTTTACTAATATAGTCACTAAATAAAAATTACATGAATTTAATTTATATTAACTTATAGTTTAATTAATTAATTGACTTAAATTAAAATTTATAATTTCATGGTTTTAAATTAAAATTAGAGAATAAAATTGGATTTTCAATTTTTTCAATTTCCCTACGGAATTATGTTTCCATCGGTAAATTACCGACAAAATAAATATTACGTCGGTAATTTACCGACGGTAGCATAATTCCATCGGTAATTTACCTACGAAATTATGGTTCCGTAGGTAATTACCCTACGGAAGAATTATTCCATAGGTAAATTACCTACGAAATAATTTTTTGTCGGTATTTTACCTATGGAACAATAATTTTGTAGGTAATTTCCCTACGAAAATACAATTTCGTCGGTAATTTACCTACGAAATGAGGATTTTATCAGTAATTTACCTATGAAAATAATTTCGTCGATAAATTTCATGTGAATTTAGCCCGAAATATTGGCGCCAAATTTACGACGAATTTTTACAAATCCTTCGCTAATTTCCATCGGTAAATTTGGGTGGCAAATTTCCCTCAATTATTTACGACGGATTTATTATTCCATCGTAATATACATATATTTAGACAATTTTCCCTACGGAAGAGATTTTTTCGTCGATAATTGCATACGAAAAATTTTTCGTCGGTAATTTTTCGTTGGTATTTAAGAATTTTCTTGTAGTGATGTACATATCATTACAATTGTAGCGTGTACATATTAAGTCATGTGTTATGTATGCATGTATATATATACCACAGTACCATGCATTTTTCACATTACATGCCATATCATACAAATGCATTATCATGTATAAGTTAAGACATGTTTATAGGTGACCTACATTACACGTAACAGTCATCACGTGTACTCATTTCTATGTCATGCCATGTTCTACATATGCATGCATCTAGCATACCATTTCTCACTTGTAATCATTCTTATGCCATGTTACTCCCCATGTATATACTTGCATTGCGTATCATGCATATATGTATGTGATGTATACAAACAAAATAGCAAAAATAAAAAATAAAAATAAAAAAATGATAAGATGTATGTGTTTCATTTTGTGTATTTTATTATGTATAAAACTTTTTGCCATGCATCATTCTAACCTTTTATTTTTTAGCCATCATAGACTAATACCTAGGTGGTTTAGAGGTCCTGACAGTTAGCTTATTCAATGTAGTCATCATCTAGTAAGTTAAAATCGAAGATGGAATATGGTTTAGAATCAAACCTAGATCCAAATGACATAGTAGGCAAGATTTCATAACAGTTGCCAAACCCAGCAATAAAGGTGAAAAAGTTAAATCCTTTATGGTCAGTTTGTATATTCAACTCCTATGACTTAAATAAGAGATTTGTTGACTTTAAGAGAAATATCATGATAATGCTTTTTAGTTTTGCAATCAATCTGGCATCAGCCTTTGGTGTTTAGCTTATGACACCCCTAGCTGTGCAAGTTAAATCGATTATCATCGGGGAGACTTCTGCAATGGCTACTATTGCATCTCTACTAGATGCTGATAGTAAGTGTAAAGCACCTTAAGTCCCATCGATTTATGTGTATGACGAGTTAGAAGGGAAATACTAGGAAATAAGGGGGAGCTCTCTAAACACCGTAAGTGGCAATTATAGTTGTCAATAGGATCATAAAAGCTTAAAGGGTAATGGTAGTAGTAATAGGAAAGGTAGCAATGGTGAGGCAATAAAAGTGTTAGCAGTAAAACCTACTTAGTGATGGTATTCTACTATAAATAAGCAGTTATCTTAATACTTTACTCATTTTATGAAGAAAGGGAAATTCCATCCTTTGCCACCCAAGCCATTAAGGCCCCAATGACTATTAAGGCATAGGTCAAACTACTATTATGCTTTCGATCAACATGCAGGATATGAGACTTACCATTGCCATATACTGAAGAATTGTATCTAGGATTTAATTAATATTGGGTGAGTAAGTGACCTCATAAAGGATGCAAAAGACCTAACCAAAAAGGTAAGTCCTATTAGTTCTTACAGTGGGAATTACAATAACAGTCATTACAAAAATAATGAAGTAGAGTTATGTGAGAACATAGGTAATAGTAATGAAAGTAGAGGTAACAATGTGACAAAAATCTTTGCCAAGACAGCTTCACATCACTATTCCAAATTTGATAAGCCACTGTAATGATACCTCGCAAATTACATTCAAAAGGGAAAGCTATAGCCGTTACCTTGCTAGGCCAGCTAAAAATTGCTTACGACCAAGGCAGAAGGCAAATTGATATTGTGCTTTTCACTAGCATATAGGGCATGAAATAGATAGTTGTCATGCTTTAAAAAAATGCATCCAGGACTTGTATAACACCCAATAAGTGCCAGAGCCCGGGAAGAAAAGGAAGAGCCACCACTCACTTAGTTCCAAAAAGAAATAGTTAGAGAGGTTCTAGAGGTAGGTATCATCACCAAACTTAGGTGCATCGCCCATGGAAGGGGATTCTAAAATGTTTATAGGCTTTTGGTGTCTTATACCTATAGTAGAGAGAAATAAGATAGAAGCTATTTTTTATGGTGTTATTAAACTGTGCTTATGTTTCTCTAGCTATATTAATTATATGAGCTTTTATGATGTTTGTGATGTTTTATTTTTATTGCACCATACATGGCAATAATCATAACTCATTTATGTAAGGCATTAATTTAATAAAAACTACTTTATTGAATCTCAAGAGAATAGAAGTCTCAATTTCATCCAATATAACATTTGAAATGAGATAAATTTGAGAGATAAAAATGAAAAAAAGAAATAAAAAAGAAAAAATTATTAAAAAGGAGAAAAATAAAAAGTTTTTACTTGGGCCTAAAATGATATGGAGAATTAACAAGGGCATTGTAAAAATTCATTGCTCTAGTATGATGAAACTACAAACTGGCCAAATTAAATATTCTAAAGGCATAAACAGACCAAAAGGTGAAAATACAAAATGAAGATTCCAAAAAATGAACATTAAAAAAGCTAATAGTAAATGTAGCTCCAACTTTTTAAAGTTACCTGAAAGTGCTAAAATTTCCTAAAGATGCCACAAAGAAGGACTAAAAGATGTATCACAAGCTTTCAGGTTAGCTCAGTATCTTAAATGGAGCATGATATAAAAAAAATATGCTGATAAAACCTAATTAAGATAGAGGAAGGGAAAGGAAGGTGCCAGTTACTCGCATAAAAGCTTGGGTGACCAATATAAATGAAGAGACATGACAATAAGCAAAACTTTAATGAGCATTCCTTTCTCCTCAACACCCAAGACAAGCATAAAGTGGTTAATCAAAGTTGATGCCCAACCATAAAGGGTGCCTTTAGAAGATAAATCGACAGAGTCATGATAAGCAAAATGTGGACCACTATCTCGACCAAATTTACAAAAAGAAATGGATTAAGACCATTATTTGAAAGGAGATAACTTTATGTTCAAATACCTATGATTAAGTGTTATAAGTTACATAAACTAAAGTCAGTTTTTTTACACTAGAGAAGCTATTAATAAGAAAAGGAAGTTATTTTCATCGGCAATGATGAAAGTCAACTCGAAGGAGCTAAGTAATGCAAATGAACTAAAAAAATTTCCATGGTAAATCCTAAAAAATAAATAAAAAACAAAAAAGAAAAAATAATAATGTAGCCCCATAGGTTGAAAACCTAAAAAATAATCCCCTTTTAAAATGAGGCATTTCGCTAGGGTAAAAATTGGAAAATGGTTCCCTAGGCAAAAATTAAAGGGTCAAGTGCAAATTTTCAATTGATGTCATGCAATATAGCATAGTTATTTAGGCTAGTTATGTTTCATTTTCTTAGTTTTATGCATGAATTTGGTTAATTTTGTATGTTATGTTTTACCCTTTTGTTTTCTTTGTGTTTATAGGCTTTTTATGTTAAATTATGTGTTTTAAAGTGAAAATAGGAGTTTTGTCTTAAAGAATTGAAGTTTAAATAATAAAAGGATGGATTTAAAGCCATGCTGACTCATTCCTAAGTGTTTTGACTCATTATAAAGCCTTCATATGCCAACTTGTGCCCTATTATGTCGAGTTATGATAAATGAAATGTTGTTCCAACTTGTTCCTGACTATGCTAACTCATTACAAAGGCACTTGTGTTGATACTCCTAACTCGGTACTAGTGTGCTAAGTCATCAGTTTTGCCAATCAACACAACCCTTTAAGCACCTTTTGATATTTACACCATTTTCTGAAAATGTACCAATTACGACACTTTAAGGCCTATAAATACATGCGATTGACCTTATTTTGGGAATGGAAAAACTACCAAATAATTACCAATTCAATTCAAATAAATTCTAATAAAAAAGGAAACTCCAAGGAAGAGAAAAGATTCAAAAAGGTCATTCAACAACCAAGTATTTTTTTGAAGATGCATTGAGGAGTCATCAATAACTTTTTTTCTCTTTTTCTTTAGTTATTTGCTTGATTTTTTTTCTTTTTCTTTGTAGTTTGTTTGCTTTGAACATAATTTATTTAGGCACAAGTTTTGTTAATTAGGATTGCAAGTATGAATTGATCTCTTATAACTCTATCTTTTTTAATGCATTAATCATTTATATCCAATTAGACCTTTAAATGTGTTATGTATGCTTGAAATATATGTAACTTGTCAATCAACTTATTCACAATGAGAATCAAGGCATGTTGGTGGCAAAGCAATTGTGTTTACTTAAAGAATGGAAGTTACTTGGAGATACGGGCTTCACTTTGAGGGGTAAAAAGTATAGGTATAAATCTTTATGGTTTTCATCTATCTCTATAATGTCATGAGAGTGCTTATGGATCTAGATGGGAATACTATTAATTGATAATAAGAAATGATATTAGAGAGAGTAGGCCATATTCTCTAATCATTTATATCTAATTATGTTGAATTGATGAATCTATTACTTGGCAAATTCATTCTTGTAATTCTAATAATATAATTAAATGTAATTTTTATTTAAAAGTAACATTTAATTTTCTATAGTTTGATTAATCTTAGGATATTAGTGAATCAACTCCAACTTATCACATTTGCCTATCCATCTTAGTATCTACTTTGTTAATATGAAGAAAATCTAAGATCCCTAGTGTTCAACACCCTACTCACTCTATTTAAGTCCTAGAGACTAGGATAATAAAATTAACGTTACAATATCAATCAAGAAAACTTGCTAGGGATGATTAATAATAGTAGCTAGATGCATATAAGATGTTACCCCTAAGATTGAATAAAACCTATGCTTTTGTATTACATGACTAGTTATGTTTATTTCTATTGCTTTACAGTTCATGTAGAAAGGAATGTATGCATAAGTTAGGCATGAGCATATAATTAACTATTCAAGAAAAATATATTGCATGTATAAGGATGCATGCTGAAGTGTGCTCAATTCCAAGGCAGTAAAAATAGTACTTTATATGATAATACTTCTTCTACTGTGGTTCTTACAATGGCAAAGAAATTGTGTTTGCTTAAAAAATATAAATCACTTGGAGACAAAGGTTTCACTTTGAGGGGTAAAAAGAATAAGCATAGATTTTCATGGTTTTCATATATCTCTATAACGTCATAAGAGTGCTTATGGACTCTAGATGGGAATAGCTTTAATTGACAATGAGAATTGCTCTTAGGGAGAGTAGGCCATATTCTCTAATCATTTGCATGCATTTATATTGAATTGATGAATCTATTACTTGACCGATTCATTTTTGTAATTCTAATAACATAATTGAGTTGTATTTATTTATTTAAAAGTAAAGTTTAGTTTTCTAGTTTGATTAATCTTGGGAAATTAGTAAATCAACTCCAACATATCGTATTTGCCCATCTAACCTAGTATCTACTTGGTTTATATAAAATGACTCCAAGATCCCTAGTGTTCGACATCCTTCTTACTATATTTAAGTCCTAGAGACTAGGATAATACAATTTATATTACAGCATCAATCATGAAAACTTACTAAGGATGATTGATAATAGCAGTCGGATGCATACAAGGTGTTACCATTGAGATTGAATGGAACCTTTGTATTTGTATCACATGACTAGTTATGTTTATTGTTATTGCTTTATAGTGCATATAGATAGGAATGCATGCATAAGTTAGTAATGAGTATATAATTAACTAATCAAGAGAAATATATGGCATGCATAAGGACACATGCTGAAGTGTGCTCAATTCCAAGGCAAAAACAATAGTACTTTATGTGATAATACTTCTTTTACTATGGTCCCCATAGTGGCATTCCCACCAAGACATTTTGTTGACAAAAGTACACTATGAGGAAGAGCTAACTTTTAGTGTCAAAAAATTTGTTTCTGACAAATGTAGCAAATGAAATCTAGTATGGATTAGCAAAAATAGAGTTGCACCAATTAAATTAGATGAAGTTGATATTCTTACCTACAATCCATTAGTTCTTAAGGGCTCATTTCCTGAAGGTGTCAATCTTTTCTCTCTTTTCTCTAGGGTTGGTGGCATAAAAGTTACTTTAGAAAAACATGGAAGTTACCCAAGAGTATAGTGTAAATTGAGATATTAGAAGTAAATAGAAATATTGTAAAGTGCTAAAAAAAATAAATTAACCAGGTAGGAAATTTGATTGACATTATAGATGTCCAATAGCTAAATACTGATAGGTTAGAACAAATAATGAACTCCTTTAGGTGGATTCAATCCAATGAGGGGGTCTATGTAATAATCGAGATGTTTGCAACTAACACCAATATGATGTCTTAGAAGGTAAAGAAAATTTCCCTTATCCTTAATTATTGTAAAATTTTAGGGATTTGTAAGTTATATAATGACAAGGTATCAAATAAGCTTTTTTAAAAAAACTAGCTTTCTGGCTAGTTTTACAAATATATGGTCAGTCACTTCTTTGGAAAAAAAAAGAAAAAAAATAGAATGATAAGAAAAGACGCCATTAAAGATTAAAACTATAATTGGATCTTTAAGCAAAAGTTAGGCCAAAGGACAAAGTGAAAACCTAAAAACAGGCAGCCTGCCCTACAAAAAAAGTAATTTATAAAAAAATCATTGGAGTGGTGTATATCCATTCATGTCAAAAGTTAGACATAGGGTTATATGAAAATACCTAATGGGATGCATTTCTCACTAAGAAAAGGTGGTGTGGAAACCCACAAGAGGTGTACTACCTTTAAATAAGAACTATAGGGACCAAGAAAAATAAAAGGGGCAATAAGTGATGCATGGTAAACTCCCTTATGCCTTATGGCAGTATCCAGCTCATTTTTAACAGTTTATTTTTAGGGTCCAAGGTCGGGTGAAGGTTTATAAAGCTTGTGGAGATTGGCTACTTTATAATAGAAAGGGATTTAACCCAATTTGCCAATTTCAAGCCTTAAAAAGGCATGAGATAGCATCTCGGGTTACCCCTATCCTACTTTTGACTGTTAACCTATGAGGGCATCTATGTGGGCTGATGAGGTAGGTATCATGGAGTTTCCACCAAATAGTACATTAGGAAAAAAGTGTCTAACCTTATGATTCCTAAACAAAAGATGGCTTGAAACATCACTCTTACTTATACCTTGGTTAATTATTTTATAAGTTAGTTTTTAGGATTAACTCTTTATCTCCCTTCCACGTGATTTGCCGAATAAATAAGTAAAATGTACACATCAAGCATATAAAGAAATCCATAAGGTAAGCAAATAAATAAATAAAATTTATCCAATAGTAGAGAAATAAGCATACATAAACTAGGGAATTTATTTAAGGTGGGAACATTGGTTCCCTCATGCATATTTACAAAAAAGATTAAAAGTCTTTGACAATTTTAGAAAACCAACGATGAGTGGTCCCTATTTTGATGAAAATAGAACATGCCTTTTTTATAGATCATTTTGGGATAAAAATTAGACATTGGTTCATTTTATTTAATAAAATCCTAATTTATTAGTAAAAATCATTTAGTGAGTTTTTATTTTAACGTGCAATAAATTTATTTTATTATTACAAATACAAAACCCAAATAAATTACATAAAGAAAAAATAAAATAAAAAGTGAAATAAATAAACCAAGTACGAAAATGAACCCTCTATGGCACATTACTCCAAGGCCCTCTAACGTCGAAACTCTCTAAAAGCCCATTACAAATAAATTTAATTATTCATAAGAAAACATAAAGAAAAGAAACAATTAGCATGTAACAAATAAGAATAAATGCTAAACTACAATAAAATAAACATGCAATCTAGAACTAAAATTAAATATGTAGAATGTAAACACATATGGCGAAATCAAAATATGATGTACAAAAATAAAAAAAAGGACAAAAATAAGAAAATAGACTTAAAAACCATATAAAATGCCAAACATAAAGTCACAAATGGCCAAATAAGTGAGAGATGGCTAAACGAAGTGTGAAGGATAGGAAGGAATAAGGTGCCATAACATACAGTCACTCGCTATGATCAATAGGCTTCTATCGAGCCTTTTTCCCTGTCTCTACACCCAGAATGTAAAAACAAGAGCAAAATGCATATAAAATAGGATTAAATACATTATATGGCCTAAACATGCATATTCAACCCTTTAAACATGCTAGAATTAATTTTAGATACTAAAAAACATATTTAAATCATGCTAAATCAATATGTTAACACAAAATCTAGAATATTACTAAGAACGTGGAAACATGCATCAATGGTATAAGTCCTAAAATACATGTCATCCTATATATTTTTAGCCATTTCTCAATCAAATATAACATAATAAAATTAGAACAGACATCTAATTAAATCATCATGGCATAAAAATAGAATAAATAAGCAATGTTCTTACATGATGAACTAAGAAAAATACATGGCATGTAAATTATCACAAATATAAAAAAAAAACTAAAGGCCTATAATATTACCCTTAGTTTTTTACCATAACACTTGGAAACCACGCTCTAAGTTCTTACTCTGATTGATTTCCAAGATAGTAAAAGAATAAAGAATATTTTTAAAGAATCTCAAGAAGCCTCTATTCTCATGGAGTAAAACTCAAATTTTTTTTTACTCTCAATAACTTAATGGCTACCTCTAAAAAGAATAATTGAGTTTTTTTTCCATAAAGCCTAGGGTTTTTACCTTTTATAGGAGGATAATTTGAAAACCTTCCCAACTTTATATCTCTTTTAACTTCTTCCAAAATCCCCTAAAATCCTATTCAGAAAATTTAATCTTTAATACTCAATTGAATCTAAGATTTTTTGCTGTAGAAAACATACATAATAGGTGTAAAAAAGCCATCGATGGGGACAAATGCATGTCCTTGGAAATAAATTTAAAAAAGCCAAAATTGCCCTTTATTTCGACTTAATTGACCTATAATTATGACTTAGTGATCGACGAGCATCTGCCATTGAGCTATAAATAAGTTAGAGATAGCCAAGGCAGAACGTGTGCTAGAGATAGCCAAATGGAAAAGAGCCACAAACAACCATCCATCCATGATAGATGGCTATCGATCATAAAAAAAAAGACCTATTTTGAAAATTGAAATCTCATTTTTTTTCTTCTAGGAAATAAAAGGATTAAACCCATAAAACTATTTTAGAAATTCATAAAAAAAGGATAAGACTCAGAGTTTACATTCTCCATCTATAATATGACCATCCTTCCTCATCGGGTAACTATGACCTGGGCTATTTTAAAACCAGATGTCTATAATTTTCTCCAATTTTGGGAACATTTATGCACTAGTTCCTAGCTGAGTCAAAATTTAGAGTAAAAATAGAGAAACACACTTGAGATAATGATTTTTGTTGATTATTAAATGGCCAGTTACCATATGCTTGTTGGCATGGTAACCATTGGTCTAAGTCTAATTTAGTGCCATCTATTAGCATGCAGAATCAGGATGAATTGGATGATTGATTGGTTAATGCCATCTATCAGTATGTCTAACCTAGATGAGTTATGTGGTTAATGCCACCTATCAACATGTTTAACCTGGATAAGTTGTGTGGTTGACACCATCTATCAGCTTATCTAACTTGGATGAGTTGAACGATTGATTCCATCTATCGACTTATCTTACTTGGATGAGTTATGGTGTTGATGTTGTCTATCAGCATGTCTAACCAAAATGAGTTAAGCGATTAATGCCAAATTGCTGGCATGAATTGCTTGTAGTTTCACATAATACCTTTCAAGAGGACTTTGGTACCTATGAAAAGGATTTGACATTAATGTGCTAATTATATTGATGAGTATGTTAAACTTGTATAATTCCATATATTTCAGATGTAACTTTGAGTGATTATTAATTGTCATAAAAATCTTGAGTAATTGCCTTGATAAAATTGTGGTGAATTTAATTTTTTTTATTTTTCTATTATTTTATTTTCTTTCTATTCATCAATTTTGTTTTAATCTTTGCTTTTTTAATTAATTTGATTTTTCAAGATTGATTTGCATGTAAACAAAAATAAGAAGAATGCATCTTAAAAGATAAATATAAATATAAATTCTATCAAAACCTATTATATACATCAAAATGATAAGTTTGAAACTCCCTGAACAAGTGTATAAAATACAAAGGGGAATAATGGACATGAGACTTAGGTGTTCCCTAAGATGAATGGTGAGTTGATCCTGAATAATGACGAGAAGATAAGGGCCAAAATGATGAGGGGCAAGAGTGTTATTGATGTCATGCTACCTACTGCTAAAGTGATAGGTCTCTTTAGAACTGAAACCCCACTAGATGCTTCGCAATTAGACATAGATAGCCCCAACCACCCTAGCTAATTGACTAACATCCTATCCCAGGTTAATTGATGATGTATATTGGTCTTAGTACTGCCTAAAGTCATTTATCATCCTCATAATATGGGCCTCAAATTCTTCACATGTTTGCATCATAGCTTTCCTTGACTTGGGGACCTCTCCTTCTATGAGTTCAGTACACTCCCTAATGCCTGTAATAAAATCATCTACCGCATGCAGTGCACTATCAAACTGCTGCCTAGTTGCCTTTATCTTATCCATATCTCTCTGATGTTACTCTTGTATAGCCTTGATAATAGCTTGTTGCAATGCTCTTATATGGCTCTTCTCATTTGGTAGAGGTGCTCTAGGAACTGATAGAGTAGGTGGCAGTGCCCTAGATATGGATACTCCTATGTAATGGTATGGCTTGTACTTTCATGATGCTTGAAGAGTGGGAGGTTCTGGTCAAGCAACAAAAGTAGCTGGTGCTGGTGCCTTTGGTGGAGATGAACTACCTAATAACTCAGTTAGGATTGCTCTAATCTATGTCCATATCAATCTAGTGTGGCTTATACGAAGAAGATGGTGGTTTATATGCCTATGGCCGATGCACTAGGGGTGCCTGCTCCTCCTTTTCTACTGCTACTGTTAGAAGCATAAGTAATCCATAGTATTTTTTGATCTCTAGTACTGTAAGCAATATATACTCCCTAGGGTGGCTAGCCATCAATTTTACCATCCTCATAGCCATGGCCCTGGAAATGGTCAAATCGATGAAGGTGTCCTTATGCAAAGGTTGACAAGTATTATCTCATATGCTCCTGGGTGAAGCAGTAACCTGGCAACCACTTCTTCAATGTTTATCTAAGCTATAGGCTGGATGCCCAATTTTAATAAGTTTGCCATGATTTCATGGATAATATCTATATGCCTCCCTCTGATCATTGCCTACAGACTCAGTATCTCAACTGCATTCACTAATTTTGGGTTGCCTATATGCCTTAAGTACGAGCAGGAGTGAACTCACTAGATGTACCTCAAAACATGGCAGGCCAATAAGGCGCCCCTCATCATATCAAAATGATAGAGAGCCTCTAATAATGTAATATTTTCCTAATGTTGGCGTTCAACTGACCTCTCAACTTCTAGGACCCTTCCCTTGTAGAAAGCCTTGTCACCTCTACAAATATGCGTTCTTTGATGCTATAGGAATGTGATGACTCCTAGCTTATCATCAAGTCTCTAAAACTCCCTATACTACATTGTTGATAGGAATTCCTAAACAATCTTAGGGTAAGTTAGAAATAAAGGTGCAAAGAACTGCATCCAACAAGTGGTCACTAAGAGAGCGTCTACATTATCCAACATGCCCATCTATTGGAGAAAATAATAAGACTTATATCGACTTGCCTTGAACTGTACCTAGGCTAGGGACCGATATCGATGCCTTCGATCATGCATCATCTAGTGGAGCAGCAAAAGCCTATGGTGGATCCTAGCTCAGTGGCATCTGCAAAAGAAAAATAACAATAATTAGTTTGATGTAAAAAATTTTAAAAATGCAAGTAATATTATTATGAAATTAAATTATGACTCATTCTAAAAATTTCAATAGCATTCTGGCTTATACTAAAACTAGCCGACCTATATGAAAATACGTGTTACATGCCATCATTTTAAAATTAAACTAGGCCCATTAATAGGCATTCTAGTAAGCATGTATGACAGTCAAATTTAAAATTATAGATTTATTGTTAAAATATTTTAACAAAAATTCGTTAACATTTTGGCTAGAATGTGCCTAACCTCCCTAAAAACAAATTCAAATTTTGCAACATAGGTCGAAGCAACACAATGCAGTTCATTTTTCAATTAAATTTCAAACTTAAACCCACACACTTTAACTAGCCAAACAAACACATTTTGTCATTTTTACTTTTTATCATTCTTTTTATTATTATTATTATTATTATTATTATTATTATTATTATTATTATTATTATTATTATTATTATTATTATTATCATCATCATAAATTAATTCATTCATTCGTTTGCTTGCTTACTCATTCAGTCATTCATTCGCTCACTATGTCAAAGTAGAAAAAATTCAAAAGTAACAATAATTTCAAACTTAAAATTTAATTCCTTTTGTATTTCTATTTTTTTCTCTTTCTTTATTCTCTTTTTGCATCCCTACTTTACTAAAACTTAAAGAATAAACAAATAGTATTCAATGGGTACAAGAAGCCAAAATCCAATATATGAAATTCTTAACATTACCAGATCATTTGATCATTAATACATTAACTGTAACACCCCCAAATTTATATTTGTCATGTATGGTACTATGTAAGGAATGAATAATTATCCTAGGATAAATTTTGGAGTAATTGAAGTTGAATAAGATAGGACAATTGGAAAGAGTATAAAGGTTAAATATGCTCAGACAAAGGTAACCTGAGGATGGGTGACCCGATAGATAGTTTTTCCTAATAATACTTTATGAACGTAGGTGTTAAATGGCATTTGGTGGTATAATTTGAGAAGAAAATGAGCTTAGAGAGACCTTTAAACGGATAAAGAAATTTTTACTTGGTTCCATAAAAAGGATTGACCAGAAGTTTGACCAGGCTTAGAAATATTATACAGACCTTTGAAAATTATTTTAATTGTAAGAATATGTTAAAAATAACTTAAATAAACTATTAGAAGTGCAAAATACATTTTCTGACAGCTTCTAAATTTCAAGTTTCGGACCGGCTGACTAGGCCGCTGAAGCCATAAGTATACCAAAATGATGTTGGAATGTGCTAAAATTTTAACCACATGTTTTTAAACATCCTAGTACACATAAGAAAAAATTTCAGGGCATTCTGACATGTGAAACAAAAATTTCAAAAAAGGATGAAAAATCAAGATTGAATTAATTAATGGGTTTAATTAGTGCATGTTAAGCACTTAAGGACATGAAGGTCATTAAAATGAAGTTAGAATGAGATTTGTGTAAGCCTAGAATGAGTAGATGTGTATGGGTTTTTGGTAGAAAGAGATTTCTTTTTAAGCTAGACAGAGATTTGCAGCAAAAAGAAGTTTGAAAATTAAAGAAACAAAGTGAGAGAAACTTAATATAGTTTAGTAGTTGTATGGGTTTTTGGTAGAACTAATTGGGGAATTTTATATAGGCATGTAGAGCATGATTAAGATAGTTACGTAATGTTTTTTAACTACTTTAAATCAAAGCACAAGCTCATGAAACTTTCTCTTTCATATTCAACCTAAAGAAGAAAAATAAGAAGAAGAGAAAACCAAATAAGGCAAAGGCAAAGAGAAAAAAGAATAGGAGTATTTCAATTCATCTAAATGTTAGTGGATGTAATTCACATTAAATTTCATTTATTTTAGTTAATTTTCCATAAATTATATATTATGTAACTACACATAAAGAAGTGAACTTGTGAAATAAATTAATATAACATGATATAATAGTGAAATAGACTATTAGTAACCTAAATAAATGGAGAAAACAAAATAAAAGGGATGAATTTTGAAGTGGCCAAATTATATCCCTTAATGTATTTTAGTAAAATTTGATGTTAAATAAGGTATTTAATGGTAATTAGGCAATTTAAGACATAAGAAATGCAATAGTATTAATTAGTGAAAGTTCAGAATTTTATTGTAAATAGGGTATATTTCACTATATTAATGATTAAAATTGATATAGAACTATATGTGGTATAAATTTTGAAGAGGAAACATTATGAATGTATGACTTCACTAAGTGGTCGAATAGTACAGGTGAGGTTAATGGCATGATTTCATTGTTTTCTTATGATATTAGATCTATATGTATGAAATTTATAATTGATAAGCCTATACAGATGCAAATTTGGTCCTAATAATGTCAATATAATATAATTATAATAGTTAATAGTGTAAAAATATAATATATTATGAATATTATTATTGCCCTTAGTGTACATTGGGTAATCCAGGACCTCAGGATAGAATAGCTAGCTAGAGGAGCATATAAATTATGGTATTGTTATGAGTTTTTAAAAATTTTACTGTGAACTGTGATTATGTTGCATATGGAACTTTAGCCGGCTCATTATATGGTAAACTAGGGAATTTGGTATCATGCCCTGTGTTGTACGGTCCCTCCAGTACTTCGGCAATCATATAGTATACTGGGGAATTTGAAATTGTATCCTCTGTGGTATAGTCCCTCAAGTACATTGGAATCACTGAAGTCCTCATTTCGATTATCCAGTTCAAGGATTTCCATTGGTCACAACTAGGGGCAAAATTTTAATTTGATAAGTAAACAAGGATAAAAGAGTAAATATTGCATTGAAGATATTATAAATAAATGAGAAATAAGATGAAAAATGAGGTCGATAAGTTAAATAAGGATAAAAGGCAATTACATGATAAAAGAAGGGTATAATTGTAAATTATTATTAAAAAGGTAAATAAATAAATTAAAATAGCTAAATAGGCTAAAAAAAGGCAAAATCATAATTAAGACAAAGTTTAGGGATAAAATCTAATTTGCCGCCTTAAGGAAAATTTTTAGGGACTAAATTATAAATTTTATGCCTAAATTAAATCCAAAAAAGGCAAAATCATAATTAAGACAAAAGTTTAGGGATAAAATCTAATTTGTCGCCTTAAGGAAAATTTTTAAGGACTAAATTGTAAATTTTATGCCTAAATTAAATCTAAATTCAAAAAAGGTCAAACTGAACAAAATTGAAGTCAATTGGGTCAAATTAGATAAAAGTCAAACTTTAGGGACTTCATTGTAATTTTCCACCTAATTATGGGAATAAGTGAAATTAAGCAAGAAAAATGGTTATTAAAGGGACTATAAGTAAATTATAGTATAAAAAGAATAAATTATGAATTGATTTAATAAAAGAATTTATTAAGGATAAAAAGGTAATTATAATTAAATTAAGTAAATAAAATAATTAGGTGAGATTTTATGTAGATGTATCCACCACTAGGCAACAATGTTGCTCAGCGCGTGGTTGTTTTTACTGCACGTAGGGACAGGTATAGAGAGGCCAACAGAGGAAGGTTTAGTGGCATGTACATATGGCAACCTTTTGGATTTTTTTTTTTTGGATTATGAAATTTTGTATGAAGTTATGTAATAGACTATATAATATGTATATGTATGTGAGGCATGTAATGTAATGATACTCAAAAACTTAGTGAACTTAATGGATGATAAATGTGATGTGTGTGGGATATGTATGGTTGAGATGGGAATTGAATTTTAGAAGTGTTATACTTATGAATGGAGAATTAGAGGTAGAGGAAATTATAGGGAGTGTGAATTTGAATAATTTCAGGTTTAGATAGCATGATTTTTAAGCCGAGTTACTGCCGGAAATTTTATCAATAAAATAATGATTTAGTAATACCTAATGGAAATTGAATAGGAAACAAGAATTAATTAATTTAGAGTAAATTTAAATGAGAATATCTCATGGCATAAAAAAATATTAATAATATAATAATAAAATCTATAGGGAAATAGGATTAAACGTAGGGTGTCACATTAACATGCATCAAATTTATTGAAAAAAAGGCAATTAAAGAAAAAAGAATTTAAAAAAAAAAGTAAAAAACTAACCTTGAACATAAAAATGGGAACCTCAAAAAATGCAACAAAAACTCAAAAAATCTATACCCAGTGAAGAGCATCATCTAAGGCTTGTTTAGGTGCAAACGAGACTCAAAACAACAAAGAAATTGGGGAGATAATCGCTAAAAAAAGAGAGAAAGCGAGAAAGAAAAATGGAAAAAAGAAGCTGCATCGGAAGAGGAACAAGAAAGATTAAAGCTTTTAAGATCGACGTAATAGGTGGGCCAGTTGTTTCTCATAGTGATCGATGAGTGCAAGGCTTATCTCATTTGTCATTTAAATTTTGAATTTTTTTATGGATTTTCATGCCAAAACTCAATAAAAATACATTTAATAGGTATTATATACATTTTTACCTCGATAAAATTATTTCTAAGTCCCTAATTAGCCAAATAAATTATTATTCATTAGGTATTTCAAATTATTTTCATTTTTTATTACTTACTTATTTTTTTCAAATACTCCTTAAATTTTAAAGTTTTGCCTTTACTTGTGCAAACATTTGACTTTTATTCCTTGTGAGAGATCATAAAACCAACATCCAGAAATATGGAAGTGATATGTATGAGCTATACAAAATGCAAAAAAGCTATTCATCCAAGTGAGTCAGAGGTGAGTGACGGGTAGGATATTAGTCGTTCCTTTAGCCACGCCCGTCTGTCATGGTGGCTATATAAACAATGGGTTGATTTTTAGTATTTGTGCACTTGACTCTTTAGATACTTGGTCAACCCTTTTTAACTTGGTATTCCTCTCATCTTTTTCTCATTTGTTTCCTCTCATTCCATTTTTATTTGGAGCCATTTTCTATTTTATTATTTTAGATAGGCTATCTAAATATTCTCATCATGTCAATACTTGCCATATGTAGATTATGTAAACTCTTAGATGACCCAAAGATGTAGGAAAACTCTTGACTCCTTATTCAAACTTGAAATTATGAGGAGGCTAAAACTTGATACTACCCTAATTCTAGCTACTATCCGATACTGGGACCTAAGATTTCATATGTTCATATTCACCCACCAGGTGTTGTGCCCCCTATATAAGGAACTTGTCAAGATAATTAGCATGAGATTATCTCTTGGCACTCTACCTTATATGATGGGATATCAAATGGAAAATACACGAAGATCATACAGCAAAAAAATAAAAAAATATAGATCATACATGCCACGCAATATACAACATAGAATCGAAACATTCAATTTTAGGATTTTTAAAACTTACAAGTTTGGATGCTCTTCAAAACTCGAATTTTCTATGTTCGAATATTTGGCAATGGGAATGGATTAAAGCCACAAGATTTGAGCTTGTTCTTCTTTTAGGTTGCTTTTGCTGCCCAAGAACACAAGAGAACGAGAAAGAATTCTTTCCCCTTGTGTATTTCGACCAAGAGAGAGAGAGAGAGCAAAAAACGGCTAGGGTTAGTCTTTCTTTTAATTCATTAATATATATCACTTGTTTAGGTCAAGTGTGAATGATGAAATTTACTATCTTTAGGTAGTAAATTCATCCTCCATCACTTCCAAATTAAGTGTCATATATTAATTCAAATTCCTTTAAATTTTAAATTCAAATTAATTTAAAATAAACATAAGACATTTAATCAAAACAAATCACTTTATTAGGGATTTATTGTTGCCGAAATTCCTTAGGATTCTACCTTGAATTTTCGGTCACATTATCTCCCATTTAATTAATTTATTTTGATTCCAATAAAATTTAGCATTTAATACTCAATTATATTAATTAATACAAGATAATTAATTAATTGAAATTAAATCTATATGGACTGAAATTCCCTCTCTCATGGACCAAGTTCCATTTAGTAATTTTAATACCCATTAATTTGACTTTAAATAAAAGCCCAAATTACTGCCCAATATTTTATTTAAATATTTTAAGCCCAATGCTTTATGTTCGATCCTATAGGTCCATTTAATATTGGCAATGAATTAATTTAAAGGCTATATATATTCTCTAGCAAGATATTATAGCATTTCAAATTAAATGAAAATGCAAATGGCATTTAGTGACCTAATGCAATTTTGCATAGTCCCTTACCCTTAAATATCAGAATTAATATAATACATGGAACTAGTCATCCTTATATATATTAATTCTTTTCTTGATATTCCAGTGACACTGAACTCTCAGATAAATAATGATTACTCATTATTTGATCTTGGTATGGCCATACACTTCTCAGTTAACTGATCAAGTGGTTGATGATATTTTCTCTCTTTTTGAGAGGGGTAATCCCTTTACTTCTCTCATGCTCTCTAACATGAATTAGTGCATATCCAAGCATACCCATACTTGTCACCCTGTTACGAGTACGTTAGGTGTATGTCAAAGTACACAGTAATTCATAAAGAGTTTCATAGAGATTTTAGGTGTAAGAACTCCGATGCAAAACTTGCACATGAGAAACACTTATGACTAGTACCATGCAGTGTTCTCATAAACGGATCGAATCCAGATACCATGTTGTAAACATATATCTATGATCTCTAATCGACACTCTTGTTCTTATGATCTATAAGATATAACTCATCTTTTTAGAGAGAGCATACTAGTCTTAATTCATTGTTATTCCTATAACAATGACTGACTAGGGATATTTAGAATGAAGTCTCTATTGTTTCAAGGTCTTACAACCATGTGCCTCACACATGATAACTTAAACTGAAACAACATTCTTGGATAGTTCTATGAATTGATATGCACAGGAATACAATAGATAAAAAAATGCCTTATTTATTAATTTAAGTGTTTTATAACAATGCGTTGGGGCTAGGGCTTACACTAACATTATATCCCTGATTGCATGCTTCATTATCCGAGGGAAATGGCATAGGTCTTGAGAATTTTTCCATCGGTGACCACCAGGCTAGTATCTCGAGAAGGTCCCTTTTCATTGGAGGTTCTGATTGATGCCTTAGAAGACTTCTCAGATATACCCATTTATCAGGCCAAAATCATTTTACTATGCCGTATTTCTCGATATTTGATAGTGACCTTAGATAGCCTGACTGGAGATTACCAACTATTCAATATTGTAAAAGGTTTATATGGTGGGCTGACCCCATTCCCTATGATCTTGGTGGAGACTATACTTGGTCTGGATGTTGTCTGTGCTGATCCTATTGCTTTTCTCTCTTATAACCCCTTATTACTCCAAGTAACTTATTGTAATTATTTTAAAAGTAGTGCGCCCTTTATGGGTTTTTATATTAACTTTTGAACATGTATTCATTTTGGATTTTGACATGTTCCTATGCCTTATTATTGCTTGAGATGAATCCAACTTATGCCAACAACTTTTTTTAGGTATGGTTGTAGGAAAAGCTGAAGCTACTATCAAAGCTTACTCCTAGAGTGAATAACTCATATTCATTAAGGCATCATCTTTCACAATAAAAGTTGTATGACTTTGACTCACCTTATTAGAGAGCTATATGGTTGGCCATCTTGGTGGATGGTGGCATTAGCTACAGTTACCCTTTGTTTTCTATCCATTTTTTGACTTAAAACAGTCCTTCTGGTTGCATCCCCTTTTATAGATTACATTGAGCTACCTTTTGTAATGCTGCTACTGTGCTTATTAGTTTGGGGAAGGGCAAGACATTTTTAGATGCCCCCTATCCTTTCATGATGGTATTCTCTCTACTGGTTTTCTATCTGGCTACTATAAGCTCTAGGCACAGTTATCCATAAAAGATTATCATTTAAGGAATTAATTATTATGACTTTACTACCACTATCTCTACAAAAAAATGCATTTTACTGATGAAATTTTGCTTTTTGTTGAAGAAAATTGAATATTCCAAAATTTTTTTATTATTTTACCGATGGAATGCATTTATTACTAAAACGCATGTAGGTACCAATATACCAGTGAAAAATTTCCATCAATAAATATTATCGATGAATTTAATAAAAAAAAGTTATATCGATAGTTTTAGTAAAAATCTGTCGGATGTTTCATCAAGTTGATCATCTACTGCATAATATTTCATCGGTAAACTATCAATAAATTTAATGAAAAAATTATTTTAGTATAAATAGCAATGAATTTTTTTTGTCGGTAATTTTGTCAGCAAATATATTGTAACACCTCGATTATGAGTTAATTGAAAATATTTTCTAACTTATGAATAATATTTTGATTTAGGTAAGCAGGGGTATAAATTTATCGAGAATTTTACCTTTTAAATTATTTATGTTTTAATTAAAATGCATTTAGTGACCCATAGGCAAAAATTAAAATAAAAGAGATTAAGATAAACAAATGTATACTCGTAATAATAATAATAACAAGAACAAAATAGTATAGAGATCTCTAGAATTTCTTAGGTGGGTTAGTAGGGCCATGAAAGTTTAATAAAATAATAAGGGAAATAAAAAAACAACAACAGTTAAGGAAAGGAAGAATCAGGGGAAAAAGAGTAGGGAAGGGAGGAGGTTGACCAATGGCATCAATCATCGGCTAGCACCTTGCTGCTGCTTCATGCTACCACCGGCCACAGCAACAGCATTTGTTCATCGCCATCATCAAGGGCGTGGCAAATTCCCCTCCACCGTCCCCTTTCCCTTTTAAACTGAGGATTTCTTCCTCTCTCCAACGAACCATAACGGCCAACGACAGCACGCGTAGCATCGGTGAGTCTCTTGGACTAGGTGATCATTTCGATGGCCGCCATTCGTTGCCATATGCTGCCAGTAGGTAGATTGAAAGGAAAGGAATTCAGGGGTTTTTAATGCGAGATCTCGACCAAACAGCATTGTGGTTAGGTGCATGGTCACCAAAAATAATACCCTAAGGTTTTGGCCTCCATCTTGGCAGCATCAAAGCATCACTGATGGAGCTCCGACGAGGATTTAAGGAAGCTTCGATGGCAGTCTAGTGAGCATGAAAATGGATAAAATCGGCAAAAAATGCAGAAAGATCGACTTAAATTGGTATGTGGCCACCAAATCTACTTCCACTAATTTTTTTAAATTTGATTCTGAATTTTGTTGGAGTTTTTATAGATTTTGAAGCAAATAATCGATTTTTGGCATGTTCTACTGTGTGTAGTATAATTGTTGACCATGAACATGTTTTAATTGTTCTTCTAAAGCAAATAATCGATTTTTGGCGTGTTCTACTGTGTGTAGTATAATTGTTGACCATGAACATGTTTTAATTATTCTTTGAAAATTGAATTGGGATGGTTGTGAATATTTTGAGATTTTATTGGATGCAAAAATGAGTTGATGGTGGCACTGTTGATGTTATTGTATGTTTTAGTTAATTAGAAAGGAAGTTATGAAAATGCTATGTCTGGGACATATTAGGAAACTTTTGATGATTTTGATAAATAGATTTACATAGTTGAGTCCCTTAAATTTGTTAAAGTGAAGTTAGGTATGAGCTTTGTGGCTACAATATTAGGTAATTAGTGGTTATTAATTAATTAAATTGATTAATTATAAATAAGAAATTATGAAATGTTGTAAGATATTAAAGGAGATAGTTTACATTAAATTGGATGTACTGGTATTAGAACTGAATTCTTCTGCCTAATTAAGCAATTTAAAATGTATTTGCATGCCAAAATTTACATTTTGTTGACTTTAGCTTTGCCTTTTATGACTTAAGAGCTTAGGCATTTAGCTAAATTTTGATTTCAAAATTTGTGAGGTACATAATTGGATTCTTGGTAAAATTATGGTTAGTCTTATGCATAATTTGGGTCTTTTCTTAATAAGAGTAAATAGGTTCGTATTTAAATTTAGGAATCCAATCAGAATTTTAGTTTGGAGTGAACATAAACTGATGTTATAATTTAGGTTTGGTAGGTAAGTGGGTCGCCATGAATATGTATGTAAGAGTATATGTGCATACACCATTTGAATTATTGATTGGTAATAAATGTTTGGATTTTCAATTAGTGAATTTATTTCTTGTGATGTTAGGTGAATCAGACTAAAAATTTAAGTCTTACCTGTATATATTAGTTGGACAATTAAGAGGATTGATACATTTTGAACAAAGTACATAGCTAATCAAGTTACAGAACTAGGAATAAACTTATATAAATGGTTAGATTTAAGGAATACCTGGTATAATTTAAGTGGAGAATAAGGAAATCTTAATACATGAATTTGATAGATGATTAGAAATGTACTTTAGTTTTAGGGTGATACATAAACTTAAATTGTACTGAACTAATGGGTGAAGGTTATAAACTGGTTGTGGTTTACTTCATTGGAAATGAAATTGGAAAATTGACTGTATGCACTTAGCAACTAGTTAAGCATAAATCTAAACTTTAATGAACAAATTTGTTTAATTTCATTTCGACGAACTATTGGACTAACTAACTAGCTTATATTGCGCGCTTAGTTTGGGTTGAGAAGTTTAGCATACTAAAAATGTTTTAATTTTATAAATGTACTTCTTACTAACTTGTTATTCTTTTGTTATTTCATGTTATCTCTTGTGGAATGGTAATCATAATAAGATAATGAATTTTTATATAGTATTTATAGAAATAAATATGCATACTCTGCTCTAAATGATCTCTTGGCAATGATTGCATGAACTAGATGGGACTACGTACTCAAAAGCCATAATGAGTGCATAAGTGTGACTATGAATCTATGTGCATAACTTAACCAACATGACTAGTGCGTAATTCATAATTGACAATAAGTTAAGTTGTAAAATTGCAAAGTAGAACATTACATTGCCCATGAGTGTAAGTGGTATTACTATGAAATAGAGAAGCCATAACTATGAATGAAACTATTAAATGATTATGAAATATATTACACATATTAAATAAACGATATTGCACACATGCGCATAATGGTTTGATTATTATTTAAATGTAGAAAGGATATGATTATATATGTTTTGCAAGGATTGGAATACAAAAAAGACCTTGTTACCCTTAGTGTTCAGTGGGTAATTCCAGTACTTTGGATAGTATGGCTAGCCATAGGAATTTATTCCATGGGATACCATGATTTGATGAAATAGTTGTCATCAGAAATGACCATGTTATATGAGATAGGATACATAGTTTATTATATGCATTAGTGCTGGGGTTTGGTGTCTACCTAAAGGTACGGTCAGTCCGGTACACCGTATTTACATCTCATTTATCCAATTCGTGGTTTTTCACTGGTATCAACTAGGGGAAAAATTATAATTTGACATGTGAGTAGGGATAAAAGAGGTAATCATAACATTAAAAAAATCATATGAGTCAACGAACAGTAAATAAAGTAAAAAATAAGGTAAACAAATTAAGTGGGGGTTGAATTTAAACATCAAACAATAATTTGATTTATTAGGGCAACATAGACTATAAGTTGAATAATAAAGTAGGATAAACATAGTTATTCACTTCTTACTATTAGAAAATGATAGGATTATAGCGTGAATTTTATGGTAAATTGGGAAATGACTTATATTGTGTAACATAATGATTAACTGAAAGTTATAAAGTTGATCTCAAATAGTTGATTGATACTTTATAATACTTGAAGTGATTGATATGTCAGTATGATTTTAATACTTAAATTGGTTATATATCAGAATCTGTGAGATATGATAAACATGTGTAAATCAAGTAAATGGATTTATTCATATATATATATATATATATATATATATATATTCAAATTATAAATCATCATCTGAAGGTAATATAGGTACACAATATAAAATTTTAACATTCAAAATTTGGTGTGATAGGAAAGATATGCTTGGAACAATTATTTATAAGATAAATGTACTTGCATATGTTAATTTTGATTATAATGAGAAGCAAACAAAATGATTACTGAATTGTTATAGAAATTTTAAATACATTTATCAAGGTTTTACTTAATTGATTATAAATATAGTATGATTAATTATTTAGTAATTAATAAATTATCAGTTGTGCAATGAAATAAAAACAATACCATTATTGTGAAAATAAATCGTATCATATGGGGACACATATTTATATTATTTTTTTTAAATTTAATCATTGACTACTTGTAAGTATCATTAGATGAAAATTATCAATCTGCGAATGTTTTATAACTTTTCATATGTATGTTTGGAACTTGAAATTTCATACATTTTAATGGTATTATTTGGAAAGTAAATTTGGTAGTCACCACTAAGCTTTTAGCTTAGCGTGTGGTTTTTCTTTTTCGTGCGTAAGTTGATTCGATATTCAATATTCTCAACACAAAAAAAGGAAACCTTCATAGGTTATTGTAGCTAGAATTATGGACGATCAAAGACACCGAGCAAATTATTTATGTTATTTACGTATTTTGGAATTTTGGCATGTACACAAGTGTTAAGATTGTATGATTTAAGTGTAATTTCATAAATTTTTAGTTGAAATTCAATATTGTAATACCAAACAAATTTGTCATGACATTTTGTATATACATTATTGAGAACAAAATATTTGAGTATTGAAATAGTGATATATTGACAGGTAGATTAGCTTAATTATATATTGAAGAAGATGGGAAAACTTTGTGAAAAAGTTTGCTTGGTGTTGGGATGAGATAGTTGAATAATTTTAGAAGTATTATTTTTGTATTTTGGTTTACAGGAGGTTGTCAATATTTAGGGGAGATTATGTCAAAATTTTTACGAGGATTAAGAGTAAAGAATTTAGACATTTGATTATCTAAGCATAATTTATGTTGATTAAGTGGTATATGGATGTCACATATATTTTATATAAATATTAAAACTATAAAAATGGCAGCGATTGATTTTTTCATCGATAATTTATCAGTAACATAATTTTTTCTATTTAATTTTTTTATAATTTTTTGTTTGCAAATCCCAAATTAAATATGATAAATTCAATACAAAAAATCTAATCTTTAAATGGAATGTATATATTAATTAATAATTTTAATATATAACAAAAATAATAAATACATCATTATTGTTTTGTAAATATATTTGTATAGTTCATAATGTTATGCAGTTGTACAAAATATTATATATTTCTAATTGCTATGTAAAAAATACCAATATCGGTATTGTACATAATGTTTTGTAGTGCTATACAAAAAATTTTCTAAACAGTCTATGTAAATTCATGACCACTAGCTAGGATGTACTATGGCTATCCAAAATGACAGAAGGGTCTGTGGTGGGCTTAATTTGGCTCAAATGTTTCTTCAATTTGCAATCGAATTAGATTTGAGTTATCTAATAATTGGTTCTTCATCTCCCTATGCTCCCAGCATAAAGCAAATCAATGCATGTAGTAGTGCATCAAACATGGATCATATGGTGAATTCTATAGTCCACACTAATCCAAGTTAGTAAATCGCATGTATAGAATACTTAAAACTACAAGAAAAATTCCAATTCCCGATGGAAAATTAATGAAGAAAAATTTTTCATCGCTAATTACCAACGAAAAAAATTTTTTCGTAGCAAAAATTGTTGGGAAAAATGTGTATTGCGACAGAATAAAAAGTCGTCATAAATAATGGAGGGAATTTTTTTCGCCAAACTTTACCAACAGAAATTAGCGATGGATTTCAAAAAATCTATCTCTAAATTGGCGCCAATATTACGCGGCTAAATTGTACATGAAATTTACTGATGGAATGTTTAATCCATCAGTAATTTTCCTACGAAATTCAATTTCCATAGGTAATTCCCTATGGAATCATATTTCCATAGGTAAATTTTTTATGGAAATTTTTTTTGTCAATAATTTACATACGAAAATATGATTCTGTAGGGAATTACCTACGAAAAATTTAATTTGGTAAGGAAATTACCGATGGGGTGCTTTTTCGTCGATAATTTACCTATGAAATTCAATTTTTGTAGCTAAATTACATATGAAAATGGAATTTCATAGGGAAATTACTTTAATTTCTCTATAGAATTGCATTTTCGTAGGTAATTTAGCTACAAAAAATGAATTCCGCATGTAAATTACATGCCGTAAAGTTTGTTTATATTACTCCCAGATTATTATTCCGCCAGTAATTTTGGTAATGTCCCTACGAAATCAATAGGTTAATTTATAAATAGTTTTTTATTTTGATATGTTATTGTATATTACTCCAAGATTAAATATATATTATAGGCATATTCTTAATACAGATTCTTATAATAGCCAAACAATTCTTATTTTTTGAACTAGCTACTAGGATCATAAAGTTAGTCTCTTTGGTCATCAGGATGGCTTTCTTACAAGGTCACAGCTGCTAATTATTTATTTTTTTGAAGAAAAATATGTTATAATTTCAAAGAAAAAATGGTGAATTGGCTAGGAAATAAGAACCGACAAACAATTATTAGCTTTTATCTCAATAAGTCAAAATTAGTGGATTATACTAATTGGTGATGATAAAAAAATAGTGTGTATTTTTTTATTTTGGGTTTTTTTAGTTTTAACAAAAAATTAAGCAAAAGTGTTCTATTTTATGTAATTTTACTAGTCAAAAGTTACAGTATAAAAAGATTAACTATTTTGTAATACAGTAATTATTTAATTAATAAAAAATAAGAAATATTGCATTTCTTCTACCTATGGTCTATAGATGTTGAGTTAATTAACTTGTTAAGCTAACTAACTAAGTTTATCAAATTAAGTAGGAATCAGCAATGACTACTAAAAATCAAATTAAGTGACTATTTAGGCTATTTCGTCAAGATTAAGAAAGTCACGTATTAATTACTCTATTATTTTATTAATTGTTAATTTAAAAAATACTTACTATCTACAAAATTTTCATTCCATAATGAAATTGAAATAAATTATTTTCTACGCATTATGAAAGACAGCATATGTGTCCATTGGATTAAAGTGTTGGTGATGTGAATTGTAATTATTTTTGTAATATCCCGACTTTGGATTACTTGAATAATGATTGGAGCGACACGATTTTGTGTTTAGATTCAGTAATAATATAAATATAAAATAATGAGTGTCAAAAAAAGTTACAAGTTAATTTATTATTGATTTTGAGCATAATTTTTAAAGTACATAAGTTAGAGGGCTTAAATAAAATTTTATGGGATTAAAATTGATACTTTGCCAAAACTTCGTCGTTTTGGCCTTTAATTTCTTTCTTTTTCCTTGGCTATTCCGAAAACCACATCCACCATTTCCTTTCTTCTTTCTTTTTTTCTTTTTCTTCCTATCTTTCTCTTCTTCATCTTGATCGTGTTTTCACCTTTGCCATTGGTGCTTTCCATTAGCCATTGCACTACCATCATTGCCTCCACTTAAGAAGCCACCGATGCCATCGCTCTTTTCTCCCTCTCACGCGATAGTGGTTGTTTTTCTTCTCATAATCCATAGATAAGTCCTATTTCACCCTTCAATGGTTGTTTTGTGATGAAAAATTGAAGAAAGAGTGAGGAGAAATAGATATAAGTATTTTGGTAAAATTGGGGGTTTAACATTTAGATCTAGAGATTTAGATCTAGTTTGAACATACTTCTCTAGCCCAGTCTAAATTTCAAGCTTTTAATTTTTATGGGTTCATTATGCAGTCTCGACAACTTTTTCTTCTTCTTATCTCTTTTTTCTTCTTATCTATCATCTCATTGGTTTAACAAAATAGATATAATTTAATTGTATTTTCTTTTGAATCATTTTGAAAAAGTTGTCTTTAGTTCGTCTCAATCATAAAGCATATGCTGATTGGAGGAATGTATTTATAAAAGTAATTAGACTGGGTATTATTTTGTTAGGGTATTTTATGCTTGGGCTCTAACTTTCCTTATATGAAGAAGGAAATGTCAGAAATGGGAATTATAAAAGCATAAACAAAGTTGATATAAATGCTTAAAACTATTTGTGTGCATAGGATAAATGATGTGTTTTCTAGGATTAATATGGTTCTAGTTGTGGCAGTTTTTCTTAGACTTAATGCAAGTACCAAAAGTAGAACCCAAGCTCAGAGTCTTCTCATGCAAGATGCAATTTCAATCCCAGGTTTGAAGTTGGACTCTGTTATCTGCTTGCTAATTTCTATAGTTTTATGCCGAGTGCAAGATCTTCATTTTTAATTGCTATTTAGGTATTTGACATTAGAAAAAGCCCGAATATGGTGAACTCTATAGCAGCAGAGGCAAGTATCTAATTGCTCTTTTTTTCTTTCAATTTTTTTATCTCTTTAGTAGGCATTTCCATCATGCTGTCATTATTCTATCAAATAAGGAGTTTTAAGAAATTGAAAAGAATCATGTAGACTATTCATTCACTAGGAAATGTTTTAAACCAAGGAACTACTAGGGGTAAGTCTTATTTATAGTTATATGCCTAAATTACTTGATCTATCCCCATATTACTTTTGTATGCCTCTCTCACCTTGTAATTTACCCTTTCAATTGTTGTACCACTGGACATTTTGAACATCTATTGCAATCTTTTCTGAATAACTGATAAATTATTGCTTCTACTAACATTTGCCAACTTACATATTTTTTTATAGGATCTGCCATTGGAATTAGGTTAGACAACCTTCTGAAACTAAATGAGACACAAGCAAGGAATAACAAGATGACTCTCAGATATTATCTTTATAAGGTAAAAACGTTACTTAGTGCACTATTTATGAAAAACCGATGGTTCTCACACTCAGACATCTTATAAAGAAGTGAATAATTTAAAATAGAAAAGGTTTCATAGTTTTGTATCAGGAATCCAAGGGATTATAAGGGCAATCCTAGGATATTATTGCTAACAAAGATAAAATGGGAAAGCATGAACTGTGAGTGTGAACACGTGATGGAGAGAATTAAAGGAGATAATTATGCCATGATCATAGAGTTATTCCCAAAAAGTGTGGCAGATGAAGTTCGTCAATATTCTTCAGATCCTTGTCCTTATTTTCACATTTTCTTCTAAGATAAATCTTAAGAATAGGCGGATTTGTATCATATGTGCACTGTATTTTTCTGCCAAGACATCACGAAAATAAGGATAAGGAAGAGGTTTATGGGTCCAATGTTTGAAAATGACTCCATTATCAAGGTTTCCATCTTTTTATCATGAGAGATAAAAGTACCACAAAAGTGATTTTTTAAAGCATTCTAGAAATGTTGGAAGTGGTGATAAGAGATTAAAAATAAAGTAAATTATATACAGATACAATATTTATTGCATTCTTTTCTTTTGTTACCAACTTTTGCTTGTAATCATTTTGTTAGAACAATATATGCAGATGAATGTTAGTTCTATGGATAATTTATATAGCACAAATGTGCAAAAGGCACTACTTTTTCTAATCATTTTTATGAAGTCTTCTTGATTGAATGTCAAACTTAACACATCAAGGTTAAAGATTCTGGTAGAATTGCCATTTCTTATCCTTATTAGAATTTTGCAAATCTTGGCCATTTTGATTGATATGCTATAGGAGCTTGATGAAAAAGTACTAGAACTTTCTAAATAATGGTTACTTCGATTAATATGCTACAAGTGCTTGTTGAAAAACTACCAAAACTTCTAGATTTCTCAAAAGAGCTTACCAGTTTGGAACCTGCAACAAAGGTATTATTATTTGTTGTCTTGGTTGTTTTAAGAAAACTTAAGAAAGAAAAACTAGTATCTTATGAATGAAATGTGGCTTCCCCACCTATATACAATTGAAATTTTTGGTAGAGGAAATGCAAGCTATAAGCAAAGGATTGGAAAAAATTGTATAGGAACTGTCCAGCTCTGAAAGTGATGGTCCTATATCAAAAATGTTTCATAAGGTAATTAAACCTTATTAGTTCTAAAGTTTTATTAATGCTTACAAGATGTCTACAAGTGCTCAAAACGTATAATTTCTTATTATTTATATTGCCAAGGGTATTACTACTTTTTTCTTTAGTATTCCAGGTTAAATTTTGGTACCAATATTTGTACTAATGTTTGGAACAATTTAATTCAACTATGGAAGGTAGTTCAGTACTCCAAGAAACCAATTGTTTATCTTGTATGGAATAATAAATGTGTAGGCAATTTTGGAAAGCACTTACTTTAATTCTAATTTGAAATGCATGTGTGTTCATAAGTGTGTTTGCTTACTAAAGAGCATAATAAAGATGTGATGGTGTTACATATGAGACATTAAAGAAAATAATCATAGAAAAGGGGCAATTTACTGTTAGAATTATTTGAAATTATGCTTGAATTTGATGATTGACTGGAAAAGAAAAAAAAAGCTAATATAATTCCATAATAGAACTTAATAGTTAAATGGGTAAGACCTGTTTCGATTTAATACAAGGACTTTATCATTTTAGATAATGGTAATATAGAATTAAGCATGTTTTCTAGTTAAATCTTTAATTTCCATGGATTTACATGTTCATGTTTTATTAGTTTGTAAATAATGTCAACACAATGTTTGCTATATATGTGTGTGTGTGTGTGTGTGTGTGTGTGTGTGTGTGGTCTTTTACTTTTCAAACCTTGTTGTATTAAAATTATTATGTTGTCATTATGAGCCATTATCATATATGATTGACTGAGCTAGTATATACATTTGTACAAATGTGCATGGTATAGTTCCATTTGGCATTTGATGGATTTCAATTTTTTGAGAGCATTTATCCCTGCATTTGATGTTTTGATTCTTTAATCTATGTCACCTAGTAATAATTTCTACTTTTTAAGAAATAGGTCTTGCTTTCTACCAATATGAAACATCTTTGTTCAAGCTCTAAGACCTTCAAATTGACACCTGGATTGAAGAGAACTGACTCTCAAGCTATACTAAATTTGCCTTCTATTCTCTGAATGGAATTCGACTGTGAAGCTGCTCTATATGTTGTAATGTTTGATGGGTGTGATATATTGATGTTGCTATTAATATAGAGGGCAATGCCATTAATTACATGCTAAGCATATGAATATAAGATAAGATGTCCTTTATTGGTGAGATCCTAACATACAAATGGAAAGTATCCAAATTCTTACCAATCCAAATGTTCCTTTTCTAGAAAGGGTTTTATATCCTTTGACAAGTCATTTCCTGGGTTCTAGAGGATGTGAGCTTCACTTACATGGACTTTTATGTGTGATTATATGTGTTATAGGAAGAAAAGGGAGTAGAATTAGATGGTCGAAAAAATTCATAGATTACTATGCTCATGAGCAGGATGACCCAAGTGTGACCTCTTTAAAAAAATGCTCATGAGTGTAATTAGTAATCCTTAGAGCATATCCTCTAACACATGAATTAGATAATTACTCAGTTGTGTCCTTCAATTCTGTTGCAAAGTGATTAAAGTCTTACATGTTAATCTCCTAGAATTAACCAACTGTAACATGAGAATAATAATATAGATATTTGTTCCAGGTCTGTTTCTCAAATTAGCCGTATAGTCATGTTATTGACCTTGAATGCAGTCTGTACCCTATTTTCAAACATTTTGCACTATCAGGATAGCTAAAACCAAATCATTTTTCATTTACTTTAGTGAGTTACTGAATTTTATCCCATGTAAGCACATGAACGATTCCTTATTCTAACATTTTTTATTTTTTTAAATGTAATTACTCGCTATCTTATCTACTCAAATAATTGATTCTTTGCAGTTGTTTCAACTCTTTTGAAATTTTTGTGAATGTTCAATAAAGCCCATAAAGAAAATCACAAGCAACTTGAGTTAGAAATAAAGAAAGCAGTTAAAAGTGATAAATCAAAAATAGCAGCTTCACTGAGGGATTCATAGAGCTTGTTGACTATACTGGTTGAAAGTGGTAAAATCAAGTGATTAACTATTTAGTGATGAAGCATACTCTCCTTTAGGAAGAATTGCAGTGCAGAACAGGCATCCCAAGGATAAGATTCTTGATTGATGCTAGTTGAGGAACATGCATTTTGCTTATTGATCAAACAGAAATGTAGATGTACAATTCCTCTATTGTTTAGTATTTCCTTCTGAGAGGTATGCATCCAATCTCATATCCCATTTTGTTAACAAAATGTATCTTTCTTGTAGAGTATAAGAGGGAGATGATTCGGTCTGTGGATACTGTTTGATATGACCAACATATTTGCGCCATGTGCTACTCACCGAATTAACACTCGGTGTTTGAGGTAATTTCACTTTTCTATGAAAAGATTACTAACTGGAAAATTTATTCTCTATAGATTAGAAATGGTGCAAGTTTGAGTAAATATCATCTTTGTTATGCAACTTGTAAAATATCCATTTATTTTTTTCTTTCAATGTAGAAAAAAATGAGTTTTTTTTAGGCTCTCTCATTCAGTTTTGATATTTCCTCTTGCTTTTGATTTTCTCATCTTACATGAATTTCTTTGTTGTTATAAACTTTTTTTAAAATTTTTTCAGAAAGAATTTTTTTAGGATTCAATATATGGTAGAGTCAAGCTTGTGCACATTACAGAGGTTTTGTTAGTTCCCATAAATTGAGCGATGAACGGCCTTGTTTTATATATAAGGAAATATAGGACAATTGGTAGAATTATTGGTCAATGCTTGAGGCCATATCCATTTTCGAGCAAAATTTAAGTAACATACGGGGAGGACCTGAGGGGAAAAGTCTACCTATGCACATTGGTGGATCTATGACCCATCAAAAGCATGCAGACAAAATTGTAAGTATTAAAACTTGACATTTATATTTTGAATAATGTACTTTTGATGGATCCTTCCATTCTTTTAGAAGCATTAGGAAAATGCAAACTTTTGATTGTATGTCTTGTTACTATATATGTCTTATTATTGACATTCTTTGATTATTACTTTATGTCATGTTACTTCTATTTTTTAGAATCATTTGTTGTCTTTTTCGATTTGTTAATTGTAATCTTTCTATTATGACAGATCATTTTGGAAATGATATTTTTGGTGCCTTATTAATGGCTGTCTTATTGAGATTTACTTTTTGTTCAATAAGGGGTAAATATCATAAAAATAGATGAAACTCTGCTAAAATTTTTGCAAAACATAGGTAAGTTACCTCTTTTCTATGCAGGAAAGGTCTAATGGCCAAAAGCCTACATCAAGACAACTCTTTATGCATACTTACACTAAAAAGCATGATGGTGTAACATTCATCAATGATCGATATAGGCAATTAAATGTATGTAATGTAAAGCATATATTTTAATATTTATTTTATATATAATATTAGTTTAAAATTATAACTAAGTAATATAAATAATTATAATGATAGGATCAAATACAAGAGGATGTACAACAACATTCACAAGATAACCCTAATATTGATGAGAATCAGACATATCTACAAGTGGTTGGTGGTATGGACCACCGAGGTAGAATTTTTGGCCTTGGATCATTTGTAAATACACAATATACACATACCTCTACATCCAGTATAGTTGCCTCTAGTAGACAAGCCATATTAATTTAGGAAGTAGTTGAACTTCTGACTATAGTTAGTCTGTTAACAACTCAATTGCACGAGTCTATGGAATATATAGCCAAACTCCATACTCGGATGAAAGAAGCATAGGAGGAAGGTAGCACATCACAGCATCCAGATAATGAACTTGAGCCAACAACATAATATCATCCACAAATATGCAATAAGTACAAAATTTATCAAAGGTAACACAAGAAAAGGCCAATAACTACCCCACCATAGTGGCAGTGCATACTTGAATTCAAAAATGGGGCTCCTACATAGCCAATATGGGCTTTATAAGGAACATTTATTGCAATAGTTTGAATCACACCATGCTTATAGCATGGAAAACCAAAAAGTACTAAATAACATAACCTAGATTCTAATATACATGCTTTGATGTCAAGTAGACTAATAAGTGTTGAAATTATTAATTGATAAATGTAAAATTTTTTGAGCTACTCAGCTTTAGCATAAAATTCTCCTTGTTTCACCCTTATTTCGATCCTATGAGCTCTCACATTCTTTTAACTAGTTGATATTATGCACTTCTATAAAATACTGAAGTGATAAAGCACTCATTTTTAGCTTGTCTACCTAATGTGTCATTTAAAATTCTTATTTATTCCTAGACCAATAAGATGGATTCACATGGGTTTCAAAATAAAAAGATATATACAAGAGAATAATAAGGTTACCTTGAGATGATATTTCCTCCGTAAGGATTTTCGAACAAGACCAATGTATATACCACACATCCACTATGGAAAAAGTAAACCTTCACAAATTAGAAATGATTTCTTTGGCTCAACACCATGGAAGATTGCTACTGCTGCTACTACTACCATTCCATTGCATCCAACTATTTTAAAGAGTTTCACTCCTTGCCATTGCATCTAACTATTCCTTTGTTAGGTTTTTTATGTATTGGACATTAGCTATATGTTGAATAAGCTCCTGGTAATCATAGAAATTTTAGCTATCAATCAACGTCCTTTAGAATTGGTACTAGTTATGATCTGTGTAACTTTCAAACTTAAAATAATATAATACCTGCAGAAGAACAAGCTTAATTCCTTAACAATTCTTAAGCTGGTTTACAAGATATTGGAAGAGGCCTCTCAATTCCATAGATGGATACTTCTTGCAATTGAGAGCAAGCAAATTTTCCTTGTAAAATAAATAATTTATAATGGTGAAAAATAAAAATAGTAAAATAAGGAAAAATCACAAAAAAAAACCAAAAATTTGCATAACTTGGATATTTCAGGAAATCAATATGTCATACAACCAGCACAGCCTTCATAAACATATGTTCAAATAACTTAAATTACTGGAAGACCAAATCTAAAAGAAGGTAGCAATTTCATTAACAATAACTTCCTTGGTAAGGTCATTTGAATTAAAAAAAAAATTCACATTAAAAAACAAGTGAAAAGTAGATAATATGAATGATAATGTACAAGCAAGATCTATGGGATATGAAAGGGCACATCATGCTTGATTAGAAAACTCATGTGCACTCATATGTAGAAACAACAAGTGACACTCTACAAGCAAGCAACTAAAATGATTCATAATGTGGTTGATAATAGATAAACAACATTTTGATTGACTAAAGACAATTTAACATCTAATAATTTATAATATGGTTTTCCAACCAGGACTGATACCAAAAGGCATGTGCAATTTACTAAAGATAACAACCGATTGTTGTATAAGGCAGCTGATTGGATTCATTAAAAGAGATTACCAGTAAGAGAATATCACATAGCAATAGTTGTTTTCTAGTTCAAACCATAGTTCTGATAATGAAGAGATGACAAATTTGTAATAATCTAGATGATAAAAAAGGAAATGGAACAAAGTAAATAAAGCCAAAACATAGTAGAATAATATTTAGGTTTGGGCAATTTTCCATTAAAAAGTATGAACAAAGCAAGCTAGCTATTTTAATTAAATGATTCGCATTATTAATCAGACTAAAATTTTGATATTAGAATAACCAAGTGAATAGTTAGAGCTCTGATCCTTCAATAACTAAAGGGACTATATAAAAATTACTATCTTTAAAGAAATTGTCCATTTTGTTTGCAGTTAATCATTATATCATTGGATAGAAATAACACAAAATAAAACAAAAGAAAATATACATCAAGCATACAATTATGACATTACAAGATGTATTAAATTAGTTAGTAAGGCATTTTATCCTAACAACACAATATGAAACCTTGAATATTCTGTAAAATCAATCACTCAAAACATGTTAGATCTTTTCATGCACTCTATTATTCACTAATTTATAGGTTTTTGAGATCATACTTGGTTTCAATTGGCTACTAGCTAATCTTATAAGCCTCTAAATTGGATGGTTGAATAATTGGGATGGTTAGCTACCTTTATGATGAACCTAGCCTTTACATCTACACCATTTTCCCTTCAAAAGACAAAATAAGAATTAGAAAAAGTTAGTTGGACCAATTAAGTCATTATCTCTTTAGTATATTAAGAAATAAAATTGTAAGAATTAAAATCATACTCATGACTTTAACATATAATAGAGGCATCAACAGTAAAGAAGTTTACAAACATATGTAATAACACTTCAATAGAAACCAAAAGATAAGGAAAAAAGGAAAAGTTAAGATGCAATTCTTTTCCTTAACTACATCAAATACACAATTTATTCTAGGTGTCAAAAGCATAAAATTTGTAATGATATGAACATTTTTTCTGATATTGTGCTAATTAAAAAATTTTAAAATTAATTAATCACAGTTCTAATTAAATTGTTATTCTTCTTAAATTTACAAGATAACGATATTCATTAAAAATATATTGAGTTAGTCATATCATGCATATATGAATGTTGTCCCTTTGCACAAAAATTCAAATGAAGATTTAGGATTTGCTTTTGGATTAATTTGAAAGCCACTTGGCAATCCAACATAGAATCATACTTAATTAGCATTACATGGATTGTCCCTTAAATTAAAGATACATGAATAAATAGGGAATTTGTAGCACTAATACTTATGGATCTAGGCTTGAGATATAATACACTATCAAAATTAAAGCAAAATAAAATCAATATACAGATATATGACCAAAAATGATATATCTAAAGATAAAAATGAAGGAAAAACCAATAGATTTAGGAGACGACTTAGAACAATGCATTATCCAAATTGAAAACAAATAAACACATATGTACCAAAGATGTACCTGGATACCATGCTCGAGGCAATAAAGTCCCCCACAGACATTTTCGATATGGATACCAGTAAAATACTCTATTCATATAAAATAAACAAAATCAAAAATAAAAGAATCAAAAAACTAAAAAGAAAAAAGACAATGGAAATCAAAGAATCAACAAAAGCTAGAAGTAATATATTTATAAAAATAAAAAAATAGCAAAGTCAAAGAAATAAAAATGGATTTTTCGACAAACAAAAACATAAGGATAAAATGTAAAGGGAAAATAAAGAAAATTAGAAAATAAACCTGATAGAAGCCCTTTTATTAATGGATCTGAAATAGGAATGTATGTCAACAACATAGGAAAAATGGCAAAAGAATTAGGAATCTAAAATATGGAATCATATAGAAAGGTAAGGAATTAGAAATTATTTTTTTTGCTACCTCATTTGAAGTGATGTTAAGGATGGAACAAAAACCCTATTTTAGAGTAATGTGGTCTAAGGAACTCGAATCCAACCTTTCACCTTTGCAAATCTTAAGTAAATTAAGCCACAAGTTAATGTAAGGTAATATCCCATTTTGGAGTTCAAAATCAAAAAAAGAAGAGATTTAGAATAGATCTAGGAGTGAAGAAGTATTGATTTGGAGAGAAAGATAGAAGGATAAAGATAGATCCACAATAAGGGTAGGGGAAAGTGAGGTTGAAGCCTGGAAAATGAGATTGATGTTTGGCATGGTAGTGGTGGAAGAACATGAGGCTAAATCGGTGGTGGGGTAAGGTTGTCATCTAAGTGATGAGAGGGATGGGTTGGGGCCGAGAAAAATATCTCCTCTAAGGTATGTATAAGGTCAATATTGAGAATTGGTTTTATGTAAAATAATTTATTATTATTACTTTAAAAAATAAATTTTAAACATTTATATTTAATAATAAAATAATACTGATGAATTACTAATAAAACACATTTTGTCGCTAAATGCAGCACCAAAAAATCCCCTTTTTATTTACTAATAGAATTCAAAAATTGTAAAAATGTTTATAGCTAAATCATCTAAACATGAACTGCTTCTCTAATTACCGATGAAAAATTCTATCGTTATATAACTTAAATGAGAAATTTACTTATTGACGTATAAATCCATTGCTAAAACCATAGCTACAAACTAGTGCCAAAATTTCTTGCAAATTATTCTGATGGATTTTTAATTCCATCGGTAAAAATGTTGCCATTTTCCAGCATCCTTTTTTACCGATGACTTTAAAATTCGATTGCGTATCCATCGGTAATATCCTCATTTTAGCAATGGATTTTGTTTCGTCAATAAAACCATCGGTAAATTTTTGTCATGTATTGAGTACTAGAAATGGAACAATAGAGCATATTGGCTGAAGCATCGTAAGAGCAAGAGTAGTTGAGATTTGACAGTGAAAAATATGCAATAAAAGACTATATGTTGCCTTTATTAGAATTAGATATTTTTAGGTTTAAAAAATGAATATCTTTGAATATATTAATATTGATTAGCATTTGGTATTAATCTCAGAAATATAAAATTTCATCTAATCTCAAGGTAAATCAAAGCATCAAACTCCTATTATCAATTAACCCTCTCAGGTTTTCTTGATTGAACATTTTCTCTCAACCTTTAATTTTTGCTTAGGATGCCTTTTTTCAGTTTTAATCCTAATAGGGTGCCTAATTTTAGCAAGGCTGCCATTTTTTTGATTTTCAATCTATGGGACTTCATTCTCTTCTTTCGATATTTTAGTATTTAGCCATGGGACCTTTTTAGTTTATCAATGCTGATAGGCTCTTTGAACTCAATCCTATCATCGTTAGTCATAATTATTGCTACCTTTCACCATAACTTCTTTAGTACAAATCTTCCTTCCTAAGTAGGTTTTAATTTGCCTTAGATATTGGGTACACCTAGCCTTATTTGTATAAAGACTAAATCACCTTCTTTTAAAGGATGTTTTTTTAACTTGCTCATCAAATGATCGTGCTAGCCTTTTTTGATAGATCTGGTTATGATAGTAAACCAACATTCGATCCTCATCTAACAAGTTCAATTGTAATAACCTATATGGCACCCATTTTGTTTCTTGTAACTTAGTTTCTAAAGCTACACTCAAAGACTAAAATTCAACCTCTACTAGTAATACTGCTTCTATTCCGTAAACTAAAGAGAAAGGTGTAGCTCTTATTGAAGTCTTTATAGTGGTTTTGTAACCCCATAATGCAAAAGGTAGCTTTTCTACCCAGTCTTTCTACTTCTATACCATCTTAGATGAAATCCTCTTCACATATTTATTCGCTAGCTCAACTACCCCATTTGTTTAAGGTTAATAAAAAGAGAATTTGTGATGTTAAATTATGTACTTTTTAAGCACTTATTTTGTTTCAGCCTGGAATTGAAACCCATTATCCAATATGATGTGATGAGCAAGACCATATCTTTATATCATATGTCGCTTAATGAACCTAGCCATCTCTTGAGTACCCAACTTCTTAAAGGATTTTTGTATTACCCACTTCGTAAAGTAATCAATACCCACTACAATGTATCTATGTCTATTTGATGCTATTAGATGTATTTCCCCCATAATATTAATCCCTTAAGCTGCGAATGGCCATGAGGATCTGAGGTTACACAACTTTGAGATTGGTAAGTGCCTCATATCTACATACTATTGGAATAAATGACATTGTTTCACAAACTTAGAGCAATTTATATCCACTGTGAGCCAAAAGAAACCTTGGTACATGATCTTCTTTGTTAATGCCAACCCATTCATGTAAGCACTAGAGACAGTAGCATATACCTCTTCCACAACTTTCTTCGCTTTATTTTCATCTAGTAATCATAATTTGATCCCAACAGGTTATCTCTTATAATGCACATCATTCACCCTGATAAACTAAGTAGATAGCTTACAAATCATTCTTAATCTTTCTCAATGGCCTCTTTTAAGGATACTAATATCTCTAAGTAATTTTGAACACTATAGTACCAAGGCTTCTCGTAAGTAACCTTAACATCCATTACTTGTTTAGTCTTGAAGTATGGCTTGTAAGAACTAGCAATTAGAATTGGGTTTATGCTTACCCCCTTTAGATTATCACATATAGAAACCAATGTGGCTAAGGCATTAGCCAATTGATTTTTATCTTTAGGCATATACTCAAAGGTGTAGACTTTAAATTAACTACTCAATGCCTTTAGACGCTTTATATATGGTGATAGTCACTCTTCCTTAACTGACCATTCATCCCAAACTTGGTGGACTACTAGAGATGAGTCTTTGAAAACTTATGTTGTTTTTACCCCCTTAGCTAATAATGCTTCTAATCTATAGATATAGGCTTCATACTTGGCTTCATTATTAGTAACCTTATACCTCGACTTTTTGGCTAAAGGTAGCTTTTCACCTTTCGAAATCAGTAGAATCACTCCTACTCCTACACTTTTACTGTTCATAGCTCCATCAAAGTATATTTTTTTGTCATTTTTTACAATACTAGCTGCAATATCCTAAACAGGCAATTTATACTCAATTCAATCCCCTTTAAGTGGATGTTTAGCTAAAAATTTTGCTACATCTTGCCCTTTGATTGTCTTTTTGGTTATTTACTTTATATCAAACTCCTATAGCAACACCAACCATCTACCCATCTTTCCTGAGAGTGAGGATGCTTCCAGAAGGTATTTAAGAGGATTTTTCTTGATGATTGCCTGCACCTAATGAGAATGAACTTAATGCCTTAACTTTTTCTATGATGTCCTCACAATTCGAGTAGTCAGAAATGTAGTTTTTAGGATAAATAGTGACACTAAGGTGAATACACTACCAAGGGCCTACAAAAATTTTTCATTACCATTGGAAAGTAAAATTCATGATAAATTCAATGGTATAATTTGAGGTAAAACTGAGGTCAAATAGGTCTTCAAATTAGATAGAGAAAATTATTTCAAGATCGTGTTAGGGTTTGACTAAACTTTGATCAATCCAAAAATATTTCACCGACCTCAAAAAATTATTCCATTTGCATGGACCTACTAAAAATAATCTCAGTTAATATTTGGAATTTAAAAATAATTTTTCTAACAAATTAAAATTTGTTAGTTTCATACCAGTAAATTTTAGCCCCAGAGCTTAAAGTATATCGAAATGATGTCTGATATGAAATTTTAAGCATGCCTTACTAAATATATTTCCATATATTGGATTAATTTAAGGGAATTTGATGAAGAAAACATTATAATCCAAAAAACAATGAAGAATGGACGTTGTTTTAATTATTTGGGTCAAGTGTTACTCACTTACTCCCTTGACTCACCATAAGATGTGAGTGACTTATGGTTACTCACCCCCAAAGGAATATTAGTGAGAATGAGTAGTAATTAAGGAGATGATGACATCTGGCTTAAAATAAGCCATTAGATTGAATAGTAAATTAATTAATTTGGGCCCCCTATTTAACGCTATAATGCATACTGAACCTTGAAGGCATCCGGCTTATTCTTAAAAGTCTATTTTTAGGGCTCAAAAGCAGATAAAGGTTCATTTAACTTATGAAAGTTTGTTACTTCATAATAGATTGGGTTTTAACTTCAGCTTTTATTGACAATCAACCTATAAGGGCATCTACTTGGCACTACAAAGTAGGTATTATAGAGTTGCCACCAAATAAAATATTAGAAAAATGTGTCCATGTAATGCCTTAAAATTTTATCTGACATGACTAGTAAATTTTAGAGGATAATACCGAAATGGTTTTTGGTGTGATTGTATTAGCACAATACAGTAAAATTAAAAAGCTCTTAAGTGTTAAACGTGCGTAGCCCAGAGAATTTCTAAGATCAGTGACCTATTGGAAAGTTTGTGTTAAACATTAGATGAGATAGCATGAGTTAAATAGAGTCCTATGGTAAAATTTAAGAAGAATTTTAGCTCAAATAGGTCCCCAAAATAGACAACAAAGAATTTTTTCGATACTATAAATAAGGTTGACCAAAATTTTGATCGAGCCTTAAATTATTCCATAGACATCCAAAATTATTTTCAATTGCATAGACCTATTAGAAATAATATGAATGAGTTACTAGAAGTGAAAATATATTTTTTTGACAGCTTTGGAATTTAGGGTTTCAAATCGGTTGATTTTGTCTTCGAAGCTATAAATATACTGAAACATTCTTAGAATTACTTGAAATTTTAGACACACCTTTTTACATATGTCTTTGTATGTAGGGTAATATTTTATAGTATCAGAGGAGGGGACATGGTAAAAAAAATTTAAATTAATTAAGGGATTTAAATGTCATATTTAATTTATGCAAGGGCATAAATGTATTAAAAAAATTATGCCAAAATCAATTGAAATAAGATATTGGGCTTGAATGAGTGTAGGGATTAATACAATGATGATAAATGGCATAAAAATAAGCCATTAGATCAAATAGTAAATGGAGGAATATTAACCCTTAGTTTGGTGGACTTAAGGGTAGCCTAGAGAGGTCTAAAATCCTTTATAGTTCTGCCAAAAAATTTGCTATGTTCCTCCTCTTTTCATTCAAAATTTAAACCACTCTCCCTTTGGCTTTCCACCATTTTCTTCCTACTGTTAGTGGTTATGCCCTAAGCCATATAATTGGTTCCTTATGTAATGTCACATTTCATATTATAGAATTGGATTTTCTTCATGTAATTATATTTTGGTATGTTAGAAAATGATAATGTTTATAAATAATAATTTAATATTATTTTTGGCTATCCCTAGTCATTTATAATTAAAAGGAATTATGATAAATAAGGACTAGTACAAGTTTGATTGATAATCATAGGATGATTATAGTTATTGATATAAATCAAACTTATAGTACTTGTTAGAGAATAGGGTATTGAATCGACCCGCTATGAGTTACTACATGGATTAATGTCATTAGTGATCTCATAATAGTTACCATGAGATAGATTTATCATTAAGGCATTGGCTATGTCAAGTAGTCACCTCACACATATACACACATTATCTAGAGCAATAGGATCACGTCAAGTGGTCCCTCAAATCTATTTTCATTATTGGAGTCCTTGTCCCACATATCTAGTTTGAGGATTCCACTAGTCATTAGAAGGGGTAAAATTATATTTATGCAAAAAAAAGGACTAAATGGTAAATTTTGCATAAAAGATATCAATTATGTGATAAAATATGAAAAAGATGAAAAATGAATTAATTGGTTTAGGAAGGGTGAAAATGTAATTAGGCAAGAAAACATGGGTTAAATTATAAATTGACATTAAAAATATGATTAAAATAGTTAACATGATCAAATAGGCAAAAAAAGGTAGAATCATAATTATGGAAAAGTTTTAGGGATTAAATTGTATTCTTTTCATTACATGAGTAAGTATAAGGACTAAAATGTAAATTTTAAACTTAAGGTGGAATAAAAGTCAAAGGCAACAAAAAGGATCAAATTAGAAGTTAAATAAAGTAATATATGTTAAAACAAAGTCTAGGGACCTAATTGTAATTTTCCATTTAAAACAAACTTTTATGAGAAAAAATAAGAAAAAAAGTAATAGAAGGACTAAATGGTAATTTAAGGCATTAAAAGAATAAATTCTAGGTTAATTGGCAATAAATAGTAATTAAATGCAAAATGGTAATTTTTCATGTTATGGTTTTATAGATAAAATTTTTTGTAGTTATATCCACCAGTAGGCAACAATGTTGCTTAGTGCATGATTTATTTAACTGCACACAGGGATAGGTAATTGAAGACCAAGTAATGACATATATATATATATATATATATATATATATATATATATATATATATATATATATATATATATATATCACTTATGTGTATTATGTGCTTGTTAGTTGGAACTTTGATTATGTATTGAAAAATGTAATAGATACTAAACTCTATTGAACACCTAATTATGTATGCTAGTATGGATATTAGAATATAGTTATGTGATGAATGTTTGATGATGGATTGTGATTGATTTAGAAGTGTTATGATTATTGTAGGAGTGTTGGTGGTGAAGGCTACCTTTGGGAGTGCAATTTTGCCAATTTACAGGTTTGGGTAGCATACTTTATAAGCCATTATGCTGCCAAAATTTATACCAAATGAAGAGTAACCTTGTGATGCTATAATGAATTTAAGATTTGAACATTAAGCTAAGCCATTAGTTAACAACACTAATGAGAATATTCAAGTTAAGTAACCACATAACAACATTAATGATAGTATACAGTGTATGGATTTATAAGTGAACATAGGGTGCTGCATTTTATGGTATCAGAGTAGGTTTAGGAGATCCTAAGATCGGAGCATGAATGAATGGCTGAATTAATACATGTACATGCAATATAAGGATGAGTAAATTTAAATTTGAATCTTATCTATTCCTTAGTGTATTTCGGTGATAATTATGGCTTCTGGCTCTGGACGAGCAGTCGAGATGGCAAACGATGCTTAGAGTGGGGCCTCAGCCAATCTAGCAGTTAATGATACTACTCCCATGGTGTAGTCTAGTCAATCTATGCCATCACTAGCTCCATAGGAACCTCCGCTAGCTACACCACCGGATTTCATACAGATGATGGTGAACTTGTTATATAAGAGATTATAAGCCATAGCTCCTTTATAGCCACAACATTACCACCACCTTAGTCATTCAACAAACCCATATTGGAATAGTTGAAGAAGTTAAGGGTGGAAGATATTTATGGTAGAGAATAGTTTATTGCTGCAAAAATTGCAAAATTGTTGAATAAGATTAAAAAAACTCTTTGAGATCTCAAGTACCCACCAGAGGAGATGTTAGAGGGCACAATTGCCTTATTCTAAGGCCCTACATATACATGGTGGGAGACTATGAGATGATACACTCTAGCAGAATAGTTGACATGCACTTTCTTCCTTTAACAATTCAAAAATAAATATATAGGAAAAGAATATCAGCAGGTTTATAGAAGATGCATTCTGGCAACTACAATAGGGCAATAGAAAAATACAGGAGTATAAAAGAGAATTTGAGAGACTTAGTGTATATATGAATGACTACACCATACCTCTAGTAAAAGTTTTCCAACTGTTTGAATGAGGACTACAAAGTAGAATTAGGGCAACACTAGTAGCATATGCGTACACTAATATGAGAGCATTAGTTAAGGTAGCTATATTAGTTGAAGAAGTAAAGGATGATGAAGCTAGTAGATAGGCTAAATAATGGCAGAGGAAGAGACCACTTAAAGGTGCACTTAGTAGATTGAGTAAAAAGCAAAAGATTCATGTAGCTCCTCCAACAACTCCTACAACCACACCAGCATAGAGTCAAAAGTCAACAACTCAAGTTGCTCCACCATCTACTTCTATTGCTAGTGCACCCTAAGGATCTAGGAGATTCAATAATCCCATATGTAACCATTGCAATTGATGTCATCCAAGTGAATGTTGGAGACTTATATGAGCTTATTTGAGATGCGGGTTAAAAGATTACTTACAGAAAGATTATCCTTGAGCATAGACTGCTATAGTAGTTACTCAGGTACAAACCCAGCATTGCACCACCTAAATGTCATGGGAGAGGCGGACCCACTAGAGCTACACCAAAGAGTGGGAGTGCACAGATGTCTCTAGTTATAGATAGGCTACCATCTGCTCACACCTATGTAGTTAGAGCCAGAAAGGACCAGGATGCTCTTAATCTCATAATAGGTAAATTTTATTTATTTGATGCTTTGGTTTATGCTTTGATAGATCCTGGGTCCACACACGCATATCTTAGCACCAAGATTGCACATGGGAAGGGTTCAGTTAGATCACAGCTAGATTAGGACATACTAATGAGCAATCTTATATGGCATAGTATGGTAGTAAATAGGGTTTATAAAGACCATCATATCCATATTTTTCAATATATTTTATCAACTATATCATATACATCGGTGTAGATTTACCATTGGTCCACTGATGTGAGTCGTTGTGACTCACTATTGCAATAAATGTCCCCACGACTAGCTAATTACTTCCTATACTTTTGGTTTAACTACTAGTCACTAAGGGCAAAATAAATTCTATCATCCCATTTCAATTATTTTATGCAATAATTTCACTTTTATTTTCATTCTTTCACATGATACAATGGTACATAATCTATCTATTGCATTCAATACTCATTATTCTTCATTTTTCATCACATAATTAAATTTTTCTCCAAATGATGTGTTATTTCACATGCTCAACCAATCATCCACAACATGGGTTCATCCATATTTATTCTTTTTCTTCCATTATTGGTTTAATCATGCTTTTAGGGCATCTATGACATGTTTCCATCATTATTTCATTAAAATTTCATATACTTACATTTTACTTTTTACTTAAATAATAGGATCAAATTAGGGTTTAAATATTTTAGGCTTTCAATCATCAATATATCCTTACAACTTAACTTATTTCACATCCAATTTAACTTTTATAATAACAATTTTAAATATTCACATCTTTTATGAAATTTTATGTTAATACCTAATCATAAACAATTGAAATACACTAGTTTGGGTTTCCACTTACCTTAATTCCTTTGCTTTAAGTTAATTCTCCCTCTTTTCCTTTTTCCTTTTTCCTCTTTCTTCTTCAATCAAATCTCAACTAAGGTTGAATTTTCAAGGTGAAATTTCATCAAAATTCCTAAAATTTTTCAACTAATTTTACATATTTACAACTAAATACACTAATGCCTACTTTAATCTTACAAAATTTCAAAGTTTCACTTACTTGGGTATTTGTTTCTTCACAATTTTCTTCACTTTTCTTTCACTATTTACTTGTATTAGGTAAGGAGGATGACAAATATTTGAATTTAGGTTGAATTTTGGGTAAATTCCACTTGGACTTTAAGCTTTTATGGAATAAAAATGGAGGAAATTTCGTAGAGTGATGGATGGTTAAGAGAGGGATGAGAAGACAAATTGGCTCTTGAAAAGTCTAAAATTTTCAATCTATTTATATGCTCAAATGAGTAGCTAGGATTAATTCTTACACTAGTTAATCCAAGGATCAAAACTAAGCCACAGGTCCTCCTCTTATTAGTTCCAAATTTGATTTATCAAAATTTCATAAAAATATGTCCAAAAATATAGAAAAATATTCCTTTAGGTGCACATAAAATTTTTTGATGAAAACTTGATCATTTTGGTGAATTTTTCAATCCAAGGATGCATTTACTGGTCCAACAATTCACTTTTTTTATCTCGATTTTATTTTAGTTTTTCACTTCCAAAAATTCCATTTTACCATTGATAATCATTCTCTACGATCAAATTAATGTTTAGAAGTCCTAAAGAATTTTTTTTACCCCTGGTCAAACTTAGGTCAACGCATGCATTATTCAAGTCGAACCCGTATCTTATTTTTATTTTTAACTTTGAAGCTTTATTTGACCTTAATTTCAAATTACATTCTTAGACTATCCATGAATTATACTTTCTAGTACTTAAGAAAAGTTCTTAAAGGTCCCATGTGTCACTATTTACAGCCTGAAAGGTACTATTCAGGTAGTTAGGATTTTTTAAAATGTTATAGTCACCGCAGTGGAGATCGATCTACCTTTGTATGGAATGAAATTTTTATTTGAGCAGCAGAACTCAAAAGAAAGAAGACTCGAGCTTGATTTGTTGAAGGACAAAAAAGACAATGTAAATGCCAAGATAGTGCATTATAAGAAAAGAATTTCCCAGTACTACAATGCTAAAATCAAGCCTAAAACCTTCAAAGTTAGAGATCTATTGCTTAGAAAAGTGGAGATCGAGCGAGGAAACTTTAGCATGGGTAAACTTATACCTAACTAGGAAGGGCCTTTTGAAGTTTGAAAGGTTGTTAACTCTAGCACTTATAAGCCACAATATATCAATGGTTAAGACATCCCGAGGACTTGACATGTAAAAGTTCTTAAAAAATATGTCATGCAATTTAACATTAAATTTTACCCAATCAAGACCTTTCGATCGGAGAATGTATTCATTTCATTTCTGATTTGTCAATGAATGAAATAATACATTATGAACTATATCTTATATTCAAAAAATGTAACTTGCTGATCATGGAAGACATATAGAATTTTTAATGTTTAAAGTTTATAATGCTTATAAAGAGTTAGTGTATGGACCAATGCCTTTACAAGTTATCTTGAATTCTTTACAAGTGACTATATTTTTTATAGAAAAAAAGTTACTTGATAAGAAATCACACATATTATACTAAGTATTTCTTGTTAACCACAATAAAGAAGGTTACAAATAATGCTAAGTAAAAACTAAACACGAGTAAGGTAAACGACACTACAATTTGATGAAAATTTGAAAACTTCATTAATAAAAATAAAAGATTATATACAAAAATGTTATGAAATAAAATAATAATAATAAAATTTATAAAGTTTAAAAGAATGAAAATACTAATCTATCTTTATAGGAGATGATTAGTCATTCCTAGAAGTATGCTCCTGAACTGTTGATGCCGACCTGTCCTTAGTTTGCCTAGGTTGATGATCTTCTATGGCTACCCCAATTTGATCTATTTTCTCTAGAGTCTTTTTATCATCCTTTTCATCATTATCATCCTCAAAAATGAGAGGTAAAGATGCAGGATGTAATATAAAGTCTAGATTAGGACCCAGAAAACCTTTTCTCATATGCCATTCTAAGCATTTAAGCAAATTGCCTTAGGCTATGTTGAACTCCTCCAAGATCTACATCTTCTGATCTTTCAGTTCCTTAAGGTGCTGAGAGTGAAAGAACGTCTGCTTTTCCTTCAAAGGTTTTTGGATAGACTCTAGAGCAGTAACCTTATTCACTAATATAGTATTCTTGGCCTCCTGATTGACCTTTTTAGATTTTAGCCTGATGACCTTGGATCTTAGCTTAGCATTTTTGGATCGGAGGGTAGAGAAAGCTACCCGGTTAGCCTCATGTGCAAATTTAAGGAAGGCCATAGCAAACTCATGACCCTTTATAATCTTATTAAATTTTGACTTATGCTCATCCCTCATCTTTTACTTTTCTTCAACATATTAGGCATCAACTTTACTTAGATCCTTCTTTGGCAAATCTCTAGCCTGATTTAACTTCAAAAATTTCCCAGCCATTCTTCTAACCCTCTGTGCCTTTCTAAAATGTAACATATCAAAGTCAAATAATAACCAAATAATTAAGTAATAAAATAAATAATCACAACAAAACCTTATAAGAAGGGATAGGGCATAAAGCTCATAGGCCATCCTCATCGGAGTTATCAGAGCCTTCACATCCATCAGGTCCTTCTTGAGCAGTAAGCTTTAGCTCATATACTAAACTAGATTTCAGTTCCAAACAGTGGCTTGAAGACTATAGTGGTCAATCAAGATGTCTCTTAAAAGAACATTTGGGAATAGGCTGAGCTCCCTTCTTACAATAGAGTGAGGAGGAATAAGAGTGGTTACTGATCGAGGAACAATAAATTTGGGAGCAAATTCAGATGCTAAATCTGAATTTGTTTAATCTTTTACAATATTTATATGCTCAAATGGGTATAACAGCTGCCGAAGTGGCAATTTTATTATTTGGTTCAGAGGTGATAGGTTAGACAATAGGAGTTAAAGTCATTGTAGGTCGATCAGGATGCTATAATGTTTCCATAGTAGGATGACTTGTCTCAGCAACCCTCAGCTTTTTAACCACTATCGAGGGGTTGAGTCTCAAACTTACTTTTTGCCTCCCGTTCTCCTTTGTTGGTCCCAAAAGACACTCAAGAGGGGGGGTGAATTGGGTGTCTTGAAATTTTCTGGCCAAATTTCTAAAGGAACAGAATTGTATGCAAGATAACAATAGAAATAGATTTTTCAAGTTCTTTTTAAACTTCAAATATATTTCTGAAAAAGTGCGTTAAATTTGTTGTAAATGTTTTAGAAATTCATTTTATAGAATTTCAAAAATATAAATTTCCAGAATGTAAAACATAATTGTAGAAGATAGAAAATAGAGCAGAAAAGTAAAGCACACATAAAATTTATAGTGGTTCGGCCAACCCGCCTACCTCCACTCCTCAAGAATCACTCTTGAGCTTTTCTCTCCACTCTTAACTCTTTTAAGGGCAAGAGTTCAAGCCAATATACAATCCTATGTATATCTACCCATAATCTTTTTTCCAAATAAAAGATTGAAATACTTACTAAAATTTCACTTAGGTTCTACCCAACCCAAACTCACAATCTTTCTCAATAAAAATTCCTCACAAATAATTACAACAAAAGCTATAACCAATTGAGGATGATAAGTAAGAATGAAGTGCAAGATGGAAAGTGAGATTTAAAACAAATAAGCTTTCTCTTAAGAGTTAGAAAATCGTTCCAATATTTTCTCTAACATTCTAAATGATCTCACAACACGTATTTATACCCAAAAACATGGTTTGAAGTGAGAAAATAGAAAACTAGCCATTTTTTATCGTTAGAAAACAAGACAGACAGTTCTGTACTTAACTAGCCGTTATTTTGTCTTTTAGCGCAAAGCAGATTTTCGCTCAGAAAGTTGTCCAGATTTCTAATCCAATTTCTAATGTAAATTCTGATGGACCAATTTCTAAAACATTTTCTGAAGGAAACCAGTTTTAACTAAAAACGAGATTTATGACTTAAAATCATTTTTATGCAATTTTAAAACTTAGAATATGTATGTATGAATGACAATTTGATCCTCAAGTTGATCTTACAATTTAATAAGCTAATTTTTCTTAGACTAGGATATTCTTCAACTTGATCTTCAAGAATTCATTCCACAATCTTCATTTTGAATAATTTCATCAGAAGGATATATAAAGATACCTGCAAAATAAGCTTAAAATAGATTTTTCAATAGAGTTTATTTAAGGTTTGATTATCATCAAAATTTAGACGTGGCCTTGGGCCAACAATCTCCCCCTTTTTGATGATGACAAAACGTTAATAAACTCTACTTAGAAGTCTATCTAGATTAGTCTAAAAAGCTTCCCCTGAATATATACATGGGGTATTTACAGAAAAAATAAAATCTGTAAAGTAAGTGTAAATCCATGTAAAACTTCAGATTTTATCAAAATATAAGCATGCCAATGAATTCTATAAAAATTTAACTTGATTTTTTACAAGAAATATTTTTAAAGAAATCATGCATCACAATGAATAAAATAGCATTAATGCATCAGCAAATCAAATTTCTAATAATTTTCCATCAACAAGAAAATTTTCAGAATCCATTCCAAAATATTAGTAAATCATATAACCATATAGCAAATTATTTAGCCATTTTTCTCCATTTTTTAATTATCAATTTTTCTCCAAAAAAAAATTATCTATTTTCTTTCATTTTCTCCCCCTTTGTAATTATCATTAATCATCAATGTTTCTCCATTATTCTCACCCCTTTTTATCATCAATCAAAAAGGAAAAAGATAACATAATGTGCACAAGAGATTTAAATAAACCAAAAGAAATTTAAGCCCAAAAAAAATCATCTAAAATATCCAAAATATACCAACAAAAATTCAAAGAGAAAAAACCTGTCAATCTTTGATTTTTGCTGCAACGTGATTAACCGAAGGAGATGGAGCCTTGAAAAAAATATTTTGAAATTTTCTTTCTCGATTTTGAACGAGAGATGGAGAATTCTCAAACTAGATCGGGATATAGCCTGCTGCTTCAATGCTTGGCAACCATTTTTTTTTATTGACCCATTTGCAGTAACGATTTGGATTAAGAAGAAATAAAAGAAAGAATAAGGGAGGCTAAGTTCTTTGAAGAAACGACGATTTGGGTTTTTAGAAGAAGATAAAGTATTTAACCCAACTAATTTAAAGTTGTTTTACCCAAGTAAGAGACTTTGTTTCTTAAAAATGAAAAGATAAGCTTTGAAGAGAGATGGGTGCCGTAAAAATTAAAGTGTCATTGCTTTTTGAAGAGTTGTTAAAGAATTAATAAAAGCTTTAACTAAAAACATGTGAAAGTGAAATTTTAAAAGATAAAAAGAATGAATGTCACATTTTTCCCAAGAGAAGAAATATGATTTGTATAAAGAAAACACAAAGACTTGATATTTAAAAATTTTGACAGTAAAGTGTGAAAGAATGAATTTTTAAAAGATAAAATGTGTAAAGTGAAAAATACATATTTCAAAGTAAAAAAGTTAACTTTTAAAAAGTAAGGCACAATTTTTAAAGACAAAAGGTTAACTTTTTAAAAGTGACACAATTTTCAAAGATAACAAATCACTTTTACTTATTTTCTTTTAACCAAATCCATACGTTTTGTGTTTTGTAAAAGAGTTGGCTTTTGATTTTCTTTGGAAATTACAAGAACACAAAAGACAAAAAGCTTACAAAGCTTTTTCAAAATAAAAGGAAGACTAAAATTCAAATCCTTTTTTTTAATTATTATTATTATTATTATTATTATTATTATTATTATTATTATTATTATTTTAAAAAACACAAAGTGAAAAAATTACTTTTACTTTTATTGTAACGTGAAGATTTTTTTTAATGTGAAAGCACAATGTTTTTTTTTAACGTGAAAACAAAAATTTTTTTGTTTTACTTTTTTTTATTTTTATTTTTACTTGAAAAGCAACTTTAAAATTACTTTTATTTTTATTATTTTATTTTATTTTATTATTTTTTTTAAAAGGAAAGAGAATAGTCTTCTTTTAATCATTTAAAAGGTGAAAAGCACAATTTTCAAAGACAAAAGTCACAATTGTAAAGTGAATCACGTTTTGGCATAAAATAGTAAATTTGTCTTTTGTGAATTTTCCTTTAAACCATTAGTTTGTTGAAAAGTCTTTGATTTGGAATTTGTAAAATTTAACTTGTTGAATTTTATTAAAGGAAGCACCATTTGTGAAGGTAAATCACGTTTTCCTTTTTTTTTTAATAAAAGATTTGCTTTTGGAGATTAAGTAGAAAGAATTTGACTAGAGACATGAATTTTGACTAAATTTGCAACTGAATCTAATCCAGCACGCAAACAGTATCTTCCTAAGAAAAAATTCAATCCTCAAAGATATTTTAAATTTTCTTTCTTGTAAACACCAATATGGCAGGTAAAAGTTTTTCTTTTGAAGAATTTCTTTAGTCTTTCTAAAGAAGCACACGTTTTTTAGGGGTAAAAAACAACTTTTTGAATTTTAAATTCAAAGTTAAAATAATCAATGAACTTGTTTGACCATTGAAAAATTATATAACTTGGAAACTTGCAATTTTGTAATTTCCCAAACGCAGGAACCACAAATAAAATGAAATGTCAAGGTTGTCCCTATACAATTTTAAAACAACACACATAAAGGTTAGGGGTAACAAAGACAATTTGCATAAATCTTGATTTTTTCTTCATATATTCAACTTCTTCAACACGCAAACATCCCTTTTAAAATAACTTTAGCAGATCAAAGATAAATAAACACATCTCAAAGACAATTAAAATTTGTTCTTTGAGATTTAAAGAAAACGCACATGTTTTAGAGAGAGAATTAATGCTCATTTCAATTATTCTTCTTTGCTAATAAGGTTTGTCTTTCTTCTTCTTCTTCTTCTTCTTCTTTGTGGCCTTGAGCCAACAATTTAAGTTTTCTTGCTCATCCGATTTTCTTTTAAAACAACTCACAAGACTAAAGCATGAATCTTTTTGTCATCAATCAATTTTTTTTAATTGAATTTCAGATTCATTTTTCAAGATGGAAAATCTTGCATATATGATATTTACCAATCTTCATTTTTAGCATTCCCTTCACCAAATCTTTTTTGACAAATTTTTTTTAATGCATAAAAACTTGTATGACGTAATTTTCTTGTAGAAATATTTAGATCTTTACCCTTATATAATATATTTTTCCATTTCAACATCTTCTACTTTTTTTTTATTTACAGACAAACTGACAAAATTACTTTCAGATTTTCAGTTTAGAAAACTTATCTTTATCTCACGTCATATGCCTTGAGTAGCCGCTATTCATATACCATTTTTTTTATCTTTGCACTCTTGAGGCAAATCTGCAAAGAAATCAAGTTTTTCTAGGTACCCAACCTTTCTTGGGTCCTTCATAGTTAGTTACAATATTTGCAGAATTTTTAACAATCCATTTATATTTGGTAGAATTAGCATTTTTCTTATAATAACAAAATTCGAAATATGTCCTTTTCTACAACAATAAAAGCATGTAGCAGAAGTGCTAATTACCATTTTATCATATGAGTATTTGTTATATCTTTTCTGGGTGTATTTTCTGTTATAATTTTTTGATGTACTTGCATGAGAATTATGAACAGATTTTGCATTCAGATTTTCAACAGAATTCTCATTACATACACAAACATGTTTTTCTTTTACATTGCATTTTTCTTGCAAAGCAATAAATTTACCTTCCAAAATCGAATATTCATGTTTCATTTTAATTTCTATTTCCTTTGCATTTTCTTGTTCCACAAGTAATTCATCATAATTTTTCTTTACCTCAATATAAGTCTTTTTAAGCATAAGATATTTATGATGCAAATCTTCAAAGCATTCAAGCATTTTTTTCATATTTATTGCCATTTTCATTTGAATCAGAATTCGAATCAGAATCACTAACCTCAGAATTTTCTGAATCATTTTCAGGTGAACTTTTGTCATCAGCATCTAAATTAGAATTTTGGTCTTCATGGTCAGAAATTGCCATCAGACCAACATCATCAGAATTTGCAGATTCTGGTTCACTTGTGCTTGAATCTTTAGTGTCGCTCCATGTAGCTTTCATAGCTTTCTTTCTAAACTTTTTCTTCTTTCTTTTTAGATTGGGACAATTAGGTTTGATGTGACCGGATTTGTTGCATTCATAGCAAATTACATCTCCACCAGAATTTGATGAATTTTCTGCTTTATGGTGGGAGAATTTCTGATGCTGCTTCTTGTACGATTTTTTACCATTTCTGTACAGCTTTTTGAACTTCTTTGTAATTAAAGGCATCTCATCATCACCTGTAGAATAATCACTTCCAAATTCTGCTTTGAGAGCAACAGCTTTCAATTTTTATCTTTTTCTTTTTCTGCATCTTGAGACTTAATGTAAAGCTCATGAGAAATAAGAGATCCACAAACATTATCAAAATTTAAAGTACCGAGATCCTTATCTAACAGAATTGATGCTTTTGCTTCCCATATAGGTGTGAGACCTCTAACAAGCTTAGCAATTTTATTATGTTCATCAAGTTTCTTACCAAGAGCTTTAATTTCATTAGTTAATTTAACGTACCTGTTGATTACCTCAGAAATTGACTCTTCTGGCTTCATTTTGAATGCTTCATAATCTACCATAAGAACATGAAGTCTATTATCTTTAACTTGATTCGTACCTTCATATGTTACTTGTAGCTTGTCCCAGATTTCTTTTGCTGTTTCACATCCAGAAACTCTGTTGAATTCATTTGTATGCAGTGAACAGAAAAGTATGGTAATAGCTTTAGAATTTAGCTGCACTTTTCTCTTCTCAGCTTCTGTGAACTCTTTTCTGGTCTTTAAAACAGTAGCAGTTTCTGATGCTCCTACTTCATCAGAAATCTTTCGTGGATGCTCATATCCATCTTCAATAATATCCCAGCAATCTATATTTTGAGATTGGATAAAGTGTCTCATAACAACCTTCCAGAAAGGATAATTTTCACCACTAAACATAGGAGGACGATGAATAGAATGTCCCTCTTTGAATGGAGTAGCATTAGAAGAACTACTTGATTTGGCCATTTTTAGGATTACTCAAGGATGTTAAGCCTTAGGGAATTGAGAACCGCTCTGATACCAAATGTTGGTCCCGAAAGACACTCAAGAGGGGGGGTGAATTGGGTGTCTTGAAATTTTCTTGCCAAATTTCTAAAGGAACAGAATCGTATACAAGATAACAATAGAAATAGATTTTTCAAGTTCTTTTTAAACTTCAAATATATTTCTGAAAAAGTGTGTTAAATTTGTTGTAAATGTTTTAGAAATTCGTTTTACAGAATTTTGAAAATATAAATTTTCAGAATGTAAAACAAAATTGTAGAAGATAGAAAATAGAGCAGAAAAGTAAAGCACACACAGAATTTATAGTGGTTCGGCCAACCGGCCTACCTCCACTCCTCAAGAATCACTCTTCAGCTTTTCTCTCCACTCTTAACTCTTTTAAGGGTAAGAGTTCAAGCCAATATACAATCCTATGTATGTCTACCCACAATCTTTTTCCCAAGTAAAAGATTGAAACACTTACTAGAATTTCACTTAGGTTCTAGCCAACCCAAACTCACAATCTTTCTCAATAAAAATTCCTCACAAATAATTACAACAAAAGCTATAACCAATTGAGGATGATAAGTAAGAATGAAGTACAAGATGGAAAGTGAGATTTAAAACAAATAAGCTTTCTCTTAACAGTTAGAAAATCTTTCCAATATTTTCTCTAACATTCTAAATGATCTCACAACACATATTTATACCCAAAAACATGGTTTGAAGTGAGAAAATAGAAAACTAGCCGTTTTTTACCGTTAGAAAACAAGACAGACAGTTCTGTCCTTAACTAGCCGTTATCTAGCCATTATTTTGTCTTTTAGCGCAAAGCAGATTTTTGCTCAGAAAGTTGTCCAGATTTCTAATCCAATTTCTAATGTAAATTCTGATGGACCAATTTCTAAAACATTTTCTGAAGGAAACCAGTTTTAACTAAAAACGAGATTTATGACTTAAAATCATTTTTATGCAATTTTAAAACTTAGAATATGTATGTATGAATGACAATTTGATCCTCAAGTTGATCTTACAATTTAATAACCTAATTTTTCTTAGACTAAGATATTCTTCAACTTGATCTTCAAGAATTCATTCCACAATCTTCATTTTGAATAATTTCATCAGAAGGATATATAAAGATACCTGCAAAATAAGTTTAAAATAGATTTTTCAATAGAGTTTATTTAAGGTTTGATTATCATCAAAATTTAGATGTGGCCTTGGGCCAACATCCTTCAAATCAGCCTTTTTTTACTCTCAGCTACTTTTCTAGCTACTGCCTCCTCAAGCTTTTTAGTCAATTCACCAGCCATTTCTCTTGTAAAAAGATCATGAAAAATCCTATCAGTAATAAAGGTAACTGAAATGCATATATCGAAATAAATAGTAAACAAATATGACTCACCCTCTGCCTTGGCACTTTCAACGGGGTAAAGGTTTGACGACTACAGTCAGCAATACGTTAGAGTCCAATGGTCACCCATTCGACTCCACGATGGCCAACAACTTCTTTATGTCATTTTTGAACATAGGAAGATTAGCAGAAAGGTCCTCTACATTCATTACCTTCTACAATCTGACTAGATTGACTTTAAATCCATTTTTGGACCTGATCAAAAAGAACTTCTCCTTGAAGCTCTTTAAATATTAGGAAAAATTGAAAAGTTTTATCTATAGCTTGTAAAGAAATAAAAGTCTTTTGATCGAAATAAAGAAAAAATGGCTGAAAACTTTAAAAGATAGGGTAATCTCGCACTGGTGACATAAAGACTTAAAATACATAATGGCCCCCCACCTATTCAGATTTATTTGGATCGTGTTACCCTATATGCTTCTAAGATTGCCAGATCAAAATCATTAAATGAGAATCGTAGACCGAACTCAAGACACATATTATGGCAAATAAAGAATGTCCCTTCTGGAAAAGGGCCATTCTCATATAACATGGATAGGGGACAACATAAGGTGTAATAACCAGCTAGAAATTTTTATTCGATCAAATAAGTAAATACATCGCTGCCCCCTAAGCCTAGAATGATAGGGAATGAGGCCTTTCCTACTAAAATCCTCCACAAAATCTATGTCCATATCATGGAAATTTGCTAATCCAGAGGCATTGACACAGGGGCTCACCATTTTTGTTGGTTAAACTGGAATCTTCTAAGGATAGATAGACTATACAAAGAAGACCAAAAGAAGAACTAAACTACAAAATACCCAAACTTACCAAGGCATTTAGGTTTTGAAGTACTTGTAGAGAAACTAAAGTGAGCTCCAAGTGAAATCTTAGAAAATTGCCTTTGAGGATGGGAAGGAAGAAGCATTTGAGAGCAAAATAAGATTAGAAAAGCGTGAAGAGAAAAAGAAAAACAATAAGAAATAGATGCCTATTTATAGAGAGAATTTGAATTTTGAATTACAAATTGCTCTCCATAGGAATACCAACACGTGGCAACATAATCCTGACACAACGCTATGACCAAAGCACCATCTACTCTGAAAAAGATGGACTACTTAATGCGCTAGCTAGCTTGGAATAGGGAAAGTCGGAAGCAATCTTTCCAAAACTTAGGGTGAATTTCTCAATTCCCGATCATGATTTTTTTTCAGATATTCATGGGAGAAAGGGGGACAAATGATAATACATAGCATATTATCTCTTATTGTGTCCTTAAACCTAAGACTAAAGCCCAATCTACATATGCCTTTAACCTAAAAGCCCATTAATTATCTCACCTAAGTAAAAATTCTTCACAAGTCGATTGAAACCTATCTTTATCGAAGATGTCACATTAGCATATCTAATTCCATGTCATTTGTAGACCTAATCCTACAAATGACAAAATAGCCATGACTAGCACTAAATTACAACTACTCCAACATGCAAATTGTGGGTATTATAAATAGACCTTTTAACACCAACAGGTAAAGGACTTTTCACACTCTTTTAAAACCATTTCTTTTTAATTTTTTTTTTTACTTAAATTTTGAAGTGTTAATTCCCTACAAGTTAAGAGCAAGCCTTTTTCTTGGGTTTACAAGTACTTGTCGCTTGATCAGATATCAACCCCTTAGATTGAACTCTTCTAAAATTGACTCGTTTCAATCTTCTCAAGATTATCATAGTTGTATTGTTATTTTGCCAAATTTTAAAGGTGATTTTTGACATGTCCAGTAAGGAATTTAACTGTAAATTTTGGATAAAAGGACAATAGGTGAAATAAAGGATTTTATATCACAAATTGAAATTTCAATACAAGACTAACAATTACTGATGAGAATAATTACCCCAAAACAAAACATTTTCTGAAATTTCATATTCCAAAAGTCAAATTCGAACTTGACTTTATCAAAGTCCTTTCTGATTCTAATATTATACGAACAGTAAGCAAGACATACGATATTGCCTATGCGATTGAAAAGAAAAAAAAAAAAAAAAAAGTCTTTGTTGTTACAGTCGTTGACGAAGATAGCTACGTCAAGCAGACCTTTTCTTGGTTAACTCATTGTAATTTCGTGCTTTGAAGACAATTTCCTACTTACATAGCCAACTGTTAATTAATTAATAATTAACTTAACAACACTTTTAAATTTTGCACCGCTGTTTGCTTAGTTAAATTAATTACAAAAAGAAGCTGACAAGAATCAGAATTAAGGAGGAAAAGAAGAATAGGTTGTCAGTTGTACATCACAGTCAACATCCAATCTAAGCTTTTTTTTATTATTATTTCTTAGATATCTAAGCTAGGTTAATGCTTAGGTTACAGTACCTTTTTTTAATGATTTAAAATCTTACATACCTGCACCAACATTTTCTTTATATTGATAAATTTTATGATAAGGTAGTAAAAGCAAATCCTGCAAAAAATCAAATATCAACACAAAGACAAAGATAGAAGCTCTTGTTTGTTTCCGTAGTGTTCGGACAAGTGAATTCCACCCCTCCCGTGCAAAAAAAAAAAAAAAATGAATATAAATATATATATATATATATATATATATATATATATATATATATATATATATATAGCCAATAATAAATTATTATATAAAAATTAAATATTTTTATAACTTTTTATTGATGAATCATAGGATAGTACAGTGTCTAAATTTTTCTATATCCAACTGAAAAATAGAAAAAAATTCAAAATCAAATTGTATTATTAACTTTTAACAAAAATTGAACTAAATTGTACTCTCAATTTTATTTGAAATGAATTTATATATTTTATTTAGAATTAAATTGAGAATCATATTAAATTATACCGAATTGTTATGAAATTATATTAGATCAAAAAAACTTATATTTATTAATTATAATATATAATACTAATAATTTATATATAAATGTTATTTATAATTTCTATTCTACATTTATTATATAAATTGAACTTCATAACTATTGTATTTAATATTTTAATGCACAAAATTAAAATAATAATTAGTTAATAAATTAAATTGAATATTTTAATTATTGGTAACATAAATTTAATGATTATAATAATTAGTATATGTATATAAATATGAATATGTAGCTAAAGTAATTTATGTATAATTTAAAGCTAAAGTAATTTATATATAATTTAATTTACTTTCAATGTCGATCAACTAGTACTTTTTGTTTTACACAAATATCTCTATAAATATGTAAACTAAATAATTTATTACCTAATCATCTTACAAATTAATTTCATCTACTTTTAGTATCACTCAACTGGTGTTCATTTATTTTTGATACATTACCTATATGAATATGTAAATTAATAATATAATTGTATATAGTTATTATATACAATGAAATCCTATCAATTAATATAATTATTTTACCAATTAATTTTATATACTCATAGTGTCATTCAACTAGTACCCATTTGCTTATAGAACAATACCTATATCAATAATTGAGTACATTTAAATTAATAATATAATTATATATAATTATTATATAAAATGAAATTTTACAATTAATTCAATTATATAAGTATATAATTATCTCACCAATTAATTTCTTTTACTTTTAGTTTTATTTAATTAGTACTCATCTATTTTTGACATAATATTTATATAATATGTAAATTAATAATGTAATGATGTACCATGATTATATATAATAATAATTTTAGTTATATATTTAAAAATGATAAAGGAGAAAAAATTAAAATTTTTAAAGAGAATTAAAAAATTAAACTTGAAAGTTTTTAGGATGAAATTTTTTATCTTGAATTTTAGGAGGGAATAAAAAAATTAATTTAAGCAATCGATAGTTTTTTAAAATATTACAAAATAAATTTTTTTAAACGTAAAAAAATTAGAAAGAAATTCATTGGTGAGTTGAGAACTTCAAATAAGTTTTGAAGATCTTTAACTCCGAATTATAGCTAAAGTTCTTATTTGTTGTTAAAATTGATTGAAATAGGCTACATTTTTAGCTTTAAAGGCATCAACCAAAAAAATTAAAAAGTTTAAATCAGATAATATTATATTCGTATAAATTTTAAAATTATATATTTAATATTTAGAATTTTTTGTGGTCTAATTTTATAATTTTTTTGTTATCTTTTTTTTAAATATTGGTAAAAATTTTCAGATCGGTGCAAATATAATACAGAGAATGACCGTAGAATGGTCAACATTAAAATTTTGTCCTTTGAGTTAAATTTAAATTATACGTATTGAAATATTTTAATTATATATTTATTTGTTATTATGTGTATTTATTTATTTTAAAAATTTTTAAATATTATTGAATTATCGAAAATATCATATTATCTTATCATATTATCTTGTACTATATTATTCAGTACCAATTTATCCCAAAATTTTAAAAAAACTGTATCTAATTATCCTAAATGCTCAATACAATAACATTACTTAATTTTTAAAATATTCAAAATTTCAATAAAATACGAATATTTGTAACCATACACGCTTCTAGTAAACCATATATAGATAAAAAAAAATTGAAAAATAAAACATTTTGGTAAGTTTTAATATTTTCTATATTAAATTTCTATACTTAAAAATTAACAATGGATTCCTATATTTTTTTGGATCTCTCATTTTAAATCCAATATTTTATGGGACTGATGCCTGATGGAATTGAAAATCACAATCTTTGTTAATTTCCAGTGGGTTTAACTAAAAAGAACCGTAAAACCCACTAAAATATTAAAAAGATAAAAAAAAATAAAATTCAACTCATTATATTTCAATGTATTAAATGATTGTATATTTTTTCAGTTTTTTTATTTTTTTAGGGGATTCCACGGTTACTATAATTAAACTTTACACAAAATTAATAAATTGTGAGATTTCATTTTAAAGTGAATCTAATGTGAGGATCTAAAATAAAGACTCTAATATAAGATGCATTTTTCATTAATAAAAATTGCTCTGTATGCATAGTCTTACGGTTCCCGCTCTATATTCTGTCCTCACTGTATAATCACCGTATTTTAATATCAAACGGCTCACCGTAATTACTTGATTCATCCTTTTTATTTTTTACCTTGTCATTCAAAAGTCTAAAACAAAAGAGAACGCAGAAATTGGAATTAGGGGTCCCTACATACAGCTGAAAAATTGTTCTTAACTCAACATAATACATCCCTCTTAGTTAATAGTATTATTGTGGAATTATGTGTGCTTGATTAAAAAGCTAATTGAGAAATTTGGTGTGCTATATTTAGAGGTGAGCATGAATCAGTTAACTGGTTTATGAGCAAAAAAATTTATCGGTGCATTTAATATTAATTTTTTAAAATCATTAACTATTAATTAATTCGTCACATTCGGTTAATTATTTTACTAATTTCGATTTTTCGGATTGGTTAACAAATATTTTTTGATTAATTATTAAAATTTATAACATAAAATCATAAAAAAATAGATAAACTTCAATTTCATTTCAAATATGTAAAGTAATTCAAAATAAAAATCACAAAATAAACATAAGTTACTAGTCAAAATTCATGTTTTAGTAATTAATAGCTAATATTATAAAATAAATTTGATATTTGATGAAAATTAATATATTTGATTCTAAGTCAAATAAAATTTTGAATAATATTAAATATTATAATATACACTCTATAACATAAAAAATGTAATTAAATGCTATTAAGTAAAATATGAACACCAATATATAATAAAAAATAACATATATAAAAATTAATTGGATACTACATATAAATATTGCTATATAATTAAAGAGAATGACATAATATAAACTTAGTTTTAAATATCACTATAAAAAAACTGTAAATTCACAACGGCATTTTTCATCGCTAATTGACCAATTTCGTCGCCAATTACTTTTAGCGACAGATGACTAATGGTTGCAAAAAGCTTATTCGCGAATTTAATGGCAGCAAAAACCTAAAACAATTGCTAAAGTTGGCAACAGAAAAAACAGTCGCAAAAACGAAAAATCCATCAATAAATACATTTCAAAATTAGTCGATGCAAATATAATATTAATTATTAGCGACAAAATGTTACATCGCTAACTCCGTCGCTAATGCAAATTGCATCAATTTCTAATTTATTACTTATTAGCGATATCTTTTGTTGTCGTGAATACATCTAAATGATAGCATAATTTAATTTTTTGTTGTATTTATTAATTTATAGCTTGTACAGTCAATAAATTAATTTATTATATATAGAATCATATTTTAAATTAATTTATTATATAAGCAAATCATAATTTAATTTATATAAATAAAAATTCTCCAATACCATTATAATTTAAAAATATAATTACACGGGTAGATTAAAGTGAATAATACTTAGAAAATTAAATCTAACAAAAAAACACACACAAAAACTAAATAATTTACTATTGCACTTGCAACCACAGATGATCCAATATCCACATTCACTTCTAAAAAATTCTATGCTCCACAGTATTTACTGCTAAGGGCACGCCTAAATATGCATACAGCTTGCTCTCCAACTACCCTCCTTTTAATCCAATAACTCTTTCTAACTTGATTATCTTTATCCATTTACTTTCATACCCAATGATTTATCCATGCTTCCCTATTTTTACAGATATATACAGTAAGAATATGAAAGCAAGAGCACACAACATATATATAGAAGAAAATATTACACCAGATAAATGAATGATACCAATCCCTTAAAAACCATTTCAATGGTGAACATCTAAAATAAATTGAAATTCGATGATAAAAAAAAATGGACCCCAAGTAGTTAAAAGTGGGAAAAAAGCTTAATTGCAAGTATTTAAAAATGAGTTACATATATTCAAAATTGGAATATGAAACCCATAGTTAAGGAATTCGAGATACCGCAAGAAGTAAAGTATGAAGAGTAAGCAAGGATTTTGAAAGAGCATAATAATTAATTAATGGCCAATTGATTAACACAGAATAAGTAATAATTAATTAATGGTCAATTTATTAGCATAGAATAAGCAAAATTACTTTCTTTATATGCATACTTTTTTCAATTTCTTCCGGATTATGGCATTGACTAATGATGCATACAAGATATTGGTGGTCAAAACTCAAAATGCCAAACACCACCAGTAATCTTCATCTAATAGAAATCGTAACAATTTTCAGCCGTGAAAATGTATTTGTTAAACTTGGAGATAATTTTAGTGACGAAATAGCAATAGAAAAATGAAAACGTCACTAAATACTGGCAACAATTAATGGCGCAATTTTTTGCAATTAAATTAGCGACAGGAATTATTTTTCACTAAAAACTTTTAAATCTTTTATTTAGGAAATTAATTTCACAAACATAACAATGAAAATTTAGTTGCTAATTGAAATGAAACTCTAGCGACGGTAATTTAGTTGCTAATTTACTATATTAATTGTGTATTTTTAATTAAATTTTATCATAATTTCTAATTTTGATTATTGATTTCACTAAGCATTATAATATTAATAAAAATATACATACATATTTATGCTTACTAATTATTTTTAATTATTTTTTAAAATATTTTATATGATATTATTTGCCTTTTTTCAATTAAATTTTTCAATAATTTATAATTTCTATTATTCCAAGCATTATAATATAAATGAAAAGTAAAATTACATATTTATTGTTACTCATTAAGATTAAAAATTATTTCAAAAAAATTGAGGATTAAAATCACAAAAAAAATTTAAATAAGATAAAAAAAAATCACATTGATTTATATAACTACACACAATAATTAGAACAAAATTATTATGCTAGTATTTTTTCTAATGCAAATTAAATTTTCATTAGTAATATAAAAAATAAATCTATAAAATATAAATAAATTTTAAAATTTTAAATTACATAAAATGTATGAAATTAATAAAATTATGAGAATATATTTTTAAATTTTTTCGACAAAAATAATGATAATATACTCTATATTGTATTAATATTTAATTATAGAGAAAAATGGATCTCTAAATCATAAACTCTATATAAATTCATTTGCAAATTTATCTCCCATTTAACCTATATTGTACATATAAAAGTGGGGATATTTCTATCTTTTAGAAAACCCTAATTAGCCCCATTTGTTTTTACCTAATTCTTCTTATGAAACCAATAATACTAAGAATAAGAATAAAAAAAAAGAAGAAAAAGGGGGAGGAGGAAGGTACGTAGAGAGAGGACGTCGGGGAACGGGAAGGAAAACATAACACAAAAGAAGAGAGGGAGATCGAAAAAAGCAAAACGGCTCACTAATGCCTTTCACTCTCGCTACAACCAATAACCAAGTCATCTCCTCTCATTCGCCATTTGATCTGCCCCTAATATCGTTATGGCCTTGATATAAGGTTCTCTTTCACCCGAAAGCTTCTACTTGAGATTTTAACCTCCTCCAGCCCTCAATGATGGCACAAGCAGCATCGACAAGACCCTAAGGGTGAGGCAATCATCCCGATGTCCTCCATTCCTTCTCACTTGTCGGCAACAGGTAGATCGAAAAAGGGGTAAGCTTTTCTTCACTTCTAAATCTTCAATCTTCTTTATTCTTTTATGCATTTTCTTATCTCTTTCTCTCTCTTTCTACTTGTGTCTCTGTATGCCTTTATCCTTATTAGAAGAAAACACCAACGAGTATCTTCTGTTAGATCTCTCTTTAGCATGTAAGCTCCATCTCTCTATTTTTTTTTCATCCTTCCTTTTGTCTGGTTTGTGGGTTCCATTTTATTGATTTCTATCAGAAAATCTATTTGTTGGCTATTTTATTTATTTGCAGCATTAGTTACTTGATGTTTTCCATTGCTAGTCATGCTTAATATTTTCTATTTCTAATGATTTAAAATTTAAGTTTGATGTTTGCTTTTCATTTTTGGTTTAATAATTTAATTCGTTAAGGGCTTTTATGATTTTAAATTATCTTATATCTAGATCCATGTAGAAAATATATCATCTTATAGGCTAACTACATATTTCTATAAATGATTAGTGTAGGTAGAGTTTTAGTCTTATTTCAAGCTTTATTACCTTAAGTTGCTATTTGCTTAAGCTACTTGTTATTGGACATCTTAAACAAAGATATTATCATTTTAGAAATTGCCAAAGATATTAGCATATATTTATCTACATTTTATGGACTCTTTTTAGATGAGCCCTGCATTTGTGTATACAATGACCTGCTTATGTGTTTACAATGATCTAGGAAGTGGAATTGCTTTCCAAGTTAAATGCTTTAAAAATAATTATAAAATTGCCTACTTATTTTAATTTTTAGGAAATTAATTTTTGTAAAGTTGGATCCAATTGCTTTAATGGCTCTAAGATTGGATGTGTTTTCTCATTGGGATCTAACTATAAATCAGGTTTGTTTTTCATGCTGGTATCCTATTTTGTGTCTATTGAAATGCTTTTTTATTCTAGCTTATTAAATTAATTATGTCATAAATTTCTTTATATATGTCATTTGCTTTTGATTTTTAATTGCTTATGCATGCATACATAAAAATTGAATGGACATTGGATGTGAAAAATTATAAACAGTTAGGAATGGACTTGATCAATTTATAAGTTTGAGGATTACTATAAAAATAGGTTTATCAGTTAAGACTATTTTTAAGAAGAACTTATAAGATTTAACTAAAAGTCTATATGTCAAAATCCTATGGCTTTAATTTCAAAATTGTGGTTGTATAAACAAATATGAGATTTTAATATTACAATCCTTATTCGAAGGGAATTGATTCAAATTTGTTGGAAGCTTCTCTAGCATCTCATGGTACATAAATGCAATTTGCTTTGGAAGAGAAACAAATTACTTTTACTATATTATAATTTTATCAAGTTGTTCCATTGAGTTTTGTATGGAACTTTTTGCACAATGAATTTTTTTTTTACAAATTTAAAGTTATGTTATTTTTGGATAACATTAGAACTTTTCAAAACTCACTTTATTGAAAATTGAGAAATGGCTAAAATTTGAAAATTTATTTGAAGTATATTTTATTCTAACAATAAAATTACTCCTAAAGTGTTGTAAAGAACCAACTTCTGACAATTATTTTTTTCCTAACTAAATATACACTAGTAACATAGGAGATATAGAGATTACTATTTTTCTTATGATTCTTGATATTTTTTAAAAACTTTTTCTTGGGAGAGGGTCAATGGCCAAAAATAATTTTCTCAAGCAAATGTAATCCTATGCATGTTTCTATTATTTAATATTGCCCATAAGATCACTATTTGAATTAGACATATATCTAATACACTATAGATGAGGTGATGTGAAATTTAGAAGATTTTAGTAGTTGTATATTAACAAAGAAAACTAAAGTTGATAAATTTATAAAATATTAATCACTTATTACTACCTAAGTTATTAAACTTGTTGAAAGAACCTTTTAATATTATCTTTTTGCATGTACATATCTTAAGATGCCACATGTATAGAAATTGAACTCTTAAAAGTGCATTTGTAATATGTGTTTTCAAGTTTAACTTTAATATATTTATCTGGATATATTTATATTGCCTTGTGGTGTAACCTGTATAAAATTTTAGATGTTGCATTATCTGAGGCAGAAATTGGCATCAATGTAATTTGATACAAAATATTAAAACTTATCCTATTTCTTTATATTAATTTCTATCAATGAATTTTTAAAGTAAAGGGTGCTAGATGGCCAAGTGGTATTATACTTGGAGGGGGACAACAAATGCATAGACCATTTTCTTCTTGCATTCCTTTGTAGCCAAAGAGTTACATCATTTTCTTCGTGCTTTGGAAAATGGTGCTTTATCCTTTTTTGGAGCATTCAACTTTTAACATATCTCACCTCAAGTTATAATGCATGATACTACCTTATTTGGGCTATGTGGATGAATAAATGACATAATATTACAATCTGCATGGCTCAGATTGTAAGCTGCTCGAGCATAATTCATATCAAACTCACCATAATTTCGTAAAAATATAAAACTTTTATCGAATGATATCAATCTTTGAGCAAGTAAATGTTTAGGTATCAATATCTTTTAATTACTTTTGCTAATTGAGAGATAAAAGAGCAATTAAAATTTGTTCAATTGTAAAATTATTTTAGCATATAATTTAATTTCTTTATTAATCAATGACTGGACTGCTTCCTATATAATGACTCGTTATATATATTAGCCATACTGTTATAAATCTTTACATCAAAAATTGACTTCTTGCTTTTGTTTATATTTTTCTTATCCTTATTGCTTTAGTTGTTATTGAATGTTTGATGATATGAGTTTGATAGGGTTGCATAGATAATAATTTTAATTTTGTTTAATTTTCATTTGGCATTTTTAATTTTTTTTGTGACATATGAATTCATACTGCCATTCGCTATATGTTGCTGTTTAATATGATTAACTAGAGTAACTTTTTATTTCTGCCAAAAGCTAGCTAGGCTAGCTACCCAAATAGGTGAAATTGCATTTGAACTTTTCCTTTTGTTAATGAGAAATCATATGATGAATATTTACTTTAGCTATTATTACCTACAACAGCTAGAGAGGAAGAGAAGTGAGAGAGCCTAATTGGCCTATGAAAGAAAGAAGCAGTTGGCAAAAATAGAAAAAAAGTAGATGTTGGCAAAATAATGGGTGAAAGGTGAGAAGACTTCCGATGAGAAAATCGGTCCCTAAATAGACATCATTTGTATTAGAATAGATAAGTGTTTGTATTATAATAGAATAGATAAGTTTATTTTAGCCAAGTATTTATATAAAATAGAGTCTAATTGACTTGCCCTTTTATGGAGTGGACTTTGATTTTTTAATCTAAAGTCTTTTTTTTATATTATGTTGTGTTGTTTATTGGTATACTAGAAGCAATACACTTTTGAGGTTTTGTCTAGAAATCATCAACTTATGATTATAAATAAATTCATAAATAGGTAAAAAAAATTGACATTTGGCAACGAATTGTCGTCAAACATTTCAATCGCTAAAAATATGCTAATTCAGTATATAGAAACAAATATTAGTAATGGAAAGCTAAAAATATGCTAATTTAGTAAATAGAAGCAAACATTAAGACAAAAATAGTGATTGTATGTTTCCTTGTAACTTTTTAGCAATAAAAAAATCACTCCAAATCTATCATAAAAAGAATCAAATTTTTAGCAACTAGAAACAGTGATGAAATATTTGGTCCCTAATATTTTCTTATTATGATGATGACTTATTTTATGGGTTAATTAGTGACTTGACTTTTTACTATAGTGATAGAGTTTTCGTTGCTATATTTAGCGACTATATTTTTTTTATTTCAGTTGCTAAAAATGCCAGCGACAGCCAAATAGAGACAATCAGTCATTTAGTCACTATAGTGAATTAGTGATGGAAATACATCAATTAGTGATGGAATTTGCCATCACTAATTCCCTATTTTTTTGTCGCTAACGCCATATATCTTAGACCACTAATAAAATGTAGTCAAACTTAACAAACCATTTGAGTAGGGTTTATTTGTGACACCCTAACTCTAAATTCTAACCATATTACTGTGTCTTACTTTCCTGGTTATATCATGTCATGTTATAATACCTTTAAACAAACATTATTCACACTAGTGATTCATTAAGCTAAACAACATGTATATAAATTAGGTGTTACCATAATTATGACAATACTAGGTTCCACTGTAACACCCTTAATGAGCGCACAAGGCCTACTAACATATATGTATGGTATATGTATAACCTATAGGGCTAACCTAGGATTTCATGCAAAGAAATCATATTCATGGCAATCATATAATAATCATCCATAGTCTAGAAATCGCATGCAAACAAAGGAAATTAAGTAAATTTTACAGTCCTTCATATATTAAAATTTCTAAAATAAATCATGGCAAAATATAAGACTAGATAAAAGGAAATTATCCATAAAATATCCTACATCCAAAAATCTAAACCGATTCTTGTTGGCCTCCAGATGTAAAATTAAATCCTTGAGCGACCCTTAACCAAACTTACATAGATATAAAACAACCCATGCTAAGCTATAAAGCTTAGTGGGGAAAATTCAAAAAGTAACATGGCTGACTACTCACAGTAGTCATCTAAATTCTAACCATATTACTGTGTCTTACTTTCCTGGTTATATCATGCCATGTTATAATACCTTTAAACAAACATTATTCACACTAGTGATTCATTAAGCTAAACAACATGTATATAAATTAGGTGTTACCATAATTATGACAATACTAGGTTCCACTGTAACACCCTTAATGAGTGCACAAGGCCTACTAACATATATGTATGGTATATGTATAACCTATAGGGCTAACCTAGGATTTCATGCAAAGAAATCATATTCATGGCAATCATATAATAATCATCCAAAGTCTAGAAATCGCATGCAAACAAAGGAAATTAAGTAAATTTTACAGTCTTTCATATATTAAAATTTCTAAAATAAATCATGGAAAAATATAAGACTAGATAAAAGGAAATTATCCATAAAATATCCTACATCCAAAAATCTAAACCGATTCTTATTAGCCTCCAGATGTAAAATTAAATCCTTGAGCGACCCTTAACCAAACTTACATAGATATAAAATAACCCATGCTAAGCTATAAAGCTTAGTGGGGAAAATTCAAAAAGTAACATGGCTGACTACTCACAGTAGTCGTCGATAACATCTCTACACAAGCATTGCAATAGGGATAACAACATAATCATGTCATGATTTCATTCTATAGAAATAATTTATAGCCAAAAGGAAATTAAGGTGAAACATTATAATAAACCATTCATCATGCTTACATTATATAAGTGAAGCAATTAATACATGTATTTCTTTATTTTGAGCACATTTTTTAATCTTTAATAGCCTGCCTAAATGCTAGTTCAAAGGGTGGATAACGAGAGCTATGGATACTAATTGGTATCAACGATGGATATCCGAAGGTATCAAATGATGGATATCTGGAGATATCAAATGATGGACCCAAAGGGTTGAGCTATAGTTCCATTAAAGGAACAAACAATGAATCCAAACGGGGTCAACTATAGCAGCTGCAACTGTATCCCTCTAGGCATGCCTATCTAATCCATAACTGAACTAAGACCCGCAGGCTTAATCATTTTTAAGAACATTTTGATTCAACACGTTCCTCTTTACGCAGTACAATATTTGCTTAAGCCATAATTTATATAAGAATGCACATTTCATATTCTTATAATGGAATCAACATTTGTTATTTCAACTCATATACAGAGTATTTAAACTTGTTTAAGAACAAATGTTATAGTACTTTACATAATCATATATATATATATATATATATATATATATATATATATATATATATATATATATATATATATATTTATATATATATCGATTCAATGCAATTACAACATTAATACAATTACAGTCATAAAACTTAAACAAGTTGCAATTAATTAGCACTTACTTGATAACTTGCTATTATCACTTTACCTTGATAGATTAAGGCTTGACAGTTAATGTATGGCATATAGCAGTCACATTTTACTTTTGGGGAATTACTCATTAAGTATGTTAATTAGGTAAAAATTAGGGATTATTTGTTTTTATAATGAGTGTTGGCTTAGTCATAAATAAATGTGGTAGTATTTTGTTAGGTAATCAAGGGTGAGTGTATAAGGTGGTAAGGTGAAGAGCAGTGGAGTGTCACTTTGCCATGCATCACATACAGTGAAACAATGCTTGGCCGTGCATCATAAGACAAAGAACATCACTTGGCCATGCATCACATATAGTGAAACAATGCTTGGTCGTGCATCACAAGGCAAAGAACACCACTTGGCCATGCATCACATATAGTGAAACAATACTTGATCGTGCATCATAAGGCAAAAAGCCTTCCATAGCCGTGCATCACAAGGCAAAAAGCATTGCATGGCCGTGCACCTACATGAACAAATCCGATTATGTAGATCAATTAATAGTGATGCTCAATGAGCCAATAAATCACTCTCTAAACTCATCTTGAATCTCATCATCACTCAGCTAGCTCAACCCTAAACTAAGGGTTTCATTGGTTTAAAGAATCTTGTTATCAGAGAAGCCTAATTTCTATCGATCTATCTATAGACAACTTCATACATAGCACAATCCAAATAGTATTCCCATACTTGAACACTAAGACTTTTTCCCTTCTTTAAGATCCCTTTACCCTTATCTTTACTTGTCTCTACTGCTACAAACAACATAAAAACACTAAATTTTTCTTGCTTTCATGAAATCTTTCATTAACAGAAGAGAGATAGAAGGAAGAGAATTCTCTTACCAAAACCTAATTCCGAATTCACACACAGAGAGAGAGAGAGAGAGAGAGAGAGATTGACTTCCTTTGAATAGATAATGATATTTATCATCGTGAACAAGTGAGAAAGCCTCTAGAAGACCCCCAAACCCCTTTCGCATTTTCCTTCTCAAAACTAACCCTTCCAAGCTTTTAATTTATGCTTTGACCCCAAATCAATCTCAAATCATAATCTTACCCCCCAACATCAATTTTTATCAATCAATTAATCCCTTACTCATTAATTTCACTGAAATTACAATATTAGCCTTCATGAAACTTTAACCCAATGTGGCTATAACCATACAAAACATTAATTTAGCACATAATATAAATTAATTAAATATAATTTCTACCAAGATCAAGATTGGACCCTCACATTATTTGCTTCGATTTCACAAGTTAATGGGCAATATTATTCTAATTTTATACTTAAGGTGTAACACTGCTCCAGTTGAAAGTATAGAAACAACGTTGCACTTTTAACAAAGTCTATAGTGGACAATTTACACATTTGGTAGTTCTAACATGGCAACAAATGTCAAACATGCATAAAAAGGATGCCACATCTCTCAGCTCACAAATGAAATAAAATCAAGCTTGCTCACCAATGAAATAAAATCAAGCTTAATAGACCATTTGAGTAGGGGGTTTATTTGCTCTAATTTTGCAACTTAATTAATCTGCAACATTGCTTCAATTTTACAACATAAGGTACTACATTACTCCAATTGAAAGTATAGGACAATATTGCACTTTTGGGCAGAGTAAAATGGCAAACTTGCATCTTTGGTGGTTTCAACGGGGAAACATGTGCCAACCATGTGTGAAAAGGATGCCATTTGTCTCGGCCAATGAATAGAATATAATCAAACTTAACAGACCATTTGACTAAAGACTTATTTTCTCTGATTTTATAACTTAATGTGCAAATATAGCTATGATTTTATAGTTTTAAGGGCAACATTATCTAGTTGAAAGTATAAATACAATATTGCTCTGTTAGGTAAAGTAAAGTGACAAATTTGCACCTTTGGTGGCTCAAGCATGACAATACGCGTCAACCATGCATGAAAAAATTAATAGACTATTTGAGTAGGGACTGATCTGCTCTGCTTTTGTAATTTAATATGCAACATTGCTCCACTTGAAAGTTGAAGATAACATTACACCTTTGGCAAAGTGGAGTTGTAAATTTGCACCTTTGGTGATTTCATAATAAGGACACGTACATGAAAAAATGTCAAGTGTCTCGGCCCATAAATAAAATATAGTCAAACTTAACGAACTGTTTGAGTAGAGACTTATTTACTCCGATTTTGCAACTTATTAGACAATATTGCGCCAGTTTTATAACTTAAAGGGGTAGTAAATAACAGTGCTCAAATTGAAAGTACATGTAAAACGTCATTGCAGTTTTTGGTAAAAGTAGCAAATTTACACCTTTGCCTTAAATTATTATTAGTGCCATAAATAACTTTCTCAAAGACAAATAAAATATTAAATAATTTTTTTTTTCTCATTGATGTGGTAACTAATTTTTTTTTTCATTAGTTAAAGACAATTATATAGTAAGTTTTATATTCTAAAAAAAATATATGTATATTTAATTAAAATATTTTGAGCAACTAAGCTAGATTTACTATTATAATTAAATAATCATAATTTTAAAAAATAATTATAAAATAATAGTAAATGTAATTATAGTTGTTCAATGATTATAAACTTTCAAGAAAATTTATCCATTGTATTTATAAATACATGCTTCAACCAACCATGCATATTGCATGAAACTTAATATTTCATTTTTGTATCTTTTTCTTACCTTTTTAATTAATTTATTTTTTTACTCTCTTCAAATGTAACGTTAATTTATTATTATTATTTTTAAATTATGTTCTCTTCACATGTATATAATACCGTGGCCTTACGACTATATAACAATTAGTACATTTAAATTAATATTATATAGACAAACTTAAACCAGCAAAAAATATAAATAGAGTAGCGTTGAAGCCAAAGTGAGAAAAATTGTCCTTATATATGTGTGCGCGTGTGGAAAAAATATTAAATTCCAATTTGATTGTTACGGAAAAAATTGGGTGATATCCTCGGTATTAGGGTTTATTTTGTCTCAATCTCTTACCCCTTAGCCCCATATCCTGTATTTAACTCTATTCTCCACCTATCTTAAATGTAAAAATTAACAATGGCAACTGCGGAGCATGGCCTTCTCTCTGCGACTCAAATCCGACACGAAAAGATTACTTAATCGTCAAAATTGACCTAATCCGAACATCTTCATCTGCCTGGATGTGGAACCCTAACGGAACTAAACAAGATGATGACTCATGGGAGGTGCGAGCTTTTGAAGAAGATGCAGGAAATGTCATGGGCACTACTTGGCCGCCGCGGTCTTATACTTGCACCTTCTGTAGAAGAGAATTCCGGTCAGCTCAAGCCTTAGGCGGTCATATGAACGTTCACCGCCGCGACCGAGCTAGACTCCATCAAACACCTCCAAATCTATCAACTTCTTCTTCCTCCTCCTCATCATCTGCTTTTATAATCCCAACTCAAGAATTTTCCACTGCTGCTGGTGGATTATGCTTGCTCTACCAGTTGCCTGCTAACCCTAATCCGGTTTTAGCTTCGAAACCTAGCGATGCATGCCCTATTGCTTCACCTTCTACTCTTCTCTCTATTTCACAATATCCTCATAATTATCATCATCAAATAGCATCAGTCCCAGTGATTAACCCTTCTCAATTTTACTCGAATTGCAAAGCCGAGCCGGCGACATCTACCCATGATAATAGCAGCAAGCTGGAGTTCTGTAATGAAGAAGTTGATCTAGAGCTCAGGTTAGGGCACAGATCAACAAACTAATTATCATCATAATTATAACATTATAATGAGTTTGAATATTGAGTGTAGTTTTGTGTTCTTGTAGATGAGATTGAGTGCCATTGATTAAATTATTTGTAACAATTTTTGTGTTTTCTTTTTTCTTTTTACAAAAGAGGTAATCAAATTGGAAAATTTTCACACCTATTTTTTTTTTGTTGAGTATTGGTTCATAATTACTAAGAATGAGAGGATTATTGCATGTGTGATATATAGAGAGAAGAATTAAGAAAGATTTTCTAGTAAGTAGCTAAAGAAAGATCATCATGTAAATTTCAAAGTGGATGATTTTTAAAATATTTTTGAATAATAAAAATTAAAAAAAAAAAAAAAAAAAATAATAATAATAATAATAATAATTGGGGCTTGAATGATATGATATTGAGGTAAAATATGCAATGCAGTGTCACTTTCCATTACAGATCTGTGTATAAAGTTGGTCTGCAGAGGAAACAATTCCGTGGGGATTATTATGTCTATCAATTAATATGAGTAAAGGACATCCACAAACACAAACTGTCTTCTGCACAAACTACCAAAATCTCTTCTCTTCACTTGTTATTATTATTTAATTTTTTTGGCAGATTTTTTTTTTCCCTTTAATTGAGTCTTTAATTATTTATTTCATATTATTATAGACATTATTTCACAGTGTCAGATATCTATATAAGTTTTACTCATAAATATTTCACGGCCTGTTCATGGCAAAGTTAATGAATTTGTTTGCTTAATTTCCCGACTATATTTTTCTTAATTTTTATAATAGAATGAAAAAGTAACGGCTCAAGACCTTTCAGAACCAGCGGATGTCTGACTATATTTTATTAACATGATGTTTCTATTTTTTAATTTTCTTTGTATCTTATTTCCTATCAGATTGCTTTTAAAGTGTCTTTTTAATTTAATTAAATATTAGATGTAGAAGCATTTAGTGAGATTTTTTAGAGGTTAATCTTTTATTAGATATAGAGAAAATGGGATAAAATTAAACTTAATGGTAATGGTTTTATGTTAGAGCTTTGAGATTTGGAGTCTCAATTGAATAATAATAATAATAATAATAATAATAATAATAATAATAATAATAATAATAATAATAATAATAATAATAATAATGTGGAGAAAATGGGATTGTAGTTGTTGCTTCGTAGCTTCAGAGATACAAATATTTTTAGACCAAATGCTCCTTTTTTTATATTACTTGGCAATCAAAGAAATTGATTATTTTTTTATTAGATCGGTATTTATATCTCATTCCCTCTCCAAAATATGTATTAAAAAAATCCTAATAATCAACTTCTTTTTCAATAATATTTAACACACACGCTCATATATATATATATATATATATATATATATTTCCTTTTTTCTCCTAATCAAATATGTAACGTCTTTCTTTTTTGTGGGGGAGGGGAGGTTACTAAAATAATATTTAGTTCTCATTTTAATTTTATTTCAAAACTTACTAAAAGGCTCTAGCTAAAATAATTTGAAATTTGAACATATAATTCTTGATAGAAAAATAGTAAAAGAAATATGATGGCATATTAATATAATTAACTAAAACACAATCATTAAAAAGAAAAACCAATACACAATCATACAAATACAAAATAAAAGAAAAAATTGACACAAAAAATTAACCAGGTTCGATAAAAAAAAATTGTCTACATTCTTGGACAAAAATAGAGGTCAACTTTTTTTTTTTATTATTGTATACAGAGATAGATATTACATTTGATTCCCCGATAAATATTTTTTGCAAACAAATGGGAAAAAATGAAATGGATCTCATAAACAGAAACACATATTTTTATTTTTCATTTAATTCGAATTGCATGCAAATTTTTCAAGTTGGATTGCAATTTAGATCTACCAAAATCTAAGACACAAAATTATCAGAAAAAGCAATTCTCATAATTTATATGTGATATCTTACTATTAGTATTCATCATGAAATTTCATAACTAGGGACATGTAGGTAAAAGTATTTCTGAAATGAAGAAAAATTATCATGTAGTTGCTCAATAGGAGTCCTACGAACACTAGGAATCCTAACTGAAAAAAAACTCTTATCCTTATAAATAGATAGGATACCAGATACTTTTCTCTCTCCGGGACAATTTTACTCAAAGTATTCTCTTTCAATTTTTATTTACGTCAGTTGGAGATTCTCCTTGTCGAAAATTTTAGTCAAAATTTTTCAAGTTGGATTACAATTTAGATCTACCAAAATCTAAGACACAAAATTATCAGAAAAAACAATTCTCATAATTTATACGTGATATCTTATTATTAGTATTCATCGAGAAATTTCATAACTAGGGACATGCAGGTAAAAGTATTTTTAAAATGAAGAAAAATTATCATGTAGTTGCTCAATAGGAGTCCTACGAACACTAGGAATCCTAACTGAAAAAAAACTCTTATCCTTATAAATAGATAGGATACCAGATACTTTTCTCTCTCCGGGACAATTTTACTCAAAGTATTCTCTTCCAATTTTTATTTACGTCAGTCGGAGATTCTCCTTGTCGAAAATTTTAGTCAAAATTTTTCAAGTTGGATTGCAATTTAGATCTACCAAAATCTAAGACACAAAATTATCAGAAAAAACAATTCTCATAATTTATACGTGATATCTTATTATTAGTATTCATCAAGAAATTTCATAACTAGGGACATGCAGGTAAAAGTATTTTTGAAATGAAGAAAAATTATCATGTAGTTGCTCAATAGGAGTCTTACGAACACTAGGAATCCTAACTGAAATTAAACTCTTATCCTTATAAATAGATAGGATACCAGATACTTTTCTCTCTCTAGGACAATTTTACTCAAAGTATTCTCTTTCAATTTTTACTAACTTGATAGTCGGAGATTCTCTTGTCGAAAATTTTAGTCAAAATTTCTTTATTTTTAGGTATCTTTGGAACTACAAAGAATATCCAAGCTAAAGTCAGTTCCTGGTGATAGTCCTGTAAAACCAAATAGTTATCATTTAGTGTGGTGAGCATGGAACTTTATACCTAAAAACCATGAATCCTAAACATGAAAACACCTAAACCGCGAATGACTGGAGCACCACCACCTTCATACATACCAGTTTTCCAACCCTGGAATCCACTCCACAATTGCAAACCTACCTATTATAGCCACCACAATTCCTATACCTGGCCGTACTCCGTCGCTTGCCTAAACTCTTATGGTGATCCTGACAAATCTAGCAATGTAGGCGTAACTCCAACCATCATCTCAAGCTACTACCACAACAAACACAACTTCAAACATTGAAATCCAAAACCTAACACCCCCTCCACCATCCTCATCACCTACAGTCACTTTAACAATGAATGAGTTTGATAGGCATTTTGAAGAAAGATTGTCGAAATACCAAAGTTGCCACACACTGCAATATTAGGGAAGTTTTTGTTCGCCCTTATCTAGGGCTATACTAGTTATCCCTTTTCCTAACATAAAGCTGCCTAATCCATCGAGGTATAATGGAAGTACAGACCACCAAGCATTTTTGGATCAATTCCATCACACCATGCTAATCTACACCATAGAGGATGTTGTTATCTATAAAGTTTTTCCACAAAACCTGGCAGAGTCTTCCCAGATCTAGTTCAAAAATCTTCTAAAACACTCAATAAATAACTTTAAGCAGTTTATGGGCATGTTTGTGGCAAAGTTCATAGCAACAATCCAACCAACTAAAGTTTCAGTCAACTTGCATCAGGACGTTCAGGAGAAAGGAGAGCCCTTAAGGAGTTATATGAAAAGTTTTAATGTGATAGCTATGAACATTCAAAATTCTAACCTAGACATCGCCATCAATGCACTTAATAGAAATATGAGATGTTAGGATTTTAGCAACTCTTTGAGCAAGAAACCTCCATTTGACTTTACCGACCTTATAACTCGAGCTCACAAGTACATCCGTATGGATAAAGCCCGGCAGCTGAAGTATAGCACACAGTCAAAGGAAGGATAATGATAACTCTCAAGGAGCAGGTTAGGATAAAGAAAGTTTGAGAAAAGTGACTCTCGAGATATGAGGGGATTGAACAAAACGTATATGGTTTCAAAACCATACTTGGTTTGTTGAAGTGAAGAATAATTCACCAAATTAAATGGCTTCCTTGCAAAAATCCCATCTTAGATGAAAAAGAATGACCAAGTAACTTTGAAAAAACCTATGAGGGAGGATCTAAATAAAGACTAGAGTTTGTACTGTGCTTTTTATAAATATAAGGGGTATGAAACTAATGAATGTAGACAACTTAAAAAGGGAGATAGAATATCAGATCAAGAAAGGTGAGTTGAAGCAATTCATTAAGGGAAACAAGAATGATGATTGCAAGCTTAACAGTTGAATAAGGGGAAGGTAGCAGTCGCAAGAAGACCTCGGCAGGAGTTATTCATGTGATTGCAGGTGGAAAACACTATGATGTATTTGGTGATTCTAAAAAGCACAAAGCAAAAGAAGTTTTTTTTAACTTGGGATTACCCCGCCTACTTCAATAGACATAATCCAATTTTCTTCAGGGGATGGGAAACATGTTTGACAACCATATAGCGATGCATTGGTCATTAAGATAATGATTGGAGACTTCTTGGTGCAACAAATTTTAATAGACATAGGGAGTGCGATTAAGTGAATTACACTTTAGGACTTCAAAACTTAGGAATGCCGAGCCTACTGGAAGATGTTATAGTGCCATTGATTGGCATTTTAGGGTAGCCTATCAAAGTTGAGGGCTCAGTCATATTACCCTTACGGCTTGAAGATGATTCATTAGCAGGTCCTACATGATGTTCTTTATGGTGGTAAATATGTTGTTATCTTATAATACAATATTTGGCCAGCCTCTTCTAGCCATAGTAAAGCTTTACATTTCTATGCAGAAGTTGACTATATTAATTTCCACCCCATAAAGAATGGCCACAGTTTAGGGAAATCAAAAAATTGCTCGGGAGACATACATCACTATGCTAAAAGAGGCAAATTAGGCACTACCAGTAGACCTATTAGATGTCCCAACTTGCTCAACTCAAAAGGCAGAGCCTGTAAAGTTATTGCAGGAGGTGGAATTATTGTTAGGAAAAATGGTAAAAATAGCTTAAAAAAACCAACTTGAAAATGAAATCATTATCAATAGTCCTGGAATCTTATGTAAATGTGTTCATTTAGAAACGTTGGATATCATTGGCATTTCACTCAAGGTCATGTCTCACTCTTTGAGCATTCAACTAGGTTATAAGCTAATTAACCAAAATAAACACAATCATGCACTCAAGAGACAACTAATGATAAATGAAGAAACAGAAACTTCGCTAAGGAACGGGTTCATCAGATAGATGTTATATCCGAACTGGTTATCTAATGTAGTGCTTGTCAAGAAATATAATGGAAAGTGGAGAATTTGCATTGATTTTACTAACCTCAACAAGGCCAATCCTAAGGACATTTATCCATTGCCAAACATTGACCTGTTATGGACTCAATAACCCATTCAAAAGAGTACACCTTCCTAGATGCCTCGGCTAGTTAGAACTCAAAAGATAAGAAAAAGACAACATTCTCACTCATAAAGTAACTTACTACTATCGAGTAATGCCATTTGAACTTAAGAATGCTGGTGTAACTTATCAGAGGCTGATGGATAAGTTATTCATTAATTAGATAGGTCAAAACATGAAGGTCTACATCGTTGATATGATTTTCAAGAGCAAAACCTCAGCATACCAGCCAAAAGAGCTGGAAGAAGCATTTTTAACCCTTAGAAAGTTCGGCCTTAAGTCGAATCCGAAGAAGTATGCCTTTGGAGTTCAAGTTGGCAAGTTTTTAGGTTTTGTGATTTCTAAAAGGGAAATAGAGGCTAATCCAACAAAGATCAAGGCTATACTGAAGATGAAACCATCGAAGTCAATTAAAGAAGTGCAAATATTGAATGGAAAAATTACAGCTCTCGGAAGATTCATTTCTTATTCGATCAAATAGTGCCTTTCATTCTATAAGGCTTTAAAAAATTTGAAAATCTTTGAGTGGAATTTAGAGTGCTAATCAACTTTTAAAGCCTTCAAATAGTTCCTCGGTTCTCATTCCTTACTTAGCTGACCTCAATTGAACCAAACATTATTTATGTGCTTATAGTTTCCAAGGGAGCCATCAATTCAATTTTGATCAAAAAAGAAAGTACTTAGTAGTTTCCCATCTATTACACTAGTAAAGTTCTCCATAGAGTTGAGCTAAGATACTTGACACTTGAACAACTAGCTCTAGCCTTGGTCACTTCGACAGTCAAACTATGCCCCTATTTTCAAGCATATACTATAGTTTTTCGGACCAATACTCTCCTCAAGAAAGTAATGTAGAGACAAGAAGTGTCAGGGAGAATAACCAAATAAACAGCTCACTTAGGTGAGTTCAACATTCGATATGAGCCTCATTTAGTGATGAAAGTACAAGTGTTAGTTAATTTTATGGTCGAATTGCACGATTCTCCTACCGAGCCTAACAAGATGTCTTAGAATTTGTATATCGATAGAGCATTGTCCTCAAAAAGAGCTAGAGTAGGAGTTGTTTTATCTTGTCTGAGTATAATTTCCATTTAGGGAATGGCTAGGATATCTTTCCTAGCCTCCAATAATGTTACAAATTATAAAGCACTATGCTTTGGATTACACCACGAGCATCATTTTGTGTTAAAGCTTAGCTTAGTAGTTAAATCCACAAGCACATTCAATAATAAAATAAGTAACTCAGCTTGGCAGTTTAAGCCATGAGCATTCTCACTACACGACTTAATTTTGCCTTTACAATTTATCAATTTGATTGTTTAAATGAAAGTTTGGCATTTAATGATTACTAGTTAACTTAGCTACTGATTATTTGTTCAAACACAAGGCAAAATGAGACCAAAAATCATTGTCTAATGACTGGAGTATTTCATTAACAAAAGTTCATAACAAAAAACTAGTGGATAAAGTCCACCAACCCTGACCTCGGCAACTTAAAGCAAAAAGAAAAATCTTAACTAGCTTTACCTCTTCCATCTAGGTGAATTCTTCATTAAAATACTTCTTTTTGATAACATTTATATGTTTGGTGCCATAAGAGACACATTGTTCGACTGCGAAGTCTAAAGCTTTATCTTCAAGAATAACACACTTGTTCTCTAGTTTGGCATAGGTCTTCTCAAGATTGGCTTTATTAGCCCAACTTTTCTCTGGCTTAGCTTTGGAAACTTGGTGCTCCTTTTTCTTTTTGGTGAGTAGGGCCTCCAACTATAAGACCTTATGTGCAACTTCCTCAGTAGCTTTGCTCTTAGCATCTGTCGCTTCTTTAGCTCTAGCCTCAACTTCAATAGATTTATAGGCTGAATCGTGCTGCTTGCTCGATTTCTTTTAGCATTTTCTATACCCCTGCAAGAGCTTTCTTTTCCTCTCTTAGCAATCCTATGATCTTGCTCATCTTGCTAGTTACAACATTAGACAAAATGAATCTCTGCACAAAAATGTGTTAATAAAGCCCTTTTGCTTATGAAAAAATAGAGTAAAGGGGCTCAAATGCATTACCTCAACTTGATACCTTCGTATGACCATGAATAGGCAATCAATAGTAAGATTGAGAAAGGGCACCACTTAATTTGGAATATAGGTGAGTACTGAGCAAAAATTATTAAACTAAGCATTTGACGAGCAGTAAGATCGGTTATCATGCTGAAAAAACCTCCAAATTTTATGTAGAAATTTGTTGAACCTTTTAATCCAATTAGGGAAGGGTAAAAAAGAATCTTCCTTTATTGTACAAGATGATGAGGGATAAGATAGCAGCACCAAAGGCTTACTAGCACCTGTTAAAGGAGATGGATTCACTGGTAGAGAGGTAAGAGGCACATTAGAAATGGTGATGGCATTGGAAGAACTGTTGTTTAATGGTTTGGTAGTAGAAATGGTGGGTATCAAACTCACTGAAGTAGAAGCATGAGTAATAGGAGTTTTTTCAGCTTTAGCAAAGGCTTAAGGTACATTTGCATATTCAGAACTCTCTCCAGCTTTAGCTATTTTCTCCTTCATCCTCTCACCAAGGGATTATTTAGTCGCTCTCTTTATGGCTGAAAAATAAGAACACAATGAGAAAACATTAGACTCTATTTAAACTTAACAAAAAAGTGTTTACCTCATTTCTTATTTTTTCGAGATGAATTGGAATCCAAAAACTCATAGATTTTAAGCTTGTCTTTAGTGAGCTCTCTCTAGCAATCTAAGTTTTTTTCTTCATCGTCAGATAGCAACAATTAATTGTCATTTCTATTGATAAATCATTGCTGGAGGTCTAAATAGGAAAATGGTTCTAGCTCTTTAAGATAAAAAAAATGATCTTTCTAGTTTTTTAGGGAGTTCGATGATGATTAGTCTAGCAAGTGCACTAGATTGACAAGTAATAAAGTGGGTTATAGTTAGGACCCTCAAATATCATACCCAAAGGATTATGTGCATATAAGCTATGGAAATTAATTGTATGCTAAAGAATTCCCAATTGTTTATGTGTAAGAGTTATACGATTTCTATAATGAAGACTTAAAACAACTAAAGTGTGCAATAAAAAGAAATTAATTAGAAACTAGCAGTAAATTAAGTATGAATTAAGTTATGAAAAAAATAACAAGTATGAAATTCTATATAATGAAAATGTTGCTCGGGTTCACTCAGCCACCCCATACCCAATGTGAATTAATTCAATCCTATTGTAATATATGAACGAATCAGGGATAACCCTTTTAACCCAAGCGTTCCATTTTGGAGCCAGTTACATTAATTGCAAAGCATCCCATTTCGGAGCAAGCCTTACAACTAGCCTAAGTACAGGTTTTAAATCCTAAGTTCAGTTTGCTTTCCCATTTCAGAGCCAAACAACCTAAAACCCATCTATTTTACTCTATACTCCAACCCCAAAACCATGAAATACTGCACATCTAGAGTCCCATTCCGGAGCAATCTAAAATATACAATATTTTTTTTATAGAAAAGTTTAGCAAAATTCATTCACAGCATTCAAATCACACAAGCATCAACATAAAACCAAGATATAAGATAAAATCATTCAACAAAGCTGAAAAATCACTTGAAGAGCTGAAAACTAATGAAATAAAATAAGCAATAGTGAAATAAACTATTCATTCATAAATATGTAACTGAAAATATTTTCAAGATTTACATCTTTGGGTTGGGGATTCAAAGATCCCCTAAATAACCAAGAAACTACTCACTACCCATTACAAAACAAAAAGAGAAAAAGATAGAATAAACCCTCATGGTGGAAGAATGCCCAACTGAATCCAAGGCCTTCAATCTTCTTCTCTAATGCTTGACTGGAAAATAAGCCCTAAACTATATAGATCTATACTTCCAAACTATAAATATGTGTTTGATCTATTTATTTTTCTATAAATATATTTATTTTCATGTAAATTTAAGTATTGATCTATGCAAGATGAACAAAGGAATGAAAAAACAAATAAAGAAAACCCTAAAACTGAAGAAAAACTCACTCTTCTGATTCTACAAAAAAATTTACTTTTTATAGGTCAATATAGGTTACAGCTACTATGAATTTCTTGCTGACTGTGACCCACATTAAAAATCCCTCTTTTAATTGAAATAGGTCACGACTACTATGAAATTCCTAGTAACCATGATGTAGCTCTGAACTGCATCTTGAAGGGGGTCATAGTTACCATCAAAATCTTGGTAACCGTGAGATGACTTTCTTCTTCATTCTGGACTGATAACATGCCTACCTTATAGTTACTACCAAAATTCTGGTAACCGTGAGGTATTCCTCTTTTAGGCTCTGCACTGAAAAACTTCATAGGTCACAATTACCACCCTTTCATACACATTTTCCATGCCGACCGTGACAAGCCTCAAAATAGTGCATTTTGACAGAATTCTTGGGTTAACCGTGAGGTTCCTACAAAAATCATAAAATTCCATCAAAAGCTCTCAAATTCACATAAAAGCTAGAATTAACTAAGAATAGGATAAATTATTATATGTAAGCAAAAATAGAGCAAAAGACAATAGAAAGACAATGAAAACTAGACTAAAATTAATCTAAAACTAAACAATGAATTGGAGTTATCATTTGACCTCCTAGAAAAAACACATATTCAGCCCAAACATGGATATAGGTAGGGTCCTCCATTATATTTTGGAGTCTGACCACATGACTCACTCTGCATAGTCGGACTGCAAGATCTTTGCCATACTTGGATGTCTAGCCTTACAAAGCCATTACAATAATTCAAGCATTAGGATGCAGTTAGCTTATAGTCAAATCGTAGTATTCTAGAAAATATTTCAAATTGTGTACAAGGGATGGTGACTCTAGCTTGAATGTTGGCCTTATAAAACACCAATTTCTTCTTATCGTTGAAATTGGTGTTCATTGTAATGTGAGAATTCGGAGCTAGCAGATTGATTTGACTGGGTATCCCTAATTTTAACCTTAATTGAGGGAGATCATCAGCTTGGATAGTTGAACTAATTTTTGGAACTCATGGGTTAGTTGTGGGTGGCATCCTTTGTTTAGGTTTGTTAAGGATTAGAGCTTAAGATATTGGAACCTTTACCCAAGCACTTTCTATGAACACGATGTTTGGTCTATTTTGTGTTGGGGTTTGGAATTTAGGCAAGGTTATTAGGGTTAGATAGGATTGGAGAATTTGAGTTTTTTTGGTTCAGATCAAGTTAAAACCCTCATATCCCGATTCCTCTGAACAAACCACCTATATTTAAAAATGCTACATTTTGATACACCCCTAAAATACCCCTTCTACCTTCTATGGTTCCACCACCCAAATCCCTAATATCCTAAGCTAAATTGATTCTCCTTTCCCCCTCACCTTGTCTTCACCCCTGGTCCTTATTGTTGCCGGCACTTAATCTTTAACCTCTATCATCTCTGGCGTCTGCACTTCAACCACGGTATGTTAAATTCATTTTGTTTGTTCTTCAGCTGTGCTCTTTAGCTTATTTGTTCTTTAAAATATGTCATACTTCATGGAAAATTTCTATTTCTCCTTCTCACAAAATGCCCCCCTCTTTTCCATCAAAATTCCTTATCCTATCCTCGCCGACATTTTACTAACTTTGGTAACTTTTTGCTATCTCCAATTTTCCAATTTTGATGGTTCAAGTTCTTCAGATTCTTCTTTAATGGCCTGTTTAACTAAGGTGGAGTAGTCAACTCACGACTATGATAATTGAAAAAATTATGGAGACTACACAACAAATTTTGAGGCTATGATAAGATTATTTTTATTTTCTGGGGATTATTTTTCCATTGAGAAAATATGAAAACTAATTAAAAGAGGAGACATTTAACATAGAGTTTATGTAATTGTTTAGTTAATGAAATGGGGATTATTTCAATGTTAGAATGATGGAAACAGAAGGTATAATTATTTTATTAATTATGGTTTTATGTTTTTTTTAGATGGAGATGAAAGCAAAAGAGTAGAAAGTTTTTATTTTCTTTTCTTGATCTTGGAAGGACAGTTACAAATTTCTTTTACAGTATTCTTGTTTTTGTAGGTGTGAAGCATTGATTTTTGGCTTGTTATGGTAATTGGTGTTTTCTAGTAGCTAGGTTCAATTGAGAAGACAGATGTTAATAATTTTGGTTAAGAGAAAATTATTTTTTATTTAAAAAATAAGTTCGGGTTATTTAGGTGAGGCTTAAATTTTTACAGGTTGTTTGGCTGAGGGCCCGAACTATTTGTAGGGTAGGATAGGGTTGGAATTTATGGGGAAATTTAAGGTTCAGGTTCGGGTTGATATGAATCTGCCTGATGAATACCCCTACATAAGAATACAGACTCAAAGTTTCCTAAAAAAGTTGGGATTCCTATTCTGAAAGCCTAACTTAGTTTCCTTATTAGATTACACATTTTTTCAATAGGAGTCCTACAAATACTAGGAATTCTAACTGAAACGGGACTCTTAACCTTATAAACAGGCAGGATACTATATACTTTTCTCTTTCTTTGGGACAAATTTACTCAAAATATTATCTTTCACTCTTTATTAATTCGACTGTCGGAAATTTTATTCATTTGGAATTCCATTGGAAATTTATTGTTTTTAGGTATCTTTAGAACTGCGAATAACATCTCGGCTCAAGTTGGATCCTAGTAATAGTCCAATAAAACCGAACTTATATATATATATATATATATATAAGAAAACAGTGAGCTAAACGGGTAGCTTTGCGTGTCCGAGTTCATGCTTTAAATATATTAGTCCTAATTTTTACACCATAAGAAATAATTCTCTCATTTATTATTGTAATCCTAACACGTTTATATACAATTTAGAGTTACATGTGCAAATTACTATATCCATTTTACTCGTTGCGATAATTTTTGATATTTTTTTTCCAATCAATATTATGACTTTCAAATTTTAATAAATATTAATTATTCATTTTCTATTTTACTTTGATTTAGTCACACGAAAAGATAATTAATGGAATGAAATCATATAACAACATACCACTAATGAAAATATATTTTAGTAAGTTATAATGGATATTAATTGTATTTGACGTTAATTAATGATTTTTTTTAGTTTGTGTGAATAGCTAAAAGTCTATATGGAAAGAATGCTAAATAGAAAGAAAATTCTAAATAGAGAAAATACATATCATTTTAAAATTCAAGATAGGGATGGATCCTAAATATAAATATTACATATCAAACAAATCATAATAGAATCCAACTAAAAAGAAAACAATTAAGACTATAATAGAACAATCATTTTTTTTATCAGAACAACTTTATTCTATCATCCCCCACATGTTGCATAGAAGGTGAAATGATAAACAACTTGCAACACAAAAAAGTAAATTTAGCAATGGTCATGGGTTTTACCAAAGATATCTACAACTTTATCTAAACTTAAAAACACATCAATTGTCCAATAAGGGTGCTAATCCCTATGAATTGAAATTATAGCAAACTAATAAATTTTTTAACGTAATAGAACACATAATAGAACAAATCAATGAATCTTCCTCCAATCAGACTTGATGTAGTTGGGTCTCAATCAAAGAGATTTCAATACTCATTAAAATTAAACAAAACGTTCATATTGTAACTTAATTGACTACATTGATTTAACGACTTATGATCTTTTTAAGTGAGGCTGAAAAGAATCATAGAAAGAGAAGAGTACCATAAGTAGATTTAATTTCTTAATGGCTCTAAAGAGAGATTTCTTGTATATAGAAAAAGTAATGGAAAATGAAAAAAAAAAGCACATGAAACATATGGAAACAACTATTTTAGTAATCGAAAAAAGTGGAACATTTTTTTTAAATATTTTTGTATAAAAAATTTTAAAAATTGGAGTGTATAAGAAAGTAATTATAGAAACGAAAAGGATAAGTGGCTCAAATTGAGTCATCAAATAGGGATAGATAAGTAATTGTACATTTTGATAAAATGCAAAGTGAAGTAAATAACCTTCATTCATTGGAAGCCAACCCAAGCCGAGCCACATTTGGCTCATAAAAGGGATGTCATTTTAAACATCCCAACTTACATAGACCTACTATATTTGCAGCAATAGGGAGCGAAGCAAAAGTTATCTTTGAGATAAAGCAAAGGATTCATACCTTCTCTCTAATATTTTTAACACATCCTAAATTGTATATGCTGAAAATATTTTATCCAGGATGAACAAAGTGAGAATAAAGAAATCAAGGAAGATGAAGAAGAAGTTCTATGTTGTTTTTAAAGGCAAATAAATCGGGATTTACATGTCATGGGAAGAATGCTTGCATCAAGTATTGGGTGTCTCTGGTAGTCTGTACAGATCGTTCGAATCTTATAAGGAAGCTGAAGATGCTTTGATGAGGTATAAAAATTTAGAATGCCAAAATTTTCAGAACCAAGAAAATATTCATAACACAAAAGTCACTGTAGGTACTTTGTCAAGTGTTAGTTGCTATGAGTCAATTGCATGTAGAGATAGTGATAGAGGATTTCATGAGTCTCGTAGTAGAGAGACAATGGATTCCTTTATCGCCGGTATGTTTGTTGGAATGCAAATCGCTTTAATGAAAAAGCAAGAGAGTGATTAATTGACTGAAAATGTAATTGTTGGATTTTTGTGATCCCCATGAATAATGGAATCAAGTTTGTTAGTTGTAATATATTGTTTGTGTTAATTTTATCTTCTGTTTGCATATTGTGTAGTAATGATCTATTGTATCTTTACATAGAGATCGATCATCCTTACAAGTCAATGGAGAAAGAGGAGCATTGTCTCTATAAGTGGATACACTAGGCTTGCCACTTAGGAATAGAGTGTATACCGTTATCTAAAGTGAATACGGCATACTCCTTCTTTCGCAATTAGGATAGAGTATTATATTTAAAAGTAAATATATAATATTAAACAAAGCAGGTGAATACAACATATTCAAAAGTGAAATCACCGTATTTACTCCTTATATCTATTGCACTCAAAGTTTTAACGCAATAGCAAAATCTAGTTCATACGTTATGTTAAATCAGTGTTTGACAAAATTAATTTCAATGTATTTGATTTGCATTTAATGGTACATTATATGATCGTTTATAGAAAATATTAATTGAAAGCTTTAGAAAATATTAAAAAAATTAGAAGATTGTTAAAAATTTTAACTTTTTACTCAAATGGATATAATTTTGTTTTACTTTGGCAAATTGAATTCACAGTAGTTACATTTTGTTTGGATTGCATACAATGCATTCGTCCATTACAGTAGTGAATATAATTTATTGATTATGTTATAACATAATACATTATATTAAACAAATTAAATACTGATACGTTGGACTATCGTTGAACAAAATTTTATTAACTGCCTTCGAATTATATAAAATAATGCATTATTTTCAAATTTCCCTAATATATTAATATAAATAGTTAGAAAATAATAAAAAATTAAAGATTATTGGAAAATTAAAATTTTCCTAATATATTAATAAAAATAGTTAGAAAATAATAAAAAATTTAAAGATTATTGAAAAATTAACTTTATTACGGAATAGTTATTTTTAGGTTCGATCATTGCGTTAGCGAATTATCCACCAAATTAAAGCTACAAATCTTTTCAGTTTGTTATGGACTAATTGGGCGAACGAAATATACAGTATTTTCATATTGTTCGACTTGCATACAGTGCAATCGATAATTGCATTATTGAATATAACTAATTTATTATGTATTGACAGAATATAATGTAATAAAGAAAATAAATACGGATAACGTTGAATTAAGTAATACATTATATTAACTATTTTGCAGAAAATAGTAATAAATAACGTCCGAAAATATTTAAAATAAATTTGACATTAATAAAGAAATTAACTTTTGAACGAAATGGATTAATCCAATGATTTTATTTTGAGAAAAGTTTATACATTCTATTAAATTAATTGAACTTAAGAATACAATATATTCAGTCAATTGGAATTGAATGTCAAATAACTGCCATTGCCTAGTATCCTGAACCTTTAATGCGGCGATGAGGCATCTTGTAAATAAAATTGGAAAAAAATGCATTAGTATGTTGTAAATATTGGAGAAAAAAACTCATTATATAAGAAATTACTTTGAATTACTTGCCATAGGTTAAAAGAAAGTAAAGAATAATTAACATTTTAAAAAATATAAGCAGTATTGTAATAAATGAATTAAAGTAAACAATTACACTAATATAGGAATAAAATAAATAAAGAAATACATAAATTAATTAAACTAATTAACAATTTGATAAAAAATAATAAGAAATACATTAATATTATTTAAATATTATAATATTGATCAATTAAAAATAGTACTATATAGAAATATAATATCAATGACTATATAAAAACAACTATATAAATTCATAATAAAATAAAAAATGCTTAAAAAAATATAATATTACTGTATAAACGAATGATAGTTGAAATAAGTTAGTAAGAAGATTTGAAATGAAATAAACAAATAAGGTAAAGTAATTAATCAACAAAAATTAAAATATATTATACTAATTGAAATAATAAAACAAACTTAAATTTTAATATCAGTTTTCGTTATTCGCATAATCAACGTTTGAAGTTCGTTTATATATTTTGGGTAAAGTTTATACATTAGAGTCAATTAATAAAGCATGTGAATACAATTTATTCACTTTGTTAATGTCAATGTATATGTATTTTTTCCACTTTAAGATAAACTGAATATCTTATATTCTAATTGCAAGATTTGTCCCAACACATACTACATTAAGGCAAATGATAATAGGCTTACAATTTAAAAAAGTTTGGGCCTTTACATTATTGATTTGAATTTACAATACTCAGGGTCCAAGATAAGTTTTAATGTCGAGTGCAACAGTGATATTGGTATTGATAAATTTTAGGCTTTTGCTATGCCGAATTGAGGAGTAGACAGGTCAAGTTACTAGAAAATGACTTTGCTTTACTGAATCTTCTTATAGAATTTAAGAATGGGGTTGGTTTGATGTGAAATGCAGGACATACTATTAGTAAAGCTGTTGTGGTCCGGTACGAAGTGAACACAGGAGTTATTGGAGACAATGCAAGCTAAATCTTCTTCTACAAGATCAATACGCAGAACTAGTGTGGGGATTTTTGAAATCAGTTTGACATTAAATACGTTATTTTTAATTTGTTCATGTCATAACTGTGGTGATTAGTTCATTTACTTAATTGGATTATGTTGCTGAGATTAGGCAAATATTGTCATAAATTGATATTAGCAAATAGGAAAACCATGACATAAAACCTGATTCTTTAGAAAAAGTTGTTGTCAAATAAGTTCTACATGAACCATGACATTGACTTTGCAAATTAGCAATCTAAATTTTGGCATCTGGAAAGGCATAAGCATGTTCATTATTGTTCTTTTTTGTGCATGATGAAGATATGTCATCGAATATTAAGATGACAAGGTTTGCTAGTTTGTTGGAATGACAGTTAGTAACCCTGTTGAACAAGCCAACAAATATGTCATACGTCTCAAGCAACGGTGCATCGTATAATATTTTCTCACGGACATAATCAGATCTAATATCCTCAGTAAGCCTTTTGATTAGCTCAGCAACTTCATTTCTGACGGAACTAATCTTTTCCCTTGTTGCATTGTACATTGCCTTTAAGCTTGCAGGCAAAACAGGCAAAGAGGTGTTCCTTTTGATCATATTTTCTGGAGTCTTGTCCATGGTGGCAATTATTGTGAATACGTTGGATGAAAGATGGAAGATATGTGATATTGGTTGATGTATGTATATATAATGGCCAAGAGCTTCTCCATGCATGGGGCGCTATGGGATAGGTTGTGATTATAGATGCCACGTGTTTGTGTATTATTGTAATGAAGTATAAGTTGTAGTATAACTTTTCAATGTGCATACAGCTGTATTGAAATGAGCCAATAAGAGGATGATGACGTAAGCATAAATGTGGAGTTGAGTCAAATGTTGTGAAGTTGTACATAATTGGCTGCCAATTCACCAACCATGTGCTACTTGTATATGGGTTGATCAACGGTAATGATTTGATCATTGGGTTTTTATCTTTTTCGTTTTATCAAATCAAACAAAATGACTGGTCGAAATGAAAAACACTCGTGTAAAATAATCAGATATGGTTTATGTTTGGGAAAAATTTGATATGTAGCAAACAATATGATTTTAATTTAAAGTGTATCTAATATGTTAATAAATAAAATGAAAAACACTCGTGTAAAATTCATAATACCATTGCATTTGGAATCATGGTTGAGAAAAGAAAATTTAAAATGTGAATAATTGCAAAACAAATACAAAATAGAACCGATTTTTACGGTTAACGAATCCGATGGACTCGATTACGGTCTTTAATTATTATATTTTTTGTTAATGGTTTCAGTTTAGGTTTTTAAGTACTGATTAACCGTTCATATACTGTTTTTACGGTTAGATGGTTCATATATATATATATATATATCTTCAAATTTTTCTATTTCTCTAAATAATTTACATAAAATAATACTTTAAAATATATTTAAATAATATTTTTATTTTGATACCTTAATTTTTTATATTTTCCTATAAAATTTATATAATAGTAAAACTGAATTTATATTATGTTATTCTCTTTAATTTTACAGTAATATTTATATATAATATCCAATTAACATTTATATATGTTGTGTACTTATCATTTGATATAATTAAAAAAATTTATGTTCATCCATAAATCATATTTAAACTCCTCATTTTGTAACTAATGTATTTAGTTTGTAACTCATGCAGTTACTTTATAATTCATATGCTTATGTCTTCTTATGTAACCTATATTTCTAAACCTATAAATGGAGGCTTCTTCCATGAAATACATATAAGAATAGATAATATGAGAATACTTATTTTCTCTCTAATACTCTATAAAATCATTATATTGTCTTTATTCTTACATTTTATTCTTATCATATACTCCCTTCGTTTTTTTTTAATCTTTCACTTTTGAGCAAAATCCAAATTCTATTTATTTATCACTTTTAGACTTTCAATGTAATTTAATTTTCTTTTTCAATTTATTTTTCTTTCTCAATAAAGTGAGAACCAATCAGATTTGATAATTTAGTTTTAATCACATAATTTAATACTAGCTTTAAGTCTATTTATTACTTCTTAATCCTAGTGAAAATAACAAAAGTGAGTGATAAAAAAGAACAGAGGGGTTAGTTTTTATATTTTATAATTATGTTCATATTTTACTTAATAACATTTAATTATATTTCCTATAATTTAGAGTTTATGTTATAAAATTTATTATCATCCAAAATTTTATTTGACTTATAATCAAACATAGTAATTTTAAATAAATATAAAATCTACTTATATAACATTAGATACTAATTTATAGCATATGAATGTTGGGTAGTAAATTATTTTTTATTTCGTAATTGATTGTATTAAATTACTTTACACATTTGAAATTGAATTGAACTCTTTGTAATTCTAATTGTATAATTTTATGTTATAAATTATAATGGTTAACCAAAAAATCAAAATCAATGGACATGGTAAACCGAATGTAATGGATCAGATTGGTTAATGGTTAATGATTTGAAGAAACCACTCTTAATGTTATGATTAATTTTATTGCACCTGCACAGGTTAACCGGTCCATGCTCAACACTAAATGAGTAGGATAAAAGTTAGAATACAAAACTATGGTTTGAGAACATTTTCTATTTAAACGTGATTACACTATATGTCTTTAGGTTAGGAAGTCGGATTTTGGGGACTATAGGGCGGCTAGGATTTCGTAGGAAATAGGAGATCGAAAATTGCCTTGGTACTATAGTGTGGTTCAATTTTGCTGACTTTGGAGTTGATCTTCCAAGAGCAGGTTAAACTGCTCGATTGTTAGGTTGATGGTGGTAGTGGGGTTTTGAGGAATGGCTGGTGAGAAGGGTTCCCGGGCTGGAGGTTGTGAACCTGGAGGTAAGTGATTATTTTGTGGAGGTGAGGATGGCTTTATGCCTAAGCAATGATGGTTGAAAGTGCAGCAATGAGAGATTGAGCGATTTGTGTGGTGATGTTGGGAGTGATGTTTGGGATAACCATGGCGAGGGAGGCAGAGTTGAGGTAGTTGGACTGAGGAAGGAACTGCTGCATTCTTGGTTTTCTTGTTGGGAAGAGTTTCCATCTTTATTCTTACATTTTATTCTTATCATATACTCCCTTCGTTTTTTTTTAATCTTTCACTTTTGAGCAAAATCCAAATTCTATTTATTTATCACTTTTAGACTTTCAATGTAATTTAATTTTCTTTTTTAATTTATTTTTCTTTCTCAATAAAGTGAGAACCAATCAGATTTGATAATTTAGTTTTAATCACATAATTTAATACTAGCTTTAAGTCTATTTATTACTTCTTAATCCTAGTGAAAATAACAAAAGTGAGTGATAAAAAAGAACAGAGGGGTTAGTTTTTATATTTTATAATTATGTTCATATTTTACTTAATAACATTTAATTATATTTCCTATAATTTAGAGTTTATGTTATAAAATTTATTATCATCCAAAATTTTATTTGACTTATAATCAAACATAGTAATTTTAAATAAATATAAAATCTACTTATATAACATTAGATATTAATTTATAGCATATGAATGTTGGGTAGTAAATTATTTTTTATTTCGTAATTGATTGTATTAAATTACTTTACACATTTGAAATTGAATTGAACTCTTTGTAATTCTAATTGTATAATTTTATGTTATAAATTATAATGGTTAACCAAAAAATCAAAATCAATGGACATGGTAAACCGAATGTAATGGATCAGATTGGTTAATGGTTAATGATTTGAAGAAACCACTCTTAATGTTATGATTAATTTTATTGCACCTGCACAGGTTAACCGGTCCATGCTCAACACTAAATGAGTAGGATAAAAGTTAGAATACAAAACTATGGTTTGAGAACATTTTCTATTTAAACGTGATTACACTATATGTCTTTAGGTTAGGAAGTCGGATTTTGGGGACTATAGGGCGGCTAGGATTTCATAGGAAATAGGAGATCGAAAATTGCCTTGGTACTATAGTGTGGTTCAATTTTGCTGACTTTGGAGTTGATCTTCCAAGAGCAGGTTAAACTGCTCGATTGTTAGGTTGATGGTGGTAGTGGGGTTTTGAGGAATGGCTGGTGAGAAGGGTTCCCGGGCTGGAGGTTGTGAACCTGGAGGTAAGTGATTATTTTGTGGAGGTGAGGATGGCTTTATGCCTAAGCAATGATGGTTGAAAGTGCAGCAATGAGAGATTGAGCGATTTGTGTGGTGATGTTGGGAGTGATGTTTGGGATAACCATGGCGAGGGAGGCAGAGTTGAGGTAGTTGGACTGAGGAAGGAACTGCTGCATTCTTGGTTTTCTTGTTGGGAAGAGTTTCCATCTTTATTCTTACATTTTATTCTTATCATATACTCCCTTCGTTTTTTTTTAATCTTTCACTTTTGAGCAAAATCCAAATTCTATTTATTTATCACTTTTAGACTTTCAATGTAATTTAATTTTCTTTTTCAATTTATTTTTCTTTCTCAATAAAGTGAGAACCAATCAGATTTGATAATTTAGTTTTAATCACATAATTTAATACTAGCTTTAAGTCTATTTATTACTTCTTAATCCTAGTGAAAATAACAAAAGTGAGTGATAAAAAAGAACAGAGGGGTTAGTTTTTATATTTTATAATTATGTTCATATTTTACTTAATAACATTTAATTATATTTCCTATAATTTAGAGTTTATGTTATAAAATTTATTATCATCCAAAATTTTATTTGACTTATAATCAAACATAGTAATTTTAAATAAATATAAAATCTACTTATATAACATTAGATATTAATTTATAGCATATGAATGTTGGGTAGTAAATTATTTTTTATTTCGTAATTGATTGTATTAAATTACTTTACACATTTGAAATTGAATTGAACTCTTTGTAATTCTAATTGTATAATTTTATGTTATAAATTATAATGGTTAACCAAAAAATCAAAATCAATGGATATGGTAAACCGAATGTAATGGATCAGATTGGTTAATGGTTAATGATTTGAAGAAACCACTCTTAATGTTATGATTAATTTTATTGCACCTGCACAGGTTAACCGGTCCATGCTCAACACTAAATGAGTAGGATAAAAGTTAGAATACAAAACTATGGTTTGAGAACATTTTCTATTTAAACGTGATTACACTATATGTCTTTAGGTTAGGAAGTCGGATTTTGGGGACTATAGGGCGGCTAGGATTTCGTAGGAAATAGGAGATCGAAAATTGCCTTGGTACTATAGTGTGGTTCAATTTTGCTGACTTTGGAGTTGATCTTCCAAGAGCAGGTTAAACTGCTCGATTGTTAGGTTGATGGTGGTAGTGGGGTTTTGAGGAATGGCTGGTGAGAAGGGTTCCCGGGCTGGAGGTTGTGAACCTGGAGGTAAGTGATTATTTTGTGGAGGTGAGGATGGCTTTATGCCTAAGCAATGATGGTTGAAAGTGCAGCAATGAGAGATTGAGCGATTTGTGTGGTGATGTTGGGAGTGATGTTTGGGATAACCATGGCGAGGGAGGCAGAGTTGAGGTAGTTGGACTGAGGAAGGAACTGCTGCATTCTTGGTTTTCTTGTTGGGAAGAGTTTCCATCTTTATTCTTACATTTTATTCTTATCATATACTCCCTTTGTTTTTTTTTAATCTTTCACTTTTGAGCAAAATCCAAATTCTATTTATTTATCACTTTTAGACTTTCAATGTAATTTAATTTTCTTTTTCACTTTATTTTTCTTTCTCAATAAAGTGAGAACCAATCAGATTTGATAATTTAGTTTTAATCACATAATTTAATACTAGCTTTAAGTCTATTTATTACTTCTTAATCCTAGTGAAAATAACAAAAGTGAGTGATAAAAAAGAACAGAGGGGTTAGTTTTTATATTTTATAATTATGTTCATATTTTACTTAATAACATTTAATTATATTTCCTATAATTTAGAGTTTATGTTATAAAATTTATTATCATCCAAAATTTTATTTGACTTATAATCAAACATAGTAATTTTAAATAAATATAAAATCTACTTATATAACATTAGATATTAATTTATAGCATATGAATGTTGGGTAGTAAATTATTTTTTATTTCGTAATTGATTGTATTAAATTACTTTACACATTTGAAATTGAATTGAACTCTTTGTAATTCTAATTGTATAATTTTATGTTATAAATTATAATGGTTAACCAAAAAATCAAAATCAATGGACATGGTAAACCGAATGTAATGGATCAGATTGGTTAATGGTTAATGATTTGAAGAAACCACTCTTAATGTTATGATTAATTTTATTGCACCTGCACAGGTTAACCGGTCCATGCTCAACACTAAATGAGTAGGATAAAAGTTAGAATACAAAACTATGGTTTGAGAACATTTTCTATTTAAACGTGATTACACTATATGTCTTTAGGTTAGGAAGTCGGATTTTGGGGACTATAGGGCGGCTAGGATTTCGTAGGAAATAGGAGATCGAAAATTGCCTTGGTACTATAGTGTGGTTCAATTTTGCTGACTTTGGAGTTGATCTTCCAAGAGCAGGTTAAACTGCTCGATTGTTAGGTTGATGGTGGTAGTGGGGTTTTGAGGAATGGCTGGTGAGAAGGGTTCCCGGGCTGGAGGTTGTGAACCTGGAGGTAAGTGATTATTTTGTGGAGGTGAGGATGGCTTTATGCCTAAGCAATGATGGTTGAAAGTGCAGCAATGATAGATTGAGCGATTTGTGTGGTGATGTTGGGAGTGATGTTTGGGATAACCATGGCGAGGGAGGCAGAGTTGAGGTAGTTGGACTGAGGAAGGAACTGCTGCATTCTAGATGGGACGGGGTTGTTTTCTTGGTTTTCTTGTTGGGAAGAGATTGGATTGATCTCTGAAAAAAGATCCATGTTCCACGCTTACCACACCAAATGATTACAAGTTTAATGAGAATACCTATTTCGAGGGTCAGCTGTAAAAGAAATAAAGGACTGGTGGATTTTCGACAAGGGAGTTTTCACTTACTGGCTGATCAGGTAGGAGGTCTTCTGGTTCTTGGGGCCCTCGTCTCGCATTCTCGATGGTAGGAGGATGGATCGGGCATTATGGATATTATCTGCTTTGGGCTGGAGCCCTCACGACTTTATTTATAGGGCGCTGCCGCAAAATGCATCTACAGGGAGAAGGTGTCCATGGCCTTATAAGGTCCACTTTCAGCTCATCTCCAGGCGATGTGAGATATGAGATAACGTGCATTATCAGACGATAAAGTTAGAATTCTTGTTATCAAAAGTGTGTTTTTCTCTAATAATGAAAATCCAGTCATCTTTTCATACATGTTTTTCCTCTTTTTATAGGTGTTGTTGATGTATTTTTTGGAGGCAGTGGGAGGAGGTTCCCATTATCTCAGGCGTTAACTCCTCTTCTCCGATTCTCGAGGAAAATGTGGTGGCAGGATAACTGCTTTGTCATCGTTGTGACCGTGCCTCTTGTTTCCAACCAAACTATGAGTAATACAAACAATCTAGTTGACTTGGGTTATTGGCTGGTGTGGGGAAATATGAGCTAAGTGAATTACCTAGCTCTATTGGAGATCTCCAATTCGAACTATGAGTTCGTTTATGTTATCATACTATATTCACCAGAATACCTATACGTGTAATCTTTTGCTCGAAATCATCAATTTTGACCTTGAAGAAAGTAATTTCGGTCTAATTTCGCTGATTGTAATGCATTTGAATGTGATGTAATAAACTTAGTTTAGGTGTCTTGGTACTGATTTATACCATATTTTTTTAGTGTCTATGGTATTGTTTGTAATTCGATGATGTGTACTTATTAAATCTGTCTTAACCTTCTATTCAAAGTGATTACATAATCCTTGTTTTTTTATAACTAAAAATGTTGTTTTTATTTCTCAAATGTAAATTTAACTGTTCATAATTGATAGATTGCTCGCTAACTGATCGGGTAAAAGGTCTTCAGGTGCTGGGGTCCTCATCTCGCATTCCCGATGGTGGGAGGATCTGATCGAGGAGGAGGTCCGATCGGGCTATATGGATATTGTCTGCTTTGGGCTTGGACCCTCATGGCTTTGTTTATGGGGTGCTGCCCCAAAATGCATCCACAGGAAGATGGTGTCCATGGCCTTATAAGATCTAATTTCAGATCATCTCCAGCTGATGTGCATAGAAGATAACATACGTTATTAATAATATTTGGTTTTAATGTTCTATCATTTTAGATTTATTGATCACCGTCATAGTTACGAACTAACATACAATTTGAACTTATGTTCTCATACATAATATGTGAATATAAATTTGTATCTAATTTACATCTCGCATATTACCAATCATTTTTTAAATATTAACAGTCAATTCAAAACAACACATTTAATGTAAATTTGATAATTGTATATTAAAAATAAATTTTTTATAGAAATTTCATTATCGAATATAAAATTTCTCAACACATAAAATTTTGAATAGTTTATTATAAATTTTGGATTTGAAGAATTTTCAATTGTCTCTAGTTTGAAGTGCAGAGGGAACTTCAACGAACATAATTTAAAAAAAGATTGTTTTGAGTTTATTAATAAATATTTTTGGGGATAGAAGAAGATAACATCTGAATTAATAAGAAAGAAGTTTTTAAGTGGCAAATGGAAATCTAGTTCAGATGGGGTCAAATTGACCATCCTCTATTTTGTGACCAACTTCCTTCTTTCGGATTTACAAACCAGGAGCTTATAGCTATTGTTGATAGTGAGCTATACAATGAATATCCCTGGGGGCGGGATGTGTTCAAAATGACAATCCAAAGCCTTAAGGAAAGTCTGCATAATCATCAATCAAAGTCCTACATGTTAAGAGGATGCCCCTTGGCCTTTCAAGTATGGTTTTACGAATGTTGCTCTGCAGTTGATCCGAGGTTTGCTCTGCATTGTGGAGAAAAGTATCCCAGAATATTAAGATGGAACTTTCATCATCATATGCATTTTTTGACTTTCCAACAATATTTATTCAATGAAGAGGTAATGACCTTTGACTTGTTATTTATCTCTTATGTTTTATGATTTATTTAAGTGGATTAAAATGTTTTTTGCATTAATGTGCATACCATATTATGTTTACCTCAGATACTTTAATCACATTGTATCTGATTGCGGACGCTAAAACTACAGTGTTGTAAATTCAATTCGACATATCGATCAAGATTTATTAAGATATATGAATGTATTTTGTATTACACTTTAAATTTAATGGAATGTATGAATTCATTGGATACTTAGTTTTTATTAAAACAATTTTGTTTGTTTTTTTTGGATGGTTCAAGTTTGTATGTATTTTTTTTAATTATGTGTGTTTATAAATTTCTTTGTTTTGTTATAGTTGAAGTTGCATAATATTTGGCCTACTGAGGAGGAGAGGGAACTATATAGCATGGACTTGTCTATTTTGAATATTGTTGGGAGAGTGGTATCTATCAAGGATGCAATGGATGATGAAGATACCCCCCACACTTCGAGACCCAAGTCCTTAACTATTTACCGAATTTAAAGATAGAGGATAAAATTAAACAAAAAGCATAAAAGACACAGATATGATGGAAGAGGTCCGATATTTATATGCAAGGCAGTTGGAATTCATAAAGGAGATCTTAATGATTAAAAAGGGTTTGAATCTTTAAAAGATGATTTCTCCAATAAAACGTGTGAATTTGAGAATTTCAAAGTTGATCTGAACAAAAAGTTATGTTCACTATCTCAAGTTGGTGCATCAGCTAATCCAAATGTGGCTGCAAACGATCCAACTGTCTCCACTCAGGTAACTATTATACTCGATACTGAACTTATTGTCAAGTATAGTTTGTTAAACTAATTATTGACATGTCAGAAGGCTTCTGGTCCTACTTCTAAAGCCATATCAGAGGCTTATCCATTTGACATCCCCTTTGAAGCTGCACTTGATATTGTAAATCTAACTGAATTTAATGCGTGGGTTGACGGAGGCATTAAATCTTCAATAAAAACTAGGTAAAATGATATACACTTTTGATTGGGATTTTGCATCTTTAGTTTCTTTATGGTAGTGCATTTGTAATATGTTTATATATATATATATATATATATATATATATATATATATAGGAGAGGGAAAAAAAGGGTTCATGATGACGAACATGAACCTTTGGAGGAACCTTTTGATTTCCACGTGTTAAAAGTTACAAAGAAGATATGGTGGCACACATTGGTGCATCCTGTAGGAACAGATCAAAAATTTGGTGAGTTTACTAAACCATTAGAAGTGAATTAAGCAATCTATTCAATTCCTTTATTATGTGTATACGAATTTACTTTAAAATTGTTCACACTGTATTCACTTAAACCTTATATATATAACTTATATTCACTTATTCATTTTAGCATATGGATGTGATCTTCTGTTATCTGAGGAAGAAGGGAAGGCTAGATAAGAGAATAAACAGCTCTTTCATGACAACTGACAACCTTTTTGATCAAGTAATACAATATGCTTATAAAAATTCAAGAGGGGACCCTAACAACACTCCATTTGTAAATCAAGGCCATAAGGTGGCCGAGTGCATTTTCTGCCAAATGATGCTATACAATAAGCCATGGATGAAAGTTAACCACATCTATTTTCCCATTGATGTGTTGAATGTCCACTGGATATTGGCCAAGCTGTATATAAAATTCCATATATAGTTGTACATATATACATAAACATATGTATGTGATTAGAAAGATAAATCAAAGGGATTTTACTGCTTGCGTTGAGTCTAGGAAGTGGATAGATAGGTATTCCTATAAGGGTACCTTATAGCTGTTTCTGAATAGTTTTGACCTGTTTAGGTCCACTTGAAATTAAAAGTTAGAGTGACCCTATTTGGATTTAAAAGTTAGAGTTGATTTTAACAACCCCGTTTGGGTTGTAGCCAACCCCGCTTGGGTCCGCTTGACCGGTCCATGTTATTTGATTGACCCCATTTGGGTCCACATTATTTGATTGACCCTGTTTGGGTCCATGTTATTTGTTTGACCCCATTTGGTTCCACCAATTTATCATATAATTTTATCCCTACAAGGGATCACCATTTAATATCTCCGGGTATCTTATTTGTACCTTCGGGTGCCACCATTATAATCAATAGTTTTGTACCTTCAGGTACTACCGTATAACTCAAAATCCACCTCTTTAGAATAGTGCAGGATTTATTGTCAAAGGTTAAGAAAAGTTTAATAAGACATGCAAATTCTTAATTGACTTCATACTATTCTACATATGAAATTTCTTTTATTGCACATATAACCCACATCTAAAAGAATGCCAAATAATATATGTATCTATACTGCTAGTATCATAAATACTTGCTAATTATTAAATTAATGATATATATATGTCCTTTATTTTTATATGTATAACAACATATGATTTATGAAGAAACTTATATTAAGGGTTATAAAAGTTATGCTATAATACCCATTGTTTTTAAAATATTTTTCCTATGATTATATATGTGTTTTCCTATGATTATATATGTGTTCATATTATTGCATATACACATTCTTTAATATGTATTTGTTATTTATGGTAATGATATACAAGTATTATGTTTAGTTGATAGGCTTATTTTATGATACATCTAATATGTTATAACATGAATAACTTATGGAATATAAAGTAAGCATGTGGTAATATTATAATCTCATGGTAATTGGAAGTGTTGATTTGTTATATAATTCTAATGTGTGTATATCCTAGACATACAAGAATAGAAGTAAGATAATTTCAACACTTATGAAGATTGTTTATGGAATTAATAATAGATAACTATACTTTTATGATTAAGCATTGATTAATAAAATAATCATATTATAAATAGTTCAATTTAAGTCCAAAGGAATTTGGAACTTGTATGATCATATATGATGACTGAAACGTCAATACAAATTCTTACAGTTGAACTTTATGATTTCTATAGGTGAATGTAAATGTTCAATTTCTTCCATTTCTTAAAATAAATCATTGTTATATTTGAGACATGTTATGTGCTTGTTGACGATCACTGTGAGTGGTCATTTATCATGATTTAGTTCCCTACTAAGCTTTATAGCTTAGCACGGGTGTTTCATCCATGCAGGTTGCAAGGCTAGGATTTTCTTATAGGATTGATATCTGTAGCAAGTTGGCCAACACAAGTCTTTAAAGATTATAAAGTATATAGTCTTCTTTTTGGTTCCTTTTTTGTATTTTGAGGGTTTTATGTTGTGTTGGAAATCTTGTAAAAGTACAGCTGTTTTATAAGATGTTAATCAATTGTTATATTTTGTAAAGAGACTCTAATGTATATTGTAAAGTCTTAATAGTTTAGCACTCTTATGGATTAAGTATGAATATCAGTTCTCTATATAGTTGGTATATGTTTATATTGCACAGTAAAACATGTGTAATGAGATGGATAAAGTGATATGTATAGATTATAAGATAAGGGTGCTACAAAAACCAAATGCACTAACGAGTCTTCGGATAATCCAACTTGAGTTCTTTTAAACTTGAACCAAGATTAGACATTTTCATAATATATTTCTTTTGCCTATATACCTTATAGATACGAGTTTTACTAAGATTGTGCTTGTTTTAGCCATTTCATTCTTAGCAAATCTCTTCTCAAGATCCTCAAGGAAAACCTTAGCTATTTCCACCTGATCGGATGTTGTGCCCCTAAAAGCTTCAAGAATGGCATGCTTAATTACCATAAGACTTATGCGATTAGTCCTTTCCCACTTTTCCATCTCCCTGTTTTGTTTAGAGGTACTCTTATCAGTGAGATTAGCAGGTTTAGGTTCCTTTAGCGCAAGGTATAGGTCTATAACTCTAAGAGTGATCAATAACCTCTCTTGTCATGTCTTCAAATATGTTCCAGTTAGCATAGAAATGGAGTTGATACTACCAGTAATATTAACAGCAGGAGCAAAAATAGAATTTAAAATAAAACATATAAAACAAACTTGCATAAGTATTAAAATAATACAAAACTTAATAATAAATTTAAATACAGTTAAACCCAATCTCAAGACATTTGACACTCCATTAATACTTTATCTTTAGATAAAATATTAACTTGTAAGTGATATCTTCATGTAGTAATTAAACACAAATAATAAAATAACATGTCAAATAATAATTCTTCCTTTGGGCTGATTTATTATTCACGTGTAAGACCAAATAATTATCACATGCTAATTGCCACAAATGTATATGTAATCATATTAAACATTAACTTTCCTTTAGACTAATCAATATTTAAGTAATTACATACACACAACCAATTATATATTTTGAAATAAATCAATTGATTTCTATAAATGTTACTTTGGCAACATATTGGTTCAATTAACCTATCTCAACATACACACACACACACACACACACACACACATACAAACATATATATAGCCATACTATAATTTAAATATAAATTTCAAAAAAATTAAAAAAATAAAATTAAGAATAAAATATCTTAATAACAAATTATTTCTATATTAAAAGAAACTTTATATATATATATAAACAAAAACCAACCAAAGCAATTGCAATTGAGCAATATCACTTAAATCATAAACATGCCCATCAAGCAAATAGCAGCAACATGATGCTCAATGTTTACGGTGAGATATCATCCAAAGCACAATTCCAAAAGTGATACCAATTGATTTTACCCAATATAAAATGAGAAAATAGAGGTTGTATAATTAATTCAAAAAAAAAAGAAATGGTAAAATTATTGCTACGAAACCAAAAACTCTACAACCTCAATCAAAGCTATAAAATGCCAAAAAACCATAAAGCATAAAGCCATAAAGCAAAATAAACAATTCATCCAAAATAAATAAATATTGCTGAATAGAAAACCTAAAGCCATAAAATACCAAAAAAACATAAAGCATAAAGCCATAAAGCCAAACAAACAATTTAAGCAAAATAAATAAATATTACTTAATAGGATTAATCAAAGCAACGATTTCTATAGACTATAATGAAATCGATGATGAATTCATGGTACCTACAAAACTCAAAATAAAATGAATTAAAAAACTACCATGCCCAAGTAAAATGTCGCAAATCCAAAAATAATGCCGTAACCCTCCTTATGCCATAAATCATCAATTCAATCAACCCAAAAATAATATATCAACAATACAAACTCAACGATTTAACATGAAATTTAGGCTCTGATACCAAATGTAAGAAACCCTAGAATTCATCTAGGAAATATTAATCATATTAAATCATCAAGAAAATAAAATATATAGCGGAAGCATACCTGAATTCATGATTTCAATTAAAATACCAAGATCTTTTAGCAAATGATCTTCCAAATTAATAGGTAAGGAGGAAAACTATGTTCTGTCGATGGGAATAAAAAGATAACTCCCTTATCCTATAATTTGAGGACCGTAACCTTTTAATATGAAAAAAGTTTTCCTTTATTTCTAATTTAGCCTATCGTAAAATTAGAAATTATAAAAGAGTATTTATACATTTAACCCATACTTATAATATTATTATTATGGCCCACTTTAATTTCTATTAAATTAGATCACTTTAATATTTAGACCAATTCTTTTAAATGATAATTATGATATATAATTATTATAATCTTTATATATATATAATGTATTTGTCCATAAATCCTAACATACTGTTGATCGATGATTGAAGGGAGGGAGTGGTTGCTAGGAGGCAATAGTGACTGGTGATGGCAACTGGAAAGTGGAGATTGAGTGAGAAAAAGTGAAGGGAGGCAATAGGGTTTACTGTTTAGGTATGCAATTAATTCAATGAAATTTAGGAGATGACAAATGAGGAAATTGAGTGAGGAAGAGTTGAAGGAGGACGACTATTTTGACTTAAAATGGTGTGTTTTGAACAAATATACAAAACAATGTCATTTTAAATAAACATCGGTCAATTCATTTATTTTTTGATTTTTTCCTTTCAAAATCAAATTGAATTGTATTAACAGAACTTGTTGGAATTTTAAAATCAAAATCGAATTGAAAAAAATGAATGAAATTAAATAAGTTGGTCGGTTTAGCTCGATTTTTCAATTTTAACCAAAGTTTTATTACCCCTATGATTATACATTCAAAAATGAAAATCTTATCTTTTTCACCTAAATGTCACCTGACTTAATAAGATTTTGTTTAGTTTTTAAATTAAACTTTGAGTTTATTTAATGTGTTATGTGGTCGTATTATTTGATGCAGATTCATTTTCATTTTTGTAATATTAAAACACAATGACAATTACAATTGGGATTAAATTCATCCATGATTATTAGACTTATACTCACATAATGGGCTGATAACAACAAAAAAAACTTTGTAATAAAAAATATCTCAACTCTAGAAATTTATTTTTAAAAGTCATTATAATCAAAATCAACCATTAATCTTGATGAAAATTCCAACTGACACTCTAACTTAGCATGAATTATCCAAGAAAAGAACACTTCATTGTGAACATAAAAAAAGCCACATTGGATATAATTGTCAAAAATTTCAATTTTTATGAATAGTGCTTTCTGGGCTGTGAATTATATTGCTGGAATGGCATCAGTTGTGATCATATCAATTTTAATGCACTAGATTCTATAAGAACTATGGAGTAAAACATGCTCGGGTAAGAGAAATACTAGGATGGATGATCTTCTATGAAGTTTCTAACTTGCATCATATGTGTTATACTATTCAAAAATACGAATTAAATTGAGTCCAATGATATAATTTGAGATGAAATTGAGGTCGGATAAGCCCTTAAAATAGACAACGAAGAATTTTCCAAGAATATAATAAGGTTGATCACAAGTTTGACCAAGTTTGAAAATATTTCACATACCTTTAAAAATTATTCCGATTGTATAAACCTATTAGAAGTAGCCTAAATAAATTTCTAGAACTGAAAAATACTTTTTCTGACCACTTTGAATTTTTGAATTTTGGATCGGTAAAATTGGCCTCTATGCTTAAAAAAATGCTAAAGACCTTTGAAAAATTATTTGAACACATGGATTCACTAAAAATATTATGAAGGATTATTTTATGAAAAAAATCAAATTTGTGGTGATTTTAAAAATCAATTTTTTAGACTGATCGAAAATATTTTGCTACCTTGAAACATATTGAAAGAACTCCGATTAACCCAAAATTTTAAAAACATCTTAGTTATAATATTTAGGAATTTTTAAAATAATTTTGGTGAAAATTAAAATAATAATGGATGAGCCAATGAGAATTTGACAAGTGGCACAACTATATCCACATAAAGTGATTTGATTTATCCACCCTTTAATTCACGGATCTTGGAATTGATGTTTAGGTAGAATATTCAACCATAATTGAAAAGCTTTGGATAAAAATCGAACTACAAAGCATCTCTCCCTCTTCTCCTAAAATATAACCCAAAACTTAGTGAAATTCCACTATTTTCACTTAATTCAAGCTCTCCCACTATAATTTTTCATGCTTTATCTATTGAAATCACTTTTATCATCCCTTAGAAGCCCCAAAATCAAGAAAATTTAGATTTAAAATTGAAAAAGTGCTTGGAATTATGATGAGAAAGGTTCGGAGCAAATTTCAAGTAAGTTAAATTAGTGATATCTTAATAGTTTTAATAGATTTTTAGGTAGATTTTGATATAAAAATTTATATTTTAGGTTGAATTTGAATTATGGATAAAGAAAATTGAAGAATGAATCATGGAAGAATTCGGCCAAGGTGGAGTTTATGGAAATTCAAGTTGAATCAAAGGAGAAATGAAAAGAAAAGATGAAAAAGTAGGACAAATCATGGATAGAGCTTGGAAAATAAGTAAGTGGATACCTAAACTAATTAATTTCATGTAAATCTTAATTAAGTGTTTTAGGGTTGTTGATGCTTGAATATTAAAGAAATGAATTAGCATGAGAAATTATTTGAAAGAATGAATAAAAGTGTGAAATTAGTTTAAAACCCTATTGTGTCTCTTAGAGAAAAATTGTTAAATGTGAACTATAATTCAAATTAATGGAAAATTAGTGAAATGAGATGATAAATAATAGAATATATGAAGTTAATTGCATGAAAATAAGGTTAGGGATAATACATTAGTTATATAACCTATTATGTCCCTTAAGGATTAATTAAGTAATGTTAGTATTTATTCAAATTAATTTTATTATGTAAATAAATGATAAAAGTGAGACATGTGATGTTAAGAGTATGAAAACATGATTAGGAATGGTATATGAGTTATGGAGCCTATTATGTAAGTGAATGAAATTAAAGTTAGATAAATAAATTAATTGATTTAGGGTTAGAATAGTGTTTAATGTGCATAAAAATATGGTAGAAATGTATTTGATGAATTTAACAAATTTATATGCACATAACCTAATAATGACCAAATAGTAAAATATAGGAATGTAAAAGAATAAATGATGAAAATGATAAAAAAATTAAGATACCTTGATAAATTGATGAAGTAAAATGAATTGAATGATAATTGGTGAAGAAACCAACCAAAAATAGATAGAACTTTAAGTGGTTGAATGGTAACCTTAAGTTTACAAGTGATACTTTGATGATTAATTAAATATTTAGGCATGTTTAATGGACATTATAATGATGAATAAACCTAATATGAATGATTAAAACATTAAATTATAATTGTACATAATATTGACAAAGTGGACATAATGATGTTCATATGTGCACTAAATTGATATTAATCGAATTTGGTTGTGTATCATCATATCAAAGCTTAAAATGATCATGGAAATATTTAAAGAATGATAATGTATATGAAAACATGATGGCTACATGTGAACTTGTCATGGTCAAATGGTACTTAATGTGGAAATGGCATATTTTAACCTTATTGGGATGATATTTTACATGTTTACCATGAATAAGTAAGTGATAAGCATAAATGAATATGAATTAAGTAAATAAGAATTGTGGCATAATATGAAATGTATGAAAAATTTAAGTGAAAATATGACATAAAATGAATAAATACATTTTCCTTTAGTGTACAGTGGGTAATCCATATTTTCAGATATAATGGCTAGCCATAAGGATTAATACCACGGTAGAATATTAAGTTAATTTGGATTGATGCATATATTAGATTCACTGTTGATTAGTTGATCACCCTAAGTGATCCCTCAATACACATTAGATTCACAATTAAGGAGTTGATCACCCCAAGTGATCCTTCAACACATATCAAAATCACAGTTGAAGAGTTAATCACCCCAAGTGATCCTTCAATATATTATGGAGGAGTTGGTCACTCCATAGGGCCCTCTAGTTAATTTAGGACCACTAGAGTCCTCGTCCCGCATATCAGGTTCGAGAATTTTTCATTGGGCACTATTGGGGGTAAAAATATAATTTTACAAGAAAATAAGGACTAATGGAAAATTAGGCATAAAAAGGTGAATAAGGTGAAAAATATAATTAAGCGATTAATAAGGGTAATTATGTAATTATGCAAGAAATCAAGAGTAGAAGTGGGAATTTACCTTTAAAATGTGGTTATAAGGAATAAAATGGTCAAAAGGGTAAAAATATAATAAATTAAAAGTTTCAGGAATCAAATAGTAATTTAACACTACATAGGAAAAATATGAGAACTAAAATGTAAATTTTGGGACCAAAATGGAATAAATACTAAAAGAGAGCAAAAGAGAATAAATAATGAGTAAGTAACCAAATATGTGTTAAAAAATGTCTAGGGATTAAGTTGTTATTTTCACCCCAAGTGGGGAAATAAGAGAGAAAGGATATAAACAAGTAATAATAAGGATTAAATAATAAGTTTGAAGAGTTAAAGGATAAATTCTAAGGTAAATTTTAATATTAAATAATAAAGGTTAAAAAAGATGGAAATATATGAAAATAAAATTAGTAGGCACTAAATAGAAATTTACTATACATAGGAAAGTGCTAATGATTAAACAAAGTTTGAGGAGTTTAGATGACAAAAAGTGTAAGGACCCAATCATGACCCTAATCAGATTGTTGTTAATTAATGAGGATCATCGTTAATTAAGGCAAAATTTGATTATTTTCTAATTATCAAGGTTAAGTCCTAAAAGGGGTATTTTGGTAATTTCATCATGTAAGTATATGAGTCAAGTTAAATTATAATTAAAGAAAAGGATATAATTGAAGTGAATTAGAAAGTCTTGGGGTGTATAGTGGGAATTTCCCTTGGTGAGATATTTATCCCACCATAAATTAGGGTTTTTGGGAGAGATGGAGATTGGCATTTTAAAGGATCTCTCTCTCTTTCTCTCTCTCTCTCTCTATGGTTATGATTTGGAGATAAAGCTTAGGGTTTTGTTGTTTAAGCATCATGAAGGAGAAGGAGGGAGTCATGAGCAAATAAGTTGGATGAAGGAAGATTTGAAGCTTCAATGTCAGGTACAGGAAAATTGTTTATGAGTGGTTACTATGCATGTTTTTCCCTTACTTGCTATATATGTGTTCTTAGTTGAGATTAAGGATTCAAAATAGCAAATAAGATTAGTTTTAATGATTGAAAACTTAGATGATCATTTAAGGAAGTTGGGATGTGAGATCCAGGGTTTAAAAGTTATGCTATGCTTAATCGGGGTTTCAGGGTTTCTTGTCATCCTCCAATGCATGGCCACTTGGCCATTTTCTTCATAGGATACATGGCCACTCATTTTTTTTCCTTTGAGAATGAGTGGCCACTCATTATTTTGTTCTTGAGAATGCATGGCCACTTGTCTTGTATTTCTTCCCTATGCACGACCACTCATTGTTTTGCCTTTGAGAATGAGTGGCCACTCATTATTTTGTTCTTGAGAATGCACGACCACTTGTCTTGTATTTCTTCCCCATACACGGCCACTCATTGTTTTGCCTTTGAGAATGAGTGGCCACTCATTATTTTGTTCTTGAGAATGCATGGCCACTTGTCTTGTATTTCTTTCTCATGCACGACCACTCATTATTTTCCCTTTTAGAATGCACAACCACTTATTGTTTTGCTTTTGAGAATGCATGACCAAGCATGGATTTCCTTAATGTTATGCATAGCCACTCGCCCATTTTCTTCGTGGAAGTGCACGACCACTTATGGCCTTTCCTCTTCTCATGCATGGCCATGTTAGAGAGTATGCCCTAGAGCCCATGTAATAGGGATGTTTTTCATATGTATGAAATTTATATTCTTAATAAAAGGCATCATTCATTTATTAATGCTATGTTTGAATACATGAGTTTGTAAATCTTAAATTAATAAATGAAGTCCTAGATATTATAAACACAGTGCAAAGGCAATCATGAAGGTGTTCATAATGTGAGATGTCTATTGCATACAAATGTGTTAATATCTAAATATCCCTAGTCATAGAATTAACAAGATAGGACATTGTTAATTTGGACAGACCAACACATATTATGCTTCTTGAATGGTTCAAGCAGTGGTTCTCATAACTGTGATTATGGAAGATAATCAAAGGTAACATGTGGATGCTTGTTAGAAGTACAAGTTCATTGGAGACCTGCAAAGAGAATCCTCACATGGATATTAAATCTATGTCAGTGAGGAATCTCTTCATAGCGGTTGTGCAAGTATCCTTAGACTTGAGATCACCAAAGTTATCTTAAGTAGCAAGTGGTATACTTTGACTCCATAACTGATTACTTCCAATTGGAAGTGAACATAGTTAGGAGATTGGGTATATCATGACCTACTTGAAGATAGTTGAGTGATTGACAAAGGATTCACCATCCCAGATTTAACAAGGGAAGTTATCTCGCATGATTCTATAATTGCCTTGTTCAGAGAATCTCTGGCCAGAGTAATATGCCGAGATGGATGGAGATCCATGAAGGGCATTTTAGGAACAATGGTTAAATTAATAGAACATACATAATTAGATTTATATGAGTTGACAGAAATCCATACTCAGAATCTAATTGAGATAAGAGTGGTGAAAGGAGTAATTGCACGGTAACTGTTTCTATGGAAGGGTACAGTCAAACCACATGACTTTCCTGACATTTGGGTAGTCATGATGCCTAGCTAGAGGCCAATCATGACTTATATAATGATGTATCAAAAGTATCAATAGGGATTGATAAGATGATTTAAAGGAGTTTAAATCATGTGAGTTTTGAATAGAACTCACAATTACTTATTATACTGCCAACATGGACAGGAACCCAATAGGTCACACACATATAGAGAAAAGGGTAAAATGGTAAAATGATAAGAATAATAATATTTGATATTATTATAAAGGTAGAGAAGAGAATATGATAATAATTAATTAAAGAGTTTAATTAATTATGATCAAATAAAATTGTCCGCGGAACTTTTGAGAAATGTTCTGCAAAATTGGACCTAATTGAAATAATATATTTCATGATTAATTATTATTGTCTTATAAGTGTTTTAGGACTACTATAAGTGTTATAGGACTGGTATAATAATTAATAAGTCCATTGGAGAAATTATTAAGGGCCAGAGGAATGAAGCAGTTAGCGGAAGCCCTTCTGTAAGGGCCACACGCCTACCTCAGAAAAGAAGGCCTTAATGGTCTATTTAATGGACCAAATTAATTTATATATGTCACATAAGTGTTATGAAACCCACATATTTAATTTGGTTGGATTTGGAATCCATTTGGGTATTTAAATCCAATTAGTTGCACAAAGGGCCTAGTTTGTGAGTTTTGTGCATAGACTTTTATGAACAGGTTTAAATTGGATTTAATTAAGCCCAAATGATTATAATTAATTCCAGAGGCCCAATTAATAATTCTCCAGAAATTTTAAAGAGCCCAATCTCATTAAGGAGTTGGTATTTTAACTTAACTATAAAAGGCCAACTAATGAGAATTAGGGTTAAGTGATTAAAACAAAAAGAAAGTCTTTTTCTCTTAATCTCTCTCTCCCTTTTGCGCCAACTCCTAAGCTAGCTCTTGGGAATTTCGGCTAGCCCCAGTTAAACACCAATTTGTTGGTTCAATTTACCCCTCTCTAATGTGGATTACTCATTGAAGGTGTTCGATTTTGGACACCGTGGTTTGCGACAACCTGGTGCGAAGTAAAATCAATTGTTCAACAAAAATCAAAGGTGATTTTTCTTATTCTCATATAGTTATATTGTGTACTCATGGCATGATCAGATCTAATGGTTAAAAAATTTTATAATTCTGCTCATGTATGTGATGCATGTAATCGTTAAAATCCAACAGGCCACTTGTATACTCTAATTTTTAATGGTTCTTCTCCACCCTAAGAGCACAATATTGTATAGCCATGTTTATAAATATAGTGATATAATAAGGAGGAATTAAGCTAGTAATGGGAAAGGTTGATGATGGTTGGGCATACAAGGGATGAATGGTATGTTAATTGATTACCCATGAAATGTTATAATTCTAAAAGTCTTTTAATGCTAAGATTTAAAGTAAATATATAGTTTAGAAATGTGTGACTACATAAAGGTCTATTAACTAAATTTGAGTGCTAAGAATGTACAACTGGTGCCATTCGGACACATAACTAACAAGAGTAAGAGACAATATAATAAGCATATGACTAAGGAAAGTAAGAAGTAACCTAATGATTCTAACATGTATATGCTATTTAATGTATCCTATGAAATTGGTATCGATGCGAACTCAAACAAAGTAACTGGCTTTGCCCAAGTACCATATATATATCAATGTTTCTTTACAATGGCAAGAGATTACCATGTTATGATCTAGTATCATTAAGAAGATAGTTATAATGTACATGACTAAGTTAAAAGAGATGGAATATTTATTGACACTTAAAGGTGGAACTATAAAAGTTTAGTTATGCTTTAAGCCATAATAGGAATTTAATGATGAGCTTTGATGTAAGAAAACCTACTTATTTAAATGCCCAATGACATAATATGAAAATCGCAAGTCTGCAAGTAGTGTACTAACGATTAAGATGAAATAACCTCACACAACTTACCTAAGTATAAAATGTTATAAGATGAAAAATACAAGTAGGATGATTGAAGTATATACGCCTATGTTAAAGTATATCCCTTGTGGTTTCTTATTTGGTAAATCATGAAAGTGAATCAAGGGATCAAATATGAACAAGTGGTTACCTTAAGCTGTAAGAGAACCTACTTATTTTATTATATGGATCATAAAAGCTTGAGTGTTGCTATGTATATATATGTATTTATGCCTTAATGTGAATAAGTGTAAGAATAGGGAAACTATTCATAGCAAGAAGCAACAAGGTATGTCATCAAGAACTATCCATGAATTATGTAAGTTCTATATATTTTATAGTTGATATGAGCATGCTATGATGAGTAGCTTATCTTAATATTTGAACAAGTAATAAAAGCATGTATTTCTATGATTTAAACTACATAAATATATGTATATGTGTATGTGTATGTGGTCACGCTCAATGCTAATTACGAAACATTACATGTTATTATTGTTTGCATAAACATGCAACTATATGATTATATGATAGCATCCATGTGTATTGGAGCCTAGAGCTCAATACTGAAGTATGATAGGAATAATGTGCATTCTTATATGAATGATGGTTTTAAGCAGGGATGATATATTAAGTAAAGAAATATATGTTAAATTGAAATATGCTTAAGAATAGTAAAGCCTGTGGGTCTTAGTTCAGTTGTGGATTAGATAGGCATGCCTAAAGGGATAAAGTCGCAGCTGCCATAGTTGACCCCATTTGGGTCTTATTCCTTAATGGAACCATTGTTCAGCCCTTTTAGGTCCATAGCTTGTTCCTTGCTAGAACCATTGTTTGACCCCATTTAAGTCCATTGTTTGATATCTTTGGATATCCATAGTTTGATACCCTCGGGTATCCATTGCTCCGGTTATCCACCCCTTTTGAACTAGTACTTAGGCAAGCTATTAAAGATGATAAAATGCACAAAAGATAAAGTAAACTATGCATTAATTCCTTCACTTATGTAAGGCAAGCACAATGAATAGCCAATATTGTATTGTTATTTTAAATTCTCTTTGACTATGAAACTGTCTCCATTGAATGAAATGCTATGTTCATTATGATATGATTTCAATATCTCACATCTATTATGATGAAGTTTCCTGTGTGAGTACCGGTGCGAGTTAGTTCCACCAATGGGCTCCACGGTGAATAGTTATACCATTTGAGCCACTAGCTTATAAGATTATATTAAAAGTTATATGAACTATAGTATACATAAAGATCTTCATTTATATTGAAATTATAGCATGTTGCATATGGTATAAGGACTTGGTCTATTAATCATGATATGTAGTACCTATTCATTGGAATGGCATGTAAACTCGTTAGTATGTATGTGAATATTTCACATGTATATGCATATGTATGATTCTAATATAAACCCAACTTGAATTGAGAATTGTATAAAGATATATGAAGAAATCATGTCTAACAATGACTCTATGGTTTCTACATGGCATAAGCTCTCCCGTGTGAATGGATTTAATGTAGATTTCATAACTTATGTAACAATATGATTAATGCATTAAGTTAAAGTTTTATGCTTTGAACAATCTGGATGTCTAAATTCTGAAGTAGTAAGGACTAGGAAAGTTATGAATCAAGCTAGTTTAACTTAAAGAGAAGAAGTATGATGATGTTAGTAAATTGACAAGTTTCGAAATAAGATAAGTTACAGAATGCTCTAGACATAAGTAATTATGGTATTCTTAATAAGTTTGGGAACTTCTCTAAAATGTTCATTGTGAAATAGACAATGCAATAGACTCATATGTTATTCTGTGTTATATAGAAAGTTGTATATATGATAAGATGGATTATAAAAATAAGTTATCTATAGATTTTTGTTCCCTACTAAGCTTTATAGCTTAGTACGGGTTTGTTTATCCATATAGGTTCAAGTTCAGCTCCAAAGGATCGAGCAAGATGCAGTTGCCTTGAGGATTTCAGGATTCTTGAAGGCCATTTATGTCATGATTATTTATCTATAAGCTTTATTATTTATTTTTGGCATGTAATTGGCGTGTCTTATTATTATTATTATTATTATTATTATTATTGCCTGGTCTTTACTAGGTTTAAGATGATGATGATTGATAATTATCCATGGTTAGTGGATTAGGGTGTTACACAAAGGACATAAATAAAATAAAAGGATAAGTTGGCAATATAATTAAAAAATTATGTGATGGAATATATTTGTTCCATATTCTATTGGAGATGGGATTGTTGTCTTGCATTTTAAATCTATTCAAAAACTTAATAATATATTTATTTTCTGAAATAAATATCATATGATTGCACAATTTCAATTCTAAGAAAATAGTGCATTAATTCTAAATCTATCATTTCAAATTTAGCCATCATATTTTTCTTAAAGCTTTCAACCATCATGAAATCATTTCTAGTGCAAATCAAATCATTAACATAGTGACATACTACAAGTAATTTTTCATTACTTTTAAATCTTATGCATAGTGTGTGTTCATGAAGGCATTTTTCAAAGCATTCTTTAGTGAAATAAGCATCAATATGGTTATACCAAGCTTTTAGTGCTTGTTTTAGCCCATATAATGCTTTTTTTTTTAATTTATATACCTTCCTTTCACTACCTTGCTTCATATCTAGGAGGTTGATCCATGTATACTTTTTCTTGTAATTCTTTATGCAGAAATGTTGATTTGAAATCTAATTAAATAACTAAACATTAATTTGGAGAAGCTATTGAAATAATAACTAACCTTGCAACTGAAGCAAAAATTTCATTACAATCTACACCAAACTCCTACTTGTATCCTTTTGTGACAAGTTAGGCTTTTTACTTGTCAACTTCACCATTTTTTATAGGCTTTGTTTTAAAAACCCATTTCACGCCAATGGATTTTTGCCATTTGGAAGATCTAGTAGCTCTCAAGTGTTTTATTTTCAATTGATTTGATCTTTTCATTTATGGCTTTTTGACAATTTGGTTCTTTAATGGCATTATGAAATAAGAGTGGATCACAATTCACAAACAAAATAAGGTTAGCTATTTGTTCATTATTAGGTAATATATCTTCTCTTACATAATCCGTCATCCAAGTGAGTTATTTTCTCAATTATGGTTCATAGATGGCAGAGTCATTAATAGTCTAAAATTTCACTTAAGGGATGTAATTGATGATTAATCTCATTAACTATATCCGAAGGTGGATCTTGAGCTAAAGTCTTAACATTTTCTTTAACTTTATAAATAAAGAATTTATTGTTGTTTTATACCCTCTTTGGTCCATTCCCATGTAGCTTTATCATCAAAGATGACATCTTTACTAACAACGATCTTTTTGGTGAGTAGGTTGAACAAATTATAAGGTTTGGATGCCTCACTTACACCTAGGAAGACATATTCTTTTACCCTTGTCATCCAAATTTTTTCTTATTTCATCGAGGATGTGTGCATAAGCAACACAATAAAAAAATTCTAAGATGATCTACAGCTAGTTTACAACCACTCCATGCATTCTCTGATGTCTTATTTTTGACTAAAAAGGTGGGACTTTGATTCAAGACACGAATGCTCTAGTTTACTACCTCTGGCCAAAAAGCTTTTTGAATGTTTCCCTTTTTTAGTAGGCCCCTCACCTGTTGAGAATGGTATGATTCTTCTATTTCGATACATCTTTTATACAGCTATAACTTCTCTTTGTATGCTCTATTCAGTGCAAAATATCTCAAAATCTTTTGAATAGAGTTCCCCTGCATGATCTATTCAAAGAGGTTTGATAGATCTTTTTGCCTCCCATTCAACTTGTGTTTTGAAAATTTTAAATGCATTAGAAGCCTTAAATTTTTTCTACAAAATTTAAACCTAAGTTTTCCAACTGTAGTCATCTATAAAAATAATTAAGTATCTTTTACCCCTATATGAAGCTAGAGTAATTAGGCTATCAATGTTGGAGTGATAAGGTTAAGCACATTATTTTCCCTCTATAACTTTCTTTATGGAAATTGAGACTGGCGTTGTTTGCTAACGATGCATTCTTCACACATTTCATATGAAGTAATAACTTTAAAATGGCTTATGACCAGAGTCTAGCAAATGTACTGGATCAATTAGTAATATAGGAAAATATAAATTAAGATTCTAAATATCATACCCAAGAGAACATGGATTGCTAAGAATAATATTTATGTGTGAATAAAATAAATCTAAGATTATTTCGTAATTTTTTTAATTTAAAGGCAAGAACTAAACAAAAATTACAATGAAACAAAATAAAAACTAAAATTAAACTAACATGAATTAAAAACCAAGCAATAACTAAAATTGTCTCGCTAAAGGAACTATCTACCTCAATTTTCATTGTAATGACTCAATTAAAAGTAACACAAGTCATTATGGAAAAACCAGTAATAAAGTTAGATATCTTTGCAAGAATATCATTCTAAGTATTAAACTCCTAGACAAATCTAACATTTAGCATAAAAATCCAATTTTAAACTCCTAGACATCCATCAAACTCTTTTGCAAGCAAACATAACTTTAACCTATTATTAGCTCAACTTTTCTTAGTATTAATCCACTCTAACCAACACATAATTATACCTTGCTCAAAATATAATCATGCATTAACACTAATTAATTAATCCAAGAGCATGCATACCAATAGTCATGCAGAAGTTAATCATCAAATATTAACCAAATAAATTAATAATCAATCTCAATATAACCAAAGATAAGATTTTATTTAAAACTAAGAAATAATCAAATTAAAGCTCAAAATAAAGTCATTATGATGAAAAAAAATAAAGGTTCAAGTATCCATTAGCAAAAGAAGCAAAGCTACTTACTAAACATGATGAAAATAAAATAACAATTAAAGTGAAAAGATGCAATACTTATGAAGTTCCAAACTTTATTCTTGATGACTTCAATAGAAAGCTTGAGTCTTTTAAGAGAATTACAGACTAAGAAAATAAGAAAACTAATCTAAAGACTAAGCTAAAACTACTATACAATTAATTAAAGAAAACTAAAACTAAAAACTAAGAAAATTGTAATTTTAGATTGCTTCTCTCCTCTCATTCCTTTGCTTTGGTGCCCTTTTATAGATGAATTATGCTTCCAAAAGAAGAATTTTTACTGCCTTGTTATTTACTTTTCCAAAGCTGAATTGGAGTTTTGGTTGATTTAAAAGTCTTTTGTCGACAGAACAATGAAAAGACTCGGAAGAGTGCTTTTTATGCTCGGGTAAGCACTTATTATGCTCAGGTGAGCACTTATTATGCTCGAGTGAGCATGTTTACTCTGGACTTCATGATTTCTTTTAAAGCCAACATTCTCCAAATTATAACTATGCCCCAAATCTTCTCTTTTCTTCAATTAAATCCTTCTTCCTTTCTATTAAAACCTGAAAAATACCAAAACTTACAATTAAACCAATAAATACATAAATTAACTAATTAAACATAAAATTAACCAGATTAAAATCAAATTAACTAATTTAAACATCTAAAAACACACTAAAAACATAGTTTAATTCTCAATTATCAGCTTATCACCATATTCTTTTGATGAAAAGTTTGTAAGCTACAAAAATTCAAATGGCCAAAGGAAAAATGCCATAGCCCTGAAGAATCATATACTTTAGCCTTCAAACAAGTTTGAACACTATTGAATTCTAATGGAAATAATATATTTGAACTCATTTGAATAATCACTATTGCTCTTTTAAAAGATCATATATCTTACAAACTTCGTTTTGAATAGTTATATTATAACCTTTTTTCTTGCAATTGACCAGCACTTAACAAATTACTTTTCAAATTAGGAACATAAATAATTTTAGAAATTATTTCAACAAATGCATTTCTAGTTTGGATTTTGACGTTCCCTTTTCCCATAACCTTTACTTTAGAATTATCCCTAAAACTTATAGTAATGTGAAAATTTTCTAAAAGATAAATTTTCTAAAAGAAAACTTATAGTTTGGATTTATCTCAAGATAAATGAAAAAATGGACTTACTACCACTCATACCATTGCTGCAATCAGTGTCCACATACCAAACTTCTGAGTCATGCTTTATCTCCCTTTCATTAATAGCCATTAGTAATGTTTCTACTTTTTCCTTTTGTTCAACAAAATTTAATCTCAACTTTTCTTTATCTTGAGATAACCTGGTACGACATTTAGATCGAGGATACCTATATTAATAAAATATGTAACACTCCACTTTAGATTTGTTAAATTGTTGATCTTATCTTTTTCCTCTACATTGAGGTTTGGAAGAATGATATTGATTTTATCTTCATCCATTTTTATCACTTGGACCTCTTCCTATTCGGCCTCGATCCATTCATTAACCAAATGATGAAAAATGATCAGTTATATAAGCTTTTAATACCTGTTCAATTATTTTCTATTCATGAACTAATAGAGAATCTTGCAACTCACCAAAAGAAAGACTATCAAGGTCTTTTAATTCTTCAATGGCGCATACCATATAGTTAAATTATAGCATTATTGGCCATTAGATTTTCTTAATAACAACCACATTCTCCATATTCTCACTAGGAGTTCATATTTTGTTTACAAATGACATTATTTTTGTGAAAAAAATCACAAACTAATTCACCTAGTTTTATTTGTAATGTTTGAATTTCGATAGTAAAGCTTGAAGTTATTGTCTCTATGTTTTCTTTAACCTTGATACTTTTTTTTTGTGGAATCCCAATTTTGCTTAGAAGTGTCTTTGGTAAGAATGTTTTCAAAAATTGAGCGATCAATTACCTGAAATAATAATTCTTTGATTTGATATTCTTTAATTTCACAGCTTTAAATTTTATTCTCTACACATATGACACTATTATATGCTGAAGTGGATCGACAATCATTGGGATAGCCTGCCCAGTCACTATCAAAAAAACACTGGAGAGTGAAAGAAATGGTATTGGACAAAAATAAACCCATGGATAAAGTGCCTTTTAAATATCATCAAAGGCACTTAGCCATTGTTTATTGTTCCTAAGTTGGAGAGTTCATACATTAGGATAAATTATTGATAGAAAATGTCATATTAGGCCTTGTTAAGGTGATATATTAAAGTACACCAATCACACGCCGATACTCTTCAATTGAAGCTAATGCAATGCCATTACATATAAAAAAAGGGAGGACTATAAGCCATCAGTGTTACACAAAACTTGCCATTAACATGTTGGTTTGAATGAGCAAATCACCAATATATTTTGTTTATGACAAGTGCAAACATGTAGCCAAAAATTGCACCTCTATACCTAAAAAATAATGAATTATGCCAAGATCACGAATAGGAAAAAGTTGTTTCATTTTTGTCAAAAAGGATTCCAAATAAGAGGTATTCAAACAAGCAAACAAGATTTCATCAACATAAATGAGAATATAAAATTTGACAGTACCCAATCTATAAATAAATAAAGAATAATAAATTTTAAAAGCCTTTAAACCAAGATTATAAAGAAAAGTGCTTAGCCACTATAAGTAAGCTTGTGGAGCTTTCTTGAGACCATATAAAGACTTGTGTAGTTTGAAGAAATAATGAATATGATGAGTATTTTGAAAACCCATTTGTTGAGCCATATAAATTTCTTCATAAAAAATCCATAAAGAAAGGCATTAGAGATATCTAATTAACGAATGAGCTATTTAAAAATGTTAGCAATAGACAACACCATTCAAATGGTGGTAGTTTTAACTACAGGGACTAAAGGTCTCATTAGCATCAATTCCATATAGCTGGGAATAACCTTTAATAGCTAAACATAATTTGTAGAGCTCAACATCACCATCAATTTTTTTTTATTCTAAACACCTATTTGTTGCCAATGATGCTTTAGTTGGAAGGTCTAGGAACCGAAGACCAAATATGATTTTGAAGTAATGTATTTGCCTTAGATTGCATAGCCTCATACCACTTGATAAAATATTTTTCTTAGTTGTATATGGTAGTTTCAAGAGTAAAGTAATCAAGATTTATTGTAGCTAAAAAAATTTGTCTTTTGGACATGGTGGAAGGGGAAAGTTGTACGTTATGGCTTCGAATAAGGGTAGCTTATAGGGATAGAAGCGGATAATTTATGGATAAGGTATTATTTACGATATCTAAGACAAGTGATAAACCTAAAGAAGTGGAAGAGGAAGACAAAATCATATTAGATTTAATTGAATTTATGGAATTTGAAAGAGGACTAGAAGATGAGAAATAAGATTGAAAAATCAAAGAAATATTTTTTAGGATGTGAGATGAAGAGATAGGAGATTTTGAATATGATGGAATTTGAAATTTGGAATTTGATTTAAAGGATGAAAAATCTAATTAGGATTGCAAAAGAGTATTTTACGGGATTAGGGAAAAAAGAATAACATGAATTAAAATGGAAATGATAGGAGATGTAGTTTAGTTGGAGAAGATGGGTAAGAAATATTTATAGAAATAATTAATAAAATTTAAATTTAAAAAAATAAAAAGATAATATAGTCGAAGATTCATACAAAACAAAAGTAGATGGAGTAGTGATAAATACATGTAACTAAAGAGAGGAAAAAGAAATTGACATGGATTGGGACTCTAATTTAGATAAATGACATAAGAAATATTTAGGATTAAACTACATATGATGAGCTAAATAGACTCTGTCCAAATCCAAATCTAGAAAATGATTCCCACAGTGAGTTGGATTGGGGCCCAGATATACACAGGCCTTGGTTGGGGAGGATCAATGTTTGATGCTTAGGTTTTCAAAGAAGGACGACTTAAGCCATTAATAAACCTAGTTAAATTTTGATAATTTAGGAGGGGAGTGAATTGGTTTTTCCATGCTAGCAAATTGGTGGAAGTAAGTTTAACAGAAAATGAACGAGAAGAAGATGATGATGAAATGATACGGGAAGCTGGAACAATTTCAAAAGTCATTTTGTGTGGAAAAGAAGTTGAAGTTCTAATACCATGTAAAGGTAATTGTAAATCAATTTTTATATTATATTTTCTAAAGTAATAAAATAGATATAGATTATATACTTAAACAAAATAAATGAATATAAGCTAATTGAATACACTTAATAAGGAGCAAATAGGACTAAGATACAATAGAAAATAATTAATTGATATGTAACTTTCCTTGATCACTCATAGGTCCTTCAAGATCTTTAAAGGCTTTGATACCACTGTTAACCAATGTCTTTTGCAAATGCTTTAGTTAAAATGAAATAACAAGAGAGCAAGAGACCACTGTCAACCAATATCTTTTGCAAATACTTTAGTTAAAATGAAATAACAAGAGAGGAAGAGAATATAAATTGAACTAATATTTTATTCATCACATAAATTATAATAATGAAATAATAACAAATCCCTAAGGAAGGAGGGAACTGTAACAAATTGCATAAAATTAAGAAGTATTAAATTGAAAAAACTATGAGCAATTATTTTATTGGACCAGAACTTAATAAAAGATTTTTAGATTTGCTAATCGAAGATTAATTCTAAAATATTGGAATTAATATATAATAGAAAATTTGCAATTTTAAAAGGGATGAGATGAAATTAGGTTTATGAATTAGCATAGATTGTGATTTCTATGTCTTGCATTTGCATCTAATACCATGTGACATGCTAAGATTATTCCATCCATATTGTTTCATACATTTGTTAGTGCCACATCATAGTGCTAACATATCAGTTTTTCCATGTAATACGTTAATCTCTAACCTATGGCCATTGTACTGGATTGCACGATCACTTATAAATTTGATCAATCATCCACACATGGTTTTGTCTCTAGACATGTTAATTAATACAATTGTAAACATCATGACCTAAGGCAATCTAGATCAAGGTTACCCAATGATGAGAAAATAGTATATTACTGACACCAGGTTCAGATCTCAAAGCTCTGATTGTGAATTTCATCAACTTTCTCAAAGATTTTTATGATTTTCTAATCATTTTCAAGTGTTTTAACAAAAGATACATAAAAACCTTGATATGGGCCTTTAGTGGTGTCAGATGCCTATCTGTTATCTAAGGAGCGCCTTTCTGTGGTTCCCTCTCTGTTGCACAGGCAAGATTAGGGTCTTTTTAAGGATTTTGGGAATTTTGTTTAATGGATAGTTGCCTCTTAACAAGGGGGGCCTGTTCATATGATGTTTCTAAAATTCCCATGTTTCAAAATTTTAAAAAGGAAAAAAGGTTCAAAAGGGATTTAATCCAAATTTAGGGAAGATTTTTCTCCAAATTTAGAAAGTTAGATTTGGAATCCAACTCCAATTCTAACCTAAGTATAAAACCTAAAATCCTAGCATTTTAGAAGGGGGGAATTAACTTTTTACAAAGAAAAAGCTTTAGAGAAGAAGAAAATCAATTTCTTTTTCTCTCTAATGTTCTTCATTCTCTAACAATTTCTTTAATCCAAACACACAAACATACATGAATTTTATTCAATTTTTTCTAAAAATAAAGAATCAAATCTGAGTGGAGATCTAGACCATAAGAATTTCAGAGTCAGAATATCTATTAAGTGTAATATTCTAAGCTTTCTCTCTACCTTTATTTTATTTCTCTCTCTAAAATTGCCATGCATGATTTTGTGATTATTTGTTGCAAGTATGTTTAAATATTATGTTTTCGTGATTGGCATGTTTAAATTTCATTAAGATAGAAATCTGGATCAGAGAGCATGTAAAGGCATGATTAGAATTAAAATTCCTCCATTATGGTAACTTTGAGTTTTTTGCCTTTATTCTATAATTTTATATTTTAATCTATTTTTGTTGAATTTGGATAATGATTTGATTTTATAACACTATTTTGGCATGATTTGGGACCTAATAATCACATGTATAGAGCCAAAATATGTTTATATGCATTTTCACATTAAAAAACATGCATTCTGTTCTACATGTGGTGATGGATGGGAAAAAAACCTGACGGATGACTGTCTATCAAAGCAATAAATGGAACATCATAGACTTTCTTCTCATCTATCCCTCACCCTATTGGGGGTGTCCTTTACTTTTTTGTAGGCATCCATGGCTATTTCTTAGGTATTTTTCTTACATATTATGTGTATTTTATGATATTTATGATTTATTTGATTTTTGCAATATTTATGTGTTATTCTATATGATTCTGCCCATATTTTTTATTCTGTATTGCACATTTTAATTCATGATTTTCTTTACGGTATTTGTGGTATTTACTCATATGATATTAATTCTTTTGCCTTTTGTGTTGTTTTGTGAGTATGTATATCTTTTTCCCTTATGAGGATTTTTGCAAGACATTTTGCATTAGGATTCATACCTCAATCAACTGATGGCCTCCATTCATCCCTAGTTAACTCATTTAGTTATTTCTTTTATCATTTATTTATTTTTCAGTTTTTTGTTATTTTAATTTTTTTGTTTTTATTTGGTATTTTGGATGTATTTTTTTATTTTGGGATGTAATAGGTAGTAAAAAAGTGGTTTTGTGAACATTTTAAATGAAAGGGCATTTAAAATGATTTCTATCAAATAATCTAAGTTTTCTATCAAAACTAGGACCAATGTCAAATTTTTCATCCAAAGCCAAACAAAAGAAATAAAAATGGTTTTTTTTTTGTAAACGTGCAAGAGGGGACCAAAGTCTCTAACTCAAATGAATATCCCGATTTATGTATGATACTTATTTTGCTTTTTTCTTTGGAAGATTTGCTTCTATAATAGTTTAAGTAGTTGATTTAATCTGTTTATTTATTTATCACATTTATTAATTGATTGATATGTTTATTTAATTTATAACCTAACCTAAAGGCCTAATAAGAGTGATGTCCCGAATACCAATCTCTATTTAGAAATCAAAAGATCGAGAATTATTCATTGACGTTCTGTTGGGTAGAGATTCCATGACACCTACCTCTTTTAGGCCCATTAGTAGATGCCTTCATAGGTTGACTACCAATAATAATTTAGGCTTAATCCCTTTTTATTGTAAAGTAGCCAATTTATAAGTTAAAGTGAGCCTATTATAGTCTTGAATCCTAAAATTATGCCTCTAAAAACCTAATCGAAAATGAGAGATGGCTTCAGTGCACATCATAGTGGTGACTCCACTAGGAACTAAAGAGACAATGCTTCGGTAGGGACCATGCTTCGATAGCCCTAACATTTCATCACCCTTAACTCAAGCCTATGTAATGGCCATAACAACTTTCCCTAGTTTGTATAACCATAATAATGTTTGCATGTTATGTAGACCTTTGTGTATTAAGCAAACTCAAACAAATTAAGAGGGTACCAACCAAAGGCTGCCATGCTCTAACCTGATCTGTATGAGTTACTCAAAATACATAATGGTCAAAATCCATATGCTTATGCTTTCAATTAGAGAGGTTATGTTGCCAATTTTTTACTATACATTGTATGCATACATTAGGTCTTTGATTGACCTATGGGCTAAGCTTACGTAGGAAAGAGACTGAATGACCTCCTATATAGTAGTAATAAGGTTGGAAGGCTATTATCTATACTTGTGTGTGGTTTGATTGATGCATAACGAAAACATGGATTGCCTTCATGCATCATGTATACACCATGTTTACACATCATTCACCATGCATCACTCCTAACATTTAACTCTTACAGCCATTATAGAATCATCTAAATGGTTTAGAGGGTTAGAAGGATGTCTGGTCTGAAGATCTATATCTAAACTATTGAGGTCAAGTTTAGGTTTAAAATTTGGTTTAAAAGTCAGTTTTGAGTTGGATTTATGTCAGTTAACTAAAGGCAGTCAAGAGAAAAGATAAAAAATGGTAGACAATCAATTCAATAAGATCGATAGGGTAAATGAGACTAGGAGAGTAGCTGATGATATGATAGTGAGGTTTTCATTCTTAAGGGAAAAGCTGAGTGTTACTCCTATGTGGACTGCGATATTGTAAGACAATTTAGATTAGAGATTGAATAGGAGGTTTTTAAACTTTAAAGAGAGGCTTATGGCTATGATTGGTGGGATGGTGGCTCCTATAACACCAAATGTTGGAATTTGACTTATTGCACTTACTCATGGAGGAGCATGATTGGTGTCTAGTAAGTGTGCTAGATCGGCTAGTAATATACGAAACTATAGATTAAAACCCCAAATATCATGTCCAAGGGGACATGAATTGCAAAGTATAATATCTATGTATCAATTAAATTAATCTGAAATTATTTCCAATGGTTTTTATTGAAAGGCAAAAATTAAACTAAATAAATAATTAAGCAAAATAAAAACAAAAATTAAACTAATATGAATTAAAAAACAAAATAATAACTGGCATTCTCTTGCCAAAGAAACTATCCACCTTAACTTCCATTGAAATGACTTAAATTCTGTAGAAATATTAATGATTATGGAAAACTAGATAAAATAAAGCCTGATACCTTCTTCAAGATTATCTTTCTTAAGTATCAAATTTCCTTATTTAGAATAACTCAATACTTAGCATAAAGATCCAGTTAAAATCCTAAACATTCAGTAAACTCTTTTGCAAGAAAATTCAATTTCAGTTTATTCTTAGTTCTTCCTTTCTTAATATTAACTAATAAAATTAACACATAATTACCTCTAATTTCAGAAAATAATCATGCATAAACAGTAAAGAGTTAATCTAAGAACATGCAAATCAATGACAGTGCCTAAATCAATTTTTATTTATTTACTTAATAAATCAACAATTAATCTCAACACAATCAAGCATAATAATATGCTTAAAACCAAGAAATAATAAACTAATATTGAATTTAAAGCTCAATTAAGTCATAACAATGAAAACATAAGATTTCAAGAATCCATTAACAAAAGAAGAAAAAATACATAATAAAAATAAAAGAACAACTAAAATAAAACAACTAAGGAAAATTTCCAACTTAAGAAAACAAAGAAAACTACTTTACAAAACTAAAGAAATTTAGATGAAAAAACTAAGAAAAATCTTAAGTGTAGCTTCTCTGTTCTCTAATTTTTCTTCCTCCATGTTCTGGTGTTTTATATGGGCTTTTATAGGCAAAATTCTTATGTGTCCTATGACTTCCTGAATCATAATAGGCAAAGGATTCTTTTAATTCAGGAAGTTTCATCGAATAGGAAAACTAGAGGCACGACCACGCGATGGATCTTTTCTTGGGTTGCACGGCCAAGTGAGGAGAGCTTGTTTGGTTTGCATGGCCAGTTGAGGAATTACTTTCTTCTTTCATGCTACCAAGTATAGATTTTCTTCTTGCATCAGATGACCAAGTGCAAACTTGTTCTTCACGCGGCTAAGTAGTGATATTGGCCTTCCTTCATATGGCTAGGCAAAAAAATTTTTGCCTCGTTTGTGCTAACTTTGATTTTTCAACTTTTTACACTGAATAATAATGCACGGCTACTTGATATTTTCACCCAGCCGTGTTAAATGCCTTTAGACTAAACGTCCAATTTTTTATCATAAAATTCTAAAATTTTCAATATTGCCCCTAAACTTTGCATTTTCTAAATTAAGTCCATTTTCTTCAATTTTAACCTTGAAAAACACCATAATTTACAATTAACACCAAAAATATAAAATTGACCAATTAAACTAAAATTTAACCAAACTAACACAAAATTAATTCATTTAAACATATAAAAACATATTAAAAATATCATTAAATTCATAATTATCAAATACCCCACACTTGGACTTTGCTCGCCCTCGAGAAAATTAGAATAATCCAACTCCTCAAAATAATCAAACTCAAATAAAGAATTACACATTTCAAAACTAAGCTTAGCAATTAACAAGGGCACTTAACAAAATTCCAACTAGAATAAATTCAAACAAGACAATATGAGTTGGTTTCCTTGTGTGTGTGCAAAACCAAAACATTTTAAGTATTTTAAAAATCAAAACAACCAATGCAAATATATAGTCAAGCTTAGAATGAATGTACACCTAATTATTCATATGATTTCGTGCTTGAAACTCTAGAAACACCATAAGCCTCTCCTTTAGCATCAAATCCCAAAGGTCATCTCCATTAAATAACTCAAAAATAAAGCTTATAATAACTTAGGTCTTTCAAAGGTTGTAATTGGGCTAAGGTATTGGTTATCAAAAAATGGACAAAAGGTAATAAAAAAGAATAGCTACTCTAAGATAAAATAGACTAATAATTCTAAAGTGTCATCCCATTAACTTTAACAATAGAGAACTAAACTTACTTAATCTTACACAATTCAAAACTCTTATGAGAAAATACAACTTGAATGTCTCTCAATTTCACTATTCATAACCTTTTAAAGTCATATCTATTTTTTTCCTTATAACTACCCCACACTTAAGATTTTGCCATACTTGCTAGTTTTATTTCAACATTTTCTTCTTTTTTTCTTTTTTCTTTTCTTTTCTCTTTTGTTTTTCTATTTTTTCACACTAGCTTTGATATTGGCAATACAATAATATAATATGGGTAATAATAAGGAATTTCACTTTTTCTTGACTTCATCCATAGCTCTTGACTTTAATACAAAAAATTTCTTAGTACATCCTTTAAGATACCCAATAACAATTATCCATTCAATCCTAGAGTGGCCAATTCTAGAAGGAAAGATAAAAGCTTTTAGGCTATATGGTTAATGAATAAGTGTAAAAAGAAAAATAAATATGGTACACATTAAGCATACCTCATTATGCTTAAAATGGACATTAATATAGGAAAATATAGATTAAGATCCCAAATATCGTACTCAAGGGAACATGGATTACTAAGGATAATATTTATGTATCAATTAAATTAATCTGAAATTATTTTCGATGTTTTTGTTTTAAAGGAAAAAATTAAACTAAATAAACAATTAAATAAAACAAAACTAAAATTAAATTAATATGAATTAAAAAATAAAATAATAACTGGAATTCTCTTTCTAAAGAAACTATCCACCTTAATTTCCATTGGAATGACTTAAATTTTGTAGAAATATTAGTGATTATGGAAAACCAAATAAAATAAAACCAAATACCTTTTTCAAGATTATCTTTCTTAAGTATTAAATCCCCTTATTTAGAATAACATAATACTTAGCATAAAGATCCAGTTAAAATCCTAAACATTCATTAAACTCTTTTACATTAAATTCAATTCTAGTTTATTCTTAGTTCTTCTTCTCTTAATTTTAACCAATAAAATTAACACATAATTACCTCTAATTTGAGAAAATAATCATGCGTAAATAGTTAATCTAAGAACATGCAAATCAATGATAGTGCCTAAATCAATTTTTAGTTATTTACTCAATAAATCAACAATTAATCTCAACACAATCATAGATAATAATATGCTTAAAACCAAGAAATAATCAACTAATATTGAATTTAAAGCTCAATTAAGTCATAACAATGAAAATATAAGATTTCAAGAATCCATTAGCAAAAGAAGAAAAAAAACTACTTCATAATAAAAATAAAAGAACAACTAAAATAAAACAACCAACTAAAATTTCCAACTTAAGAAAACTATTATACAAAACTAAAGAAATTTAGATGAAAAAACTAAGAAAAATCCTAAGTGTAGCTTCTCTATTGTTCTCTAATTTTTCTTCCTCCTTGTTCTGGTGTTATAAACTGCATTTTTATAGGTAAAATTCTCAAGTGTTGGCTTTCTATTACTTTTCGAATCATAATAGAAAAAGGATTCTTTTAATTCATTACATAATTAACTCATTTAAATACCTAAAAATATATTAAAAAATATCATTAAATGTACAATTATCACAACGGACCCAGCATATGTTGGAGATGTTACCGCGATTAAGGTTGTTGTACCTCGAGACCCATTGAGAAAAGAAAGAAGGTATAACTTCGAGAAAGATTTTATAGAAAAGGAAGATAAAGAATATATTCCTCCAATGGTGAACATAAGGGTCAGGGGTTCTAGTGCTAAAGATCTAGCTTTTTAAAATCTGAAGGAGAAGATTGAAGCCATATCTAGGTTGCTATTAGCTGGTAGGGGTATGAACCTTGAAGATAGGGACTTGGATGGGGCTGAGCCATTGACTTAGAGGTTTAAAATGCCTAATCTACCAAGGTTGAATGGTATTTTAGATCGTCCAGACTATGTAAAATAGTATATAATGATCATGAAAGGGACAACCATCACCAAGAAATAAAAGGTAGAGTATTTTTGTTTGAGCTTGACTGGGCCAATATTTGATTGGTACCACGGGTTAGATAGGTGTACAAAAAAGTATTAGGATTCGATGATTAAAGAGTTATTTTAAACAGTATTATTATAGTACAAAAATGAAGGTCACCTTGAAAGACCTTGAAATTCTTTAGCAAAAGCAAGATGTATCTTTCCATGGGTACCTCACTAGGTAAGAAATAAGGTGATAGAGTTGAAAAAAATATTAAGTATGGAGGTCCCCCTGAAAGACCTCTAACTTCTTTAGCAAAAGCATGATGAATCTTTCCATGAGTACCTCACTAGGTAGAGGAATGAGGTGGTAGAGATGAAGAAGAAACATGACACAGCTAATCAGATCAGGTTATTCATTAGAAATAAAAGCCCATATCTAAGAGATTGCTTGAAGATAAAGGTTCTAAAGCATCGGGATTCATTGAAGGGGGGTCAAACCAAACTTGAAAGACTGAAAAAGTGTTTGCCACATAGCCATTATTGAAATTTAGGTAAGTCAATATCTTTGATCTTGGACTATTTGAGCAAGGAAATGAAGCTTCAGCCACTGTTCCTAAGGCACGCAAAGAGTTAAGGTCTACCCCACCATAGGAAAGATGATTACTGTGCATACCATCAGCATATTGGGCACCTAAGTGATTATTATCTCAACCTAAGGAATAAAATTTAGGATTTGATAGATAGCAAGTATATTTTAGATCATGAAAAGAGAGATAAGAAAAAGATAATAGGTTATAATGCCATTCCACCTTTTGTGTTTATGATCGGGTCTAGTCTACCTGAATGGTACATCATGAGAGACCTATATGGGAATGAGTATATAGCCATCACCCATTCCACCACCAAAGTAATAGAGCCAAGTGAAGGAAATTGGTCAATTTTGATGATTAATTATTGGGATACCCTTACTAAGAGTAAGAATGAAGGGGCTTTGGTGCCCATTGACATTTAGAGTTCAGCTAGTGATAATGAAGAAGAGATGAGAGAAAAAGAAAGTGAAGGCAATCACGAGGAGAGAAAGAGTGGCCCTAGAGGTTAAGTAGCAATCAGCTCATACTATAGTACTTATAAAAAAATTTGAGGAAGATCAAATAATTAAGTAGTTAAAGAAACAAATGCATAGATTTTTATTTGGGATTTGTTGATATAGTCTCCTTCACACAGAAGAAGGTAGTAGAAGCCTTGAGTGAATCTACAGTTGCCACTACAATCTCACCCTCTGAACTTTTGGATTTAGTTAGGGGAGGAACTGGAGTGAATGTTGTATACTATAACATAGGAAATCACAATTGCCCTCTACATATCAAGGCCTATGTGAATTGCAAGTACATGGCATGGTGATGGTTGATGATGGTTCTTCTATCAATGTTTGTCATTTAGTGGCAATTTCAACTTTCGAGTTGAATAAAGGTATGTTGAATAAGTTTGATCTGACCATCTCTACTTATGACAATTCTAAAATGCAAGTTACTAGGACCTTTAAGGCTCTAGTAAAGATAAGACCCATTAAGATAGAAGTTGAATTTGTGGCACTACCTATATTGGACAATTTCTCTTTGTTGTTGGGGAGATATGGTTTCACAAGTTGGGTGGGGTACCTACCACATTGCATTAGATGATCAAGGTCACCCATGATGGTTAGGTGGTCACTATTAAAGCTACTAGAGAAAACTAGGTATCTACACTTAAGATAGCCAAATAGTCATTCAGCGGGTTTCATGTATCATTCATCAATCATGAAGAAGGTGAGGGTAGATTTGCTGACAATCCTTAGGTGATCAACATGCTAAAGAAGATAAACTTCTTGCCAGATGCTTGTTTAAGTAAGAATTCCCAAAGGACTTCGACTGCTATAGTTGTTATCGGTCAGAAGGATAAAAAAGGGTTAGGCTTTATTGAAACCAGTTAGAAGGATAAGGAAAATAAAGTAGCAAAAAGGATTCCTCACATCTAATAGAGCTTCGTGCTAGCCTTAGGTATTTATCTTTACTGTAAAGAGAATGAACCTCAGCTGATTGAGGATGAAGTAGTACCAAGGTTTGAGCTATTCAATGATGTCTTTGACTGAAAGCAAGGGATTACCAAGCCAGTTGAGGGTTTTTAGGATAAAGAGATTTTTCTACACCATTCAGCCTAGGATAAGGAAATGTTGAAATAGGTTATAACGAATAAGCTACTTGTTGTCCAATTGAAGGGTAAAGGGAAGATCAAGGCTGAAGATCCATCTAAGGCCAAGGCCAGAGAGACATCTGATGTTTCCAAGATTGAAGAGGATACTTTTATTAATATTATTTATGTTCCTGAACCTTTTAATGAGAACAATGATCGCTCTTTTGATTACATTAGTAAGAAGAACAATTTTACTTACTTGTATGATGTTTCCCTTGATTTCAATATGCATAATCATAATCATAAATCATTTATATTTGACATTAACTCAACAAACACAAGTTTATTTAATATCGAAATAAAGAAAATCCAAAAGACATTTTATATGCATCAGATATAACTCCTGAGAAAAGAGAAAAAATTGAGAGAATATTGAAAAAAATATGAAAAAGTCTTTGCTTGGACCAATGAAGACATGTGATAAATAGACCAAGAAGTCACTGGACATGCCATTCCAATGTATCTAGGGTATAAGAAAGTTAAGCAAAAGCTTAGGAGATTTAGACCAGACTGGGCTGAAAAAGTTAATGAAGAATTTAGGAAATAGTTCAAGGTGAAGTTCCTAATGGAAGTTCAATATCTAACATGGCTAACAAATGTAGTTCTTACTGCTAAGAAGAATGGAAGAGTCAGAGTTTGTGTGGATTATAGGGATTTGAATAAAGATTATCCTAAAGATAATTTCCCCCACCTTACATAGATTTCCTCGTTGATACTGTGGCTGCCTGTGCCATGTATAGTTTTATAGATGGACACACAGGGTATAACCAGATTCTGAATAAGATAGTGGACTGAATTAAGATAGTTTTTATAACATAGTGGGGTATATATGCTTATCGGTTTATGCCCTTTGGACTTAATAATATAGGTGTTACCTATCAAAGGATGGAAACTAGGATACTCGATGACTTAATTTATAAGGAAGTAGAGGTATATGTGGATGACATGATGATCAAGTCAGTTACCCGTGAAGGTCATTTTAAGGCATTAGAGAAGTTTTTCTAGAGGATTGATAAGTACAACCTTCATTTTAACCTGAAGAAGTGCATCTTTAGGGTCACTTTAGGTAAGCTCTTAAGTCAAATAATGAGCCAAAAAGATATAGAGGTAGATCTTGATAAAGTAAGGGCTATCAGAGAGATACCGGTACCCTAGAAGGAAAAAGAGGTTAGAGGATCTTTAGGGAGAAATTGGTATATTAGCAGGTTCATAGCCAAGTTAACTTTGATCTATGAGCAAATATTCAAATTGCTCAAGATGAACTAGCCAGTGGTTTAGAAAAAGGATTTCCAGAAAGTGTTTGATACCATAATGGAGTACCTACTCCACCCATCAGTGTTGAGATTGCCTCAGGTAGGTAAGCCTCTAATTTTGTAGCTGGCTATAGAGGATAGCTTAGTAGGAGAAATGATGGCTTAAAAAGATGACTTTGGGATTGAGTATGCAGTGTACTACCTCAGTAATAAGTTTTTCCCTTATGAAGCAAAGAACATAGAAGTCGAGAAGATTTTTCTAGCAGTTATATAGGCATTAAAGAAGCTGAGACACTACTTTCATTCATATAGGATTTAGGCAGTGGCTAAAGAGAACTCCCTTAGGTACCTGCAAGAAGTACCTTCACTCGTAGGGAAGATGGGAAGATGGTTAATGCTTCTATAAGAATTTCATATAGAATACATCACTAGGAAAAGCATAAAAGGAAGAGCAGTAGCGAAGTTCTTAACTAATCAACCTTTAAATAATTATGAGTTTCCTAAAGAGCACATTATAGCTATAATAGTGCAGTGTTGGTAGGTATACTTTGATGGGGTTGTAAATAGCAGAAGAGCAGGAGAAGTAGTAATCTTGGTAATCCTAGAAGGGGAGAAAATGCCACTAGCCAAGAAATTAAGTTACAAAGCCACAAATAATAAAGCTGAATACCAAGCTTGCATTTTTAGGTTGGAAGCCTTGTTAGCTGTGGGGACAAAATCTGTAAAAGAGTTTGGAGACTTATCTTTGGTAATTTATAAAGTGAGGGGTGAATGGTAAATCAAAGAAAAATGAATATTGCTTTATCTTAAATACCTGAAAACTCTGAGCAATCAATTCAAAGTTTACACTTTTGGATATATGCCTAGTGAGAAAAACTAACTAGCAAACACTTTAGCTACCTTAGTAGTGATCTGGGATAATCCAAAAGGGGTAAGCATGAAGTTGGTACTAATTTTGAGTTTTGATAAACCATGCTTTGAATATGAACATATTATGGATATCGACGTGGATGATAGGAAGCTTTGTTATTATGACATTCAAAACTATTTAGAGAAGTTAGTGTTTCCCGAGGAAGCAACTAAAAAGGATAAGAGGATGATTCATAAGTTGTTGATCTAATTTATCATTGTAGGAGGAGTGCTTTATAAGAGACAACATAATGGGATCCAACTAAGGTGTTTGGGCAAAAAAAAGCAAGAAAGTTTATGAAAGAAGTGCACATATGAGTGTATAGGGTCCATATGAATGGTTTAGCCTTAGCCAAGAAGATTATGTATCAAGGATTATTTTGGCTTACAATGGAAAATTATTGTTCCAAGTATGTTAAAGAATGTCAACTGTGCAAATAGTATGCAGATTTGAGGCAATCATGTATTTTAGAGTTATTCAACCTTACGTCAATATTGCTATTCACCATTTGGGGTATAGACATCATGGGCATGATCTATCCACCCACTTCAAATGGATATAGATTCTTCATAGTGGCCAATGACTATTTTCACAAAATGGGTAGAAGCTAAATCCTTTAAAAAGGTATATGTAAGTGATATGGCTAGGTTTATTGAGAAGAATTAGATATGTAGATACGATTTACCTCATCATATTATATATGATAATGGGCTACAATTCTCCAATGAAACTAGATAGATGCTTATCAAATATGGGGTCCAACACTATAATTCCTCTCCTTATAGTCCTCAGGCGAACGAAACAGTCGAAACAGCTAATAAAAACATAAAACGGATTTTGGCCAAGATGGTTTGAACCTATAAAGATTAGGCCAATAAACTACCCTTTGCACTATAGGGTTACAAAACTAAATAGGACTTCAACAGGGGCTACTCCATTCTTTTTAGTCTATGGGACAGAAGCAGTGTTGCAAGTGGAAATCGAGCATCAATCTTTGAGGGTAGTTTTAGAAGCTCATATACTAGAAGTAGAATGGGCTAGATAGAGGTTATCGTAGCTTAACTTTGTTGATAAGGATATAATGATTGCATATTATCATAACCAGGTTTATCAGAAGAGGCTTGCTCATTCATTCGGAAAGAAGGTCAGAAAGCATCTACTAAAAAAGGGAGATTTGATGTTCAAATAGATGAGGCTAGGGATTTTAGATATTCAAGGCATGTTTAGCCTCATATAGGAAGGACCTTTTGTGCTAAAAAAGTTGTTATCCAAGGGAGCTACCATTCTATCAAATAGCGATGGCAATGAATTCAGAAAGCTAGTGAATGTAGACAGATCGAAAAGGTTCCATGGCTAAGACTAAAAAGAGAAAAAGTAGAGAATAAATGCCCTGCAGGTCGAAAACCAAAAAAATGATGGCCTTGTTAAAATTTGGTTCCTTGTCAGGGTGAGAACCGAAAAAGACACCCTAGGCAAAAATTTAAGGCCTAGAGAAAATAATCAATTAAGAAAACCCAAAAGGGTTGATTGATGATAAAAGTTAATGATGCGTTTAAAGTTTCATTTGAGATTAAATAACATGTGTAATTGAGATAATATCAAATGATGATCATACATATTGAAATCAAAAGGAAATATCCTGCATGTATTCACAGCATCATCAATATAATTTTACTAAGTACCATATTTCTTTCACATGTTCAAGTTCTAAAACTTTAATAAAAGTAAAACATAATATGTAATAGTATCTAATCTAGTCTATCTATATCACATCTCTCTCTCTCTCCATCTAGGTGCCTAAGATGAGATAGCCTATTATCAATTGTTGGACTAGTGACCCATTGCTTATAAGAGGCAAAAGTAGTGAAGTTGCAAGCGCCAATTTCAGGGATGGCAGTCCTTATAGGGAGCTGGGTCCAAATCCTCTGATAGTACTTTAAAAGGAAAGCATGGATATGTCTACCATCTTAGAAGCCCAACTGGCACCTAACAACATCCTAACACTCTCCAAACTATTAAGCACATCGAGCAATGATGTAGAAAGTGGTATGATGCAGTCCACACAAAAGGACACATCGAGATAGTCCATCTCAAACCACGGAGGTGATAGGCAGCCAGGTGTACCTAAACATGATATCATCATCCTGAACCATCCAAAAATCACATTTCAGATGCTTGAATATAATGTATCTCATGGGATAAGAACCTATAGCCTTAAATAGAGGAGGAGGCTCTGATAATAGCTTTAACTTCTCACAAAGCCATACCTAAAAAAAGCTATTGTGATGAGTTGGATTCATTTCAAGCAAAAATAAGGTAAGAAAATACGTGAAAATCCAGAAAGATATGCCTTTTAGAAAGAAAAGCTAGCCTGAAAACCCATAAGGGGTATGCTACCTTCAAAACCAAGGACATACCTATAGCAGCATAGGATTGCCAGTGAACCTAGAGTGAGGGTCATGATAAACAGCATCTAACCTAATGGTTGTCTTTGCTAAGACCAGAGGATATAGGTTACATCCCCAGAACATTTTATCCATAATATTGAATAACTCATAGTCTCCAAACACGGGGATCATTGGTGCACACCAATAAACATCGAGCAAAACAAAAAAGCAGTGCCATACCGAAATCGATCAATGGCTCTAGTGAGAATGTTTTTCCATAAGATACCGAGCCTCTAGCCTCAGAAAAAAGGATACTAAGTCCACAAACTGCATCTCTAAGGTATATAGACCGAGCTTAAACCTAGCATTAAATATCGAAGAAAGCTCCTCTGGTAAAGGACGTAACTCCTGAAGAGTAAATCTAAACACATGAAACCTTAGGTCCCAATCTCGAGCAATAACAAGCAATAGATTCCTATCTAGAGATTCCCTTCTTAGAAACCTTAGACTCGAATATGGAGCCAAAAAAAAAAGTCCACCCAGGTTTTCAAATTATCCAACATACAGTGTAATTTTTCAAGTTTGGAAGTTATGATAATGTAAATTTTCAAGTAGTATATGTGTAAATATAGCAGAGGGAAATAAATGATTAAAAGGGAAATGGCAAGAAAAGAAAAAAAAAAGAAAAGGAATAAAGGAAAATGCCTGGTGGATGGTTCCTTGGAGAAGGGTGAAGTCAAAAGCATAAAGATGAAGAAAATCTTAAGCACTATTTATAGAAAGTGATCAAAGACGGTCGTCCCTCGAAGGGCAAGCCATGGGCAGCCCGTCTATCATCTCCAAAATGCCAAAAATATATTCTTTTATACATATCCCATGCATTGCACGTATGTTTTTGCAAGGAATTAAAGGTCTTTGAAGCAAGGTAAATAATTTTAGGGGATCTTGGTTGCATAAGGCCTAGGAATTCCAAACATACAATAAGTTTTAAGGAGTAGTTTGCATTTCTAGTAAATACATGTAATTAAATTAAATAATGTGTGTGTTAATAAATAATTAATGCATGAAATGATGTATATAATACAAATAAAATGATAAAAGAGATAACAAAAGAAAAATAAAGTGTTTTAAGTAAATAGTGTAAATAAAATTAGAAATAAAAAATAAAAATAGAAAAAATAAAAGTACAAAATGGTAATTTCACCGTGAAGGATGGGACATATTGGATGCCCATATCCCTCGCTCAAAATTTTGAATAAAATGTCTTTTCTTCTTCCTTTCTCCTTTATTTTTGGTATCTATCATTTTTTCCTATCAAAGCTCTCTCTTTTGGTTTTTCAGCCTTTTCTCCTTCATTCTTGATCCGTTTCGTAAACTATTTACACCTAAAATCTCTTAGGAGCAATACACAATCCAATTCTATTTTTTTCCACTTTTTCTTTCATTTTGTGCATATTACATGTAAGTATCATTTAAGTTTTTATTTAATATTTCATTCATTCATGTCTTTAGTTTAAATACAATTTAGGCTTTTATTATTGTTTTGAACATTTAGTACCAGGCATGATGGATGCAAACATTCTTTCTTGTGAGTTAGAAATAAATATTTCCTTGTAGTTTAAGTTATGCAGTTTAAATTGCAAAACCTTTTTGATTGAAATCATCTATCACTTGAAGGGTGCCCATCTTTGGATCTCTTTCTCCTATATAGGTAAAACAAGGGCTATTTTTAGAAATTTCTAGATTACTTCAGAGGGATGACAACCTCTCATTAAGGGACTCCCATCTATGGCTCAAAATCAAGAATTCTAACATTTTTAGATTTTTAAAAGGGAAACTTTGATTTCAAGAGGTTGGTTCTAAATTTGTGGGCATTTTCTCCAAATTTGGGGAAGGAGGCTTTAAATGGAAATCCAACAAAAAACTTTGGCCTCGATATAAAATCTAAAATCTAGGGTTTGAAAAAGGGAATCATTATATTACAGAGCCACCTTTAGAAATGAAAAAACTTGATTTCTTTCTCTCTCTAAATATTTGCTCTAGCATTCTATTTTGTTTAAACACACACACATAAATGAATTTGATCATATAATTATGAGAATCTAAGGACACGAATTAGAGTAGAGATCTAGACTATAAAAGTTACAGAGTCAGAATATCTCCTGAGGGTAATATTCTTGCTTGCTTTTATTTTCTCTCTCTATAATTTAATTTGCATATTCATATGGCTGTTTGACATGAATTAATATTTTTTTATTATTGTATTCAAGTGATATGCATGTTTAATCAAAATGTTATTAGTATGTGAATTTTAAGTATATTAGAGCCATGTTAATTATGGATTCCTCCATTGTTGTATTGTTGAAGCTTGATTTTGGTTTTTTTAATCCCGTACAAATATTATATTAGTGTATTTTATGCTTGACTTGTTGTTATGAATTAGTTTTAGCATGATTTAGGACCTTAGGAATGCATGTTTAGTGCTAGAAATTTGTGTTTTTATCACTTATTGCTTTTTATCATAGTTTATTTGTATTCTAGTTCTATCCAGAGGTGACGGACGGGGAAAACAGCTCGAAGGATGGTCATCTATCATTTGATAAATGGGATGCTACGGGCTCATCACCTCATCCTATCCCTCGCTCCCTTGTGGCCTTCTCTCACTTGATCTTGGGCATCCGTGGGTGTATTTAGGGTATTTTTGAGGTATTTTCATGCATTTACGTACCTTATATGTATTTTATTCATTTTATATCATGTTTGTGTATTATTTAATGAGATTATGTACTTAAGTGTACTCTGCTTGTGTAAAATAAATTTGTGATTATTTTTTATTGGGTAACTTAAGAATACTAATACAAAGGTTGATATTTATTTCCTGACATTCTATCGGGTGGCAACTCCATGACACCGACCTTTTTAGACCCACTAGTAGATGCCTCAATGGCTCAACTACCAACCATAAAATGAGCTTGCTCTTGTTTTATTATGAGGTGACCAATTTATGAGTTAAGCGAGCCTCTTTATGGCAAAGTGGCCAATTTATGAGTCAAGCAAGCCTTTTCCAATCTTGGATACTAAAAGTGGGCCTTCAAAAGCTAACCTTAAATCAATCGAAGGCTCCAATATGTGTCATAATGGTAACTCCACTGGGGACAAAAGAGATATTTGCTCTAAAAAGAATCTTGTTTAAGTTCTATATAATTGGATTTTAGTTTTAATCCTATCTCCTTTCTAAATTGCATTTCTTGCATCCATTTTAGAGATTTAGAATTAAGTTAGGCATCCCTTTTTAATGCCAGTGTTATCTTGAAACATGCCCTCCATTTTCTCAATGTATAAGGTATCAAGGAGACCTATGAGCTCAAATCTAGTACCAAATGGTATATAAAATGGTGACCCATTGGTCATTATGCTCGTGATAAGCTAGAACTATTGGTAGGGACTATGCTTGGTAAAGTTTCATCACCCGTGACTTAAGCCCATGTAATGACAATAGCAAATTTTGCTAGGTTGTATAACCATAATAATTCTTTGCTTGCAATGTGGATGTTCATATATTAATCAAACTCAAGTGAATTAGACGAGTACCATTTAAAGGTGCCATACCCCAGTGGGCCTAATCCAATTTGTATGAGTTATTTGCAATACACGATGGTCAAAACACACGTATATGCGCTTTAAATTAGGGGTTATGCTGCCCTTTTTTTTACCGTACTCCATACGTATCCATCAAGTACCTTATTGACCCATAGGCTAAACCTACCTAGGAAAGAGGCTACACAATCTCCTGCATAAGAGTAATAAGGTTGGAAGGCTACTATTTATGTTTGTGTGTGTGATTATGATTGATGCTTAATGAAAGCATGCATTGCATTCATGCATTATGTGTATACAATGCTCATACATTATTCACTATGCATCACTTTCTAACATCTAACTCTTGTAATCATCATAGACTCATTTATGTGTTCCAAAGGGTCAGATTTGCTCCTGATTTAAAGATCTATATGTAGTATGTTGAGATCAAGTTTGGGTTTAGATTTGGGCTTAAAAGTCAGTTTTAAGTTGGGTTCAAGTCAGTTATCAGAAAAATAGTTAGGAAATAAGTCTAGACATAGAAAATGAAGCATTAAATGAGAATGAAAGGGGAAATGAAATTGGGAGAGTTGTTGATAACACCACCATGAGGTTTCCATTCCTGAGGGAAAGGTCCTATGTTACTCTTACTAGGCCCTCGGTAGTGCATGATGATTTAGATTAGAGGTTAGATAGGAGGTTCTACAATTTTGAAGAGAGGTTCATGGCCATTATCGGTAGGATGGTGGATTCTATAGCACTTAATGTTAGAACTTAGCCTATAGCACCCACTCGTGAGATAGTAAAGCCAATGCACTTTAGGAATGTTGCTGTAACTGATGCCATTATGCTTCAAGACCTACTCAGGAGAGAAATAAGGCATGACCCTGAAGATGATTTTATAGAAGAGGAGGATGAAGATAATGTACCTCCAATGATGAACATAATAATTAGGGGTCCCAGTGTGAGGATCCAACCTTCAAAAAAATGAAGGAAAAGATTAAAGCCATGTTTGGGTTACTATCTATTAGTAGGGGAATGAACCTTAAAGATAAGTATTTGGAGGGAGATAAGTTATTGCATCAAAGGTTCAAGATGCTTGATCTGCCAAGGTTTGATGGCACGTTAGACCTCTTGGCTCATATCAAACAATACGCGCTAATCATGAAGGGAACTACTTTATCCAAGAAACAGAAGGTGGAGTAGTTTTGCTTGAGTTTGATTGGGGCTGCTAAAGATTGGTATCATGGCTTGGATAGGTAGACTAAAAGGATTAGGATCTGCTAATTGAGTAATTCCTTAAGCATTATGATTGCAGCACTAGGATGGATGTCACTTTGAAGGACCTTGAGTTACTGCAGTAGAAGCATGACAAATCTTTTCATAAGTACCTCACTAGGTGGAGGAATTGGGTGATGGACATGAAGAGAAAAGCAGACACAGCTAATCATATCAGACTATTCATCAGGAATACAACCCCGTACCTCAGGGATGGTTTGAAGATGAAAGGTTTGAAGGATTGGAAATTGTTGAAGGATATGGCTATAGATGCTAAAGGAGAATATCTAGCTAGAAAGGCAAATAGCAAGAATTCCAGGAGGAATTTTGGTAATAACAACATAATGGGAAATAGTAGTAGGTTGAATAAAACTAGGAAGACTATAAAGGTGTCCGCTATAGAATCTCAATTAATTATTATTTTACTTATTCATTTATTTTGATTTTGTTGTACTTATTTAATTTTTGCTATTATTTGTTTATTCAACATTTCATTTTGGATGTATTTTTTTAAGGATGTAATAATTATTAAAAAAGGATTTTTCAAACACATTAAAAAGGAAATATGTTTAAAATATTTTCTATTAAATTAATTGGGTTTTATCTAATAAATATGGACCAACGTCTAGTTTTTTTAGCCCAAAATCATTATACAATAAAAAGATTTTGTAAAATATGCATAAGGGAACCAATGTTTCAATCCTAAATGAATGTTATGATTTATGTATATATGTTTCTTTGTTATTATTGGATGATTTTCCTCTGTAATAATTTAAGGAGGACTTTAATCTTTGTGTTTCTTTATTGCTTTTCTATGTTTTGATTAAGATTTTTACTTATTTTTTACCACTTGTACTATGTGAGAGGGGAGAGTGGATTAAAGTTAAAAATCAATTATAAAACAACGCCTAACCAAAAGCCCTAATAGGAGTTATATACCGAACACCAATCTTTATTTGCGCATCAAAAGGTCAAGATTAATTTCCTGAAGTTCTATCGGGTGGTGACTCCATGACAGCTACCTTTTTGGGCCCATTAGTATATGCCTTTATAGGTTGCTTACCATCCATAAATTAGGCTTGATCCCTCTTTTATGGTGAAGTGGCCAATTTATGAGTTAAGTGAGCATCTTCCAATCTCAGACCCTAAAAATAGTCCTCTAAGACCTAAACTGGAATCAAATAATGGATCTATCATGAATTATGTTTCCTTTGTGGCAAATAATATAGATACCCTTTTATTTATTTTACGCCCTTAAAAGCATTTTGTAGGGAGAATTGTAATTGCACCAAATAATTTTGAATAATTTTAATTTTTTATATTAATAGCTTGTGTGTTGTTTAAATTGCCTTTTTATGCAGGAGGTAGTCATATTCCTATCAGAAATGCTACCAAACTTTAATAAAAAAAATTCTCATAAAATATGTAATACGTATTATGCCTTATTTATCAAGTATGTTTGCTAGATTAGCCAATAATAGGTTTACAATATTAAATATTATGTTATAGCACTTAATGTGTATTTCCATACAGGTTTGTTATTGCTATTTAAGTCGATATACTGCTAAAATTTTAAAAAATTTTCACATATTGGTTTACTTACGATCCAAGTTAGCCATGGAAACTAAAATGTGATCTCTTTTTTGCAAGATGCCTAGCAGAACTGCATGCTTGAACCCATTTCAACCTACACCAGCCTACATAACTCCTAAGTAGGTACCATGTTATGAGTATTATTCAGGTCAAGCTAATTTATGTCTAAACAATTCTTATAAGCATTGGGCTGATAGAGGAGGTTGACCAACTCCTGACCAAGGTAGGGTGGATAGAGTTCTTCCACCCACTTTCAAGACCTACCCAAACATCACTAGAGAGGTCTTAACCACACTATAGTATGACAACTACTCGAGATTAGACATTGAGGAGGGAATAGTTTAGTTTTGGGTGCTGGACAGGTATTAAGTATCACGTGTTACACATTCTATCATGCCATGGGTCTCTTAGTTTGATTAGATGTGGTCACACCTTCCAGGATGATGGATCGAGATAGATGGAGAGTGGTGACATTACCAAAGGCCATATACATGTCGGATACTACGAAGAGTACCATGCTGGCCACATAAATCTTCAGGTATATTTAAAGAGTCCAATCTACCTCATACTTGGAACATACAGGGATCTTAGGGTTAGTAAACTTCGCTGAATTCACCAGCCTCTAGGGTATGTAGGAGGGTAGGCATGTAGACATCAACCACAAGATTATCACCTTGCTGGGCAAGGTATCCATATAGTTGACTACATAGATCTATATAGAAGGCAACATCACCCAGCTGCTACTACCATTAGGGGCAGATAAGAGTAGGTTCGGTGATCCAATTCCTGAGGGTATACATATCAACTTGCAGATGGCATTCACTATAAATATGGTAGAGACTATTGAGAAGTAAGAGGCCAAGTACAGGCCAATGACCATCCATGAAACTAGGCAGAGATGTTTCCTTAATCTTATAATACCAGACACATCCGCAGAGGGGGGTAAGTAGGGCCAGTTACCAGAGGCATCTGTAGCTTTATAAGTACCTATAGTATAGCAACTATGGCTAGAGGATCGGGCAAAGAGGCATATGAACCATAAGAGCTATAGCAAGAAGTAGATGATTCAAACTATAAGTCTGACATGTAAAAAATTATAGGACTTTTTGGATGAATAACCACAACCACCAGTACATCTTTAATCACCCATCAGGTACCAATGGTCACTAGTTAGAAGGATGGGGAGGTTTTCTCCTTATTGGCACCCTGAAGCCTCCATATCTATAGCTCTTTCATCCTTTATTCCTCTATCACCAGCACATCCAGAGAAATCTCCATCCGTACCACTTGTACATCCACCTCAGGTTCCTTCATCCAAGGTCCAGGAGGTTATCAGTATTAAAAGAGGCCATTAGGCTTTAGGACCATATATTATAGATGATACTCTCATTTTTGCAATCCTTGAATTCATTACCACTAATAGAGCAGTCTTTATAGATGGAGGTGCAGGGCATTAGGGTTGAGCTAGCCATTGTCAGTCATAGATTTGAGGTAACTCTATAGGTAGTTGATAAGTCACTCATTTAGATCAAGAAGTTGGGTGAGCACATCAAGTTTGAGGTCCCTAGAGGGAAACATGCTATGGTAGAGACAAATAAGGAGTTGAGGAGATACATAGGGTATCTAAGGGTTGAGCTAATGTGGTATCTTAAGCAGCACTCCAGGGCTATTACTGAGGTAGCATAGGGGTTCGAGTAGCTCGCAGAGGTGATAACATAGGTTCTGTAGTCTTTGACATCATCATTACTAAGGTTTCATTTTAGGTTTGAGCTAGATAATGATCAGCCACCAGTAGTACCACAAGCTATGGCACCAGCCAGAACTTCTAGGCCTTCTATAAGGACCCAATTTAGGCCCTAGAAGGATTCATGAGAATTTTAGAATAATAAGGTTTAATTGAGCATGATTAAATTATCGGTGCAAGTTAAAACATTCAATATTTGTTGTTTATTATGAGAGAAGGTAAATAATTAATTTACCATGTGATCAATTAGAGTAAAATTATAAGTTTTGGGTATTATTTAAAGAGGAAAGTTATCTTTGGGATTAAGACTTAAAAAAGATTGGTGTAGGGGTAGTTTTAGAATATAAGAAGGTTGGAAGGAGTTATTGGGAACCTTTGGTCTTTACACAATTCTCTAGATATTGCATGTAGGAGAGAGAAAAGGTTTTAATGGGTTTATTTATGCCTTGGATGGCACTTTAAGGGGAAAGGAAATTAAAAAAAAAAACAAATTTCTCACTTCTCTCTCTCTTAAAAAATTTGCTCTCTCCCTCATAAAAAGTGTGAAACTTCTCCTTCTCTAACATAGAATTCAACCCCTTCATTCCTCATAGAGTAATTCTAGTCTTCATCTTCATAAATGTGAGTGAAGATCATCGAGAGAGGTCTTTCTAATGATAGCTACCAAGGATCTTAGTAAAAGCTTTTTAAAGAGAGTATGGAGTTAAAAATAGGTTTGGGAATATCTCTCTCTCCTTGCATGTATTTATTTTGTAATGAAATGTTTTTAGAGGTGTAAAGATGAGAGCCGATATTTATATGTATTGCATTTGTGATGGGAAAGTATTAAGGATAATGGTTTAGAATGCATGTGATTAGTTCTTCGAAATCTTTGCACGAGATTATCTTATAAAATTATGTGATACGTTTAATTGATTTTGGGTTATTTCAAAGTGATTAACAATGTATGAACACATGTTTGATTATTAATATTATAGAAAACATCAAGTATATAGTCTAAATGGACATGCAAGCTTCCATCAAAATTCTGGGTTAAAATTTACTTAACCTAGTTGTATTATTTTGTTTGTATCTTGAGTTTTATGGTAGTAAATTGAATGATTCTGGTTGGTACATTTTCCTAAGATAATAATGTATATTATTTTGTAGAAGGAACCTAGAGCTAAATATGCCTATAAGTTATCAAAGTATTTACTTGAAAATTTAAGAGAGCTATTGATTTCGGTTCTAGAATAGATTGTAGAAAATATGATCTATTTTTGTATATAGTAGTCAAAATAAAGCCTAATTTTGTCTTTAAGCTTGTCAAATTTTAGCTTGAATCCAGACCTATTCACAGCACTATTATTATGAATAGTGTTTAATAAAATGAGAATATCTTGAGTTATAAAGCAGAAAATTAGATAATTATAGTTTGGTTTGAAAATAGACATCTAGTCTTCTATTTATTATGGAGAAACGAAATCCTGTTTTGACCTCTAAATGGATAATAATTTAAATTAAATACTGGACATGCACACAATTCTATCTTGAAGAGTAGTTTTCAATATTTTAGCTATATCATGAGATTTAGAACTGATTTTTAGATAAGGTTTGATTTTTAGACAATAGAAATGTATATCTAAAAATTTGTAGAAGGTAACTTTTTGAAAATAGGTCATTTACTATGTAAATGTGATACAAATTGAGATCTAAAATCAGTTTACAATAGTTTTTCATCTTAGGGGCAGTAGGGTGGTCTCAACTGGGAGCTTTGTTTCCAGCTAGGACACCCCTTCTGGACTCATTTTTCATGAGATAGAATGCCCCTCATAGCTGAGGCCTTTGGTCCCAACCGGGACCCTCCCTCTTGTTTCACTTACACTTGATTTTTAAGGCCTAAAGTTTCACCAAAGTTACCTTAACCTCTTTAAGTAGCTTTAGACAATTTTAAAACAGAAAATAAAGGTAAATTATGACACTAAGCATGTAGTTAATATAATGACATATTTAATATAAGTTGTAATGAAAGACATTAAACTAAGATAAAAAAAACAATATATGAGATTTAACCTATATATAGTTATTATATAGTGGAACTTGTAATGAAAAATACATGGCTATTATATGAATACATACATGTAATATATATGTGTGTGTGTGTGTACTCATATAGGTAATCATTATATGTGGGTAATACAATGTAATTGTAAATAATAATGTGCAAATGAAGTATGTGTTTAAGAATATATGATGGTATTGCGTTGTTAAATGAAACATGTCATATTATAATTATTATTTAGTTGAGATAACATGTACATGTTTACATATATTATGTGTATATGAATTATTATGATAAAACATGAGAGAACAATGATATATGTTCATGTATAATTACTTGAAAGTCATATAAAATTGTATGTGAAATAGTTACATGTTTTAAAGCAAGTTTCAAGTATTGTAAGGTATTACTCATAAAGTGTGCATGATAAGATATATATATATATATATATATATATGTGTGTGTGTGTGTGTGTGTGTGTGTGTGTGTGTGTGTGTGTATAAGCTATTGCATGAACATAAATATATATACTTATGTATGTATGTTACCTATAAGTATATAATGATGAAAAAAATTAAAGCATGGAAAGAAGATGCTTAGTCATGAACATGATATAGTGTTATTGAAAGTTATATGAACAAAGTATATGCCTGCTATTAGAGTTCATCTGTGGATAGATAGACGTCTATAGGGATATTATAGCTGCCAACATTGACCTGATTGGGTCTTTATTACTTGACCCTGTTTGGGTCATGGTCTGCATCATTTGGATATGGTTGACTGGTCTAAAGTATAATTTGATCCCGTTTGGGTCCCTATTTGTTCTACAAGACCAAGTTTGTCTTTCGAGACTAAGTATGATACCTTCGGATATCCACCATTCCCGTTATCCAACTTTAGAACTTAAGTAGGCTAAACTAGAGTATGAATGCTTTACAGTGGTATGGTATGATGATTAAAATATGATATATGGAGTATATGATACACATATGAGGCTACATCATGAAGACAAGTACTTGGGAAACTAAAATCACTTAATCATGTTAGATCGTGAAGTCATGCATATGAATGTATTTGATATTGATGCATTATCAATGATCTAATTGATGAATATATGATCTTTATAGCCAAATGCTTTTTATAAGAGTATATATATATATATATATATATATATATTACTTTCATGAGCAATAATGTATAGTATGTGGAAAAGTATGAATGTGTAGTGAAAGAGTTTTATGTTGTTGTATGGATGAAAATCCTTATGATACCTTTCAATTGTTGCATTGTCATGTATGATTTGCTTACACATTTATTCATATCTATTGGAAAATGATATGCAAAATTTTATGAGTAAATATAAATGAAATGTATGAATTTATAAATGATGAACTCTATATAAATTAGATTTCAGATGGAAGTGGGATAATAATTAAATGCATGAGGAATCTGAAACATAAGCAAAGAAAGAAATAATTTCCTTAAATAGAATAACCCTAAGGTTATTAACATATGTTATAAAGCATAAACTGTGAGTCATGTCTTAGAAAGGTATGGAAATTATTTATAGTCAATGGTGCATAAGATCTAGTTTGTTAACCTTAAGTTTTATGATTTATAATGTCCTTTCTATGAACTATAGAACTATATTATGATTCTTAAAGATTGATATATGTTTATAGAGGAAACTTAAGGATTTTACTGAAAGCATATAAATATTTGTAAAAATATATATGTGATCGTTATAGAGGATAGTTAACAACTTTTTAACAATAGATATTGATGCATAATAAAGAAAGAATAGTAAGTCAAAGTGTTTAGTTAAGAATAATATAAAGAATTTCGAAAAGTAAGCTTGATGTGTAAAACTCTAAGTGTTAAATGAATAGTAACAAAAGTGAGAACTGATAAGCAAAAAAAATATTAATAGGAAATTGGTAATGATTATAAGTATAATAATGATAATATAGAACCTGAAGAATATTATGAATATGCTTTAAAATGATTGATTCATGTGCTTAATGTTATGCTTGTATGTGTTTGCATATTGAAGACCATTAAAAGAGGTTGCCCTCATGTTTTATGTTCCCTACTAAGCTTTATAGCTTAGCACGGATATTTCATCCATATAGGTTATCGAGGTGATATCTGCCGCACGATGCCTAATAAAAGTCAATAAGAGAGACTATTATCGACTTTTATTTTGGGCTCTTTGTATATAATTAAAGTTTTTGAGGTATTGGAAATATTTTATGTATAGATTTTTATTGTTTGTATTATGTAAAGAGATTTTTATGTATATTGTAAAGTTTTAATAGTATAGCACTCTTATGGATAAAGTATGAATATATATGTTCTCTACATGGTTGAATTATGTTTAAGTGCACTGTAAAACTTGTGTAATGAGAAGAATAAAGTGATATGTATAGGTTAAAGGATAAGGGTGTTACAATTAGTGGTATCAAAGCCCGGTTTAGCCATTTTTGGGCTATAGGTGTCTAGAGTTGTTGTCATAGGGAGCTATAGAATGTTGGCCAATGCAGATATCTTTGTTTTAATACGGTTAGACTGAAGTGAGATGATTTGATAGAATCTGATAATAAGGAAACATGAATAAATTTATAAATAGGTAAATGTATATGATTGAAGTTTTGAAATTGGACGATATGTATGATAGTATTTTCTTGGGATCTTAATTTCAAATTGAATAGTACATGATATGTGCATATGAAAGGTGTTTGGGACTATAGTATAGGGTGTAATTAGAGTATATAAGGATTATTTTATTACAATATACATGAGATGGAGTTGTGATTAATTGATGAAAAGATCTATAGTCGAGGCTTTTGAGATGATAAATTTAGGTTAATTACGATGCTCTATATACCTATTAGTGTTTCCTTATCGAATACGGACAATTGACTAAACATTACACATGGGATGGGGCAAAAACATATACAGCACACGAGAATATACATTTACATTTTATTGTATACATGAAAGCATCATTCATACATGGCATAACATCAAGCATCATATTATATGTACAGGCCCCAACTGAGAAAGGAAACTAACAAGATATTTGTGAGCATAGTAATGATGTAACTATATGATAAGATTGCTCTTATATGGATATAAAGCTATAAGAGAAGCAAATCAAGTTAAAGTAAGCATCAAAAGAATGTTACAATTGTAAAAAGATAGAGTTAGATAAAGTTTAAGTGAGACAAAGTACAAATATATATATATATATATATAAATGCAATAATGTATAGAATAAATGACGATGGTAGAGACAATATTGAATGAAAGATTGATAGTGATTGATATAGAGGTATAAATATGTTGGTAATATATATGCATAAGTTTCAAGTGTGAATTTTGAGAACAAAATTCTTTAAGGTGGAGAGAGTTGTAAGGACCTAATTTAGTCCCTAGAAGGATTCATGAGATGTTTAGAATAATAAGGTTTAATTGAGTATGATTAAATTATCGGTGCAAGTTAAAACATTAAATATTTGTTGTTTATTATGAGAAAAGGTAAATAATTAATTTACCATATGGTCAATTAGAGTAAAATTATAAGTTTGGGGTATTATTTAAAGACGAAAGTTATATTTGGGATTAAGACTTAAAGAAATATTGGAGTAGGGGTAGTTTTAGAACATAAGAAGTTTGGAATGAGTTATTAGGAACTTTTGGTCATTATACAATTCTCTAGATATTGCATGTAGGAGAGAGAAAAGGTTTTAAAGGGTTTATTTATGCCTAGGTGAGAGAAAAGGTTTTAAAGGGTTTATTTATGCCTTGGATGGCACTTTGAAGGGAAAGGAAATAAAAAAAATAAAACACAAATTGCTCACTTATCTCTCTCTCTTAAAGAATTTGCTCTATCTCTCTCTCTCTCTCTTATAAAAAGTATGAACTTCTCCTTCTCTACCATAGAATTCAGCCCCTTCATTCCATATAGAGTAATTCTAGTCTTCATCTTTATAAATATGAGTGACAAACATAGAGAAAGGTCTTTCTAATGATAGCTACCAAGGATTTTAGTAAAATATTTTTAAAGAGAGTATGGAGTTCAAAACACGTTTGGGAACATCTCTCTCTCCTCGATAGCTACCAAGGATCTTAGATATTTTTGGATTCTTAAAGGGCCTTACACTTATTTTACTTGAAGGAATGCATTCATTGTGAACTGTATATAACTTTGCCACTAAGTCTAAGTGGGGCAAGGCCATCTCACAGCTCACTATGGATCACCATGCAAAACATAGACCATCATAAGGTTAGAATGGAATATTGCCGAAGCTAGAGCTATATAATAGTTAAAATGCCATTGTAGCAGTCAATGTTCATTTAGACAGTAAGCCATATCCTCCAAAAGGCATAGGAGTGCTTCTATCTGGACATATAAAAAGTCACAAGATTGATATTAACAATAAGGAAATATTGAACAAGAGGCAAAAGACTGATGACGATGTAAATTCAAAGAAGGCACAGGATAAGATAAGGAGTGTTGATAACCTTAATGATGATGGTTTTCCTTATATTGGTACCAATTTGCAGAGTGGTGACATAGTCATTAGGAAGTGTATAGAATCTAGCTTAGATCATAGAATTAAGCCAGGAAATCCCTAAGATGAAACATTATCTCAAGGGGTCAACTATACCCACATCCCAATAAATGCTTACAAATGCATATTTGCTAAAAATTCCTCGAATGGAATATTGTCTTAAGGGGGCAACCACACCCATATCTCAATAACTCCCAAAGGGTCAACCGCATTGCATCCCAGTGACTCCTTACAGATGCATATTTGTAAAAAATTTTCCTAGTAGAATATTACTCTAAAAGGGGATAATGCATCCATTGGAAATATCAACCAATACGAAGGTTAGTTTATAGTTGACACCAATCAAATACTACTCAAATCTTATTTGATTTTACAGGCTAAACAACCTAATGCTAATTAGATCCAATCAAGTTATCTCGATTTTGTATGCCCTAGGTGTTAATTAGATGCATTCAAACAATCTAATTTTGTATACCCCATGCACTAATCAGATTTAATAAACTCAACCTGATTCTGCACGCCTTGAGTGCTAATTAGATCCATTTAATTCATCTTAATTCTGTATACCTTAGGCACTAATAAGATGTCTTCAAATAACTTGATTCTACATAACCCAAGCACTAAACAGATTTAATAAACTTATCTTGATTCTGCATATCCTAGGTACAAATCAGACAGTCAATTTAGGGTTAACACATTGATAAACTGATGTTAACTACCCAAGCCAGGGTTAACACATCGATAAACTGATATTGACAACCCAAACTAGGGTTAACACATCAATAAACTGATGATAGCTACTCAGCTAAGAGACTCACTACCTCAAAAGGTATGGATTTTAATCAACTAGGAGATTCACTACCTTAGGTACACATCTTTTTACTTTCACTCTGAATTTTGGCTCACTTTAGCACTAGTTCACCAGCTCCCTAAAATTGGGGGCAACTATAGACATCGTGACATGAGGCAGCCTAGATTATGGTTACTAGATGATGAGGAGATAGTATATTACTGACAATAGGTTTGGATCTTAAAGCTCTTATTGTGAATTTCTCCCACTTTCTCAAAGATTCTTATTATTTTCCAAATATTTTCAAGTTTTTTAGTAAATGATTCATAAAAACTTTGATTTGGTCCTTCAGTGGTGTCAAACACCCATTTGTCATTTGAGGGATGTTTGTCTGTGGCTCTCTCTCTCTTACAAAGGCTAGATTAAGGGTATTTTAAGGATTTTATGAATTTTAATTAAGGGATGGCCGCCTTTCAATTAGAGGCACTCGTCCATAACTCATTTTCCAAAATTTCCATGTTTCTAGAATTAAAAAAAAGGAAAAAAAATATTTAAAAGGGATTTAATCCAAATTTAGGGGGAATTTTTCTCCAGATTTAGGAAGTTAGAGTTGGAATCCAACTCCTACTCTAACCTAAGTATAAAATCTAAAATCCTAGGATTTTAGAAGAGGGAAAATTAATTTTTTAAAAAGAAAAAGCTTTAGTAAAGAAGAAAATCAATTTCTTTTTTTCTCTAAAATTTTTCATTCTCTAACAATTTCTTTGATCCAAACACACAAACATACATTGATTTCATTGGATTTTTTCTAGAAACAAATAATCAAATCGGAGTGAAGATTTAGACTACAAGAATTTTAGAGTCAGAATATCTCATGAGGGTGATATTCTAGGCTTTCTCTTAACCTATATTTCATTTCACTCTTTAGAATTGCCATGTATGATTATGTCTTTATTTGTTGCAAGCAAATATGTTTAAAGGTTATGTTTGTGTGATTAGAGTGCTTAAATTTTATTATTTGAGTTTTATTAGTTATTTTAATTATTTTTATATTTGTTCATTTATTTCGTATTTTGGATGTAATTTTTATTTTTGGGATGTAATTGATGGAATATGACATGGTATGATAATCATGATAGCACAGCGGAAAAACAAAAAATTTTATCATGCATACCATACATATCCAAAACTAGGAACGAAAACATGCAATTTTAGGGTTTTGAAACTTACAATAGATGATGCCTTTTATTCTTTGATTTTGTGATGTCCAGCAACCAAGATGCCTTTATCCACCTTAGTTCTCGATCACCAATGCCAAGGAACAGCCTTTTGCGCCACTCCCTCTATTCTCACACACACACTTGCACCGAAGGCTTAAAATCGAGATTGCTAGCTCTCTTTTTTCGGTATTGTGTAATGGTTATAGTTTGAAGCTACAAAACTTGATTTTGTACTTCTTTAGATTGCTATTACTGCTCAATAACACAAGAGAATGAGTAACAATCCTTTCTCCTTGTGAAAAATTGAACAAAAGAATTAAGAGAGAGAGTCACTATTCACGAGTTACTATTCACGAGTTACTATTCATGCCACAAAAAAATTAGGTTTAGGGTTTTATTTCTTTTAATATATATGCTTATCCTTTGGCAAGTCATTAATCTGAATTCAACTATCCTAAGATAATTAATTCAAACTCTATCACTTCCTAAAGATAAGTAATATATTTTGAATTAAACTCCTTTGAATTTAAATTCAAATTTGAAATAAAACATAAGACATTTAAATAAATGAAATCACTTAATTAAATATATAAGTGATTTAATTTAATTTAAATTCCTTTAGGCTTTAATATTCAATTAACTTAATTAACACAAGATAATTAATTAATTGAAATTAAACCTTATGGGCTGAATTTCTCTCTCTCATGGACCAAAGCCCAATAGCAATATTATAACCCATTACATACATTAATTTGACTTTAATTAAAAGCCCAAATTAATGTCCAATACTTAATTTAAATATTTTAAGCCCAATGCTTTGTGTGCGATCCTATAGGTCCATTTAATGTTGGCAATGAATTAATAAATTAATTCAAAGGCTATATATATTCTCTAGCAAGATATTATAGCATTCCAAATTAAATGAAAATGCATATGGCATTTGGTGACCTAATGCAATTTCGCATAGTCCCTTACCCATAAATATCAGAATTAATATAAGGCATGGAACTAGTCATCCTTATATACATTAATTCATTTCTTGATATTTCAGTGACACTGAACTCTCAGATAAATAATGATTACTCATTATTTCATCTCGGTATGGCCATACACTTCTCAGTTCACTGATCAAGTGGCCGGTGATATTTTTCTCTCTTATCGAGAGGGGTAATCCCTTCACTTCTCTCATGCTCTCTAACATGAATCAGTGCATACCCAATCATACCCGTACTTGTCACTCTGTTACGAGCACGTTAGGTGTATGTCAAAGTACACAGTAATTCATAAAGAGTTTCATAGAGATTTCAGGTCTAAGAACTCCGATACAAAACTTGCATATGAGAAACACTTATGACTTGTACCATGTAGTGTTCTCATGAGCGGATCGAATCCAGATACCATGTTCTTTAACATGTATCTATGATCTCTGATTGACACTCTTGTCCTAATGATCCGTAAGACAGAACTAATAAGATCAGAGAGAGCATACTAGTCTTAATTTATTGTTATTTCCATAACAATGACTGACTAGGGATATTTAGAATGATTTCTCATTTGTTTCAAGGTCTTACAATCCATGTGCCTCACACATGATAACTTAAACCGAAACGACATTCTTGGATAGTTTTATCAATTGATATGCACAGGAATACAAAAGATAAAACTAATGCCACATTTTATTAATTTCAAGTGTTTCGTTACAATGCATTGGGGCTAGGGCTTACACTAACAATCTCCCACTAGCACTAGTCCCAATTGGGCATAGCCCTAAGACCGAACGCTCTCAAATGAGCTTCGTGCAGATTTGAACGTAACTGTTTCGTCAAAGGATCTGCTACATTGTCTTCACTTGATATCTTGCTAACCTTGACGTCCCCACGATCAATGATTTCTCTGATCAAGTGGTACCTTCTGAGTATGTGTTTGGATTTCTGGTGTGACCGGGGCTCCTTGGCCTGTGTAATGGCCCCGTTATTGTCACAGAAAATTTCTAATGGATCTAGGACGCTTGGGACCACTCCTAATCCATTAATGAAATTTTTAATCCAAACAGCCTCTATTGCAGCCTCATTTGCTGCAATATACTCAGATTCTGTAGTTGAGTAGGCAACGGTTTCTTGCTTTGAGCTTCTCCAGCTGACAGCACCACCGTTCAAAACAAAAAAAAACCCAGATTGCGATCTAGAATCCTGAGTGCTGGTCTAAAAAGCAGCATCGGCATAACCTTGTATGACGAGCTCTTCTTGACCACCATACACCAAGAAGTGATCCTTAGTCCTTCGCAGGTACTTCAGGATCCCTTTGACAGCAGACCAGCGCTTCTCACCAGGGTCTTGCTGAAACCTACTGGTTATACTCAGTGCATGAGCAACATCCAACCTAGTACATAACATAGCGTACATGATAGATCCAATAGCAGATGCATATGGGATTCTACTCATGTTGTCCCTTTCCTCTTTGGTTTTAGGGCACTGTTCTTTAGTCAAAGGAACTCCCAAAGCCAAAGGTATGTATCCTTTCTTTGAGTCTCCCATACTAAAACGCTTTAGTACTTTGTCTATGTACTTTTCTTGACTTAGTCCCAAAAGCCGATTCGATCTATCTCTATAGATTCGAATACCAAGTATTGTCTCGGCTTCACCTAAGTCTTTCATTGAGAAACATTTTCCCAACCATTGCTTAATCTTTTGCAATGTTGGAATATCATTCCCAATGAGAAGGATGTCGTCCACATATAGGACCAGAAATACTACTATGCTCCCACTAACCTTCTTGTACACACAAGGCTCATCTTCATTCTTGATGAAGTCAAATTCTTTGACTGCCTCATCAAAGCGAAGATTCCAACTTCGGGATGCTTGCTTTAATCCATAAATGGATTTTTAAAGCTTGCATACCTTCTTAGGATGCTTGGGATTGACAAAACCTTCAGGCTGTGTCATATACACATCCTCAAGTAAATTTTCGTTGAGGAAAGCAGTTTTGACATCCATTTGCCATATCTCATAATCATGATATGCAGCTATGGCAAGCAAGATCCTAATGGATTTGAGCATGACTACAGGCGAAATGGTTTCGTCATAGTCTACACCATGAGTTTGCCGAAAACCTTTTGCTACTAGTCTACCTTTGTAGGTCTTATCAGCTTTGAGTTTGAATAGCCACTTGCATTCAATTACCTTAGCACCTTCTGGTGGATCAACCAAGGTCCAAACCTGGTTATCATACATTGATTGCATCTCAAATTTCATGGCTTCAAGCCAATTTTTCGAGTCTGGGCTCTCAATAGCTTCTCGGTAGGTAGTAGGATCCTCACGATCTACTAACTCAATAGTGTCACTGTCAGTGATTAGAAATCCATATCTCTCAATCTCCTGACGTACCCTACCGGACCTTCTAGGTTCTTGTGTAATGGGTTCTTGTTCCACAACTGGTTGTGAACTTGATCCCATTTTCAAACCATCCTCTATAGGAGTTTGTGGTGCTTGAATTTCTCCAAGTTCTACTTTACTCCCACTGTCTTTCTTGAGAAGGAACTCCTTTTCCAAGAAAACAGCCTTGCGAGCAACAAATACTTTGTTCTCGGCTTGTGAGTAAAAGTAGTATCCCTTTGTTTCTTTAGGATAACCCACAAACAAGCAGACAGTGGATTTGGACTCTAGTTTTTCAGATGTTAATTTCTTAACATGTGCTTCACAGCCCCAAATCCTGAGAAAAGACATATTGGGTTCTTTCCCAGTCCATACCTCGTATGGTGTCTTCTCAACTGCTTTAGTTGGAGTACGGTTCAATAGAAACGCAGCGGTTTCTAATGCATAACCCCAAAAAGAGATAGGAAGATTAGCTTGACTCATCATAGATCGAACCATGTCCAACAGAGTTCGATTTCTCCTTTCGGACACACCATTCCATTGAGGTGTTCTAGGAGGAGTGAGCTGTGAAATAATACCACACTCCTTTAGATGACTGTCAAACTCTTGGCTTAAGTATTCGCCACCTCGATCTGATCGAATGGCTTTTATACTTTTGCCAAGTTGGTTTTCTACTTCATTCTTAAACTCTTTGAATTTCTCAAAAGTTTCAGACTTGTACTTCATCAGATAGACATAGCCATATCTACTGAAGTCATCTGTGAATGTCACGAAGTAGCTAAAACCACCTCTAGCATGTGTACTTAAAGGTCCACATACATCGGAATGTATTAGTTCCAATAAGCCATTAGTCCTCTCGCCATTTTTATTAAAAGGACTCTTTGTCATTTTTCCATGCAAACGTGGCTCGCATGTATCATAAGACTCTAAGTCGAATGACCCAAGCACTCCAGTTTTGTGGAGTCTTGAAATGCGTTTTTCGTTTACATGTCCTAAGTGACAATGCCAGAAGTAAGTAGGGTTCAATTCGTTTGATTTAACCCTCTTTGTATTAATGTTGTATATGGACTCTTTGTTTTGTAAATCAAGGATATAAAGGCCATTTTGCAACATGGCATTGCCATAAGAAATGCCTTGGCGACGAATATGAGCATTGCCATTTTTAATAACAAAATCAAATTCATCATTATCCAAACATGAAACTGAAATAATGTTTCTGCTCATAGCAGGCACATAATAACAATTATTCAAAACAATACAAAGTCCGAAAGGTAAAGTGAGGTGATAGTCGCCTATCTCCATGGCAGCAACTCGTGCTCCATTCCCCACACGGAGGTCCACTTCATTCTTCCCAAGTAACCGCCTATTTCTTAACCCCTGCACATTTGAACAAATGTGAGAACCACAACCGGTATCCAATACCCAAGTGGTAGAAATAGAAAGGTTAACTTCAACAACAAAAATACCAGAACTAGACGCCTTGGCTCCATTCTTCTTTTGTTCTTCCTTAAAGAGAGCGCAATTCTTCCTCCAATGCCCTATCTTGTTGCAATGGAAGCAAGTGCTCTCACTCTCTTTGAGTTTTGGCGCCTTGGGCTTGGATTGGGCCTGAGGTGTACTCCCACTTGACTTGGGTTTTGGCTTTCCCTTTCCCTTTCCCTTAGCTTGTCCCTTCTTAATTCCCTTTTGAACCATTAGTACGGGATTGGTCTTTCGAATGTTTTCTTCAGCATTCTTAAGCATCCCATGAAGCTCAGTGACTGACTTGTTCATTGCATGCATGTTATAATTCATCACAAATGGATCATAAGCAGCAGGTAATGATCCTAAGATCAAGTCAGTGGCCAATTCCTTTGGCACTAGTACCTCAAGCTTCTCAAGAGTATCAAGATACCCTTTCATCTTGAGTACATGGGTACTAACAGAAGTACCCTCAGCCATCTTGCAAGAAATTAAAGCCTTTGTTGTCACGAACCTCTCGTGACGAGCTTGTTCTTGGAACATCTCCTTGAGGTGCACCATGATCGCATAGGCCTCTTGGTCCATAAATTGCTTTTGCAATTCAGGCACCATAGTGGCCAGCATCAGACAGGTCACATCATTGGAGTCGCTCTTCTTGGTCTCAAAAGTTTCCTTTTGAACAGCAGAGGCGTTCCTTCCTGGTTCATCAGGCAAGGGTGCATCCAAAACATACGACTTCTTCTCTTGCTTAAGAACTATTCTTAAGTTTCGAGACTAGTCTATGAAATTGGTGCCATTCAATTTGTCCTTTTCAAGGACCGATCGCAATGAGAAATTGTTGTTTGAAGATGCCATTTTCAATCTACAATAAAATTTAGCAAGATTAAATGAGGTCTTATTAATGATCCCACAAACCGAATTAATATCCCTTTAAATAATTCGCGTTAGTGATTTAATGTGGGCCAAGATCCACTTTTCTCAACAACTTATTAGTCAAGCTGAGCTTGTACACCTAACAAGTTAAGTTACTTAGGTAGGAAAACTCCAATCATGTCTCGTACATGACTCTTGGATCAAATGGGCTAACATCTTAGGATGTTATAGCACAACCCATTTATTAGTTGCCTAGGTCCGGGCATCCCTTTCCATGATAAGTCCAACCTACATTCACAACCCATGCCTCACAAAGATAATCGGGCGCATCTAGGACTCCTAGTTTACGTGACCGATGATCGATGCCTTGACATGTTTCGAATTAGGAAGGCAACTTTATGACTTACTATTTTAGGGATTCATTTTATTACGGCTTACATGGCATACGCTTTGTCATCCATACATAGCATGCATATATATATAATTTCATAAAGTAAAGCGTGACAAACATGGGCCCAAAAACCTACAACTAAGATTCTATACTATTACATAAGAATCTTCGAGTTGGGCTTCTCCACTCCGGTGGGCTTCGTCTTGATTTACAAAGTCTTCAAGTATATTCTATTCTAAGAAATAAATGAAACTTTTACAATAAAATATAATGGCTCGCAGGCCATATTTAATTACAAAAACCCAGGGCCCATGAATGCACCATGCATATCCATTCATCACACCAAACAAGCAAATAAATATACATAGCATTCATGGATCAAACAAAGTTCAATTTTAATTAGATTTAGCCAAGCCCATTAATGAAAATTGTGTACTTGAAGCTTTAAGAGATGACCCTGTGATGGGCCTGGGCCGAAGCCCAATGGACTAAATCCTCTTATTGAATAAGTTCTCTTAAAAGCCCAAAACACAAACTAGTTAGATTTGTGCTATAAATCAACTCTAGCATAATTTCCAATTTAGCCATTTTTAATTTTATGTCATACAGCCCATAAACATTAAAAATGCATATAATATGTGCTGACATGAATTAAAAATAAAATCATGAAGAACACATATATAGTACACGGCATTCATGCAAAAACAAACAAACAACAAAAACTAGTTGTTTAATGCTTATGTAATGCCATAAAATGCACAAACATTTAAATCAATTTTATGAGTCATTTAATAATCTAAATAATTCCATAAACATTGATTTAATATTCTGTACCATTTTAATCTAAATGTGTTTTTACCATTTTAATCAAAACATAACAAACAATGTTGATTAAACATGTAACAAACACAAACTAGACATAGTTTTAAGTGATTTTAAAATTAATCAATTAATTGTCATGGACCAGAATTAAAACCAAATTTAAAACATGTCCAGACCTGATATTTAATCTTTAAAAATCACTTACAAACATCCCAAAAACGTTTTTACATTTAATTTTGAAAACTAGTTGTTAAAATAGCAATTTACATGCCAACTAGCACCTAGTTTCATAATTAACATGTACCATCAGGTATAAATAATTAAATCCGACCATTACCAGCCCTAATAACATCTTAGGACAGTATATTAACATGTCATATTAATTATAATACCTATCTAATCAATTAAAATCGTTTTTACACCAAAACAATGCAAAAAACTCAAAACAGAAAATTTCAGATTTGCATGTTTTCAAAATAACGATTTTTAATTAATTTTTTAATGCATCTAAAGCACTAAAATAAGCATGTCTAGGCTCTGATACCACTGATGGAATATGACATGGTATGATAATCATGATAGCACAGCGGAAAAATAAAAAATTTTATCATGCATACCATACATATCCAAAACTAGGAACGAAAACATGCAATTTTAGGGTTTTGAAACTTACAATAGATGATGCCTTTTATTCTTTGATTTTGTGATGTCCAGCAACCAAGATGCCTTTATCCACCTTAGATCTCGATCACCAATGCCAAGGAATAGCCTTTTGCGCCACTCCCTCTATTCTCACACACACAATTACACCGTCGGCTTAAAAACGAGATTGCTAGATCTCTTTTTCGGTATTGTGTAAGGGTTATAGTTTGAAGCTACAAAACTTGATTTTGTACTTCTTTAGATTGCTATTACTGCTCAATAACACAAGAGAATGAGTAACAATCCTTTCTCCTTGTGAAAAATTGAACAAAAGAATTAAGAGAGAGAGTCACTATTCACGAGTTACTATTCACGAGTTACTATTCATGCCACAAAAAAATTAGGTTTAGGGTTTTATTTCTTTTAATATATATGCTTATCCTTTGGCAAGTCATTAATCTGAATTCAACTATCCTAAGATAATTAATTCAAACTCTATCACTTCCTAAAGATAAGTAATATATTTTGAATTAAACTCCTTTGAATTTAAATTCAAATTTGAAATAAAACATAAGACATTTAAATAAATGAAATCACTTAATTAAATATATAAGTGATTTAATTTAATTTAAATTCCTTTAGGCTTTAATATTCAATTAACTTAATTAACACAAGATAATTAATTAATTGAAATTAAACCTTATGGGCTGAATTTCTCTCTCTCATGGACCAAAGCCCAATAGCAATATTATAACCCATTACATACATTAATTTGACTTTAATTAAAAGCCCAAATTAATGTCCAATACTTAATTTAAATATTTTAAGCCCAATGCTTTGTGTGCGATCCTATAGGTCCATTTAATGTTGGCAATGAATTAATAAATTAATTCAAAGGCTATATATATTCTCTAGCAAGATATTATAGCATTCCAAATTAAATGAAAATGCATATGGCATTTGGTGACCTAATGCAATTTCGCATAGTCCCTTACCCATAAATATCAGAATTAATATAAGGCATGGAACTAGTCATCCTTATATACATTAATTCATTTCTTGATATTCCAGTGACACTGAACTCTCAGATAAATAATGATTACTCATTATTTCATCTCGGTATGGCCATACACTTCTCAGTTCACTGATCAAGTGGCCGGTGATATTTTTCTCTCTTATCGAGAGGGGTAATCCCTTCACTTCTCTCATGCTCTCTAACATGAATCAGTGCATACCCAATCATACCCGTACTTGTCACTCTGTTACGAGCACGTTAGGTGTATGTCAAAGTACACAGTAATTCATAAAGAGTTTCATAGAGATTTCAGGTCTAAGAACTCCGATACAAAACTTGCATATGAGAAACACTTATGACTTGTACCATGTAGTGTTCTCATGAGCAGATCGAATCCAGATACCATGTTCTTTAACATGTATCTATGATCTCTGATTGACACTCTTGTCCTAATGATCCGTAAGACAGAACTAATAAGATCAGAGAGAGCATACTAGTCTTAATTCATTGTTATTTCCATAACAATGACTGACTAGGGATATTTAGAATGATGTCTCATTTGTTTAAAGGTCTTACAATCCATGTGCCTCACACAT